>CM029633.1:34771190-35371190 GCA_017311315.1 Dendrocalamus latiflorus
CGGAAGATAACATGCATAGCAAATACCTCAACGCCCTCTTTCAAAGTTAATGCGGGACCTCCCAGATCCTCCACCCTCGTAATCATCCCTCATTGAGGATCCAGCACTCGCCTTCATGGTTCCTCCGCCTCCAATCTTCTCCACAGCTTTCTTTCCCTTCTTCACCTCAGTCAAGAACTGATCAAGACCAAAGGGGTCGTTCTCCTCCTGCTTATCAAACTCCACAGGTCTATCTCTCTTGCCAGTCCTCTCTGAAGCGCCAGAAAATCCCTTGTCAGGCTTGAACCTATCGGTCTTCATAACCTTCTCCAGCTGTTCGTCCGCATCACCATACACATCAGAATCACCATCCTTCTTGGGCCTGTAAAGTGTGGAGAGCGTGGGCTGCGCTGTGAAGAGCCCCTTAGAGTAGATGTTGTACTGGTCATCAGCAGCAAACCCAGAGTCCATCCCCTTGTCCTGGTTAAAGAGCCTCTGATCATACATGACCTCTCCGCCTTTCGCACCTCCAGTGCTTGCCATACCCAGGGCAATCTTCTCACTGACGTCACGATCCCTGTCTCTAGTGAGCTTACTCTTCTTACCCATTGCGGCATCCCTGGCCTCCAGCCTCCTCTCCCTCTCCCTCTCACGCCTTCGCTCCTCACGGATCCTATCACGCTCAATCCTTGCCTCCCTCTCTTCTCTAGTTTCCCTGCGCTGCTCACGCGGGTGCTCCAAATCCATATCTTCATCACCATCATCAACCACGGCCCTCCCACCACCAGAAGGCACACCTGCAGGTGCAGGTGCGACACCAGACCTCTCCATGCGCGCCTTCTGTGCAAGTGCCCTCAGTTCTTGCTCCTTCCTCTCCTTATCCTTTAGCATCAGTTCCCTCTGCACCTTGGAGCGCATCTGTACTGCCTCCCTAGCCTTCTGCTCTGCCACATACAATGCTTCTGAAAGCTTTGCAAAGTTATCATTAATTTGAACCTCCTGCAGCCCCCTCCCATCAGCTGCCAACCTCTTATCAAGTGGAATCGTGTAACCCTTTGGATTTTTCCAATTTGAAATGCATGGTGGGATCTTCCAATCCTGCTGGTCCTTCACTGTCACCGGCCGTGGTGGCGAGTGCATGACCGGCACAGGCGGTGACCCAGACGCACGGGGCACTCGCTTGTGCTTGAATTTTGGTGGCTCAAGAGGATCCACAGCCAGCTCTGACATCCTAATAATCCTCTCCTTGGCACCTGAATTAAAGGCCGCCGACTGCTGTGACGGCTTATACTTGATAAACTTCGATTCCGAATCATGCGTCGGCACGTTCTTGGGCTGGGCAGCGGAGAGCCGAACGTTGACAACCTTCTCCAAGGCGGTTTTCGTTCGCTCGGTGGTTTCCTCGATCTGCTTCTGGTACTCCTCGTCGTCGCCTGCTTCGGAGTCGGCCGTGGCAATCTTGGGCACGATGTCACTGTGCTTGGAGTACACGATCTTGGAGGCGTTCTCGCCCTGCTTCACGACTGCGTCGAAGGCGACGCTGCCCTGCGCGTCGACGGTGAGCGCGAGGATCTTGGATCCACCCTTCTCGTCGCGGCGGCCCATGCCGAGCGGGTACTGAGCGACGAGGATCTCGGGGAAGGCGCCGCCGTCACCGAAGTCCTCCGGCCGCCGCGGCACGAAGCCACCCCGCTTCCCATACGGCGGCACGGGCTTGGCGGCGGCCGCTGGCTTCGCCGCCGCGGTGGCGGACTGCGCGGACTCGCTGCCGTAGCGCTCCTTGAACCATGGGTCGTTGCTGTGGTCGTAGAACGTGGACGCCGACGTCTTCGGCGCCGGGAGGAGCTCCTTAAGGGTCGCCATAGCTAATACGGCGGAGAGCCGTGGATCTAGGGCTAGGTTCCGGCGAGTCGCCGGGTGGGGATCGGGAATCGAAGAGAAGTTAGGGTTTTGGTTCGATTTGTGAAATAATTTTGGGGAATGAACAAGAGGTGACCAGGACGGCGGGTTATGGCGGCGACTTAGGTGACTAGTTGGGCTGGGCTCGATCTGTATTGGCCCAAAGCCTATAATACATGGGCCGAGTTTTTGTGTGAATATATGGTATCGGTGTTCTTATGAAAACGCGGGCCGTAAATATACTCGTGTGGCAGAATGCAAAAACACTGCCTCTAGTGACATGCGGAGTTCGTGTTTGGTTGGAACTTGGAAGGCTTTTCTCCGTAACGTGATTATATATGAAAGGAATAATACGCTACCTATCGGTGATTGGTTAGATTCAAGGCGGATCCAGATCTATAATAGCATATACTCCAACCTGGAACATAAAATTTTTAACAGTGTAAAGTTCAGATAAACTCGAGGTACAATCTTTTTCTCAACCTAGTTAGTAATGATCTTCATATCTCTAGTTAGTAATGATCTTCAGATCTCTACAGCTAGAGATATGATAAAATTCTAAATCCGTCACTGATTAGATTTCAACACAATCACAAACACGGGATTTGTCATAGATACACTACAGTTCCCGGCCAAACACCGCACCCGGTCCGGAACAAACGTCAAACGTGGCATGTTCCAACTTGAATCGTGAAACGAAGGCAACAAAGCATGACACCTTCACAACAGTTTTTACAATTACAATTTCCAAGGCGGGATGTTAGATCAACTGATCAAGTGCCTACAAGAAATCCCACATATCTTAAAATAACTCGTGACAATCCTTGAGGGCCTGCAGCAATTTCAAGGGAAATAGTTTAATTTCCTTAGGAACGTGGGACAACTTCCGAATACCAAACAGAGCCTAAAACATACATGATTAGATTGTTATGGTTATGGCTAAGTTGGATAAATAACGTGCCTCACCATGGTACAACTGGTAAAAAGTGGATGGAATTTTCTCCAAAGGTTACAAAACCAGTGGTTGCCTCTACTAGACTATGATGAAAACTAAGCAGGTTCAGATTATGCACCATAGTACAACACAATGATCCACATTCCACAGGCTGGAAATCTACAGAGAGACAACCTAACCTATACATTCTCCTACCTACTATTTTAGGCATTGTTTCAAAGTGCTATGGTTTTTGGTTGAAATAATACTATAGCGGCTATTAGATTTTTCTGATGTATACAATTAAAGGAAAAAAATAGGAAGAATAAAAACATGATTATATCTCTACAAATAATGTGAAGAAGAAAAGAAAAAACAAATTAAGAAACCAATATATTCTAAACAGCTTTTTAACTTCTGAAAACTAGAAGTCGTCATTGTTTGGAACGGGCCTTGGTAGCATCTATCATCCAGTGGCTATGCACAAAGGCCTTCTCCTTCGCGCCAAAAGAACAATCACTTGTCCCCCGCACCCATCCACAGATTCCAAGCGGCTATAATCGTCGAGCAGGTCTTATCCTCCGCGGCACCGTACGACGCAGAAACTCTCGATCATCACATCATAACATCGCGTTCTCTCGCGCTATACGGCTCAGAAGGGGAAATTACGAGCTTAACAGCTCTAGATCTCTCTTTTCCTATGATTGATGACAGCAGCAGCTCTAGCAGTTTTCCTGTGCAGTTTTATCTTTGGAGCAAAGGCTTCCTTTGCATCTGTTACTGTTGGCTGCAGCGGCGTGCAGTAGCTCCCGCAACCGTTGGGCTGGAGATGTGTACTGATGCTTCGATGTTCGAGTCACTCTAGGTGTCATACATGCGGGGATCGATCCTTTTCCTGCCACATCGAGATCGATAAGGAGACCGTAACTCCACTGCAACGCGCGAGGTTGACAGCCAGTGAGTTAACCTGCAGGTAGGTAGAAAAACTCACTGCAAGATCCAGGCTTCAGCCATGGGGAAGAGGGACCAAGCATCATCACACAGAGCCCCGTTCGTCGAACCCGCGAAGCCGGCCAATTTTCCGAGGACATTGGGCACAATGAGCTACGCCACTTGTGATACAAAGCAGAGGTTGCACCCCCGAAGAAGCTGGAGGCCGTACGCGCCCCCCTCCCAATCACCTCCCTTGCAATTGGATTTCCATTGGCCTGACGTATTATATTACTCGTGGACGTGCCAATGCCCAATGCTGTGGCCTTCACCAGCCTGCGAATTCGCTTCTGGTCTAGGTAAGCTGTCCAGCCCGACCGATGCAGAATTCACGTTGCAGGAACAAGGGAAAGGCTCGAATGTAACAGCACACCTGACTGAACTCTTCTGACGTGAAGAGTGCTAGCTCAGCGTATCTGCATATGCCTCTGCAAACTGCAATCCTGCAAGTCTTACCGTTCCTTCCCTTGCAAAGTTGTGTTTTTTACACAGATGTTTGTAGCCTTTTTCACCTCATGATCGATCTCTTTATCTGAAGGTGCTATCAACGGATCAACGGGGGGCAAGAGGGTGCGACGACAGTGACGACGAAAAAGAGGCGCAGGCGGCGTGCATCCAGCTGCAGCCGGCAGGCAGGGCCGAGCGCCCGCGCCCGCGCCCGCCGTCAGGGCGATGAGTCAAGATGTAGTGCTCGATTACGTATGCATGGTTAGTATTTGGAGTATGTGTCATGCGTTATATTTTTTAATTGTGATTTGTAGTTTATGGGTTGTTTGTGTGAGAAATTATAGAGTAAGACAAACTTATGTGTGGTTTTGCCGATATAAATAAAGTCAGTATAATATATACTATAATTAACTAGTAGACTTTATCTAAAAAGACTTAATTTAAAAGTTAATTACCGTAAAAAAAGTCAAGAGTAAAAACTGAAAAAGAACCGGCCTTTTAACTGCCCACGTCGTGCCAGACCGATCACGGTAATCATGTGCCGAGCTCAAAGAAAACTACTACAGTCTACTAGGCCGTGTTATTCCGTTCTCACACTCGCTGATTTCTTTTTTTTTTCCGGAGTGCTCGCTGGACTTTGGTTGTTTGCGGGGGTGTAATGTTTGTAATTTGCCAATTTGGACTGCGGGAAGAGGAGTGGGCCCCGATATATGAGGGTTCTGAAGGCAAGTTGTCGAAGGCAGTGCAACAACCACCAAATTTTCCTCTAAAAAGAACACAAAAAAGATTCCAGGCTGAATAGAAAAATAAATGCAAATACGATAGTTTGTAAGTGCCATGCCTTCCAAAAAAATGTGCTATGCTAAATCACAAGAAGAGACTATCAATTTATAAATAAATTGTGGTGTGGAACTAGCCAGACAACTTGTTATAGAGTGGGTTTTTTTTTGAACTATAGCTTATATCTTTTGACTTAAAATTCAAATAGCTTATATTTTTTTGACTTAAAATTTTGAATTTTGGTTGTTTATAAGAGAGAGTATGAAGAGAGACAGGGGCGGACCTACCGGGGGGTCAAGGGGGGCTTGCGCCCCCCCTACCGCCGACCGGAGAGAGGTACCCCCTGGACCCCCGTAGCTCCATTAGGGGCGCCACTGCCATGCCTTCCTCTTGCAGTCTTCCTCAGTCCTGCTCGGCGTCCGGTCGTCGGTAGAAGAATCGAAGAAGAGATGGGCTGCACAAGAAGTTACCGAAGCCCACAAATGAACCAATTTCTTGGCTGAAAGCAACAATAGGCAACCAATCCCCAATTGAATCGATCCCAACAAATTCCCAAGTGACTAGACCTGTGGCGAAGTTGTAGAGCGTGGTGAAGACGAGGGTGGTGCCAAGGTTGAGGTGGGACAGCGCCAGCATGATGGGGATGTAGGTGCCCAGGTCGCCCACCGCGTTGCCCAGCTCCGACCAGACGGACGTCTTGAGGCGGATGGAGGGCGGGAGGAACCTGCGGCGGCGGTCGCCGTCCTCGCTAGGGAGGAGCGGGTCGCCAGCTGAGGATGCCATGGGTGGCAGAGGCAACGCCTTCTTTTGGGATGTTTCTGGTAGGCCTGGGATTAACTAGCACATTCCTGACCCATGGATGGTTGCAATGCAGGACTGAGCTAATAAAATATGCAGCAGAGGTGGTGTTTTCCGTCCACACTTCAATAAGATGCCATCTAGATGCCGTTTGTTTTAGTTCATCCATTATCATTTATTAGTTCGTGAGTTACAAAAAATAGAGAAACAAATATTACATAAATATTTATAGGATTAGAGAGACACATTATTCATTATTGAGATATAATCTTTGTTGTATTTTGTATTTTTATATCCTTGTTTAAATTATGTATGATTTTAAATAGCAAAAGATAGTTTGATCTATGTTTAGTTGGTTTATCTTTTGTTACTCATGTCCCAATAGCATCTCTAAAATTTCACTCCGGATCTACTACTGCTTGGCGATATGATGGCCGTCGGGTTCGGGTTGGACATTGCGTATACCTTGATCGCGTCCCCGTCGTTTTTGTGAATCAAATGAGATTTATGTGCCAAATATGGGTATTAGAAGACACATTATGTATTATTAAGGTACAATTTTTTGTTGTATTTTGTATTTTTACTATGTCTATATTCTAATTATGTATGATTTTGGATTGTAAAATATAGTTCACTTTATGTTTAGTATGCTTATCTTTTGTACATTATGTCCCACTAGCCCCCCCTCAAATTTAGCTCTGGGTCCGCCACTGAAGAGAGATACTTGCGTGCTGATATAGTTTAATTCAGTACAATATTTACTAAATCGATTTGTAGATCTTGTATTTAATAAATACTCTATTTAAAAATTAGTTACTGTAATATAAAAAAGCACAAATAACAAACATAAAAGAAACCACCCGCAGTTCATTTCTTCGTATTATAGCAAGCCAGGTTAGAACGTTAGAGCAACTGTACGCTCGTCAGATTGCACAGTAGAAATTCCGAAATAAAAAAACGAAAAGAAGAGGAGATCCAGCCGAAGAATGCAAACCACACAGGCGGGCCCCAGAAAAGAGAGGAAAAGAGAAAACGACACCTGTCCCGCGGCAAAAGCAGGAACATAAAAACGACAACTACAGTTCGCGCGCACACATCACTGACCGAGGCTGAGCGACCAGCCCACCACCCCTCATCCTCCTCGGCGTCCTCGCAGCTCGCAAAAACCTCAAAACCCACCCAAGTCGGCCTCCACAGAAAGGGCAGGCGAAAAAACATGGAGCTCTTCGTCTCCACCACCGCCCCCGCTCGCGCCACCACTCCCTTATCGTTCGCCTCCCTCCACCGCCGCACGCCTCCGTCCGTCGCCGTCCCCACCCGCCGCCGCCGCCAGACTCGAGGCCTCGGAACTCTCGTCGCTTTATCACTCGTTCGCTGGCGATATGTTCACACTTCTCACAGTTCTGTCTTTCCTGTTGCGATGTTTTCGCCAGGCTGGCGTTGCGCCAGTGCGGCCGTGCCTGACCCGGTGCCATCCGAGGAGCCCGCATCCGCGTCCGCCTCCACCGTCGTCGTCACGGAGAAGCCCGCCGCGGCGGCCGAGGAGGAGAAGAGTGGGGAGGCTGGCGCTGTGGAGGCGACAGTAGCAGCCCCGCCGGTGTCGTCGGAGGTGTCCGACGAGGACGGCGGCATTGATGACATACTGACCAAGGTATCGCCGCGCTGCACGTTACCTGTTTGTTGTTTTGCGTTCCAGAGAGCGTGCCTTTGTGTTTAACAAAATGGTGTGTGCCAAGCCTTAGGGATTAGGATCAGTGGATGTAAATTCTCAATTCCTACGTTTGGAAAGATAGAGAGGGTCCAGAATTGACCATCAGTTCCCGAATATTTAATGCCCAATTACCGATTGCAACCAAATGCTCCCTTGAATGCACCGGCAGCCGACCCTTGTGTGGGATTAGATCAAGCTAAAATTGGTGTTTATGTGACACGGACTGATGCAGAAAAATGATGCTTTCAAGAGGGGAAAATATCAGCCCAATTTCCATGTGATTGAGCATATTGTACTCTGGTAGTGATGATAACTAGATCGTCTCGTTGCGTAAATAACAATAGTAACAAACATGTTATAGCATAAGACAGTCGACAATGAGAAAAAGTAGAAGAATACCACATCCAGAAAAATGGTGAATGAACCGTTGAAAAATGCAATTTTGCTGATTGTTTGGCTCAACGTGGCTGTTCAAGCTTACGATAGACCTCAATATGTAAAATTGAGCTCAATCACCAAGTCTCGTACAAAATGTGAGAATCAGTAAGCTTGGTAGTTAGGCTCTACTGTAAGCTTTGCAGAGATCTAGAGCTCGAAATGCCCAACCTGTTATGAGGTTACAGTGTTACACAGTATTAACTCAAATCAGATGCCATACCACATAAATATCTTAGTTTTCTGTCTATCGACTGAAACCAGACTATTTCTTGTATCGGCATATTGCATTGGTTATTTCTGTTCCTCTGAACTCAAAAGAGAGTACATATCTTGCCTTAATCTCAGCTTTCCGGTATTCGTTTTCATACAGAAGGAATATAGTAGTTTTCAGATAGAACTTCATAGGTGGGATACTATGCACCTTTGTTGTTCTTGAATGTTTTTGCTATCTTGGATGAGCTCTTGATTGCTATCTTGTTGCCTGCACGTATTTTGGGCTTGCTCATTTCAGTTGGACATCGAAGTGACACCCACTTATGTCCTATACGGATCTGGTGCTTTCGTCGTTCTATGGATTCTATCTTCAGTTGTTTCTGCAATCGATTCCATTCCCCTGGTATGTAGTTATGGCATTGTTGGATAAATCTGTATGTACCTAGAGAGTAAATATTTCCAACTCCCTACCGCTTGAACTACTCATTGCAGCTTCCACAAGTGCTGGAACTCGTAGGAATTGGTTACTCGATTTGGTTCACAGCACGGTACCTCCTCTTTAAGTTACGTCTCCATCTCCCTACAAACTACAAGCCAGCGTCAGTCATTACCTGTTGTGTGACCCTAATATCGGCTTTTGCTATATGCAGGAAAACAGAGATGAACTGTTTGCGAAATTCGAAGATCTCAAAGGGAGGATTATTTGAGCTGGTGACGAATGATCCTTTGGCATATGTTTAGGCTTTACAGCCAGCTTATTATTAGGCCCTTTTTTCAACTATTACTGAAAGGAAAAAAAGTTATGTATGTTAGCCAAGTTTCCACTCGTCAACTGTAATCAGACATCTAAAGTTTTGTTGCTATTGTGCTTTCTCATGTCTTTCTGCTTGTTTTTTTACTTGATCCGATGTATATACTCTAGACTTGAAGCGTCAAAATTTGAAGTTCGGTACCTTTGAAACATAACATGTCAAACGGTTTGACTGAACAGGTTTATCGATTCTATTTGCTGCAGCCCAGTAACCTTCCATCCGTGTTCTTTATGCGGTCATCTAATGTTTCCACTCCCAATCGCTTATCAAAATACTGAGCTCGAAAAGCGGCATACAAATTACAAAACATAGTTTGATCAAGTGATTACAAACAATGTTATATCTATACTCTGGATTTCTGGCAAGTCGCCACAGATGTAATTACATCACTGCAAAGTGCAAAATATATTTGTAAAAATTGCTTCATGAGCAATACTGCGTAGGAGGTCTCCAATGGAGATAGCGTGGAGTAGCACTAATGGAAAAGAAACTTATCTAGCATCACTTAAAATGGTTAGGACATCTTCAACAGAGATCTTCTAAAACACCAGTATATAGTGAAATTTTAAGACATACTGAAAACATAAAAAGAGGCAAAGGTTAATCAAAACTGACATAAGAAAAAGCAATTAAAAAATTTTGAGAGATTAAAATGTATCCAAAGAGTTATCTTTAGATAAAAATGTATAGAATTTAGCGATCCACGTACCGAAACCATGACATAAGAAGAGGTTAAGAGCGGTATTTTAGGCTTTCACTTTATATGGTAGGATGTAGAGGTTAGTATTTTAACTTTGTAGGTTTTATTACAAAGCTCTCATTTTTCTTTTGACTTTGAGAAGATTTTATATTTGAGATAAAAGGTTTTATCGTTGTTGTTGATGCTTCATAGGCAATATTGCCATTCAGCTGCATTCAGCACCGTGAGTAAAATGGCAAGATATCAATACTGCCAGTCAGCCGCATTCAGCACCGTGAGCCATATGCCGAGGTTTTTGGGACCGAATGGGCCAGTATATGAAGTATCAATAGCACCTTTCTTTTTTTATTTCTTATCACCTGTGTTACTGATTAACCTAGCTTTAGGATGTCTTGAGTTTCCTGGAGAATCGCAAAGAAAACAAAGCCTTGTACAAAGGAGCTCGAGTCGCAGTATCCGTAAGTTCATGCTCCTACAGTCCCTTTGTTGTGCTGCTCACGACCCTTTTATTTAGTGTTTGTGTTAGAGTTTAATCTTGGTTTTAAACGTATTTAAGTTATACATGTATACGCATGCTTGCCGTATATATAAAAGTCTAGTCCATTTATAAGTTGATTTGCCATATCCGAGTATGCCGTATGGGTCGTCGTATCCATATTGGATACGAGTCCGTGTGAGCTCCGGTTTCTAGTCCGTGTCCGTTTCTTAAGTTGCTGGTGTGGGCGTATATATGTATGGACATTATACGAAGCAATGTAAGCACAGACGAGGTGCTCAGTAGGAGCAATAGAAAGTAGAGCAAGTCAGGAGAGGTAAGAAGCTGCAAGCAAGCAGGAGGTTAGAGAAGGAAAAAGGAAATAAAGAGTCGTGTGTTGAGAGTCTTCATATTTTCTAGTTTGGGTTTTTCTTTGCTATCTCAGCGATTACGTATCTTTCCAGTAGGTTCATCACGACAGCGGCATCCTAGCTGGATCCACGCAGGCAGGAGCGGCATCAAGGATAAGAAAATTCTGTAACAAGTAGTATCAGAGCATAGATGACAAAACAAAGGTTCAGAGTGGGCTAATCTCCCTCCAGTACCCTCTCTTGATGATCGACAACTACCCAATATGGGCAATGAAGATGAAGGCGAACATGCGTGCCCAGGGAGTCTGGGGCGCAGTCGATCCGAAGGGGAAGGACAAGGAGGTGGATGAAAAGGTAGATCAGGCAGCTTTGGCCCTCATCTACCAGGCGGTGCCAGATGCGATGATGCATCAACTCATTGGTAAGGAGACGGCACGGGAAGCGTGGGAGGCGTTTCAGATGATGCACGAAGGAGTTGATCGTGTCAAGGAGGTGCGGCTCCAAAATTTGCGGAGCGAGTTCGAGAATTTGAAGATGGAAGAGACCCAGTCGGTGGACGAGTTTGCCGGCAAGCTAAGTTCATTATACAATCAGATTAACTCTCTTGGCGACAAGATGGAGGAATCTGTGGTAGTGAAGAAGTACATGCGCGTGCTTCCGGAGAAGTACATACCTGTTGTCAGAACACTTATGTACTCCCCCGATCTGGACAAGAAGAAGATAGAGGAGATCACTGAATCTCTCAAGGCGCATGAGGAGTTACTGAAGAGGTTTCAGTCACGCAAGGAGCAAGGATCTCACAACGAACAAGCGTTGCTAGTAAGGGGAGATCTGAGAGACTGAGAGACAGTCGTGGCTCATCATACAACCACGGGAGGTGGCGCGGTCAAGGTGGCCAGAGTGGTCGAGGCGGCAGGGTGGCCGTGGAGACAAGGCTGGGCAAGACGATGGTAAGAGATCCTGTGATTTGTCACATGTCAAGTGCTTTTAATATGGCGAATACGGGCACTACGCGATAAGATGCCGTAGCAATAAAAAGTGCTTCAACTATAATGAGTTTGGGCACTTTGCTTTGGATTGCAAGAGCAAGAAGAAGTACGGGGAAGTGAACCTTGCCAAAGACGAAGAAGAAGATGACGGAGAGCTAATACTTCTCTCCTCATATGTTGAAAAGGAGTCGATCATGGTGGAACTGAATGAGGAGAACATAGTTCCAAAATTACGCACGAAGGAAGGAAGGCATGATCACTTGAATCAATGGTACTTGGATAATAGAGCAAGCAACCACATGACGAGAGATCGCTCCATGTTCCACAAGCTCAACGAGAAGGTTTGGGGCAAGGTCAAGTTTGGCGATGGCTCCACGGTGGAGATAAAGGGCAAAGGGACGATGATGCTGCAATGCAGGAACGGGGATAAGAAGTTGTTGACAGGGATCTATTATATACCAAGTTTATGCAACAACATACTAAGTCTCGGGCAGATGACGGAGAGAGGGTGCAAGGTGGTGCTAGAGGATGAGTTCTTGCGAGTGTATGACAAGAACAGAGATCTATTGATGAAGGCGAAGAGATCTCCAAATCGTTTGTACAAAATTCCTTTGAAAACTTGTAATGATTTGGGTGGAGAGAGGCACAGATGGACGAGGTGCAGAAGCAGCAGGAGACAAGCCTGGCGTACAAGAAGTCATAACAAAGAAGGAGACCGAGTCGGCAAAGAAGCAAGACGAGACAGAAGGCATGGCCATAACAAGGAGCGACCCCAAAGGAGCATGCACCGAGCATACAGTGGTCGTAGCGAGCGGCGCAGGAGTTGCGCATAGGCATACAACCAACTCTGAACAAGCGCGTGCAAGTGAAGAGTAGCGAAGCAACGGCTTGGGTGGTCGACATCGACCACATGCAGCTGGTATAGTCATAGCGAGCAGAGACTCAGGAGGAGCTCTCACACAGGTAGTAGAAGAAAGTCGAAGATAGGTCCCGAGATAGCGGGAGAAAGCACAGCGTGAATCACAGTAATCGAAAGCAATAACACACGACAGTGAGAAAAGGTGCTCGTGGAGGAAGCAGGAGTAGGTGCTCCAGCCCAAACAGGCATACAAGGAAGAAGCAGTAGCAAGAGAGAAGGTCCAACGTAATCAAGGAAAATCAAGATTAAGGAAGTGATTGTTAGAGTTTAATCTTGTTTTTAAACGTATTTGAGTTGTACATGTGTACGCAATACATATTTTGGAGCTAAACTTGCGAGTTCTGGCCGGTCACTGGAGCACAAGGGGGAGGTCGGAACAGGATGCTTTCCAGCGAAGTGGAAAGAGCTTGCCACCGCCATCTCATCATCCAAGGGCGATGAACACATCAGCGAAAGTTATGCGATGAGAACATCCAGAAAATTAATATCATGATCACAGACTGAATACCAAAGTTTTACCCAATCCACCTAGAACATCACTCCAGTGTGGTAGCACTTAACAGGATGTGACGTTGCAATTATTAAGAGGCATGGCAATATGGCAGTGTTCCATAGATAGCTCCATCCAGAATTACATTGTGCATCACTAGGCGCTAAGAACTTCAATCTCGAATATCAGCACTGAGTTTGGTCGAATCCCCCAGGCCGGAAACCCACCTGCTCCATACGCATAATCTGGGGTGCACTGCAACAAGAACACTTGAAGTATTAGATGCCAAGATACCGGTATGATAAATAATTTTAAACAATAGCATCTCTATGCAAATGGTCTCTCAGGCAAGGAAAATTATATGCATTGCAAAGGCCCATTATCCATATGTAAGCTCTTTTAGACACATTTCTACCATGGACAGATAGAAGTACCATGTATGCATTCAAGCATACCAAAACAACGGGAAATTCACAGTAGTAGTAATGAAACGTCAAACAATTCAATAAAGAAATTGTCGGACACAAATAATCATGGATGCACGTCAAATTAATTTGACTTGTCTGAAGAGCATACCTGAATACGAGCAACCTCACCCACTTGCATGGTCATAACTCCCTCATCCCATCCTATATGGAAGAGTTGTTAGTGTTAAATTAATCGAAAGAGTTTATTTGCACAAACTAATAGATCATGATTTTGCAGCCACTGTTGCGATAGCTTGGCATGCCATATGAGACTAGAGCGGTCATGAAAAAAGTGAAGTCTACTTTTAGAACACTACTATAATGAGTCCAATAGCGATCTATGCCATACCAAGCATAAATCAAGGCTTAGAGTTCCTTCATCAAGAGAAAACACAACTGGCAAGTTATGAACAAAGTTAAATGATAACACAAACAGCAAAGGTAAACAGTGCATATTTGCACCTATCTCATTGATCGGATAGCTACTCTCAAGTGCACAACGGAAAACATCACCAAGAACAGTAAGCTCATGTTCCAATTCGTCAATAACCATCCAAAGAACTATTCTAACGGAAGAATGTGATATGAAGTCGAAAGGAGCAAAAAAAATGCTACATCTTCTAATCAATCAAGCAGTGGACCTTTAGAGGTGATGAAAAGGAAAAGCATTCACTTCCAGCAGATAGCAATAGAAACTAAGAACACATGGGCCAATAATGAACAGTTGAAGTGATTGTGTATGAAATGAATAGCTCTTTGACATGAGATTACCTTTGATCACTGAGCCCAGGCCAATATTGAAACTGAATGGCTGCTGCCCAGGGTCCTTGGTACTGAAAGAAACAAACGACAGAACATCATCAGAAGTGCTTATGTGAATATTTGTGGAAAATGTCGTATTCACAAGTTTTCATTTACGAGGTGCAGCAACAAATTTCCTTCCCGTGAACAATTTGTACACAATATATGGCAAAAGAAATACTGCACTATACACAAGATTTTTTTACTGCAGCGATGCTAAGATAGTCGCAGAAAAAAGAAAAAAAGATTCGTTTCTTACCTCCAAAACTTCTTAGAGAGATCACCATCCTTCCCTGCGGAAAACAACACAGCAAACAACAGAAATTACCTTATAATTAACGCAGAACAGAGTCTCTACCGCCTATAACAAAAGGAAAGAAAAAGGAACTATAGACACAAACTTGGCACCCTAAACACCTAGGCAGAAAAAAAATCACCGCCTCCTATGCATCAAGATCGCCCTTTTTATCCAAAATGAGATGGATCTGGAAGCATCTAAAACTAATCCCTAAAGTGATACATGTCACATACTCGCATAAGTGTGGATCCAAGAAAAATGAAAAGTGATTTGGGAGATGAAGGGAAGGGGCGGACCGTAGCCGGTGCAGTGGACGGTGACCTTCTGGCCCCTGACGGGCTTGGGGCCAGTGCCGGCTTTCAGGATCTGCTTCTCGAATCCCATCTTTTCTTCTTCTCCGCCTGTCAGTCCTCTCTCCTCGACTCGACTGTCCTGGCGGCGGCGGCGGCGCTTGGGTTGTGAATTCTGATCGGCTGGATTCTTTTATCACCTGGCGATGCAAGGTGCAGAGGTTACCCCCTCCACTTTCTCCTCTACCGTCAGATAGGGGCCCGAGACAGACCTAGCGGTGCTTTGGAATTTGGATCTCATATTTTTGTTAATAAGTTTCACTAATAACATATTTTTTATGAAATATATTTTAAGTTATAATTCAGATAGACATTTAGAATAGTAATTGTTTTGCTAAAAAAATAGCTTTTAGTTATGCTACAATTTCTCTTCAGGTTTTTTGTGAAAAACAGGTGGGGTGGTTTGTTATCCTCGCTCTATCCTATCTGATCAAACAACATTTTAGATTGTTACACTCTAAACCTAATTTAACAAAATCTGGTTTTAAAATAAAACCTAAGATCCAAACAGTAAGGTGTCACATAATAAGTAATATGTAGGATTTAAATCATAGCCTCTAGATGCACACGCAAATTTATAAATCATAGTAGACACCACTTAATGAGTTTTTATTTTTAATGGCTGCAATTGATAAGCACAATCATCCTTTGCAAAGGCTAGAGGTGGAAGCTGGCCCGGACTTTTGCGTGCCAGCCCTGCAGCCCAGCACCCGGCATGGCCCAAGCAGGAGCATACCAATGTAGTAGGCCGTACTGGCACGACACCAACCATAGGCCGTACCGGGCCTAGCAATACGACCCATCGAACAGCCCAGCCCAGCCCGGCTTATCGTGTCATGTCCGGGCCGGCCCGACCGGCACTACGGCGCCCGCCTCAGCTCCCGCCATGGGCTAGAGAAGGGAGGAGGCCAGACGGACTGTGGACGAGCCGGAGGAGCAGCGCAAGTCGCCGGAAGGCGGCTGACTGGCGTAGGAGGCGGAGGCCGGAGGGGAGGCCAGGGGCGGCTGGGGCCAAAGACGGGCTACAGCAAGCTGGCTGGCGCTAGGAGGAGCCGTGGCCGGACTGCAGCGCTGAGGAAACCAGAGCAAGAAGAAATGGGGAAGGCTAAGAAGAGGAAGCAGAGAAAAAAGCATGGAAGCGCAGCAGGTTTGGGGCCTGTTCTTTTTTGGTGCGGCTTTTGGCTTTTGGCTGAAATTTTTGAATTTTGGCTGTTTACGGTACAGATTACGGAGAGACCGGTATTCACTTACGATTTTGGCTGGTACAGATGTTGGGCTTTTAACGTGTACTACGTTTAACTTATAGACCTCGTTTTGAGAAAATACTCCGTTTGAAAGTTAGATACTGTAGCAAAAATCAAAAACCAGCCGGCTTGTGACTTTGCCAAATCGACCGGAGCAAGGAAAATGGGGAAAGGAAACGATGAAGAAAGAGGCGGACAGAGAGAAATAAAGACAGAAGTCAGGACCATTCGGCTGAAGTGATGAGAGGAAGACAGTGGGGGGTGCGGCTCAGGTGCTGGGGGCACCGCAGTTAGCGCGTGCGGGGGTGCCCCCAGCACCCGCCACGTGTCCCGCAAATCCCCAAAAAATTCCAAAAAATTCAAAAAAATACTTACAAAATCCGAAAATTTGTAAAAAGTACTTTTTTAAGTATAAAAAGTATTTTTTTGTAAGTACTTAAATTTTTTTTTGATTTATACTTTTCATTAAAAAGTATTTTTTTAAGTACTTGAAAATACTTTTTAATAAAAGTACTTTTACAAAAAGTACTTTTTACAAATTTTCGGATTTTGTAAGTATTTTTTTTGAATTTTTTGGAATTTTTTGGGGATTTGCGGGACACGTGGCGGGTGCTGGGGGCACCCCCGCACGCGCTAACTGCGGTGCCCCCAGCACCTGAGCCGCACCCGACAGTGGGTGGCCAGGATGTCTCCGGATGAACAGGAGTAAGGAAATGGGAGGAAAGAGAAAACAGAGGAGAGAATAAACGCACCATAAAATTTTTCGTCGCTAGTGTTTAACCCCGAGCCTTTCATTAAATGCTAACATTTCTAAATAAAAATTTGTTAATCATGTTAAATTATAAAACACCACTAATAAGTATTTTTAATTATTTAGAAATGAATTTAGTATCGCCGGTAGATTAAGATTTCGCTAGTACAAATTAACTCAGAGATTTACTACGACCTGGTAAAATTCACATGGATGACTACCACTACACCTGATGGAATGCTGTGAACTCAGGGATAATAGAGTATAACTATTGTCTAGTCGTGGCCTTTATGTGGTTGCTAGTTAGAATCTCTTTCCTTTCTAAATATTATATTAGTCGAGCCCTCATATCTTTGTAATACACTTTAGCCATCTGTGGCAAAAGTACTGTAATAAGAAAATATTGTGTCTAATTATTGTTCCACTGCAATACTTTGATGGGTTTATTATTTGTTGAAGAAGTCTTCTACCAGGTAAACGAATAATAATCTATTGCCTAAGTGTTATTACCCCTCGGTAATGGCACGAGCTGCCACAAGTAATGGCGTGGTGCGGTCATCCGCCTCTATGCAACTAATTCAATTTTAACTAGTTTTTAACAAGGCGGGTACGAGAGAAATGAAGATAACGACTGCCGTCACCATTGTCGTCGTCACCTTTGTCGTCTATAGTTACTTAGGGCTAGGCTTGGGTTGGCACGGTGAGTTTTGGGCTATGCCTGAGTTTGGCCGGAGGCAAGATGGGTCGGTACGACGGGGTGATCGGGCTAAGCTGGTACGGCACAATGCAGCCTAAAGCATGATGGGCCCGTGCCGTGTCGGCACGGTCCAATGCCCACCACTAGCAAAGGCTTAGCAACTGGTAGGTCACAAGATTAAATTTCGAAAAAAAATCTACAAGTAGCTCACTTAATATATAGTTAGTAGGAGTCAGAACTATGGCATTTGGCCGCAAGAGACGAGCGCAACACCAATTGGACTAGCCACTGGTTGCCAAGTTTCCTTAATTGGTCAAATGAAAAAGGGTGAAAATGACATTATAAAAGGCATCATTTTTCTATGAACAAATCATCATAATTATTCAAAACGAAGGATAAAAAGATTCTTCTCAAAACAACATAATGAACAAAGTCATCACGAGTTTTTTTTAATATGGATAGTATATAAAAACAACATGTTTTAGATTATTATATTTTATGTTTAGTAAATTAAAGGTTGTTTCAAATAGCTAGCAATTACTCTAGTAAAAAGTGTAAACAAACTTGACTGCATTCGAAATAGTTTTCAAGTATACATGAACCGAGTTATGCTGATATATTAAAAAAAATCAAAACTGGTTTAATCAACCTTGGCGAACAAACCTTCTATTTAAGCTAAGAATTAGCATATCATCTAAATATTTTCCAATTTATCGTAAAATAATTTACTCTTTTCTTCAAGTTCAAAGCCACTGGACCTCCTCTGCAGTTTTGAGCACAAACCCACCCAAAGAAAATGAGAAAAGCCGAACCAGAATTCCGGTCCCACCAAAACCACCGTCCGCCCGGCTGCGCCAGTCGTTTCCCACGATACCGTTCGGAAACCACCCAACCCCGCGAGCCCATAAACGCACCCAGCACGCTGCCGCTCGTCGCCAATCCCCGTCCCTATCCCACAAAAAACCTCCCAGTTCCGCAGCCGATCTCCCACCGGCGGTCACCGCCGATGGAGACGTAGCACCGGAGCCCCCACCCCAACCCGGCGGCTCCATCAGCACACCTCTCCATGGAGACCGAGCGGATCCGGCAGCTCCTCCTCCTCACGCTCCGCGCGACGCACGCCCGCCTCGCCCTCGTGGGTGGCAACCACACCGCCGCCCGCTTCTGCACCTGCTAAGCCCGTCCCCCTCCTCCCTCCGCATCGGCCTTCTCTTCAGCACCGTCTCCACGGTATAATCTCTCGCCCAACCGGCGCATCCGCGCCATGCAAATGCGGCGGCCTCCGATGCCGAACGACTGCGTCGTGATCCGGCTCCCCGACCCGCGCGCCCTCCGCGTGCTCGCGCGTTCCGTGCTCCTCGCCGTCGCGCTGCTCTCCCTGCCCTGGCTCCGCGCCGCCGCGCCGGGGACGCGTGCGGCCCCGCGCTCCAGGCGGAGCTCCTGCTCCGCGACCTGTGCTGCGAGGGCCTGCTCGCCCCCGGCGCCCGCGCCGTCCTCCTCGGCGCTGATGTGACTGCCACACTCCCGCCCTGAAACAGGACGACGCCATGCGACCCATCTCGCTGCGGCGGATGCTGATGTTAGGGGACTCGTCAGTGGACTTGTTGCTGGATTTCAGCTTCGTCAACGAGGCCGAGGACAGGTTCGGCTTCGCCGATACGGTGCTCAAGTATGGCGGCATTGTCGCCGCCCCAATTGGCTCAGCGAGCACATTCCGCTTGCCGCAAAACTACCGCGTCGTGTACATCCGTCGGTTCACTGAGACTTTTGTAGGGATCAAGAAGATTGCGCACGCCAGCGATGATGGCAATGCCGGCGCTGGAATGGAAGTGGCATCACCCGCTGCCCTGAACCTGGAGGAAGGAGTGCTCTCTGGCCACCCAGCTGAGACAGCCAATGGCGAGTTCAAGAACTTGGGGAGGAAGCTCTTACTGTCTGACAACACTAGAATGCCAGCGGCGCATGCTCATCAAGGATGGTTTAAGATGCATCGACCGAGGATCAGAGTTTATTTTGCAGCTTTATGGAATGCGAAGAAGCTGCAACCTGCACTGGTTCTCAGCCTGCAAGATAAAGCTGTTCCTGGAGCACAGCAGCAGCTCCAGAGGTTCGTGAGACTGAGCCTATTTGCAGGGGCAGCAGGGCGGTGAAATGAAGCCTGTATGGGAACTGGGAAGCCTCAACTGCAAAAGGGAGAACATTCTTGTCGACTGCAAGCCTTGCAGGTGACGATCTGTGCCTGCCAGTGTATGGTTGATTTGCTTGTTTATTAGTTCTTTCGTTAAACTGTCAGTCGTGTCACGTGTGTGTGGTTTGATGGTGTGCCACTAGTTTGCTTGCTTGCGTGGATTTCGCTTGATAATCTCTCATTTGTCATTTGTGGTCAGTGTGACCTCCAATATTGTACTAGCACTTAAGAATGAACATTGCTCTTCGTGGATCATCTACCCTTGTCCAAGTTACTCCCATGTTCCATCATGTGTGTTTCTGAAATTACCAGCATTACAGCCGGCCAGCTCAACTCTCAAGGAGCATATAAAGTATGACAGGACATCAGACAATTTCTCCATTGTTGAATAGGAAGGAGGGCACCTTTCTTAGCATATACTACGAGATAATGGATGAAAAACTGAAGTAGTTTGTTGTGAACATCTCAACTCTCAAGGAACATATAAAGTATGACAGGACATCAGACAAAGACCTGGATTCTTGCAAGTTTTGTGATGTTCACATAGCACCATGTTTCCAACAAATACAGGAATATACAAAATAATGTGCTACATGGCAGGCTTATTCCACAGTTCCATAACCAATACACTTTTTTCTTACTCAGAATGCACAGAGCAGTACTCATCCCTCAGCCCACCAGGTGACACCACCAAGTGACAAAATGAAGCATAACCATAGTCTTGAAATGTGAAATATGCGGTAATATTGTTATGGTTGACGTGAAATTTGAAATACAGCAAAGAATGTTGATCGAAGATAACTGCTCAAGTACCCTTGATTACAACAACAGGGCAGCCCACATTGTTGATGCAGTAGTTGCTCACACTTCCCAAGAACATCCTGTAGAAAATAATCAACTTATTTGGAATGCGGGAATTTTTCCCGATTCCTGCGGGAATTGAACTGTTTCCTGCAAAATTCTTGTGAAATTCCTCTGTTCCAAACAGGCCCTTAGAATGCGTACTTGATATAAAATTGAAACAAGAAAAAAAAATAATATTGTTGTAGGGTAGCCTAACCCCTGTAAGGCTGTAACTGAGCCTTGTAACTGATCCAATATGTAATAGACCCAATAATATAGAGAAATATACCATGTGTTCATACCTTTTGTAATTATTAAGAGGTAGAATGAGAATTTCCTATCCTACTCTACTCATGTATATAACCCCAAGAGGGGGCATGAGGAGGCAAATCCACTCATTCTCACTCATCAGCTCTCTAACTAGTCCCCTCATATACTGTTTGGTCAGTAGCCGGAACAGATGGCGCCATCCGTGGGGACCGAGCAAGGAGTTGCGTCGAGCCGGCTGCCTCATCGTTCGCCGGTTGAGGCCTCTTAGCTGCAAGGGAGTTGATTTGTTCATCTAGTCCTCTCTCACAAAAGAAGGTACTCTGAAAGCTCAACTTATCCCGTTTTAGCTGATTAATGGGAGCACTACGCATGTTGGAAGTGGAATCTCAGTGGTTTCCTAGTGCATTGCACCGGTTAGATTGGTGGATTTAGTGCTTCGGTGTATTGGTTTGTACTAAGAATCCTGCGTGCGTGCCTCCGCACCGTGAGGAAGACCTCCGTCGCTGGCCTCTACGCGTCGCTCGACAAGGGTCACGCTGGCCACACCCCTGCACGCGCTCTATTGGCTTCATCCCCAAACAGTGGCCCTGCCTCCGCCGGCTATGTGTCGGACCCGATGTCTATGCCCAGGTGCGACAAATGCGACACTAGCACCGGGTGGCCTCGGCGATGGCGCCCACAGCCTTTACCTCCTCCTTGTCGAAGTCTAAGCCAGCCGTGTCGACCTCGCCAGCTTCACCTCCGCGACGACGCCGCGGGGCCTGCCAAAGGCATACCAATACGCAGGCTCTGCTAGCCTCTGTAGTGGCTCCATCGGTCTACGCGCACCAACCGTCGACGTTGCCACCATGGGGACTTTGCTAGCCTTTGCAATGGCTTTGTCGGCCTCCGCGCACTGACCATCAACGTCACCACCACACGGACTTCGCTAGCCTCTGCACCAGCCTCCGCATAGGCTTCGCCGGTCTCCGCGCGTTGACCGTCGACATCGCCACCACGCAGGCTCTGCCGGCCTCCGCGCACCAACCATCAACGTTGCCACCACGTGGACTTTGCTAGCCTCCGCACAGGCTCCACTGGTCTCCGCACGTCGATTGTCGACATCACCACCACGCGGGCTCTGCTAGCCTCCGCAATGGCTCCGCTGGCCTCCGTGCGCCGACCGTCGACATTGCCATCACGCGAGCTCTGCTATCTTCTGCAATGGCTCCGCCGGCCTCCGCGCACCGACCGTCGACGTTGCCATCACGCGGAATCCATTACCTCCGAGCTGAAGTCAACAGCCTGTACCTTGCCCACGAGCCTTCGGCCCGCCCACGGTGGACCCTACGCGGCCTGCACCTCGCTTGCGTGTCTTCGACCCCGCCGCGCCGACCTCCGCCAGCGTGCATGCCTTCGGCCTTCGCCTTTGGGTGCCCAGTCCCGAGGCAGCAACCTCCGCATCGACTGTGCCAGCCAGCACGCACAACCACGCAATGCCCCTAGCACTTTCGCACAACCTCCGCTCCTACTACGCCCTTGACGGCTCCATCACAATGAGCTCCAAGATGGCTGTAGCCTCCGCACGCTTCGCCCGAGTAACAGCAGCTTCGCCTTCCTACCTCTGCATGTGTAGCACCCTGCTCAGCCTACGCCATGGGTGCTTGCCCTTCGCGGGCACTCTTTTTTGAAGGTAGAGGAATGGCGGCTCCGCCTCCCTACCTACGCATGCGTAGCGCCCGTCTTGGCCTACGCTGCTCATGTCTGCCCTTCGCGGACGCTCTTTTTGAAGATAGGGAACGGCGGCTCCGCTTCCCTACCTCTGCTTGCGTAGCACCCTGCTTGGCCTACGCTGCGCACGTTCGCCCTTCGCGGACGCTCTTTTTTGAAGGTAGGGGAACGGCGGCTCTGCCTTCCCACCTTCTCCGCCCGCCTTGGAGGCATCACCTCGGCAGAATGACATGATTTCAATGTGCAACTTCACCGTCCGTCTTGTAGGCATCGCCTCGGCGGGACGACACACCTTCGCCGGTGGACTTCACTGCCCGCCTTGGAGGCACCGCCTCGGCTAGCTAGGTTTGTTTTGTAGGATTGGCCCTGCAGGCTATTGACCCATATGATTGGATTAGAATTGATCTCATAAATAATCTGATCATGGCGCATGATTTACACGTGTGCTATAAACTAATATATTTTAAACTTATAAAACTGACCTGTTTGATCATGGTTGGTGACATGGTTCAGGAGTCTCATAGTGTACCAAAAACAGATGGGTCACTTTGTAACATTTGAAAGTAGAGTCTATAAATAGTTCTCTACCCTTTAGCCTCATAATGCAATTGTGAGCGGCATCATGAAAAAGGTAGAAAAATAGAGGGTAGACCGGAAAGCCTCCACAAAATCAATCTAGGGTTTGAAAAAAAATCCAACACATTTAATAAAAAAGAAGTCCACTTTTGGTCTCTTAATTTATGCCCCGAGTCTGATTTATACTTTCAACTATGAAATCGTTCACTTTATACCCCCTGAACTATTGAAACTAGAGCAAATCACCTTCTCGCTCTAAACTGTCCCAGTTTTCGATGACATGGCATCCACGTGTCAATAGTTTTTGACACATAAGCTCATTTTTAATGATATGACAGTCATGTGTACAGACAAAACAAAAAACACTATGCGGCCCACGTGTCACCCTCTCATCTCCTTTCTTCTTCCTCCCCTCTCACCCATCTCTCTTCTATTTCTCATCTCGTTTCAATAACACTTTGCTGCCTATCATTCCCGGTGTCCTTCGTCGACTTCATCTTCGCTAGCCACATTTTCGACTCCTCCAACAGCTAATTGATGTTACATAGTTTAAGCATAATAAATAAAAATATGCATCCAATTTCTTCTAGCAATTCATCAAACATTTGGTGTGCAAAAACCATAGAACCATAACTGAAGATATACCAAAAGGTCTCCTAGTCAATTCATGAAACACCTAATGTGCACACACTGAAGCTTGATGTGTAGAGAAATAAAATTGAATATGTTAGGCCCTGTTTGGCACAGCTTCAGCAACAGCTTCATGAGCTGTTGTGAGCTGTTTTTTTGCCAAACACCCTTTTTGCAAACAGCTTCATGGATGGAGCTCCTTAAATCATGCTCTCACAAGGGAATGGGGAGGGGTGAAGCTGAAATTAGTAGCTTTTCACAGCTCTCTCCCTCAGGCTCGCAGTTCTAGGAACCCACTACCCTTGTAGTTGACAGAAATTACAGCACTTTGCCACTGGGTCCCCACGCCTGTTTCCTCTCTTCCCATTCGCACTTCTCTACCGTTCGCACTTCTCTAATGATTTTAATTTTTTAATTCATACTCGTTCAAATATATTATTTTTTAATTCATATGACCATATACAAACATACAACTCCAAATGTTAGAACAAGTCAGGTAGACAGGGGCATCTTGGACAATTGACCTCTTTCAGCCATGCATGAAGCTGTTGGTGAAGCTGTTTTGCCAAACAGTTTTCCAAAACAGCTTTAGCTTCACCGGTGAAGCTGAAACAAAAAAAAACAGTTTCACTAGTGAAGCTGAGCTGTGCCAAACAGGACCTTAGTTTCTATAGGAGAACAAAAAAAAATCCAAGAGTATGAACCTACTATCGGTAGGCCAGCTTATAGGAGCTCCATCCCAATACAACTGTTGGATTATATGTGGGCCAAGCCCATATAATAAGAATAATTCCTATTAAATCTCAAAGGCCCACTCATGCAAAGGAGGCATGCATGTGACCTTTAGTACCATATTGCTAGTTCTAGGAGAGGAAGACCACCTTAAAAGGGATGGTGCACTCCTAGCCACTTGAGGCATGTGTGGGAGAGAACTAGAGGATAACACGCGCGCGCTCGCTCGCCTCGCCTCGCCGGGCCGGGCTGGGCTGGGCAGGGCGGGCGGCGCGGGCGCACGGCACCTGCGTGAATGGTCCGCCAAAATCCGCTCCAGGTGCTTGCGCAGACGCGGCTTCCTTTTGCAGTTTTATTTTGCTGTTTTGAGTGGCGGTGAATCCGGATCGGTTACGGTTGCTAATCCGGTTCGGTTACGAGTTATGGAGAACGTGTAGGCGTCTTGATCACGCGTCCTGGTCTTCTATAAATACGGAGCCGCCGCCTTCATACAGAACATGCGAAAATCAATCTAGGGTTTTGCCTCCTCCATCCATTGTGCTGCGCCGTCCCACGTAGTCTACTCCGTCCCGTCCGCCGGCGTGCACTGTCGTTCGGGAGAGCAGGTCTCCGGAACCGTCGCCTTCGAAGTCCTGCACCGGGAGAGGGCGAATAAGGTTTTTGGGAAGCGCTCTGCGCGACTGCTCGCTGTAGATCTGGCTCGTCTTCCTCGTCGTTCGGCTTCGGCGAATCGTCATCGACTTCGTGTCATCCTCACCGTGCCTGCGGCGTCTACATCGGCAAACCGATCAGAACAGAACCATCGGTACGTACCAGTAATGTTCTCCGTATTAGATCTGTTCATGTACAGTTTCCTGGTTTACATGTCTAGATCTTTTATGCCTGTGATGGTTCTGTTATTGTGCGTGCATGATGTCATGATTAATTTATGGAATAAATTAAACCTACATGTGCTTATATTTTTAACAATCCAAAAACCTTATTGTAGGCATTGTGGTTTTACTATGGCTGGATTTGCCGATGCACTGAGGCCGGATAAGTTCTCCGGTGTGCATTTTAAGAGATGGCAGATCAGGGTCACTCTGTGGCTTACTGCTATGAATGTATTCTGGGTTAGTAATGGCAAGCCTGAAGGTGTTCTTGATGCTGAAAAGCAGAAAGAATTCGAGACTGCCACTACTCTCTTTGTTGGATGCATTCTTAGTGTTCTTGCTGACCGTCTGTGCGAGGTGTATATGCACATGACAGACGCGAAGGAGTTATGGGATGCACTGAATTCCAAATACGGTGCTACTGATGTCAGCAATGACATGTATGTCATGGAGCAATTTCATGACTACAAGATGGTTGATAACCGTTCTGTAGTAGATCAGGCTCATGAGATACAGGCCATTGCCAAGGAACCCGAACTCCTGAAGTGTGCCTTACCCGACAAGTTTGTGGCTGGATGTATTATTGCGAAATTACCTTCTTCATGGAGGAATTTCGGAACAGCACTCAAACACAAGAGACAAGAATACTCTGTTGAGAATTTGATTGGGTCTCTTGAAATTGAGGAGAAAGCTCGGGAAAAGGACGCTGTGTCTAAGGGTGATGGAGGGCAGTCTAGTGCCAATGTGGTACAGAAACCCTCAAGCAAGAACAAAGGGAAATTTGTTAAAGCCCAACAGATAACCAACTTCAAGAAGAAGAAGAACAACAACAATCAGGATGATAGAACTTGCTTTGTGTGCGGTGAGCCTGGTCACATGGCCAAGAAGTGCCCACAACGCAAAGGAAAGAAGGCACCTGCAGGACAGACTTCTAAGTCTGTCAACGTGACCATTGGCAAGACTGGAGACGGGACTGGGTATGGTAATTTACCTACTGTTCTTTCAGTTAGTCAATCTACCAATTGGTGGATTGATACAGGAGCTAATGTACATGTGTGTGCTGATATTTCGTTGTTTTCTTCTTATCAGGTCGCCCGAGATTCCTCCGTCCTAATGGGGAATGGGTCACATGCTACTGTTCATGGTGTTGGCACGGTAGATCTGAAGTTTACTTCGGGAAAGATCGTGCAGCTGAAGAACGTGCAGCATGTCCCTTCTATAGACAAGAATCTCGTTAGTGGCTCCCGTTTATGTAGAGACGGGCTTAAGTTGGTATTTGAGTCTAATAAAGTAGTCGTGTCTAAACATGGACATTTTATTGGTAAAGGCTATGAGTGCGGAGGCTTGTTCCGCTTTTCCCTATCAGATTTCTGCAATAAGACTGTAAACCATATTTGTGGCAGTGTGGATGATGAGGCTAATGTTTGGCACTCACGTCTATGTCATATTAATTTTGGTTTGATGTCTCGGCTTTCCAGTATGAATTTAATTCCAAACGTTTCCATCACCAAAGGTTCTAAATGCCATAGCTGTGTGCAATCAAAGCAACCTCGTAAGCCTCACAAGGCTGCCGAGGAGAGAAACTTGGCACCACTAGAACTCCTGCATTCAGATCTTTCTGAGATGAATGGCGTGTTGACGAAGGGTGGAAAACGATATTTCATGACATTGATTGATGATGCAACTAGGTTCTGTTATGTGTATTTATTGAAAACGAAAGATGAGGCTTTAGACTATTTTAAAATCTATAAGGCAGAAGTTGAAAACCAGTTAAATAGAAAGATAAAAAGACTTAGGTCAGATCGTGGTGGAGAGTATTTCTCAAACGAATTTGACTTATTTTGTGAGGAACATGGCATTATACATGAGAGGACGCCTCCTTATTCCCCCGAGTCAAATGGGATTGCCGAAAGGAAAAACCGCACGTTGACTGACTTGGTGAATGCCATGTTAGATACTGCGGGATTACCTAAGGCATGGTGGGGGGAGGCTTTGCTAACGTCTAATCACGTATTAAATAGAGTTCCTAACAGAAATAAGGACAAAACACCATACGAGGTATGGATTGGGAGAAAACCATCACTTTCTTACTTGCGTACATGGGGGTACTTGGCGAAAGTTAATGTGCCAATAACTAAGAAACGCAAGCTTAGACCTAAAACTGTGGACTGCGTTTTTCTGGGATATGCTAATCATAGCATTGCCTATAGATTTTTGATAGTTAAAACTGAGGTACCTGACATGCATGTTGGTACAATTATGGAGTCTCGAGATGCAACATTCTTTGAGAATATTTTTCCTATGAAGGATACACATAACACTACTAGTCAACCTTCTGAAATAATTCCCAGTTCAATCACATCACCTGAACCTTTTGAACATACACATGAACTTGTCAATAAGGAGGATGACAGTGGAGCTCCTAGAAGGAGCAAGAGACAAAGGATATTCAAATCCTTTGGTGATGATTTCACTGTGTACCTTGTGGACGACACTCCCAAGTCTATTTCAGAAGCGTATGCATCCCCTGATGCAGACTACTGGAAGGAGGCTGTCCGTAGTGAAATGGATTCCATTATCGCTAATGGAACCTGGGAGCTGACAGATAAACCTTATGGGTGCAAACCTGTAGGGTGCAAGTGGGTGTTCAAAAAGAAGCTTAGGCCTGATGGTACTATTGAAAAATATAAGGCTCGGCTTGTTGCCAAGGGCTATACTCAGAAAGAAGGCGAAGATTTCTTTGACACTTACTCACCTGTTGCTAGACTGACCACAATTCGAGTACTACTTGCTTTGGCTGCCTCACATGGTCTTCTCGTTCATCAAATGGACGTTAAGACAGCTTTTCTTAACGGAGAGCTGGATGAGGAAATTTACATGGAACAGCCTGATGGATTTGTAGTAGAAGGTCAAAAAGGCAAGGTGTTAAAACTGTTGAAATCTTTGTATGGTCTGAAACAAGCCCCTAAGCAGTGGCATGAGAAGTTCGATAGAACACTGACATCTGCAGGCTTTGCTGTCAATGAGGCAGATAAATGTGTATACTATCGTTATGGTGGGGGTGAGGGAGTTATTCTATGTTTGTATGTGGATGACATCTTGATTTTTGGGACAAACATTAGTGTGATAAATGAGGTCAAATCATACTTGTCTCAAAACTTTGATATGAAAGATCTGGGAGTGGCTGATGTTATTCTAAACATTAAATTGGTTAGAGGTGAGGATGGGATTACACTTTTGCAATCTCATTATGTGGAAAAGGTCTTGAGCCGTTTTGGCTTTTCTGACAGCAAGCCTTCTCCAACACCTTATGATCCTAGCGTGTTACTTCGTAAGAATAAGAAAATTGCTAGGAATCAGCTGGAATACTCCCAGATAATTGGCTCACTAATGTACCTAGCTAGTGCAACAAGGCCAGACATCTCCTTTGCTGTGAGCAAATTGAGTCGGTTTACATCTAACCCAGGAGATGATCACTGGAAGGCGCTTGAGCGAGTGTTGCGCTATCTGAAAGGTACCTCGAACTTTGGACTTCACTATACTGGGTACCCGTCGGTGCTGGAGGGTTACAGTGATTCCAACTGGATCTCTGATGCTGATGAGATCAAAGCCACTAGTGGATATGTTTTCACTATTGGTGGTGGTGCTGTTTCATGGAGGTCTTGCAAACAGACCATTTTGACGAGGTCAACCATGGAAGCAGAGCTTGCGGCACTAGACACTGCTATTGTTGAGGCAGAATGGCTACGAGATCTATTGATGGATCTACCTACGGTGGAAAAGCCAGTGCCAGCTATCCTTATGAACTGTGATAATCAAACCGTTATCGCTAAAGTGAACAGTTCTAAGGATAATATGAAATCGTCTAGGCATGTTAAGAGACGATTGAAGTCTGTCAAGAAATTGAGAAACTCCGGAGTTATAACCTTGGATTACATCCAAACAGATAAAAACCTGGCAGATCCCTTTACAAAGGGACTATCACGGAATGTGATAGATAGTGCATCGAAGGAGATGGGTATGAGACCCATGTGAGTTATCTATGGTAGTAACCCAACCTATGTGATCGGAGATCCCGTGAATTAGGATCTGGGAAAAACAAGCCATTAGTTAACTGGAGGAGAGTAATTTCAACCCTCTCTATGTGAAGATGCAATACTCTCAGAAACTGCAAGGCAGGTTGACTAAGATCTTAATGTGTTCCATTGGCTTTTAGAAGCGAAGACGCTATCCTGCAGAGCGTTCTTGAAAGAACACACCTATATGAGCCCGACTGTTAGTCGCAGTCTATGGAGATCTTGGGTAATCTCCTACTAAGCTCATGAAGAGACCAAGGAGTATGACTTATACGCTCCAACCGAGGGGTAGCCTACTGGCGGCCTAGTATCAGTTAAGTCTTTAAGTGAAGCTTGCTTGCACCAAACTTGCAATTCAAGGCATAGTCCATTGTTCAAGTTGTGAGTAAGTGTAGCTTGGAGTTCTAGGTGGATGTTCAACCTTAATCGGTCTCCATCGAAATACTGATATATAAACAGTACATTAGAATTCAGGCAAATCTCTGTGGGACTTTGAGATCTGGTGGGGGATTGTTGGATTATATGTGGGCCAAGCCCATATAATAAGAATAATTCCTATTAAATCTCAAAGACCCACTCATGCAAAGGAGGCATGCATGTGACCTTTAGTACCATATTGCTAGTTCTAGGAGAGGAAGACCACCTTAAAAGGGATGGTGCACTCCTAGCCACTTGAGGCATGTGTGGGAGAGAACTAGAGGATAACACGCGCGCGCTCGCTCGCCTCGCCGGGCCGGGCCGGGCCGGGCTGGGCAGGGCAGGGCGGGCGGCGCGGGCGCACGGCACCTGCGTGAATGGTCCGCCAAAATCCGCTCCAGGTGCTTGCGCAGACGCGGCTTCCTTTTGCAGTTTTATTTTGCTGTTTTGAGTGGCGGTGAATCCGGATCGGTTACGGTTGCTAATCCGGTTCGGTTACGAGTTATGGAGAACGTGCAGGCGTCTTGATCACGCGTCCTGGTCTTCTATAAATACGGAGCCGCCGCCTTCATACAGAACATGCGAAAATCAATCTAGGGTTTTGCCTCCTCCATCCATTGTGCTGCGCCGTCCCACGTAGTCTACTCCGTCCCGTCCGCCGGCGTGCACTGTCGTTCGGGAGAGCAGGTCTCCGGAACCGTCGCCTTCGAAGTCCTGCACCGGGAGAGGGCGAATAAGGTTTTTGGGAAGCGCTCTGCGCGACTGCTTGCTGTAGATCTGGCTCGTCTTCCTCGTCGTTCGGCTTCGGCGAATCGTCATCGACTTCGTGTCATCCTCACCGTGCCTGCGGCGTCTACATCGGCAAACCGATCAGAACAGAACCATCGGTACGTACCAGTAATGTTCTCCGTATTAGATCTGTTCATGTACAGTTTCCTGGTTTACATGTCTAGATCTTTTATGCCTGTGATGGTTCTGTTATTGTGCGTGCATGATGTCATGATTAATTTATGGAATAAATTAAACCTACATGTGCTTATATTTTTAACAACAACCACATGAGGCGCACGTACTGTGGAAAAAAGCAATTAAAGAGGAGTAGAACTAACCAGTAAAACATAAATCTAGTCTTGGACTAACTAAAAAAGCACTAACACACCAAATGGAACAAACTGACGTAGGATGTTTGGCTTTCCTAGTGAAATTGGGATGAGAGAACACAAACCTCACCTGATTACACAACAATCCCTAGTCTAATTTCTAGCCAAGAAAGATAAGCTTATAGAGACGAGAAAGAGCAGAGATGATAGGGAACGTGGGAAGAAAGAGGAGATGGAGGAGAAGGCATGCACTTGAGCTGATGGTGACAACAATTGGGTACGATGGTGAGGCAGGGAACGGGAACCTGAAGCCCTCGTGTTATTGAATCAAGATGGGAGAGAGAAGAGAGATGGGTGAGAGGGGAGGAAGAAGAAGATGAGATGATGGCATATGGGTCTCATAACTTTTGTTTTATCTTATATGTGTCTGCTATATCATTCAAAAAATAAAGTTTATGTGTCGAAAATCATTAACATATGAACACCATGTCATCTAAAACCGAGGTGGTTTAGAACGAGAGGGTGATTTTCTCTGGTTTCAATAATCGAGAGATGTAAAGTGAATGGTTTCGTAGCTAAGAGTGTAAATCGGACTTGGAACGTAAGTTGAAAGATCAAAAGCGAACTTTTTCCTTAAAAATGATCGGTGGTTTAACTTTTAGTGGTACGTCGGTATTGAATTGGTTGGGTGTGTGTTCGTCCACCGTTGAAAGATTCTATCGGCACCAATCAATTTTCGCTTAAACTAGCCAGAGTACGGGACATTGCAATAGCCTACTTTTCATTTCAAGACCCATAAGAAATGTAGAAAGTAAGTATAAAATTTACCGGAAATAATTGAAAGAAACCTGAGAAAATTCTAGTACTCTAAACGAGGCCGTGCTCTTATTCATAGCTGACTCAACTATTTCTTGTTGGATTTGCGTAATTGGTTGTGTAAACCCCACAAGTTAGGTGTTTATCACCTTGTTACTAGAAAATCAATGCAACCGAGGGCTAACCCGAGAACAGAGCTTCCAGCTTTGTTCACCAGATGGTAGTGATCTCTCCGACTTATTTGCTCAACATGGCATAACTTGTAACTATTTCCAAACTCAAGTGCTATGCCACGAAATGACATAAAACAAACTTCTATTCTAATTGCGCACATTAGGCCAGTCTTAGTGGGGGGTTTTATGGAGTTTCATGGGCATTAAATACGCTGACATGGCACTGTATTGATGAAGAGAGAGATGATAAAAGTTTCATGGGAGTAGAGAGAGTTTCATGGGGATGAAACTCTTCTGCACTGTTTCCAAAATATGGGTGTGTTGGAAACTGGGACATGAAACCTCCACTGAGACTGGCCTTAGGGGGTGTTTGGGACTGCTTCGCTCTACGTTTTTCAGCTCCGCTCCACGTTTTTTAGCCAAACGGTTTCAGCTCCACGCACCCTGTTCGAGGAAAAAAAGGTGGAGTTGTGAGAGCACCTAAAGAGGTACTTCACAAACTCCAATTTTTTGTGGAGCTGCTCCACGGTGGAGTTTGCGGAGTAGAGTTTGTGGAGCAGTCCCAAACACCCCCTTAGATGCTACCAAGGCAGCCGATCAATTATGGGGCGTTTGGTTGCCCGGTTCTTGCGCAGCCAGGCTCCCCAGATGCAAGTTTCAGTTGTTTGGTTGCCCGCATCGAGATCTGAACCTGGCTCTCCAGATGCAAAAGGCAGCTCAGAGTCTGGCTCTCGAGATACGGATTTCATTTGCGTTTCTGGCGAGCCAGGCTCGCATGGTGCAGCACAGGATTCTGTTAACGATACTATTAACATATGATTAACGTGTATTAAGTGATATTAGTGTATTTTAAAATAGATCAAGATATTAAAAGTAAAATTGAAACTATTAGAGTGCACTTACACAAGTTAAATATTATAAGATCACTTATTTTTTTATTTTTATTTCATGCGATACGGCTTTATGCAGGCAACCAAACGCTGTCTCTTATCAGCCAGGCTCTATACGTACAGACAACCAAACAGCAATAGCTTGCATCTCTATAACCTGTCCTACGAGAACTTGGTTCTCAGATGCGAGCCAGACTCCATTCACCAACGAACCAAACGCGCCCTTAGTGTATACAGTACACTCCGTCTCTCCGGCTTTGTTTGGAGCTCAAGAATTTCGTATGAATTTTAGGCGCCGTGATCTCTCTCTCTCTCTCTTCAAATCCCTTGGTGTCGGGTCCCACAAGGCCGGGGCCGGAACAGCGAATCCGGGCGCCTGCAGTGCGCGGCCGTGCCCAATCCGCAGCGCACTGCGCATGCAGCAATGCATCCATCTGCCCTCAGTTCCCAACAACCGAAGCCCACAGACCACGTCCCTCTCCGCCCTCCTTTGTCTCCCCCAACAACGCAGCACCAACGCACGCGGCCGCCTGCTACAGTCTGTGTTGTTCTGCTACGGGCGCCCCGCCCCGCCCTTTCCTTTTCCGGAAGCCTCCCGCTTGCCCCACGTAAACCCACCCAGGTGAGTGCCTACGCCCCCCGTAGCCCGTGGCGAGCCGAAAGCCGCCGCCGCCTCCCCTACCACCCGTAGCCTGCTCGCGTGGGCCCACCTCCCACTTCCGTTGTTCGATAAACAATGACCGGGCCGGCCGGACCCGTGGCCTCCCTCCGTCCACTTGGCTTTTCACTAGCTTATTTAGGACTGTTCTTTTTAATTGAGATTTATAATTTTTAAGTTATAATTTATAGTTTTTAGATTATTTATACGAGATATTATAGAGTAACAGAAACTCATATACTATTTTTACCGATATAAATAAAATCGGTATAGTATATACTATATTTAACTAGTATATATTATCTTAAAAATTACTCAGTTTAAAAGCTAGTTATTATAGAAAAATCAAAAATAGAAATAAAAACTGAAAAAAAACAGGATCTTATTTATGTTTTGTTTAAGCTTCGTCGTGTGGGCTCGGGCGAATTTTTTGTACGGATAATCCATTTTTTATTCGAAATTACATAAATATACCCGCGGGAAAATTTTTTACAAAAATAGGCTCCAGTCGCCTAATGGTTGGGCGACTGGAGGCGTTCGCCCAACCACACGGCGACACAATATATCTCGCTGCACAGTAGAGCGATTGCATTAAATCGCTCTTCCGTATGGCGACTGGCATGCAGTCGCCATACCGTTAGGCGACTGCCATGCAGTCGCCATCCCGTTAAGCGACTTTAGGTAGCCCCCCGTGATTGTTTTAGAATTTGTGAATTTTGTAACGTTGAACCGGTAAAAAATACGGTGAAGTTGTAATAAAAGTTTATGTTCATTGTATATTGTAGGTGTGTAAAAAGTTTTTTAATTTTTTTTTTTGAAAGATTGAGTAGAGAACGATCGATACATACACTGTTAAGTGAGATAGTTTATATGCGGAAAGAGATGATAGACTTATGTAAATATAAATAAACTTCATAATATAACTGTGAGTAACATGGCGCATGTATTTTCATTACATGCATAACATATATAGCATCTGCAGCACGCCTCACTGGTCACCCTGCTGTGCCCCGTCACCGCGCCCGCGTCCTCCCATACGGCCTCGCTTGGCCCTCCTCCGGTGCAACGGATTAGGACGATCCGAAAAGGTAAAACGAGGAGGAGGGTGTCTATCCCGCCCCTGCGCTGGTGGAGTCAGCTGCACCTCTGGCTGTGTAATCTCCGGAGCACCGGGGAGGGCACTGGCAGAAAGAACCTGCGGTGCGACGTCGGGCGACGGCGCGAAAAACTGGTCCACATCCTCCTGGCCTGGGGAGACGTCGTGCTGGTAAGTACCTGCAATATTAATATCGTTAGTGCGTTGCATGTCGTCTTCGGATAAACACGGTATAAGACCCTATGCGTACCCGTAGCTGGCGCCATGGAGGAGGCGTACACCCCCTGCGTGGGGAAGACAGGGGTCTGCGTAGGAGGCGTGAAGTGAACCGGTGTAGGAGGCCCTGCCCAGGCTGAACCCCCTGGCTGCTCCGGGTGAGGTGGTGGAGGACGTGTCCACGTAGGTGCACCATAGTAGTGCCACGCTGGTGGAGGTGGCACAGGTGGAGGTGGCACTGGTGGACGAGCAGTCGTAGCGGGGGGCGTGGAGACCGCCGGTAGCCTCGTGCAGGACAGTAGGCTAACGATACGTCTACACCCCTCGTGCACCCGACGCGCAAAGCTGAGGCCCTCCTCATGGGTCAGCTGCGCACCACTGGCGAGCCTCTCCAGTACTGTGCCGGACTCGGCGTATAGGTCAGAACCGACGTCAGCCTGGACACAAAGACATAAAATGGTCGATTATGGAAACGACATTACCATTTGGGAATCTTTGAAATGACATGTAACGTACCGCGAGGTGAGCGTCGTGCGCGAAGTGCGCGGGGTACGTGTCTGTCGGAGCGGCGACGTGTGTGGCAGGCGGGTCTACCACATATACGAGCCTGATACGGGTCTGCGGCTGGTACCAGCGCAGGTACTCCGCGTACTCCCTGCTGTCGTACGGTCGGTCCTCGTCCACGCGGTCGTCGAGCGCATCCTGCCACTGCTCGACCCAGGGCTGCATTCTCACCGACCAGTCCGTGCCTCTTTTCACTCCCTTCCCGCTGTGCCTGCGTATAAAACCATTACGTAATGTGAGATACTTGCGAACGCAGTAGTAAGTATGTACATATTTAGCACAAACGTACACTCACCCGTGCACGTGCCGCGGAAGCGATGGTCCGACTGGTACAGGAACCGGCTGCCATAGCCCGAACTGCCGCATCACCCGCTGGGGTGCGTAGTCCTCCACGTAGATGAGGTACACGAGCTTCCGGCGGGTGAGCCAGAAAGCCCGGTCACGCCAGCAAAGTGAAGACAGACCGCCAGGAGCACGGGCCTGCACTGCCGTATCAGCGTACGGCTCCCAGCGCACGTCGTCGGCTGTGATGCGGTCGAGCTGCTCCACAAAGACTCGGTACGCCCGCGTGACCTGCACGTGCGCGAACTGTACCTGCAAGAAAGACAAGTTGTTTACAATGACGATTGTCAATAAGAAAGAAATAGTTAACTGTGATAAAACTTACTCGGCGACGGCACCACATAGAACCCATCGTCGGCCGGTCGACTTCTCCCCCCGGATACATCTCGGGCCCGTACGGACCCACGTCGTCTAGCACAGGTCGTCCGACGCTTAAGCGCTCGAACGACCACAACTGTAGTAGCAGGGGACAACCCGTGAGGATCGAGTTCGGCTTGACCCTCGTGCACGCATCGCACAGCGCGCGGTACGTCGCGGCAAGTACGGCCGATCCCCAGCTGACCTGGTGGGGCTCGCCGTCAGCGATCGCCCTCGCATAAGCGATAAGGCGCGCATCCACCGAGTTGCCGTGGCTGGTGGTGAAAAGCACCCAACCAAACAGCCACAGCACGTACGCCTCCAGGTGCCGCGAGACCTGCTGATCGTCTGCCTGCGGAACCATGCGCTCCACCTGAATGCAAAAAAGTTGTTATTAGTACGTAATACCACAAAAAAGAGCTTCGAAGATACGATCGATTTTATATACCACGTACCCGGTACTGTCTGAGCCACCTCAGTGTCGGCCCATGGGTCTGCGCCTCTCCGAACACGTGGTGGTCAGCGGCCGGTGGAACGATACCCTCGAATCTGCCGAGCAGGTCAGCGCGCCAGTCGGCCGGGGCCTCCGGTAGGAAGGCAGCGTCTCCCGCGATCGGAAGCCCAAGAAGCAGGGACACATCCTGCAAGGTCGGCGTCATCTCCCCGAATGGGAGGTGGAAAGTGTGCGTCTCGGGCCGCCAACGGTCCACCAAAGCCGTCAGTAGGGAACGGTCGAACGGAAATCGTCGTGATCGATCCCCGCCCGCCTCGTCCCCGCCCTCGTCCCCGCCAGCGGCTCCATCCTCCTCTGTGGCCTGCACCATCCGGGCAAGAGGGAGTAGCCCGGCATCCCGCAGCCTGCAAACAAAGTGAAGGTCAGCACGGAACGAACTAACGGTCGCACTAAACGCTGGAATAGTGCTCACCTGGCAGTCCAACGAGGGTCGAGTCCCCAGGCCACGCGAGGTGTCCGTGTCCGGACCACTCCCAACTGAGGCGGCTCGTCCGTGCTCCCCGGTGGCGGCACTAGATGGGAAGCGCGATGAGAGCGGTCCACGTGCTCGTCCAACAGCGCGAACCGCCACTCCGAGTCACGTCCAGCACGAGTCATACCTGCAAAATTTGTACAATACTTTCAACATTCAATTTTCTGCATCTAAATTTGTACAATAATTTCAACACTAAATTTTATACATCTAAGACTGTACATTAAACTTGGTACATCTAAATTTCTACATCTAAACTTGTACATTATACTTTCTACATCTAAATTTGTACAATAAATGGTACACAAAATTTATAAACTAAATTTTCTAAACTTTATTTGTAAACTACATTTAGTACACAAAATTTGAAAATTAAATGTCTAAATTATATTTCTATATTTAATTTCTAAACTAAATTTTGAAACTACATTTTCTAAACTAAATTTGTAAACTAATTTTCTACACTACATTTTCTAAACGAATTTTCTAAACTAAATTTGTAAACTAATTTTCTACACTACATTTTCTAAACTAATTTTCTAAACAATATTTCTAAACTAATTTTCTACACTACATTTTCTAAACTAATTTTCTAAACTAAATCTCTAAACTAATTCTCTACACTACATTTTCTAAACTAATTTTCTAAACTAATTTTCTACACTACATTTTCTAAACTAATTTTCTACACTAACAAAAAATATAACACGAAAAATTACCTGAAAATCGCGCACTCCCCCTCCTCTTCTCCTCCTCTCCCTCTCCTTCTCTTCTCCTCCTCTCCCTCTCCTTCTCTTCCCCTCCTCTTCTCCTCCTCTCCCTCTCTTCTCTGCGACGGCGGCCGAACGAAGGACCGCGCTCGGCCTGGCCGAGCGCGGTATATATCTCACTACAAGTCGCCGAACCGTTGAGCGACTGAAATGCAGTCGCCTAACGGTTGGGCGACTGGATGGAAGTCGCCCAACCGTGGGGCGACTGCAATTAATCGCCCAACGGTTAGTAGATTCATTAAATGTCGCCGTGTGGTTGGGCGAACGCCTCCAGTCGCCCAACCATTAGGCGACTGGAGCCTATTTTTGTAAAAAATTTTCCCGCGGGTATATTTATGTAATTTCGAATAAAAAATGGATTATCCGTACAAAAAATTCGGGCTCGGGCTGGGTTTGCTTCGGCGCCGGGTTTATTTATGCCAATAGGAGCAAGTCCCCGTCTCGAGACCCCAACCCGCCCCCACGCCACGCCACCCCTCCCCTCCCCTCTCCTCTCGCATCTGGGGATGGCAATGGGCACAAATTACCCGCGTGCCCGTGGGTAGAAACCCGCTAGGGCGAGGATATGGGTTTCAAGATGTGCCCATGGGTGTGGGTGAGGGTTTATAGTTGAACCCAATGGGTAATATCTGACGGGTACAAAAATCTCGAACCCGTGCCCGCTACACCCGCGTACCCGCTCCAAAGCCCTGACATGTGGGTCCCCTGTGCAACCAAGATTAGGGTTTCTGGCCTTCTGCAATTTTATTCCCCTGAATACCCTCCCAGGCTCCCACCTACCCAGCACCATAGCCGCCAGTGTGCGTGCGCCCAACCCAAGCGGCAAGCACCCAGGCACCCCCGCCCGTCCTGCCCGTCTGCACGACGCCCCGCCCCCGCCCGTCCGCACGACGCCGGGATCCCGCCCAGGCGCGCCCCGCCCCCGCCCGTCCGGACGACGCCGGGATCCCGCCCAGGCGCGCCCCGCCCCCGCCCGTCCGCACGACGCCGGGATCCCGCCCAGGCGCACCCCGCCCCCGCCCGGCTCCCGTCTGCACATCCGTGCCTCCTCCTAGCTCCGCCCGTCCACACCACCGCTCCCCCGTCCGTGTCGTCGTCGGTCTCTGCGCCGCCGCCAGTCAAAGGTCTGCAGATTTTTCTTCCATCTCCTTCCTCCCTACTGCTGATTTGTAGAGTTATGTACTTATGTCCATTAGATCTGCAGATGTATGTATGGTCAGTAGCTAGTACTAGTTCTTATTAGATTTTTTTCTTGTTCATGTAGTTTTGAGAATTTGAGATTTTTTTCTTATTAGATTTTTTTCTTGTTAGCTATTTTGATGCCTGGCGGGTTGTGCCCGCGGGTATGCTGTGCCCGCGGGTGGCGGGTGCGGGTGCACATCTGTACCCGTCGAGGGTAATGGGTGCGGGCGCGGGTGTAGATTTGAGCTGACGGGTGCGGGTTTCTAAACCCTCTACCCGCGAAAAAATGTGCCCGTTGCCATCCCTACTCGCATCCCATCGATCCTCCTCTCCTCTCGCATACCATCGATCGCATCACACAAAACCCATCGGTGAGTGAGCCGCTTCTTCGTATACGCACGTCCGGTGCACCCCAGCCTCTTCCTTACGTGTGGCGTGACGCGCTCGCTTCCGTTTCCCGTGTGGGTGGGTGGAAGAGAGGGAGAAGGGGGGAGATCGATCGGCGGCGATGGCGCGGGAGCGGCGGGAGATAAAGCGGATAGAGAGCGCGGCGGCGCGGCAGGTCACCTTCTCCAAGCGCAGGCGTGGGCTGTTCAAGAAGGCCGAGGAGCTCTCCGTCCTCTGCGACGCCGACGTCGCCCTCATCGTCTTCTCCTCTACCGGCAAGCTCTCCCAGTTCGCAAGCTCCAGGTACGTACCACTCGCGTGTGTATCGTCGATCACTCCCGCCCCGTCTCACGCCGCCGTGTTCCGATAGATCTAACCGCTTCTCCTCTCCCCTCGCCTTCCATGGTGTAAGATCCGGCCTGGGTAGGGTTTGGCTGCACCTTACCTGAGAGAGAGAGAGAGAGAGAGAGAGAGAGAGAGAGAGAGATCGTGCATTCTTGCGTCCGGTGGAAATCATGTGACGTGCTAGCGAGAGAGATCGCATCTCTTTGGAGACTGTTTCTACTAGTCGGAGAAATCGATGTCTCTGTGCTGCGCTCGCATGGTTGTGTGGTTAGGTTCGAGGGCGCGCTGGTGCGGCTATCGTCTCCGCAGAAATGGGGATTTTTATTTTGTGTACGCTTGTACTTGCTGATTATTTTCGAGAGTTTATTTTTCTAGGTGTGTGGCCGGGAGGAGCGCATCTTGGCCAGTACTGTAACTTCTGTTATTTGCTGTGTGTATCGGTGCGTGGGGGTTTAATTGAAGACTGAAGAGTGGTGTACGTGTTTCTCGAGTGCTCTGGTGGGGGTAACGTTGCGCCTGCTAATTGCGTACGGTTGTACTTGTGATTTTATGTGAAGGTGTGTCGCATTACCCACTGATCAAAATGGGGATCTCGTATTCTCGTGTTTTGTGCAGTTAGGAGCTGTTTGTTAGCCTTATACCGTAGTTTTTATCTGTATGTTGTTTTAAATCATGTAGTACTGTTGTTTGAGGAGAATTCTGCGTAGTCTCTTACACCATTGTTCGTCACCAAACTTTGAGATCTCGTTAAGCCTTCCTTCAAGCAATCATACTTGCGGTGCTTAGATGTTATGCCGTATGTTTGTTTATGATGTGATCCAATTATTTCCTTATGGTTTTTTTCGCCACGGGAGAATGTGGCTATTGGGGATAATTTATCCTAGCTAGGATTCTACCACATCCTGCATCTTGAGTATCGTGTTTCTTTGTTTATGATACACATCATTTTCTTGTCAAACAGCATACTAAAATGATACGAGTAATCTTGTGATCATTTTTAAGTAAGGAATCTCTTAGAGATGCATTTGTCTTAGTTGTGCTGTATATATTAAAATTGAAAAGTTTCCCCAGCTAAACAAATTATACCAAAAATCTTGTTTGCACTATTTCAGCATCATGATATTTGAGTTGCTTTCTCTTGCTGATGATGTATATTATTCCAAGCATTTTAAAATTTGTATTCGATTGATAAGAGAACATGGTAACCTTCTGGTTAAATAATAGCAAGCTTTTGTGTAAAATAAGGTGTCACGGGGTTTGTTTTGAATTTCTTGGATGGTTGTGGATCGTTTCAATACATGCGTAGTTTTGCTGAATTATAGAATAATCATTTGGCTATGACAGTGACAGCAATATGATGCAGTGGGTATGATTTATATGCTTATAAACAACACATTAGATGCACAGCTTAAGCATGAACGATTCACCTTTTAATTTCTTCCATAGTGCATTATATTTTAAGTCCACTTTTAGGAACTATAACTGTTGCTAACTAGTAGTCCTTGTTTGTTTCAAGTAGTTTAAAGAATAAATTAAGATTGCAGGTTCTGCTGAAGGTACTACTGCTATGCCAAATTAATGGAGAAAATGTAATAAGTGCTGGTAGAATTCACAAACCATTTGAAATTTCTGACCGTCTATGTGCTTAAAGCCACTCTCTTCTTTAAACCAAGAAGTATCTACTTTAGCTTTCTCTTCTATTTGCTTTAGTTTAACTTGGCACAGAATGACATGATGTATAGAAAAATTATTATTTATGGATTAGCATCTGACTTGATTCTTTGATAACAGTGGACCTCACCCTTGGAACCTAATATCTGGCTCTTGTTCGCGATTGCTAGTTATTCTAATTTATCTGCATATTTGAGTTACTGTTTTTATCCTGATGTGTACAAAATCTGCCTTCCGATTACTTTCTGTGACTGTCAATTTGTATATTGCTATATATGAGGGAGATTATACTTTCAACTGTCAAGTGTCAAAGTGATTCTGCAATGTTACAGTATATCCCTGTATAATTACGAACATGCGTGTAACACTGATATTTTATTTAATTCGATTTAGCTTGATTGATTGAGAGCTTGCTATGGTACTGATATTGCTTTTCCTTGGACAGTATGAATGAGATCATCGACAAGTACAACACACATTCTAAGAACCTGGGGAAAACAGACCAGCCTTCACTCGACTTGAATGTATGTACATCATTCCTTTTTCATACAGTGATGCTAGCTAGCAAGTAATGTACTTATATATAGCATCCCAATACCAGGAAACTACAGAAGCAATATTAGACTATGGTTCAAAATGGGACATTTTATGTCCAGGACCTAGGCTAGCACAAACCCTCATATATGATTGTTTTTTCTATCTGAAATCATTGCAGCGAAACTTCACTTGGATCCTTGAAAATGTTAAGAAGAATACTTGAAAAAATAATTGCATCTGGTCTTTTCAAGTCATCTCTAATTGACTGCATACAGCATGATCTAATGATGATTTTTTTGTTGATCATGTTTCAATAGACGTAAAAAATGATATACTTCTGACACTCCCTGCGTAGTAAGTGCTACACTAGGGCAAGTTTGGATGGATTATGAGCTCATTTTTTTAGGATTTACGGAATAATCTCTATGTTGGGAGATAATAGAGATGAAGATGCCCCTTGTGCTATCCGTAGGTGTATCGTTAGTGTTTTTCTGAATCCAGCAAGAATATTTGGTTCTTAAATTCCTCTCAGTAACACTCAGACATCAAATACATACTTTTTAATTTGGCAGATAGTTGCAATGTGTTTTGTAGCTCTGCTTAATCTAAATGATACTGACCTGCTGGCTGACCAGCACACTTTGTTGCTAATATTAACAGTTCTACCTTTTCTTTTCAGTTGGAGCATAGCAAATATGCAAATTTGAACGAGCAACTTGCGGAAGCTAGTCTTCGACTTAGGTTATTATTCTATCCCATTTTGGTTTTATGTGATTCATTGAAGCACTTGTTCAATGAAATGTATAATAATGATAGTTCATGCCCAATTTATAGACAGATGAGAGGCGAGGAGCTTGAGGGATTGAATGTTGAAGAACTCCAGCAGTTGGAGAAGAGCCTGGAAGCTGGTCTGCATAGGGTGCTTCAAACAAAGGTATGATGATTGAACACGGCATTTTCTCAGTTCCCTTCAAGTCAGGCTCACTACGAGCAACTGTTTTACAGGCTACATTATATTGCAGGATCAACAATTCTTGGAACAGATCAATGAACTCCAACAAAAGGTACAATTTGTTGCAAGATTAAATCTTCTGAATCATTAATTAATGTTGGTGAACACTGATTGGTTTTATTTTCTGTGCAAATAGAACCTTCAAGCTTTCGTTGGTTGCATTTGCACATGCATCTCATGTTTTAAGAAACCTAATATTACAATAATTTTTTTATGACATACTTACATTCTTTCTTACTAATACATTTGTGTGAAAAAGTTGGTTTAATGTAGTTGTCGCCAATATAGAAGAATTCACATGTGTTAATTTGATTTGGACATTAGGATTAGAATACTTGCGACCTGATTAGAAAGTCACTTTTATAGAATAAAAAAAGTGAACATTAATTCATGTTTATTAAAAGTCTAGATACTTGTTCGCCATCTAAAAGCCTATTTGTGAAAAGGCACAGGCTGATTCTAATCGTTGTCAAGCTGATAAGATAGCTGCCAGCTTAGTTAAGAGTGTAATGAAGCAAGTAATCATCTATCTCACTTAAAGAGGGGAAAAAGACAAGAGATGGGAGAAAACAACTGTATCACTTTGTATTATATATATATATATATATATATATATATATATATATATATATATATATATTTATCAGCTTGTCCTAATCAGGAAAAAATGACCAATGTCCTAGTAAAAAAAAATGTTTCAGATGCTGGAACTGTTGAGCTTTTACATAGAGTGATAAATTCTGTTAAGGGGCCCTTATCCGCTGTTGTAAAACCTGCAATTGTAGTCCTAGCGATGCAGGTTTCTCTAGTATGACCAGGAGGAATGACAGACAAATTATGGAAGCATCCTTTCATAATTGGAGCTCTCACCCAGGCACCCTCATGCATGATGTGTGTTTGTGAGAGTTTCAACTGTTGCATTATGGCTTATGTTGCGTTTTCTTGGATTCTGAGCGTGGTTGCTCAGTTGCTGCCTTCTACCTTATTTTTCACAAGATAGCACCCACAGCATATTTACCAAATCACCTGGTTGCTCAAACAAGAGAGAAGATGAAACAAAGAAATTAGTGTTGACATACGTGGAAATATTTTTCTCTTTATGCCTTTCAATAGCTAGGCAAGCAGATAATTGTTTGTTGGGTTCTCCCATGTGTAAATGTTCCTATTGTATTGTTATCGAGCAAATTTATCCACATCTATAATTTGAAATTATTTCTATGTTGTCCATATGTTTCAGTTTTACCAGGCAATACTGCTGCTGGTTGAAATTTTCCGTCCCCTCTCACCTGATATAAACTTGTTGATTTCGACTAGTTAGAAGATAAAAGGACAGGGCACCCAGCTAATAAAAGGAAATACAAGACTCAGTTGCATGTTGCAATTGTTCTTGTTGACCTGTCATCATTTTTACCTATTTAACAAACGACACTAGAATTCTCATTGTGACGGCTATCTCAAGGAAAAAGTTCATGCTCTACCGTTTGATAATGTAGAGGGTTCATTGTGCTGTTAGAAGCTGATCAGATACAGTATTAGCAGATGGAACATAGTATCCTGTTCTCTTGGATAAAAAGTACTCAGTAGTTTGAAAAATATAAATTTTAAAATTAGTACAGCAGAATGATGATTTGTTGGTTTGCAGTACCCGTGTCATTTGAGATAAGATGAAACATATATTTACATGTTGCACTATTTGCCATATTTTACTGCAGAGTTCACAGCTGGCAGAGGAGAACATGCAACTGAGGAACCAAGTATTAACTGCACTTCTTTAACTAGCCCCTGGTTTTTGGTTTGCTCAGATCGGTCCATGTGAATACATGTTTGTATCCCTTGTTATTTTTGGACACAGGTATCCCAGATACAGACTGCTGGCAAGCAAGTGGTTGCTGATACTGAAAATGTTATTACTGAAGATGGACAGTCCTCTGAATCTGTGATGACTGCATTGCACTCTGGAAGCTCACAGGATAATGATGATGGTTCGGATGTATCCCTGAAATTAGGGTGAGTGTCGAAGAGCATTACTTTTTTAATGTATTTATCATGTTGTCTTGAATAAAATTGGTATAATTCTTCTGTGGTTTAGTGACCTAACCCCGACCAGTACTGGGATAGTCGGTATGGATTTACCTGCCCTTAGATTTGGGCTTTGGTTAATATGGATATGGATATGAGCTGAGCTGAGCTCTTTTAATAAATCCATACTACGAAACTTGAAAAGTACCAAATCATGTTTAGGTGATCCTTATTTTATTTACTATATATAGCTTTATTTAAGCAAATTATCACTAAATTATATAGGGGTTTTAGATAGAAAAAATAGAATAAGATATATCATATATGTAGATTTTTTATATAAAAATTTAGATTTTGCTTTGGATTTGAATTGAACCTGAGTTAATCAGCATCCCTGTGCAAGTCGAAACCACTCAAAAGTGCATTCAAACTCATACTGTGGACATGGTCTTGGAATCTGGTTGGAAATAAATCATGTTTCTTTAGTTGCCAAGAAATGCTAAACACCTGGCTTTCCTCATTGTCATGCAACTCTTGGGTCTCACTGACGTCTTGATTATTTTGATTTGTTGATGTGTTAAATGATAAGAAATATACTAGAATTTTGTGACATTCCTCTCATTTTACGTTCACATTAGAAAAAATGGAGGGCACATTAGAAAAAATGGAGGGCATATCTAGTGGAAGAAACATCTGTTGCAAAAATGTGAAATACTGCTGAAACTATTTTTTTTAATAAATCTATACTAGGCACATTGAATCCCATGGCTAATTGCGAAGTTCTAACTCTTGAAGAATGATAGCCAAACAAAAAGAGGGGAAAACTATACACAGTGCTTATTTAAATTAAATTATTCATTAAAAGTAGTTCAGTCTTCTCTCATTTTTTTTAAAGAAGGTTAGAATTTGAGATCTTGCCTAGGTTTTCGCAACAACAATGCTTACCTTATTGACTGAAATTATATGGTTGTATTAGTTTTGTTAGTATTTTACGTCTTTCATTGAAAGTTTACAACAACTCTTCATCTTGCAGGTTGCCTTGTTTTGCATGGAAGTGACAACATGAAACCATCCATGCAGATCTGGATGGAGTTGCAGCATCAGAAGAGAAGCTCTTGTGTTATGGCCAAACCCAGACTGGAATAATCTTGCGTTGGAAGCGTGATCAGTTAACCTGATTTATCATCGTTGTGGCTGCATGCTGCGATGTTCCGCTTGTACCGTTTGCTAGGATCTTAACTTTTAGATCTATCTGCTGTTTAGCTCATCGCTCTTGGCACTGTTCATGCAATCTATGTACTTGTTGCTGTCGTAAGTTATGATCTATGTCTTGGGCGGCGTCCTAAGATTTCATTGAGAAGAATGGGAAACAGCTAATGCTCGTAGAGTACTTTTGATATCCACTTGCTACTTAGATTGATATCTCAAATTTTATATTTTCTTCAAATTTGTACCTATTGTTAGATTTCAGCTCCTACCCACTGCTTGTTAGCATCATTAAGCCATTCCATGTTTTTCTTCCTGTGGTTAAAGGTGGGAAGGGTTTCTTTGCCGCCAGAGAAAAGAGGCAAAGGAGACATCGGTCTGCAGTCCATCAGTTACTGCGTGACATACTGACAATGGACATTGACAATTTGACACTTCGATCTCTCTCCGAAGGGCATGTGTACTCAGGCGATGTAGTAAATATATTCTTTTGAGTATTGGCGCAAATGTTGCCGGGCTATTCTTTTTTTTGGGTATGTGGTTTTTAGTTACGGTTTATTACTTTTATGCTATTTATAAGAGAGTACAGATTTATAGATACTCGTGTGTGGTTTTGGTCGATATAAATAAAGTCGCTATAGTGTATACTATAATTAACTTGTAGACTCTGTTTTGAAAAGACATTTCGTTTGAAAACTAGTCAATATAAGAAAGTTAAAAATAGTTTTTAATTTAAAAAAAGAAGCTTGTAAATCATCTAGATTACATAGGGTTTTAGACAGGTGTAGGTGTGCAGCATCCTTCCGGTTGGATCACTCTTCGTTAATTTTTATGGTGCGTATTTTGATCCGACATATGGATTAAGAAAACACTAGGATCATTCTTCGATAAATTTTACAGTGCGTATTTTGATCGGACAAATGGATTAAGAAAACGCTAGGATCACTCTTCGTTAATTTTTATAGTGCATATTTTGATTGGACATATGGATTAAGAAAACACTAGAAGAAAGTAGCAAAAGAGAATGACTAAAGTACCCTTCTATTAAACGATTTGGTAAGATGAGAAAATAAGCGCTTTGGAAAGATGAGTGTGCATAAATGCTTAAGAAAAAAGAATTAAATAAATAAAGGTAAATGCAAGAAAATAGCATTAATTGCACGTGCATGCCTTATAATTTGCAACAAGATTGCAAAACAAAATAGGTCTTACAAAAATTAACAGATGGAGTATTTTTTTTAGAACCATCAGATGTACTACACACAACTTCAATCTTAGTCTTCCAAGGAGTTCTTTTTTAATTACCTCTTCCGAGGAGCATTGAGCCTCATCTAGAACACGGAAATTTCTAATCGAATTATTTTTCATAAAACTTCTTGGTTCCAAATATGGCCTGAGATATGGATAGGTACGGAACGGGCTCAGGTGCAGGGTCCTGCACTTAGCGCCGTGTAGGAGTGCCTAGCAACCCGACACGTGTCCCTAAAAATATTTAAAAAATCAGAAAAATTGTAAAAAAATAAAACATGTTTATACACTACCCTCATCAATGATTTAAGCATGAATTCTATAATATTAATTAAAAGCATGAATCCTAGGACGTCATTAACTTACCATTTCCAACAACCTAAAAGCATGTAAAATTAGATAACCTAAAATATCATGGTATAAATACTATATTAGCAATCTATAACCAGGCAAGCATTAACAATATGGTAATTGTACTCAATGGCAAGGGTGCCAAGTAATCAGGGAATATGTGGTATGCAAAAAGGGAAAGGTTATGGTCGTGAGGTACTTGCCTTGAGCACGTTCAGCGGACTCGTTGCACGAAAGATCTGGAATATGCAACTGCCCGAACGTTCCTTTAAAAGCCACGTGCGAACCTACACGATGGAACAGAAGTGAATCAGATACGACCCAATTAAAATTGACGAGAGACGATACGAGATTCACTTGATCAAAAGGAAACCTGTTCACTGGCCCCTTTGTCGTGCGAATCGTCCGTACGGCTGAGCGAATCACGTTCCACAGCACCCGCTAATGGATTCGTGCACGAACCGTGATTCGGCCATGCCCCTGGCTGGCCAAACTATGACGGCACGTGTGACGACCGACTACCGCCACCGGCCAACACCACCGCTACCACCGCCTGCTAGGCCACCACCTAGCCCGCGCTGTTCTCGAACGCCGCTCGACCATGACCTGCGTCGGCCACGCTGCTGCGCGCCGCCACCGTGTTCGGCCGCAACTCCCGGCCTGTGCATGCCCGCCGCCACTGCCAACTCTAGATGAGAAAGAGAGAGGGATGGGAATAGGTAGATGGGAGAGATAGGGAGAGAAAACTTGATTGGGAAAAGTCTGTGTACGGAGGAAAAGAAATATGCCCCTTTTATTAGCCCTCAAGCTCAGATTAAGAAGGCTAATTAGGGTTTTACTGGTTTTTAAAATATTGCAGCCCTTTCCAATTTCAAGGCGCTACAGTCTGGCGTTGAATTTAACTGTCAATTGTCACACCCCTCTGAAAGGTGAAACATTGTTGACGACATGGTATCTTCTTGCGTATGGTTTGCTTATTTTATTTTGCCTTTTGTCTATGCATTTGGAGTATGGTCTTACGGATGGTCGACGGCCCCAAAAAGATATCAAATCACCTTGATGAACGGTGGCACCAGTCTTGTTCGCTTTACTTCCGGTAAGCTTCAATAAGAGTAAGAACGTACCGTAAACTTGTTAACTTTCATGGAATCGAACTGGAGTTTCTTCAAGCATATTAATAACGATGCTGCAGCACTAGTCTCGCGAACGCAAATTGCTTCGCTAAACTCGAGGATATCAATACTATTACTTCCATCAAACCGTATATATAAAGATGAATCATATCGGTCGTCACTATGATATCGAGTACTTTTGTGCAAATAATATCAAGATTGGTCAAGTTACCACACGGTTTATACTAGCTCACAAGGTAAACAATAGTTAGAATTAAGGGGAACAAACAATTCAAAAACAAAAGACATGCGCAAACCTGTGCAGCCTACCATAAAACATCAGAGCTTGACAGGACAAGTGCGAGCAATATTATCTGCAATGGCAAAGATACATTACCACAGTAAGTAGGCAGAGTTACATTACCATTGTTAAGAGAGCTAGTAACTACTAACTAGATGGCAGATGTATATGGAGTAGTCAGTCAGAGCTTGGACGATGGAGCGGTAGGCGCCCGGAAGTCGGGAGGAAGCGTATAGCCGGTGGCGATCTCGAGGTAGCCCTTGGCGTCGTACTCCCTGAGAAGCTCCTTGCCGATTTCCTGGACATCCTTGAAGATCTCGGCCATGGACTCGTTGGTCCTCCTCATCTCGTCGGGGTCGGAGCAGTAGGGGCTCGTCAGGAATTCAGGATCTCCTCGTGCACGAGGAAGTCGGCGAGCTGCATCTCCTTGTACGACCTGACGAAGTCGATCTCCTCCTGCTCCAACGGCTCTCATGGTACAGAACTGTTGTATTGTTTGCAAGCTCTCATGGTACAGAACTGTTGTATTGTTTGCAAGCTCTCATGGTACAGAACTGTTGTATTGTTTGGAAGCTCTCATGGTACAGAATTGTTGTATTGTTTGCAAGCTCTCATAGTTACAACTTACAAGATAATTGCTGCTGACAAGCTAGACTGGGATTTTTTGAAGCCTCTGTTACAAACGTGATGCTGGCAAGCTCTCATATACTAGAACAGAGCTCTTAGTGCATGTAATCTGACAACTACATGTTACAGATTCACAGCTTCTGTTACAAATCTACACGGTACACCATTAGACTGCGTAGTGCGTACGGAGGTCAAGCGGTGTCCTTACGGCTTCCAAGCTTTCCATACAGAAATAAGGCCGACTCCAAGTCGGATTCCCCTTGAATGGCTTCTTGGCGCCAACGCTACCCCATTCCTAGCGACTTGGAGTCGGACTCGGCAAGACGGCAACCCGCACGTACGCCCATAAAAGCCCCACGCGGATCACCATCCGCTCCTCCCGCTACGCTCTTCCCACTTCTCGAGTCTCCACGTCTCTTGGGCGCCGTCTATCTCATCGGTGGCGAGATCTTCCGGTCCCTTCGAGCGCCCCAAGCCCGAGGCGGCGAGATGGCGTCCGACCCGAGCGCGCTCTCGCACTGGCGGAGGTTCTTCGGCGCCGCCGGTGCTGACATCTTCGATGTCATCAACGCCGCCGTCGCCGTCGCCGCGCTGGACCGCCCCTCCGAGCTCAAGCAGAGGCGCGACCTGATCGCGCAGAGGCTCTTCGCCGTGGGGCTGCCCGGCACGAGCCACAGCTGCAGCGACGCCGACGACAGCAAGGAGGAGTCGGAGGCCGCGCCGGTGGCCGCGGCCAAGAAGGACGACCGGCCCTTGCTGACGACGTCGACGGGTTCCACAGAGAAGGCTTCGGCGCCGGTCAAGAGCCAGCCCGTGCGCAAGAACGCCGCCCAGTTCGTGCCGGCAGCCGCGAAGGCTTTCTCGGTTTGTCCGCGCTCCGCGACGCCGCCGACGGCTGCTGCGGTCAGGGAGAACGCACCGGCGCAGTCGTCGCCAGAACAGAGCATGGAGGCGAAGCTGGCGACCGCGAAGCGCAAGCTTCACGAGGGGTACCAGGAGCTTGCGGAAGCGAAGCGGCAGCGCAGCATCCAGGTGATCGAGGCGCCGGGGATGGCGAGGCAGCGGCGGCAGAGGCAGCACCCCATCACGCGGGTGCGCGGCGGGGTCCGGTGCGCGGCCACGAGAGCGGAGAGGCGCGCCGTCATGTCTTCTCTCGGCGCGTGTAGGGTTTAGGTCGTTCCTCTGATCAGACCAAGATTCCCCCCCCCCCCCCCGCCCGGCCTGAAGACAGATTCTTCTCTCCTTTAGTTAGCTTCTTGATACATGTGTACGTGCATGAAAAAATTCACCCCTCCTCCAAAAAAAAAAATTCTTCCACCTTCAAAAAAAAGACCGTTGAATCTCTAATCCAACGGTTCGAAATTTGGATAATTATTAGGAAGAAAACATCTGAGTTTTACTGTGATATGACCGGTGTGGAAGTAAGAGTAATACGTGAAGTGACGACCAACAACTGTGCAATTTAGACAGCATTGCATGGTGTTCCGACTTCAGAGGGCGCCTCGCATCGATCATGAGAAATCTGGGCACTTATTTTATCATCTAGTGCATTCTTCATGGTTATTGCGGGGCTTCTTGATCGAAATAATGGTTTCAGACTAGTTAGCAACACGTTCCTTTATGTTTGAACTGAACGTTTGAGGTTATGGCATCGATCCAACAGGGGTACGTAGTTACTTGTTACTACATGATTTACATGTTAGATTGATCTCTCCCGGATTAGCCCAACGGCTAATCTGAACCTTGATCACCCGCCCTGATCGGGGGCGCTCAGCCCAACAACTGGCTGATGGGCCCCCGTCGCGCTGCGCTATAAATAGAGGGTGGGGGCCGGCGGCTCGCGTCACGAGGTTCGACTGAGCCGTACAACCCCACCGACAAACTCTAGACCGATCGCAGAGGGTGCGCAGTAGGCGACGGGAAGCACCATCGCCGTCCACGTCGCCGGTCCTTCTCCGCCGCCGCCGCCATCGTCCTCTTCCCCGACAGCTTCACCGAGCAACCGCGATGGCCAACTCCTCCGCTACACCGGACGGTCAGTACCCCACTCTCTCTCTCCCTTCCCTCTCAGATCTAAACCCCAATCGCAAAGAGAAGATCAACATTGGTATCAGAGCCACGGGTGTAGAGGGGGTCTTACGGGTGCCGCCGTTGCCGCCTCTTCCCGTCGCGCAGCCGCCTTGCGCCGCGTCGCGCCGTCGCCTCCGCTCGGGGCCGCCCTCCACGCGCCGGGCTCCGATGGCGCTGCAGCGCCGCCGCCTTGCGCCGCGCCGTGCCGCTGCTGCGCGCAGCCCGCGCGGGTCGCCGCCGCCCCGCGTAGCCCCGCCGTGTGCCACGCCTCCGCGCGGGCGCCGCCCTGCCGCCTTCCGCTGTTGCCGCCGCCGGTGCGAGCGCGCGCGCCGCCGCCGCTCGAGGCGCCGAGTGCCGTCGCCCGCGGGAGCCGCCGCCGCCCCTTTTTGCTCCCGTTTTTTCGGGAGGGACCGGCTGCAATGGCTAGGGTTAGGTTTCGGGTGGGGATTGATTCGGCCGCGTGTGAGTTCGGCCGTCCGATCAGATCGGACGGTCCTCCTTTTACGGGCGAGGCAAATTGGGCCGGCTGTTTTAGCCTGCGGGATTTTTGGGCCCGCGTGGGAGAAAGAGGCCGCGGGCGCGGTGGCCGGTTGGGCCGCCGTGGGCCAAATGGCTATTTTGCACAGTAATTCCAAAATGGATTTTAATTGTTTTCAGAAGCATTTATTGAATGAAAATTGAATCAAATCTCTGTAAATTCTTGCACCAACGTGTTAAATTTCCAGAGATTAAAAGAGTATAGTTATAATGCTTCTGAATAATGAATTATTTTGAATAATTACAGTTTCCGCTGCAAAAGTTAATGTTAATTGATTTTCATTATTAAATTCGAACCAACGGGAGAATTTAATTTTGGAAAATAGAAATAAATCCCTGATAATTATGATATTGTTATTTTCTGACCAACGTTGATAATAACAGTATTATAATTTTTTTAATTGATGATTTATGCATTATTTCTATTTCTGCCCAACGGTGGTGTAGATTTAATGCATATATAAAATTGATTTAAATTGTATGTCGTATTTTTCGACCAACGTTGGAAATAAGGCATATAATTTTGCTGTTATTAATATTTAAATGTTCTCACTGTATATGGATTATGGTTTCAGGAGGATACTCCTTGATGGGCTACATCAGGGATATCCCTGTTCTCAAAGGAGACAATTATGGTGAATGGAAGAAAAAGATTGACCTGGCCTTCATCTTGGCTGAGGTGGACTGGGTAGTCACCACACCGTGTCCCACAGAGCCTGTGGCACCGGTGAGGGACGAAAATGAGGCTGATGCTGCTTGGCAGACCAGACAGAGGGACTATGCTCCCATAAAGATGTCATATGATCTTGATCATAAAAAGTGGGTCACTGCCAACAAGAAATGTTTGGCTGTGATAAAGAACACGATTGAGCCTGCTATTGTGGGCTCAATCGCAGAGTGTGACACTGTCACAGAGTACCTTGAGAGGATAAAGAGCCAGTTTACTGGCTCTTCAAAGACTTATGCTACACAGCTGATTAAGCAGCTTATGACAGAGAGGTACTCTGGAGGTGGCAGTGGCATAAGAGAGCACATACTGAGGATGAGCAACATTGCATCCAAGCTTAAACCAATGGATTTGGCTCTCAAGGATGAGTTCCTTATTCATTTGGTTTTTGCTTCCTTGCCAAAAGAGTTTGACACTTTTGTTGTCAACTACAATATGCAGCCCGAGAAATGGGACTTGGAGAAATGCATAGCTATGTGTGTGCAAGAGGAGGAAAGAATTAAATCTTCACATGGTGGATCCATCAACTATGTGAAGGATAACAAGAAAAAGAACTTCAACAGTACCTCCTTATCAAAGAACAAGGGAAAAGCCTCTGTCCATCAGCCCCAACAGAATAAATTTGCTGTAGACAAAGATCAGTGTCTTCACTGCAAGAAGACGGGACACTACAAGAAGAACTGTCCTGATTATTTAAAGATGATAATGGCAAAGAAAGGTGAGAACATTATTACCTTTATAAATGAATCCCTGTATGTGCAATATTTGAAATCCACTTGGTGGATTGACTCAGGAGCAACTGTTCATGTTGCTAATTCTTTACAGGGGTTCCGTTCGACGAGGACTATGCAAAGAAACGAAAGATGCATTAAAGTTGCAAATGGAGTCCAAGCTGAAGTTGAAGCCGTTGGCGATCTTTCATTAGAGTTAGCTAATGGCTCCAATCTTTTACTTAGAGATGTCTTTTTTGTTCCCTCTTTACAGAGGAATTTGATTAGTGTTTCAAATCTGGACAAAGATGGTTATGATTGTAATTTTGGAAATGGCAAGTGTGAAATAATGTTTAATAAAGAATGTGTTGGTCTTGCCATCTTACAGAATGAGCTTTATTTGTTATCATTATGTGATGATGTGAATGTCGTATGCGATAATGGGAACGTCGCGTGCGAGAAAGTGATTGAATCCTCGTCTACGAATGTAAACAGAAAACGAAAGAGAACTCATAATGAATAGTCGAAATTATGGCACTGTCGTTTAGGCCATATTTCGAGGGGGAGAATAGAAAGACTTGTTAAGAATAAAATTCTTCCTCTATTAGAGTTCTCAGACATTGAACAATGCAGAGAATGCATTAAAGGAAAATATGTAAAGAAAATTAAAAAAGACGCTAAAAGAAGCACATGAGTTCTACAAATTGTTCACACAGACATTTGTGGTCCTTTTCCTGTGGAAAGTGTGGATGGTTATGACTCGTTCGTAACATTCACGGATGATTACTCCCGTTATGGATATATTTATCCAATCAAAGAAAGAAATGAAGCCTTGGATAAATTCAAGATATTTAAGGCTGAAGTTGAAAACCAACACAATTTAAAGATTAAGATAGTCCGATCTGATCGTGGAGGGGAGTACTACGGTCGACATACCCCATATGGACAAGTTCCTGGACCTTTTGCAAGGTTTTTACAGGAAAATGGCATAGTAACCCAGTATTCTACACCGGGCGAGCCTCAGCAAAATGGAGTAGCTGAAAGACGCAACCGTACCCTGATGGATATGGTGCGAAGCATGATGAGCTATTCCACACTGCCATTGAGTTTATGGATGGAAGCGTTGAAAACCGCCATTCATATTCTCAACAGAGTGCCTAGTAAGTCGGTGCCCAAAACACCGTACGAGTTGTGGACAGGAAGAGTTCCCTCACTAAACCACTTACGTGTGTGGGGGAGTCCTGCTGAGGCTAAAGTATTTAACCCAAATCTTGGGAAACTTGATCCCAAAACAGTAAGTTGCCATTTCATTGGCTACCCGGAAAAGTCAAAAGATTTTCGTTTCTACTGTCCAGACAGATATACAAAGTTTGTAGAAACGAGACACGCTGTCTTCTTAGAGGATGAAATGATGAGGGGGAGCATGGTAGCTCGAGAGATTGACCTTGAAGAGAAGCGGGTGTATGCGCCCACTCCGATGATTCAAGAGCCATTCTTCACACTACCTGCTGTTGCTGCACCGACGGTGCAAGACACTGTGGTGCCAGCACCTGTTATTGTTCCTCCTGTGGCAACAATGAATAATAATGAGGAACCTGTCCTTCAGGATCCTATAGAACCTATTGCCACAGATGAGGGGGAGCAACAGCAGCCTCAGACAGAAAATATACCAAATGAGGAGGCCCCGAGGAGGTCTCAAAGAGTAAGAAGATCAGCTATTTCTGGTGATTATCAGATTTATCATACAGAGGAATTTCAAATGGAGGATGATCCTACCTCATTTGAAGAAGCCATGAGAAGCGAAAATTCCTCAAAATGGCTTGAGGCCATGGAAGAGGAAATGAGGTCCATGAAGACTAATAAAGTCTGGGACTTGGAAATTATTCCTAAAGGAGCCAAAACAGTAGGCTGCAAATGGGTCTACAAGACAAAGCTTGACTCCCAAGGGAATGTAGAAAGATACAAAGCGCGACTTGTGGCAAAAGGCTTTACGCAAAGAGAAGGGATTGATTACACTGAGACCTTTTCTCCAGTCTCATGTAAAGATTCCTTCAGAATCATAATGACATTAGTAGCACATTATGATTTAGAGTTACATCAGATGGATGTAAAGACGGCATTTCTTAATGGGGATTTGGAGGAAAATGTATACATGGCACAACCGAAAGGTTTTGTCATGGAAGGAAATGAAAGAATGGGATGCCGCCTAAAGAAATCGATTTATGGGTTAAAACAAGCTTCAAGACAGTGGTACTTGAAGTTTGACAGTACAATAAGAAAATTTGGGTTTAAAGAGAAGTAGAGGACAACTGTGTTTATGCAAAGTTTAAAGATGGGAAGTTTATCTTCCTAATCCTGTATGTGGATGATATCCTACTGGCTAGTAGTGATGTCAGTCTGCTACTAGAGACAAAGAAGTTTTTGTCCTTAAACTTTGATATGAAAGATCTTGGTGAAGCTTCGTTCGTTCTAGGGATCGAAATTCACCGGGATAGAAACAAGGGGATATTGGGACTGTCACAAAAGGCATACATAGAGAAAGTCTTAAAGAAATTTTGTATGCATAAATGTAGTCCTTCACCTGCACCTATAGTCAAGGGCGACAGATATGGGGATTTTCAATACCCCAGGAACCAGTATGAGATCGATCAAATGAAAGCGGTTCCATATGCTTCAGCTGTCGGAAGCTTACAGTATGCTCAAGTGTGCACACGCCCTGATTTAGCATTTGTTACCGGGTTACTTGGCAGATTCCAGAGCAATCCTGGAATAGAACATTGGAAATTGATAAAGAAAGTCTTGCGTTATTTGCAAGGAACAAAAGGCCTCATGATGACATACAGAAGATCAGATTTACTCCACATAGTGGGGTATACAGATTCTGATTTTGTGGGAGATGATAGAAAGTCTACATCCGGATATGTATTCACTCTCGCTGGAGGAGCTATATCGTGGAAAAGCTCAAAGCAAACCGTCACTACATCGTCCACAATGTATGCCGAGTTTGTAGCATGTTATGAGGCTACGGGGCAGGTGAACTGGCTAAAGAAGTTCATACCCGGTTTAAAAGTGGTTGACGACATCAATAGACCACTTAAGTTGTACTGCGATAATGAACCCGCAGTAACGTATGCCCACAACAATAAGTCAAGTGGTGCTGCCAAACACATTGACATAAAGTACTATGTTGTGAAAGATAAAGTTCGGGATCAAATTATAAGTCTTAAGCACATAAGTACCGCAAAGATGTTAGCGGATCCGCTTACTAAAGGCTTACCACCCAACGTGTTTAGAGAACATGTAGCCGGCATGGGTTTAAGGGAAAACCTATGATTCCTGGACTAAAAGATGGCCCAAAAGATTAAAATAACTATTTCAGAACAAGAGAGGTGTATTGTAGCTGTTGAATCTAACGATGATTGACCGTGACGATGAGACATGTTCTATGCACTGATCTGTGATGGAATGTGTAAAGTCAAAAGTAATTAAAGTTAAAGCATAAAGGAGATCAAGGGGGAGAATGTTAGATTGATCTCTCCCAGATTAGCCCAACGGCTAATCTGGACCTTGATCACCCGCCCTGATCGGGGGCGCTCAGCCCAACAACTGGCTGATGGGCCCCCGTCGCGCTGCGCTATAAATAGAGGGTGGGGGCCGGCGGCTCGCGTCACGATGTTCGACTGAGCCGTACAACCCCACCGACAAACCCTAGACTGATCGCAGAGGGTGCGCAGTAGGCGACGGGAAGCACCATCGCCGTCCACGTCGCCGGTCCTTCTCCGCCGCCGCCGCCATCGTCCTCTTCCCCGACAGCTTCACCGAGCAACCGCGATGGCCAACTCCTCCGCTACACCGGACGGTCAGTACCCCACTCTCTCTCTCTCCCTTCCCTCTCAGATCTAAACCCCAATCGCAAAGAGAAGATCAACATTACATGCTTTTCTTTTGTCGCTGCCGTAGTAGTTGACATCGGTGAGTGCCAATGAACTTCCTTTTACGTTATGCTAAGCTGAAGGAAGTGGAGCGCGTTCCGTGAATCTGCATCATGAACATGCAAAGTAATAAGAAAAAACACTATTCCGCGGGCGCCCGCGAGATGGCTATCCAGAGGAACGGGTCGCGTGCCGTCCGATCCGCACGCAAGTAGTATGTACTAAGAGCAACTCCAGCAGGCCCCTACTTAAACCCTCATCCTACTTTTGAGGGCCGAGGGGCAAAAAACTCACCCCAGCAAGGCCCCTACTTGAGCCCTCAAAAATAGGGGGCCCTCAAATATCCCCCTCGAGCCCTCATTCCTGGGGGTCTAGAGGGAGCCCCTATTTTTGAGGGCTCAAGTAGGGGGCCCTGCTGGAGTGAGTTTTTTGCCCCTCAGCCCTCAAAAGTAGGATGAGGATGAGGGTGGGTCCTATGTGTCATCCCCTCTAAGAATGAATTTGAGGGTCCTGTTTTGAGGGCTCCTGCTGGAGTGTAGCCCAAAAAACAGAGCCCTCAAAAGTAGAGAGAGCCCTCAAATAAAAAGTAGGGGCCCTGTTTTGAGGGCTACTGCTGGAGTTGCTCTAAGAACCTGCGTCATAAACTTTTTAATGTACGTTTGACACACTACTACAGAAAAGACCATCACAGACGGTTCAAAAACGTCATCACAGACGGTTTTGTGAACCGTCTGAATTTATGGGTTAGTGATAATACGAGGTCATCACAGACGGTTTTCGAACCGTCTGTGATTTTAATATCACAGACGGTTTTTAACTAAAAATCGTCTGTGATATTAAATATCACAGACGGTTCTTAACTAAAAACCGTCTGTGATATTTATAAATCACAGACGGTTTTTAACTAAAAACCGTCTGTGATATTTATAAATCACAGACGGTTTTTATTATAAAACCGTCTGTGATATTCTCTTCTACTCCTAAACCTATTTCTGTTTATTGGCTAGCCTCAGGAAATGCTAGTCATGCCCTCTGAAACAAGCAGATCAACATGTATATGTATACATATCCAATTCACATCTCAATTCATTTCACAAACATAAAACATCCATTTTTATTAAGATTAGAGTCTACCATTACAATATCCCAAAACAACGAGAAGGTTACACAACAAGAACAGCAGGTTACACAACAAGAACAGAGAAAAAGATTACAATATCCCAAAACAACAAGCAGGTTACACAACAAGAACAGAGAAAAAGCAAAGATCTTCTATGTCTTCTCGCCCCTGATGCAACGCATGAGCTGGATGCCTTCTCGCCCCTGCGGTGTCTTGTCTCCCGTAGACTTGTGCGTCGTCTGCAAGGAGGAGGAGAATAGCAAGGAGGAGGAGAATAGCAAGCAGGAGGACAGCAAGGAGGAGGACAGCAAGGAGGAGGATAGCAAGGAAGAGGATAGCAAGGAAGAGGAGACAGGCTGGGTTTGGTTATATTTATAGGGGAGGGAGAGGCGGGAGTTCGAAATTTTTGGCGCGGGAACGGAGATTGGGTTGAAGAGGATCGACGGGCCCAGCGGTCAGATTATCACAGACGGTTCTATTGGCTAGAACCGTCTGTGATGAATGCATATCACAGACGGTTCTATATATAGAACCGTCTGTGAATTAGAGCACAAAATTTTATATACCGATGCAATATAAACAACTAGTCTGAAAAGATAAAATAGCAACGTTTTATATAGCTTATATATACTCATTTAAAAGGTTTCAACGAGATCTACAACTTTGTAGTTGAAGCAAAATCCAAATTCCGAAAGGAAGACCAAGAAAAAGGGCAAAAACAGACACCAAAAATTTGCGACGCAGGTTTAGGTCCAAAGATGGCCGATTTTCGGGGTCTTGGAGGGCGACTGGCGCAAGCGGGTCGTTTTTTTTGGATCGGGCTCGTCGTTAGCTTTCCAACGAGTACAAGAACGTCGAAAACGGACACCGTATGCAAAAGTTATGCCCGTTTTACTGAAGGTGTCTCAAAACTGAATCATACTCAGACTTAAGCGGGAATATTTGAAATTTTGAGGGATTGCAAGGCGGGAAACGTATCACAGACGGTTTTTAATAAAAAACCGTCTGTGATAATCTGGTTTCACAGACGGTTTTTAATAAAAAACCGTCTGTGATATTCCAGATTATCACAGACGGTTTTTTATTAAAAACCGTCTGTGATATTCCAGTATCACAGACGGTTTTATAATAAAAACCGTCTATGATAATCTGAAATATCACAGACGGTTCAGCGGTAAGAACCGTCTGTGATACTACTTTTTCCCGCCATAAATACCACAGACGGCCTCCAAATTAAAACCGTCTGTAATAGTGTACATCACAGACGGTTTCACAAAACCGTCTGTGATTTAGCGTCTACTATTAGGCTTTCTGTAGTAGTGACATTGTGCATTTAGAACATAAAGTTCCTTAGAGTATCTATGTTCTAGATGCTAGAATCCTAAATTTTCTGTGAGAGCTGGTGTAAATACATTCTGGAAGTAGGGTGTGTATAGAAATCACCCGGATGTTTTCTTCCTAATTATCATTCAAATTTGTAACTTTTAGATTAGAGATCAAGGGGCCTTTGTTTTTAAAGGAGAAGATTTTTTTTTCAAGGGGAGAGGTAAAATTCAAGGGGAGAGGGGAGAATTCATGGCTATTAGATCTTTGATCTAATGGTTCTAAATCTAGATGATAGTTAAGAAGAAAATATCCGGATGACGTTTAACAAAACCCCTAGAAGTAATCACTTCAGTTTTAGCCACTCTGAAGTCTTGACACCCCGAAGGGACGAACCCATCGTTTGGTCCTGTGGGAGGTACAACACTCGTTGGCACGATGCTACGGCTCACTTTCCATGGGGCAAAGCTCATTCGGAAGCGTTGCTGCAGCTCCCGATCAGACAAAATCCAAACGCGGCAGCGACTGTGTGGTCGGCAGGACAAGAATGGCCGGTCGGCCGCTTCCATCCCTTCCCACCTTCTCATTCCCAGACACGCCTACCTTAACCTGCCTGACCTCCATGACATGTATCGTGAGAGGTGCATCTGAACCGAATCCTTCTGCTCTGATTTTCGTTCAGAAGATGCACTGCACGTTCGCGAGGAATGACTGATCAGGGGACATGTGCTCGTGGCTTGTGTTTGGAGGTGATATCCTCACGTCTTCTTTGACCCGGGGAAGCTAGAGGAACTGGATGCAATAGTCGAATAATCCTGCGAATCTAGTTTAGGTGACTGTGTTTATTTCCTGAATAAATCCCGCATTTTAATAGCGTTTAAGGCGTATGTCTGATTTCTGAAATGATGTAAACGTTTATGTATGACGAGTACGTGCAAATCTGGATCCACACCTCAGAACATGAGCAGCACTTTTATCAGAACAGGTCTAGCCCTCCCTGAAAATGCAGCCGCATGCATTTGGCTTTCTTGAAAATGTGAACAATATTTTAATTCAGAATTTAAAAGAAAAAATATCGTAAATAACTAGTGATGCATAGTTTATAACTAACAGCAGCATGTAAATCATATTGTACTTTAGATATACGTAAGAACATAATTATATCAGAGTCGATCGGTTACATGAATGACTTACAATAGAGCCTGATAAAGAATAGCAAGCAGCATAAGCTCGATGCAATGCAGAATATAGATGAAGCAGCGAAGTAAGCGCTCGCACATATGTGCACTACCCAGAAACCTTATTGTCACTCTTGTGAAGGTCTTCATAGCAACAATGGCTCGAAGATACCACTCCCCTTCTTCATAGTGCACGCTGAGAAGAAGAGTTGATGAGATTCAAGAAATAGAGGAGGCAGTGATTTTTGCTCTGGACATCTCCAGACGTATATATAGATACAAACTATGAATTAATGTGATTAATCAATCACTTACCCACTGGTAACTGATACGATTAACTAGTCATTTACTCGTTGGTAATTGTCTGCCATCAACACAAAATAAAGCCTCAAATTCAAATATTTGAATCTCATTCAAACAAAGATAGAGATGTATGATTCAGTAAAATAGGGTAGACTTAGTCTGTCAAGTGGCGCACCACGTCACATGCTTACCCACTGGTAACTGATGTAGTTAACTAGTCATTACCCACTGATAACTGCCTGTCATCAACACCCAATAAGGCCTCAAATTCAAATGTTCGAATCTCATTCAAACAAAGAGAAAGAGAAGAGAGAGATGAAGGGTTCAGTAAAAATAGGGGTGCATTCATACGTCATAAGTCACACGATTTTTCACACAAAAATATACGAATACGCACACGTGTATGTTTAGCTAAAGTCCTGCTCATGTTATTCCCATCCATGTGTCACATGTTTGGTAAGGACTCCAACTTATAAATTATCTTCTCTCTATTTGGTTAGATAATATGATACTAAATTATATTTACTTTAAAACTATGGAAAATAAGCCTCACACTTCTATAGACCTAATTTCTAACAGGCTCAACGGAGAATGAAAATTCGATTGGTACAACATAACTAGCAGTACGAACCAAGCAACATACAAAACGTGGACCTAATTTGTAACAGGCTTAATAGAGAATGAAAATTGGATTGATACAACATGACTAGCAGTATGGACCAAGCAACATACAAAACGCAGGTTAAGGACATAGTTTACAACACTGTTCACCCAAGCATAATGCATGGCAAAAAGAACTAGAGCAAAACATATTGTAAAAATGAATTTCTCATTTAATTAGCATGTTAATTACGATGCGTATATTCTCGTATAAAACATGACCTGTAGTCGCATTGTTGCTGAGCGAGAGCACAGATAGAGATAGGAAGGAAAGAACAGTCACATTGCTGCTGAGCGAGAACGTAACTTTAATCTTTTGCAGTTGGAAGTATTGTAAAGTTGTTGAATACCTTGGGAAAAAGGTATGTTTCGTTTACATACGAGCAATGCGCTTAATATACCATTAGCATTTTGTTAACATAACAGTCATTTTGTCATGTGGAATGCGCTAGATAGCCATTTTTAGTTGACGGATATGTTCCTGTGAGTAGCCATATTTACTTATTATATATAGCTACAAAAATACAGGTAGAAAAAATAGCTAAAATAATTTTATGTATGTCCATACGTATATATTTATTGATCTTATGCGATTGCATACATCTGTATGAAATGATGGGTTTGTACGCACTGTGCATGCCTAATTAGTATTGTAATTAGTGATAATTATATTTAATTAGTTCTAATCACATTAATTAGTACAAATTGCAATTAATTAGTATGATTGTGCATTTAATCAAAGCAGCAAGCTAGCGCAAGAAGAAAATTACAATTTAGGCAATATGTACGTACGTATGTGGCATGATTATTCTAAGTTGTGGTATATTGTATTTAGTACCATTTGACACCAGCATATTATTTTATGTACCACAGGGAATGGCTGTTGTTGGCAGTCTTAAAGGTGGCATGTTGCTTGACCTATCCTAGTATGGCCAGTATCATTGTCATACGTGGTCGATTGGTGAAGGACCAGCCCCCTATTCTCTGGTAACCTCGGAATGACTAGCCTCTCGACGATTGATATATTCCAGCTCTACGGCAGGCTAGGTTGCTACCCGTGATGAGGATAATGAACATTGGGCGATCCTTCATGCTGGACTCACTGCTTTTGTCGACACTCGTTTACCAATGGAGAGAGATGATCATCACCCTGTAGGATGTTGCGTACCTCATCAGTCTACCAATACGGGGTCATCCTGCGGTTCCAACCACTAGATCACTCGACTGAAAGGAATGTATGCTGCACCAAATTGATCATCCCATTCCGGACAAGTCCTCTAGAGTGCCACATGGGTGGCTGCGACCGTATAGGCAATGCCCAGTAAACGCGTCTGCACATGTCGTGAGGCCCCATCTAGTAGCTCACTTGCTCTTCATGTTTGTGTGGATCATGTTTTCTACAACTCAAGGAGACTCGGTGTACCCTAGCTACATCCACATTGCTAAGTACCAAGTCGACGCTAAGCCTTAGGAGGTCCCGATGAACAGTTGGGGCTTAGCTGTCCTGTGTGACTTATAGGGCTTTGTGTGACGGCTCGCAACGTGCTAAACCTCCTTGGGTACTACATCTTGTTGTAGCTATAGTCATGGGAGCACTTCTCTATTGGTCAGCTGTATTTTTGGGTGCAAGTGCACCAGTACTAGTTGGGAGACACACTTCTACGATGATGAGGACAGCGGTGGCCCAGTGGACGGACCTACTATGGGTACTTGCTAGATTGCCACCGAGCTAGGATGGTCCAGGGAGAGGCCACAATGAGCGTACCCAGATTTTCACAACGCATTCGAGACTTGGACGAGGGTAGTGTCGTGTGGATGGTGTGGACCACACAGTTCATCTCCGAGACAACTCCTTTTGGACTAACAAAGCAGTGTGAATAGGACAGGGAGTACTGGCTCACAACTTTCCACCTTGTCTTCTCTCATATGGTGGAGCCGTATGCCTCACAACGAGTTATAAGACAGTTTGAGCTTCACCAGCATGTGCCACCGGCACTATGCCAATCACTACTCAACTACGTGCACTTATAAGTAAATTTATTTGTTACCTTTGTTTATTCATGTCCGCTATATTTACATAATGAAGTAACAATTATGTACCCCTATTTTTTCCACATACAATCAAGGAAGGGACGAAAGAGTGATGAGTGGAGACCGACATAGGCTCAGTGGACGCACGCCTAGGAGTAGTCGGTGAGGATGGAGGTCGAGTAGGGGCGATGGCAATATGACCCATACACGTACCACTTGTACTTAGGGTGTTACGTGCCGCGAACCTGTTGTAGACTTACACGTTTCCCTATGCAACCCCCGCACAGGTCACACATGCTGAGAGGCTGGCACTCAACCTAGATTGACACTGTGCAGCAAGGCAAGACGAAGCGGTACAAGGCTTAGAGTTTGTATTTCTATCCTAGTGTTCCAGCATACACGCCTAACATATTTCGTTCGTCGTTGTATGTAGACTGGCTACGTCGCATCATGTCAGAGAGTGAAGTCGCACTACACTACGGACGGTTGAGCACAATTGAACGACTCCTGGGTTCCTTGCACAACATATATGCAGACGCAAAACATGCACTGCAGCACTGGGGGCCTGTTGTAGGGGTGGCCCACCCCACTGATTGGGCTTTGCAACTGGTCTAGTATGTAATAGGCCTAATAGTATAGAAGAATGTACTAATATACCCTCACTTTTGTAATTATCAAGTGGTAGGATGGGAATTTCCTATCCTACCACATTCATATATATATATAAACCCCCAAGAGGGGTATGAGAAAGGCAGATCCATTCATTTCATACACAAGCACTCTCTCCTGTCATTGTCTCTCTCTAGCTAGTCCCCTCATATGATGTTTGGTTAGTAGCCACAACAGGGCCATTAGCTACAATCGTGCTAGCGACGCATTTATCCTAAGGGCGACGAGCCCTTGCATCATCCGTTGGTAGCATCGTTTGCACGTTCTAGATCATCGGTGCATCCCCCTAGCCTCGGTCGTTCCCAGTTCGTGCAACATACTGCTCAAGTTTGACGATTTCATAATTTGTTGCAGTCAATAAGATACCTGATTTTCATTATTTTTTATATATGTTGTCTTCGTGCAGAACGTTTGCGCCGATACTACTCTACTCCTGTCTTCGTCGCGGAGGCAGCCTGAGCCTAGACCATCCTCGCCAGAGGGACGGGGATGAGGGAGCACTCTATTTTCGTCCTCATCACGGAGACAACCTGACACCTAGGACAACGCAGGCATCGACATCGACTCCCCTATTTGACTATGAGGTGCAGTACAACACATACGCATCCGCAGACAATTTGCATCTCTAATAGTGTGACGAGTGGTACGATCAGACCTACGACAGCTACACGGTCCACCAGTATGGTGCGGACTAAAGTATCTGGGAGGTTCATCATCCACGCAACATGTAACACTGGTGCTTACAATTATGGGTTTGATTTCAGTTCTATCTTATGCCAGTCTAACGAAACGTGTTTTTCTCCATAGAACGCCAGCAATTACGCAGAGGAATGGGTGCACCAGATGTTCAGCGCGTAAGAGATTAGGGCCAGTCAATTGTATGGTGCACCCACTCGCACTTGACCACCATCATAATATGACTTGCACGACATACGATGTTCTCCCAACATGCTGACCTTCCCTTAAGACCAACTTCGTCGCTAGAGGAAGCAGACAGTGGGCAACCCATGACCTGCTACTGTGTTCGATGCCAGCTCTTCAGTTGGGTCATTTTAAATTATAAATTTTCATAAGACAAATCCACTGGTGGGAAAATTATTGTCGCTCATCTTATTATATGGAGTTTAGTGTAGTATTGTATTTCTGTGAACCATCTAGCACACGTACACATGAAAATCGTCAGTTACTCGGTGGCTCAAACCTACTACAGACCAACACTATGCAAGGGCTTGGCAGCTACCGACCTATCGTGCAGCCACGACTTAGCCGTTGCCCAAGCCCGCCCGCCTACCGCATCACGTCAGCTCCTCCCGCGCCCACTCACCCAGCCGCACTGCTCCTTTCCTGTTGAGCTAAGGCGGTACGGCAGGTGACATGTGTCGACTGTCGCATCTTCCGAGCTCGAGGAAGGAGCTATTTTTTGCCAAAAAAAAGCTAGGGGATTAAAATAGAAAAAAAAAGTTGCTATAAGGCTATATGCGTAAACAGTTTGGAAAACAAAAATAAGACAGCAGTAACTAAAAATGTGTTATTGGATAATCTCTTCGACCATCGTGTAAATATATTACATCACGGACGAGTGACGACCAAGCAAACAAAACAATGGAAAAGGGAATTGAATTGAATGGAAAATGGGAAGCAAAAGAGCGAAATGCTGAACAAAAGAAATCCATCATTCTTCTGCTAGGGTAACGAGACTAACGCCATGGATATATTCTTTACTCGTTCATCGCCGACATGGCGGTGCGGCGGCCGAAGTATGACGAGGAACCATTGAGCCCTTTGGCCAGCCGGTGGAGACCGGGGTTTAGCCGGACGCACCCCATCACGTTCTTCCGGTGCGGCGCTGGCATGCTGGCCTCCGCTGCCGCTGCGGCCTCCTTGCTCTGCTTCTTGTGCTTCCCGGCTGAGACATCGCCATTGGCAGCCACGGACTCCGCGGTCGCCTTCTTGACCGGCGTGCCAAGTTGTTCCACCGGCGAATACTTGAAGACCGGGTCCTTGCTGATGTTGCCGGCGGCACGGGCTTTGGCTGATGACCTCCGGAACAGGAGCAAGTCGCTGAGCCGCCACTTCTTCCTCCAGCCATTATTAGTCGCGGGGGGAATGGAGGGTAGCGACGTGACAGAGTCGGACTTCTTGGGTGAAGAGGCAGTTCCGATGTCGGCTGCGTCTTTGCCGCCGCCGCCAAGAGGAGAGGGCGCCTTGGCTGCCTTCGCCATGGCGGCGGCAAACGGGTCAAAGTCGGCACCGGGCCCGACCAGGCTCCGTAGCCGCGGCGACCACATCGCGGCCCTCGCCATCGGCGACCGTGGCGATGACCCCACGCTGCCGCCGTCGAGTAAACGCGGCGGTGGCTTCAAGGGGCGGATCTTGCCTTCGTCGAAGAGCTCGTCGGCCGTCGTCAGTTCCGGCGTCTGCGCGCTCCTGTAGACGAGGGCGCCGAAGTCAAAGTCCGTGTCGTCTACATCCCCGTTTGCCGTCGCGGCCGCAGAGGCGAACCCGGGCTTCGGTTTCCCCGGCTTCTCCTCCCACTCGAAGGGCACGGTCGACGTGACCGTGGAGTAGGACACGCGCGGCTGGAAGCCGTCGTCTTCGTCGCTCCGGTCGTGGTCGGCGCCGTTTCCGTCGATGCTGGCGAACTGCGCGTATATGGCGGCGGCGCGCGTCGGGCTGGTGGGGGCGCTGGTGAAGTGCTGGAAGAGGTCGAAGTGGTCGGTGTCGGAGATGCCGGGCGCAGCGAGCGGGAGGAGCTCGAACGGGTTCGGCGACGGCGGCGCCGTCACGGCCGTGGCCAAGAACGGGTTGCCCGCCTCGTCGTCAGCGGAGGCGAACGGGTTCGTGCTCGCCGACGCCGCTGGGTAGGCGCCGACGGCCGCGCCGTCGAACCGGAAGTCCTGCGGCGGCGGCGAGGCTGGCGGCGTGGTGAGCTCCATCACGTTGGGTCTGGGTCGGGTTGGGTCCGGGATTGCGCGTCGTGGCGAGGAGGTTTGTTTGAGAGGGAAGCCGGGATGGGAAGGGGAGGAAGAGGAGGCGAGAAATGATCAAATGGACGTGGCGGAGACTTAAATGGAAGGATGATTAGAATTGTTGCCATGTTGGGTTGGGCTCCGAATTTGCCAGATCATAATCGGATTTTTTTTTAAAAAAAAAGAGAAGGCAATTAGGCAAATGACCCATTGCGGTATCGACTCCTAGATTTTGCGGCTCCCAAGTCAAACAGGACTACAGGAGGGCGATTAGGTTGCCAATGGGCCGGACAGAAACGAGGCAAGTCGGTCAACTATTCACGATGGGCTTAATGTATTTTTAGTTTGGCCCAAATTGATTTTTTTTTTGCGTTGAAAACCGACTCAAACTTCTATTCTAGTTTGAAATCGGTATGCCCTTATATTTTCGAATAAAAACATTAGAATTAGAATTCCGAGAATTGCAAAACTCCCGTCCATAAAACGCCAAATTTTGCAACCCACTGCGTGTACCATAATTCACTCCAACTCCGTATCAACCACACGACATTGCATCTCAAAAATCCCAATCATGCAATGAATCCATCCAAAACAAAAAAAAAGAAATCAAAAGATAAAAATCAAAGGCTTTTCTCCTCGCCTTCTTTAAGCCTAAAACAAAATCAAATTTTCAAAAAGATTTGAAATTCTTGTTTGATTTGGATTTCTCCCAAAACCTTGACCTTAGCTCAAATCTTAGCCATCCAAGCTACAAATTCTCACCGGCATTGGCTCAACGGAGGATCTTTGCGTCGGCACTGTTCACCGTTTGAAAACATGTCGCCGCCGCCAATATTTTGCCGCCGCCCTATCTCTCTCTCAGCTCCCGTGCCTTCTCATCACTACTACCTGCTGCATGTATTAGAGGTCGTACTACCTCGCTTCTCTCACCCCTAACATTTGCTCAACCGTCCCTGCCGTGAGTCAAGCGCCGCTAACCTCTCTGCCACCGCCTCTGCCCCCTTTCTCTCTCTCTCTCTCTCTCTCTCAGCCAACAACTACACCACTGACTGCCTTTGAACGCCGCATTGCCACGCCCAAGACAGCCTGTACTTTCTCCTTATCCAGCCGCGCCGCGCCTCCCCGAGCTTTCCCGATTGTGCCACGCGCCGCCACTGCTATAGCTCACCCATTGTGCCAAACCGCCTCTACCGCTCTATTTAAATCCCAAGCTCCTCCATTCGAAAGCACTAGCACAAAAGGTAAGCCAAACACCCCAATTGTTCTAGCGACCCCCCACACCGTCGGCAATCAACAGAAAACCCGAAAGTAAGCCATACTTCAATTCTTGTTGTGCAGTTCATTTCTTTTCGATTGCTTTCATCCATAGCTTCCACTTGCTCCCAGAAACACCCTCGAACCATTGCCCTAGCCCTCCAAGATTCCCTCTTCTCTACCACCGAAGCCCATCGCTCGGCCATGGTGCCACACTATGGACAGCTCACTAGGAGTCTCCCCAACCCAAACCGCCACCACTCAAGCCATCCTGACCATCCCTAGATGGGTAAATAGCCACCAATTTCAATGATGATTGCGATGGGTAAATAGCACTCGACAGCCAACGGGGACTAGAACAACCTGGTGGAGGCCAAACTGGCACATCACCCTATGCACCACGTAGTCCTCGACAAACACATCGAAGACGAGCTTCTTCTGTGTCAGCCAGTATTCCTGGTTGCACTAGCATAGTGAGAACAACCCCTCGAGAGTGCGGTCCACCATCTCCTGAGCTGAGTATGGCTCTCAGCGCACATCGTCAGTGGTGAGGCGGTTGAGGTGCTCGACGAAGTTGTCGTACACACAAGTGACCTACAGGTGTGCAAATTGTGTCTGTGAGCCAGAACAACGGTTACAAAGGATGATCCGTAATACACGTATAGTAAAGATCTAGGAGTGTACGGACCGCTGTCGAGCAGCATCGACCGTCCGAGGGAAAAGTGCTCTAACAACTACAGTTGTAGTAGGAGGGGCCAAGTTGTGAGGATAGAGGTCAGCCTCATCCTGCAGCAGGCCCTGCAGCAGGTGTCACACACGCCGCGGTATGTCGCAGCAAGTACAACTGATCCCCAGCTGATATGTACCTCCTCCTCGTTGGCGATGGCCCTCGCATACCACACGAAGCGGGCGTCGCCTGAGTCACCGTGGCTGCTGGTAAATAGTACTCAACCGAACAGCCACAACAAGTATGCCTCGAGGTGTCGCGACACCCTGCACTCATCAGCCTCCGAGTCCATCCACTTGATTTGTGCTCAAACAAAAATTAGAAAGCCCGTCATATGGCAAAGATAGTGTATCGCTAAACAAGAAAAATAGATAGCATACATACCCGGAATTGCGAAAACCACCGCATAGGTAGGCCATGCTTCTTTCGCACCAGGAAGACGTAGTACGCTGCCACGGCCTCCACCGGAAAAACCCGCTCAAACTTGCCCAGCAGGTCGTTGCGCCAATTGGCAAGTGCGTCCAGCAGGGAGGCAGCCTCTCCCATGATGGGCAGGCCGAGCAGCAACGTGACATCCTACAGAGTGGGTGCCGTCTCTCCGAATGGGAGGTGAAAGTTGTGCGTCTCAGACCACCACCGGTTCATCGGAGCTGTCAGTAGTAATCGATCGAATGGGAACCTTCGTGACCGCTCCAGGCCAGCCTAGACCTTCCCATCATCGTCGACTTGACCGCTATCCTCGTCGGTGGCATTCACCATCCATGTGAGAGGTAGAAGACCGGCATTGCTCAGCTTGCAAAGCACGAAGAAGTCGGTACATAGCGAAAATATCATAAAAAGAAGTGCCACTGTTTGCAGACAAATCTGTCTTTCCAGCGTGGGTCTAGTCTCCAAACCCGTCGGCGTGTCCACGTATGGACCACCCCCAACTAGGGTGCCTCGTCCCCAACACGACGGCTCACGCGGTGCTGCACATCAACGCGCTGGTCTAGTAGGCCAAAAGGTCATTCCGAACCACCAAGGTCGCGAGCCATATTTGCAATTCAATTTGAAGTTAGAAATTATGACACAATTAGCAGTTTAATTATTTATAGCGTAGCTTTGAGAATTCTGAAAATTTACTTGTATTCTTGCATAAACCGCACATTCCTTAACCTATATAGCCATAGCCGCATTTCGGTATTAGGGTTTACAGTTTCAGGGTTTCAAGTTTTAGAGTTAAGGGTTAGGGTATAGGGTTAACATGTTAGGGTTAGGGTATAAGCCATAGCAGCATTACAACTATTAACAACTAAATTGATATTAGTTCTACAACTGCACTATTACAACTATTAACAATATACGACGTACCCAACACAACTACACGTATAATGATTTTTGTTGCTAACCTACATGGTTTCGAAAGTAAATCTATAAAGAAATGCAAGGACTCACCGTCATCGATGAACAGATCTCTCCTCTCCCCCTCCCTCTCCTCTCCTTCTCTCCTCTCTCTCTCTTCTCCCCTTCCTCTCTTTTCTCTCGGCCGAAATGACCGCACGGCGCTCGGCCGGCTGTGCGCTCATGGGGGTATACCCCCTAGTCATCCAACGGTTGGACAACGCATAGCTAAGTCGTCCAACAGTGAAACGACAGATGATCAAAATTGAAAAAAAAATATATAGATATAATCCTGTAATTCAGAATAAAAAAGATTATTAAAAAAACTTTACGACGTCGCTGCCCTCCAACCACAAACACCAGACACCGGCAAGCTGGACACCTACGCCATGGAGCGGGTGGCGCTGCTCCGCACCTCCGGCCGCCGCCTCCTCCACCGCTGCCGCAAGCCCAGGCCCTTCGTGCCCACCGCTTCGTCCGCGCCGTACCGGCCGTCATCGTCTTCATTCTCGTCGAGCAACTACATAGAAATTTTGTCGTCGTCCTCATTCTCGTCGAGCAGCTAAATTTTGTCGTCGCGCAACTACATAGAAATTTTGCGCGACTACATAGAAATTTTACAATAAATAGTATAAGTTTTACAGATATAAAAAAAAATCCCGTGTTCCAGGCATAGTCTTATAACTCAGAAGCAGAGCTTATGGATCTTTACGGAGAGCTCGAGATAAAAAAAAAAAAGAGCAATGTGATGAACTCATGATCATACAGACAACCAATCAGAGTGGAAAAGCGGGAGGTGATCATTAGCCGAATCATTGGATTTAGTTGATCACCACCAAATCCCTTAGCCCGTCAACAAGCCTCCCTCAAAAGAACCTTTTGCTATCAAATCGGCTAATCTAAGTTTTACATCATATATATACCAAGACAAAAGGAAGAAAAACAAAAAACGGTATCGTGGCAAAAAAGAGAAAGAATTGCTATATGAAGGTTTGTCAGTGAAGTTGCATCAGTGCAAATCTCCAATGTCAAATAAGCTGCTGGGGCCTACCAGCTCATGCGCTGATGACACCTGACATCCAGGGTACAACAACTGGGGCGGTGGGATGAGAATCTCTGTAAGACTCAGAATACTTGTCTTTGAAGTTCAGCTTAGGGTGGTCAGCCTGCAAGTACAAAATATCACGAGATAGATCCATTACCCCCGCGGGCGGGGGGGGGGGGGGGGGGGGGGGCTAAATTACATTAAACATGTTCAGCGGTTTAAATAAATATTTTGGCTTATAGAACAAAGCCTCAGATGAAAGGGAACAAATCATCATGCAGTCACAAACCAGACTTGCGCACAATAAGTCATAACAGCCAATGATTAAACATAAAGCTAACAGTGTCAACAGTATGTAAAATGGGCAAAGGCACAACCATACGCCAGCACCATTTATTGCGTAACATGCTTTGCAGTAGATAACTTTATATTTAGCCCCATCAATAATATACCACAAACTTGTCCAACGCATCATCCTAACTTATTACTGAAACTAGCCCAACAGTTCAACACAATGAATGGCTCAGGCGCTCAGCTAAAATTAAAATAAACTGCACTTGGAAGTGACAATCTTCACTCAGCTGCAAGTGTGCATAGGTCCAGAGGATTAGATCTTTCTGGAATTATAGCCCAAAACTAATGTTACGAGGCTGTTGTTTGAACTAATAGGACAGTGTTACTTGTAGAATAGCAACATGTGTACCAGCACCACCTATATTTCGCTCCCGCTATTCAAATCCCTAACAACTATGAAACTATGTTACAAGAAAGGGCAGTGCTTTTAAGGCAAAAGCACAGACATCTCTCCTCATTTCTATACAGTAACTAAGCAGCAAATTGTCCAGTGTCACACACGCAAAATGCATAAAAACCTAGGGAGCTAATCCAGGAAGCAGGAAGAATCATATATTGGTAACACTCATCCAAACTAAAAATGATAAAGATGCAAAGACCTAAGGGCAATAGTTCAATGGTTGAATTACAGATAGAAACAAACAGGGCGTACCTGTTTCAACCAGCACTCCTGATGTTTATGCTCATATTTATCTGGCGAGTAGCATCCAAACTCGGATGGGCAATAAACCCATATATTGCATTTCATCTCACCTGGCTTGGCATTCTTAGCCTGGTCTAGACATGCTTGACAACAATCAGCAACAGATTGTTTGTGGTGCGTTAAGCCCCATTTAATAGCAGCGCCATCATAATCAGTATGTAGCTCAGCGTTGCATTGTGGGGGCAAAGGTGGACCTGCTATTATCTCTTCTTCTGTAACAAGTAACATAGGTTTGAAGCTAAAATCTCTCTTTGAGCACTTCAAAAGCTAGTCTGTAACTATAATCCTTAAGGAAAATAATACAACAGGTCCGACTTGACACCACTAATTCTAAACTTTATAAATCAACATAAGAGTCATAGACAATGCTAGGGAAATAACCTTCTGGTTCATTCTCAGGTTTGTCATCGTGTTCATTGTGTGAAACTTCTACTGGTATCCAAACACCAATGTCCTCCATAAGCTTATGCCAGTTGAACTCCAGGGCTCGCTTTAACATTCCTATATAAAAAGGTTGAAACCCAAGTATTACAGTAGACGAAAAAAACTTTAGAAAGCACCAAAAAGATACCAAATCATTGGAACACATAGAAGTGAGTAATTTCAACAGTGAAGCTCACATACGTGCTTCATCATTGGAGAGGCCCAAATTTGCTGAATTCTGAGTAGACACACTTTTGATATCTTTTAGCTTCTCAATGCGCCATGATTCCACAGCTTGTCATATATTAGGAAAAAGAAATATAGGTACTTCAATATCACTAACCCAGACAACGACTGGAATAATCTTAAAATACTACTAAGTCACATAGAAATCTAGATCTTGCATGTAGCAAAAGCAAGTCGCAAACATACATAGTGCATAATAAAAACAGGATATCACTTTAGTATTAGTTTTGAGAGTCACACAAAACATAATGGAACAAAATAATGGAAAACTGCAGACAGCTCATACCATATTATAATCAAGCAATGCACCAACCCCCTACCCTAAACATCTCCCATTTTTCTGCCGATCAGGTCAACTAATAAGTAATATGTTCAAATAGTTGCTCAGCAAATTAAAGTAACTGGAACCACTGGTAGGTTGATACACCGAGTGTCCATTCACATGCACAGAAGTAAAATCAATAGCATGTCGAATGAGAAGAGGGAGTTCTCTCATGGAGTGAAAAGACAGATTCTAGATGGTTCGGCAGTTTCAGTTAGATAGGCTGCTCTTCCTGGCTTCCTGCTCATGAATAGAATGTCTCAAATTTTTAAATCCCGTCTTTCTTGCCTACATATAGCTATAACAGTGCAAATGTCAACTAAACAAAATGACACTTGCAAGAGAGCATTTACCAATGCAACAAAGATCCGACAAACACATAAAATGTTCATCTTCTTCGCCCCTCTGCAGAATACGTCAATTGGCACGCTTACAAAATTGGCCCGTTGCAAATATGCATGTAAGTTGTCAACCAAAAACCAGATAAGATAAACATATGAGTCCAAATTATACGCACCTACTACGGAAAATCATGGTCAAATTCCGAATCCGAGAGGCAAGAGCCCATTTCGTTGTACATAACACAGTACTACACTACTACGTTGCGAATTTGAAACCAGATATATACGCAGAGTACCTCTTTGCTGGGCGACACTGCTGTTGTCCCCCAAGTCGCACAGCCGCCGCACAATCTCATACGAGACCTTCTGCTTCAGCTCCAGCGGCAGCTCCTTCCGCCTCTTCTCTTCCCGCGCGAAAACCCTCCGCAGCTTCTTCACCTTCGGCACCCAAAACTATAGAGGATTAGATCGCGAGTTCTACGAACTAATGAACCAAAAAAAATAAATCAAATTTTAGAATAGGATTTTAGTTTAGTACCGCCTGGACGAGCTCGACGGGCTCCGCCTCGCGGCGAAGCCGGATCAACTCCTCCACCCTCCTAATCTGCTCCTCCGCATAATGCACCACTTCGCCACCTAAACAAAGCTTAAAATAACAGCGAATCAGATCACATAGACCAAAGTTGTAAACATGACAGAGATTGAGAGATTCTGCGCACGTTGGGGCGTGGAGGCGGGGGGGGGGGGGGGGGGGGGGGGGAGGTGAGGGAGCGGAGCACGAGCAGCGCGGCGACGAGGTTGCCTAGGCAGACGGCCACGGTGATGCGCCGGTACGAGCACCACCTCGCGGTAGCGCGGCCCCCAAACGATACCGCCGGCGCTATGCCCCTCGCCATGGCGCCGCCGCCGCCGACGCGGCATTGCGCTCCACCGCGGCCTCCGATTCGCGAGCTCTTCGCCTCGATCTCGCACGAGCGCGCGCAGCGCGACCAATGCTACCCCCGGTCGTGATGTGTGCGCTTGCTACAGTGCTGGAAGCTTCTGGAATCCAGGCACGCCTCCGTTTTGTTTCTTCGTTCGGGCCTTCCCGTTTCCGAATGGAAGAAGCGTGGGGATTTTTGGGGGGGGGGAGGTCGGTTAAGGTAGTACGAACAAAGCACTCATGTGGGGAGTTCTCCTCTCCCTGACATGTGGGGTTCCACTTGTGCTACTACGTGGGTCCCGTGTATCAGTTAGCGTACTGAGAGGCCTACCCACCGACTACGTATATGTTACGTTAGTGCCGTAGTGCGACCGGGTAGGGAATATTTGATAACGTGGTGGGCAGTGATGCTATTACACCGGATTAATTAGTGTAATCCTTTTTTTTCTTCAAGGATTACGTAGCTTAATTTAATCATAAGCAATCTGATTAATGAATATAATCAAGCCCGCTCATTTCGGCTTGATCTTCTGGCTTATTTTTTACTATTTTTAAATTTTATCTTTTTTTGTTTTTTTTGTTTTTTGCTGATTCTTTTTTCCTGTATTCGTTTGTATTGTCCGTGATAGGTTAATCTTTTTTTCCATTTTTATTTTTTTAAATTTAGTTATATTAAATAAGTTACTATTAGTTATAGTGTAATTTCAATCAACTATAGTATAATTTTAATTATAAATTAACTTATTTTAGTCTAACCGAACGATACTCAGTGGATGGGTGTGATCTGTGTTGCACATCACTACATTTCAACTTTTTTTAATGTTCATTGGCTCAGTTGGTCATGCTCCTCCAGGATGAAATTTCCATACGGACGGAGCCTTGCTTGGCTCGAGGATAAAAGAATCTGGCATAGTAGCGTGCTTTACGCTCTGCTTATTTCTATTTCTCTCTTAGGTTTTCGGTTTTTACCTTTTAGTTTCTTGATTTTGTTTTTTTAGCTGTTTGGCTTTTTTTTAGATTTTTTCGTATTTTTTGTGATAAGCTAACCTGTTTTTTATTTTTAAAAATTTTAAATATAATTACGTTAAAAAATCACCAACGATTACAATGCCAAACAGGAAAAGATTAGTCATAAGCTACACAAAAAAACCTAAATAAATAGGGCCTTAGGATCGTTGGTCCTACAAAATAAACAATATGAATAAAGCTTTTCCCAAATCTTTTGTTTTGTTTTTGAGAGCGCAGCAGGAGCTAACTTTTGATTGATGAAACAGCCCGTTATTTCAAGCTGATAATCAATCGCGGAAAAGTATTAGCTAAGCAAAGCGGGGTACTAAACCAACAAATGCGGCAAAACGTGCCTTTCAGCAAGCCCAGCAGCCAGCCAACCAACTCAACCAAAATTCAAAATTATCAGGCCTACTTGCAACCACCTAGAGGCCTGATCACGTTGTAATCAAACATCAATATAATATAGAGATCAAATCTAACCTGAGAAACAACTTTTATAGATCATCGTTCTAATTAACCGAGATTACAATATGAGTTTGTATTATAGTTTGGGTTGGACCAATTTGTCCAAAAAAAAATGAAGGATCCATCCAGCCAGCCATTCATTGCTTACGTTTGTTCTTAGGTCTCTAGCACTGCGTCAGTATTTCTGCGCCATCTTCCGTAATCAGTATTGTGTGCTCAAACTGTGCTGACAAGCTCCCGTCTTTTGTCACTGCCGTCCACTCATCGGACCAAATGATAGGGTTTGTGCTCCCCACGGTTAGCATGGGCTCTGATGGCACAAATAGGACGAGGAAGTTTGTCAGTTTTATACGCTTCATGAAAAATCCTCAGATGATACTAGTCTCAATCATGCTATCATCTTTGCTGTATAGGTGTAATATCAGTAAAATTAAGTGCTCTAGGTTTTCTTGCCAACAAAATAGCAGAGTTGAACAGGAACTAACGTCAAAAAGATGTTCAAGAGTCAAGGGGAAATCCTGTCCAAAAAAAGAGTCAAGGGGAAGTTACTCTAAAACAGTAGTTGTATACTTGTATCAGGTGGCAGGTGCAGAATATACACAAGTGCTTGTACTTATGTGCAGAAAGATGGCTATGACAAAAAAAGTGGTACTCCAGGCAGAATTTCCACGAATACAACAGACAAGAACATGTCTGAGTGAAATGTAATTATAAAGTATCTAAGTTAAAATAACCTCATATTATCTCGATGTATAAGTATGTGCCGTTATTTCCTCACAAGTTGGTAGGAAGGACGCAATGTGAGCATATACTGTAACAAATATGGAAACATGTACCTATTGTAAACGTTTGATTCAACATCATACGGCCCCATTCATTGTTTCCTGCAAATTTGATAGTTGTCAAACCATGGCAGATGGCACGCATATTACATCTCTATGCTGTATAGAGCAAACTGCAACATCAAAGCATCCTCTATTGAAGAAGTCTAGTCAAATATGACTGGAGTGCATGGTAGAAGCTTGAGATTGTTGAGACAGTAATGAGCAAAAGATGTTTTGTCAAAGTGAAGTACTCACGGAAATGAAGAACCACGGGCTCAGCATGAAACACTTTTCCTACCCCATGGCCGACAAAATGTCGAACTACACCAAACTTGAATTTGTCTGCATGGTCCCTGTAAAGATTGAAAATCTTCAGTACAGTAGTGGTAAAGTTGAAATCAATTATAAGTATACCCTATTGGTGGATGAAGGATCAAAAGTCCACAGTCCACACAAGGAATAAGAGTTTAATTCAATTATCAAATTTGTTATACAAACTAAATTCTGCCAACACAGTCTCTCAGTGTCAGTGTATCAATGCATCAGAAACTAGTCCAGCAGCTGTTGTCTAATCAATCAGTCAACTTCAATGAAACAAAGTTAACATGGATAACCAGAAAAACGTTTTTCAATGTAAGATAGCATCTTGTAAATATACAATTGATTATCAGCAATATACAACCATTCTTATGCCCACTGTTATAAAAATGCAAGAAATTGGATTTTATCAGGTTCTGTGGTAGATGCAACATAACCAAACAGCACTGATATCCAAATTTATCATTGCAAAAAGTTTCTAAAACTCATTAGGAATATAAAATCCAATAACTTTAGAATCAGCAAATTGTAAAAGAATGATGAAAAAGAAACAGGCACAACTGGAAATTCAGTAATACAGCTTTTCGTTTACATACTGTATAGTTCTACCGATACGGTTGATCTCCACACCAGGTGCACAGATTGATATAGCCTTGTCGAGACACTCTCTTGTTACCTGATTGGAAAAACTAACATAAAATTCGGAGCAAATCATGCATAGCAAAACTATCTTTTAGCTGCTTTACAAATTAAGATAAACTTCCGTAATCTCATCTAATAGATCTCTTAAATTCAAGTGAATTATATTCCAAATTGCATGGGAACTGCATTCCCCAATGTTTAGTATTTGACTGCTTAAAATTGACCACCTGTTGAGATCACCTGAACTAATTTCTTAGCTTCGTCATCAACATCACCACAGAGAAATGTAGCGGACGTATCACCATGGTAACCCTGAGGAATCGAACATATGAATACCATATAAGTGCAATGGAAAAATTCAGAAAATGACTGTAGCATAAGCGTATTGAAAGATCAATCCTGCAGCAGTTCATGTCTACATAGACAGATGGGACTGAACTAATATATAGGCTGAACATGGAAATACAAAATCCATGTCCTACCTAGTGTAATACCCCAATTTTGCAACGAGTAAATAAAAGAGCGAAGTTTGCCGTCAGACCCATCGACTTTTAGAGTGTCGATTTAGTGTCGCGCGTAGAGGTTCCCAGACCACCCCAGGACGGTCGGCACCGTCTAGAGAGCCGTATAATTAGCGCTCTCAGAGGTTCCCGGACCGCCTAGGAACAGTCGGCACCATCTCGCGTTTCGGGTGTTCATCATCCGGCAAATCCTTACCTTCTCTACCGTCTTACCGCTGCAGTAGAAACCCCAAAATGCCCCTGAGTAGTCAATTGTATGGGAAAGGAAGGGAAGGGCATGCTGGTCTTTTCACAAATGCAAGGCAGCCAACCCTGTCCTTATAAAGCCAGCACATCGTAGCAAGCCCCATCTTCTCACCTCATTGCTCAGTTAGGATAAGAACAAAGCCAGTAGAAGCACTGCCAAGACCGAGAGCCACTCCAGAGCACAAGTACGTCCACTCCCCCAAAGTCTACCACAGAAAAGAGAAGAGGAAGCCCGAAGAGGAGGAGCAAGGAGCAGCCGGCCATGACGACAAGAGGAAGGCGGGAGCAAGGGCATCGACGTTAAGACGACGCCATCGACAGCAACCCGGAGAAGTCCACAACCGCGGGGAACCCCGACCTTCGTCAATAGCCACTTCTCTTTCTGGCCGGTACACCAGTAGGTTCCCTCTACTTTACTCCTAGCTCACAGCCTCGGTAAAGCACAAATGGAAGGAGGGAATGATAGGGCCGAAGTGGCGCTCGACGGCCATGGGCATAACCATGGTCGGCCGGAGCTGCAAGCCTGGCCGGTGAACCAGGAGGGGGGCTAGAGTGGCGTAGGGGGAGGCGGCCGGCGGCCGTTGCCGTGCCGGCCGGCGGCAGTGCCCAGCGTTCCACCACCGCGCGCGCAGGGGAGGCGGTGCTGCAGGGGGGCGGCCGGATCTGAGTCCGGTCGGCCGGCTCGGGAGGCGCCACCGGCGCCAGTGCCCCTTGGGCCGAGACCCTTCGCACCGCAAGCCACCAGGAGGGGAAGTAAGAGGAGGCGGGGCAGGTAGGGGGGGCCACCAGCGGTGAGGGAGGCCGGCGACGCCGAGCTGGCCGTGAGCCACCGCGCCGCCCCCGAGCAAGACCGGTGAGGGGAGAGAGGAGAAGGCGGAGGCGGGGACGGCAACAGAGCCGCCGGCGCCGCCGGAGGGGCATCCGCACGGGAGGCCGAGCCGCGAGGGAGAGAGGGGGTGGAGGAGGAGAGGAAGGGGGCGGCGGAGGAGCCGCCGGCGGCGGGGCCCGGCCGCGCGCCACCGCGTCGCCCCGGGCGAGACCGGCGAGAGGAGGAAGGCCACTCGGCCGGTTGGGGTATGAGAGAGAGAGAGATATTTGGGGAGAAAGGAGGAGGCCCATTCGGCTGGAATGGGGAATGAGGGAGAGGAGGCTTGGAGAAGAGTCCAGGGCCATTCGGCCAAACTAGATAAGAAAGGGAAAAAGAAAGAAAGAAAAGGAAGAAAAAGAAAAGAAAAGAGGAGGAAAAGAAAAGAAAAAGGGGGGTTTGGCGCCTGCGTGTCGGGACCTTGACCCCGTACATTCTACGCTCGAGTCAAGTCAGCGCGTAGGATCGTTGATATTCATTTAAGCTCTGGATATTTTTGTTTTGCCGTTGAGTCGGGGTGACATGTACGTAGGTGGAGTTCCCGGGTCGGAGCCGTCCACGCGTCGTCCCCGAGGCTAACCAGGCAAGTGCATTGCAAAGCGGTGAATTCGGGTAGTGATTTCGGTTAAAATTGAATAATGATGCACTGTTTACCGTGTTGAGGTAAGTTAAATATTCCCGAATTATGCCTTGCTTACCATGTTGGGGTAAGTTGATTATACTTGGAATGCCTACTGAGAAATGTTGCACGGTAAATGTTGAGACATGCCATGTTGATATGCGTAATCGGAGAAACTGCATTGCATGCATGTCATGAAAAGAGATAGCATTGGTCCACGTTGAGTGGACGCTCCACGGGAGTGGAGTTGAGGTCCCCGTATGATAGTTACGGGCTACTGAGGTCCCCGTATGAAACAGGACGGGCTTGAGGTCCCCGCATGAAATAGGGCGGGCTTGGGTGAGCATCGACGGGTGCACACTCTGCTATACCGGTATAGGCTAAAGAGTTGAGATAGAAGTGCATGAGCATGTGCATGGGCAAATGCATGATGATCGGTTGATGAGAACCGAAAGAGATAAGAGAAATGTGCATATGCATGATGAATCGTTCATCAGAACGTAGAGTGGTTAAAGGGAAATGTGGATGATTATGGTTAATGAATGAACCTGTTATTTGCTGTTTTGCTCTGTACTTGCTGAGTCGGTGGACTCAGCCTTGCTTTGTTGATTATTTTTAGGTGACCTTGGAGGACGACATGCACGGGCGGGAGTAGCACATGGATAACTGGCACGAACCCGCAACACTCTTGTATCACTTTTGTCAGTGTACTTTAGCTTCTTCTAGGCTAGAGTAACTGCTAAAAATGCTATGATATAACTGAACGCAGCACAATAAATAAAATTAGTGTTGGTTTTAAATTCTTCTAATGTTGTTGAAATGCTAAGAGTTGCAGAGGTGGTAGCATCTTGGCCCAGAGAGTGGGCGGGGTGTTACACCTAGATTTTGCATTCTCACATAAAAAGAAAGGAAGGCTAGGTGTTTGTGCATGACCAGGCAAGAAACCACTAGAATCAGATATCCTCTAGAAAAATCACTACAAAGGATATCCACAGAAAAGCAAAAGCACTGATGACAGTTAAATAAGCACTGTGGTTTCTATCTTTTTATTTTTCAGTGATGGAAGCTGTGCAGTTTCATCGTAGCACTTAAAGAATAATCATTTCAGGTGATGTATAGATGATCTTTGACTTACATTAAGATAGACAGTAACATCAATATTGATGATATCGCCATCCTGCCACAAAGAATATTACTTGTAAGTTTTTATATGTATTGAAAGTCATTATCTCTGGACTTTGGATGGCTTACCTCAAGTGGACAAGAATCTGGTATCCCATGACAGATGCATTCATTCACTGAAGTGCATACACTCTTTGGGTATCCACAATAACCAAGAGGTGAAGGATATGCTCCATTATCTATTATCATTTGGTGCACCGCTTTATCAATCTCATCAGTTGTTATGCCTGGCTGTCAATAAGAACAAATCATTCTTTGACACTTGAATCTTAGACCTCCCTAGTAAATGGTAAGTCAAAGAATAACAAGCATGATCACACATCAGATGGAAAGAAAATTAATTGTCTTAGAACTTACTTCTGTACTTCAGATATAGACCACAGCAAGAAACACATGACATAATCAAAGTTATCGCCCATGCCAGAGCATGTGACTGCAATACTTTAGATGAGAAGGGACTGCTACTTGAGCAAATACTTAATGGGTGCCTAAAATGTGTATTCAGTTCTGTCCTGCACCTCAACAATTATCAGAGGAACCATTTGCTCAAAAGGTACACTCTCTTTCTTTAATTATTGAATGGAATAAGGTTTCCCTGGTGAAAATAACGTTCTGCTAACTAAGAAGAACAATCAAGGATTTGTAGTAATAACAACATTACCTTTACAAGGGTCCCGGCAAACTTTAAAACTTGTGCAGCAAGCTTTCCAGAAGCTCTCATGCATTCAATCCCTTTTGCATCATGTATTTCAGGTCCATTGTTCATTCCAGGTCTTTGACGAGAATTGACATAGGGAGGCCGTTGTATATGATTGGGAACACTTAGACGAGGAGACACTTTCCCAGGTCGTAGGCGTCTAGGATTGTTTTCCTGTGAGTCATCCCAACTTCTGAGATAGTCCAAAAAAAGGGACTTAAGTGTGGATATACATGTACACTTCATACAATAGTAGAAACATCATAAATCTACAAAGTACAGACACAATTGAATTGAGAAGCAGAGACCAACTTAACAACACTCTCCACTATCTCTTTCTCCACACCATAAATGACATTCACAGGTATGTCATGAACCGGGGTAAACACCACCAAGAAGATGACCGGATGGCGTCGGCGTAGAACGAGAGGGAGAGAGACTAGAGATTTAGACGAGGAAGACTTTGATATTACTCTTGTTGATTACAATAGCATGCGGTAGCCCTCTTATATAGATGGCTCCCCCCTAACAGATCAAATCTAACTCCAATCATATCTCTAACTAATATCATATCTCTAACTATATCCAGGCCCGGCCCTGAGGGGGGGCGAGCGGGGCGGCCGCACCGGGCCCCCAAAATTTAGGGGCCCCCAATCCCCCATATACATAGTATATATACTATGTATACTATCTGTCTATGAGTCTATCCGTCTTCTGAATTCCCGGCTGGGCCGACTTCTCGTCTTCGGTCTTCTTTTTGAAATCTGACTTTCCGACTTCTTAGTTCTTCCGTGATTCCGTCTAGCCGTCTAGGGCACGCCGTACGCCGCGCCGAGCCGTGGAGGGTGGCCGTCTCTCTCTCCGCCCGTCCGCCGCGCTAGTGCCGTCTCGACGGTGAACGGTCTCGTCTGCGAGGCGACACCGCGACAGGCGAGCCGAGCGGAGCGAGCGATCAACCGCGGAATTCCCAAACCAGCAGGTCCACATCTACATCACTTTGTCATTGCTTCTTGTAGTTTGCATATTAGGAATTTTTTAGTCAATAATTAGTGCTTTGTAGTTACTAATTATACTATTGTTCTTTAAATTTTCAGTACCATGTCATCTAGAAAATATGCATTCGGCAGTGAAAAAAGAAAAAAAGGAAACGAATAGATGAGTTGATAGAATCACAGAGAGGATCCATTGACAGATTTTTTAAAAGTAATACGAGCAGTTCAAGAAATCCCGATGAATTGGCGATAGTTGCTATGGAGGAAGATGCTAATGTGAATCTAGAAGATGAGGGCCCTACGGAAGACCATGTCAACATCAACACAGATGAAAACAATGTGAGTGATCATGAGCACATATTTAATTCATCTGCTACAGAATCTGCTAGTTTTGATGAACCAGTATTTACTACAAATATGTATGATCCGATAAATTGGGGTAATCTTGATAACAAAGCAAGAGGCATATTAGTGGAGAAGAGGCCTATAAGAGAAGAAAATATTGAATTTCCTTTGGATGACAACTCAAGACATTTTTCGTATAGTCATTACTCTAGAAAATTGAGCAATGGAGAGGTACATGATAGAAAATGGTTAGTTTATTCTAAACATGTTGATAAGGTTAGAAGAAATTTTTAATGTAATATCTATAAACTCTTTGATATGAATTTTTCTTTAATACATAACGCATTTTAAGTCTTTGTTGGTAAAATTAGATACATATATATGTGTGTATGTAGATTTATATTTAGATATTTATACTAGGCCCCCTATTTCTAGTTTCGCCCCGGACCCCTAAAATCCCAGGACCGGCCCTGACTATATCTCTAATACAAGGAAACCAATCTCTAACTTAAATAGAAACCAATCTGTAATTCCTAATAATAACTCGACTGGCCCAAGGTCCACGTCTATGACAGGCAGTAATATGTACATAATGTATGCCATGATTTTCACCAGGGAAACATATGTACGCATAGCAGAAATTATACAGTAGAAATAAAACGCAGTCCGTATTCCATAAGGTTTGCTACTTTCTTGGAATTCCATGTCCAGTTTATCTAACTCTGATGCAAGTATTATCTCATTCCTTAGCATTCCTTTCCTTCCCTTGGAAACTGAAAGCATCGCAACAATGTTTCCAGAAATAAAGTAGTCAGTTGCATACAAGGCTATGGCCAAGTTCTTTTGGTCTTAAAGTTAACTTATGCTTGTACTGCCTACAGTAACTAGTTTTTAAACGGTGTATTTTTTCAAGGTGGAGTCAATAGAAAAATTGTAGTAAAAAGTGTACTGAGTTCAGCTGTACCATCCAAAATCGCATACGACTATTTCTCTCTACGTACTGCATCTGGTGAATAGGCATAATTCAAATATTTAACCCATAAGCTATCAACCCAAAAGAACCCATCCTATATCTTGTTGTTTCTTAATTTCTTACTTTTGTGGGTTTATGGCCAATAGAGAAGTAGTTCCATGTTGGGCCTTAAGTTCCAAAACAGCTCAATAAAGCAGAAAGTTCACACCATTTTGGTTGCAAAGGAACAGTATTTCTATTTTTCTATAACGATGAAATCAGGAATTTACATGATTCACATACATCTGAAAACATTTTAGTGCATGTGATATGGTGAATTTTGATAAGTTGCAGTACATCGGTGATCTGCATACATGCATTCAATAGAGTCTATGTATCAAACTTTAACCGTTGGAGCATGCCTCCCAACTTTGGTGAAACCAGGGGATGCACAGTGTGGGGGAGAAAAAGAGCAGTCGGTGTTGGTTAGCTATCGACAAATGTGCCCATATGATCAATGCACCAAAGTTCTTCATTCCTGTTGCTCTCTACCCTAATTAAGCTGGCATTTTGGCTACAACTTTCACTCTAAGGGTTGATCAAAAGACGACGAAGATCTTTTTTCCTCCCGAAATAGCTGCAATCACGCGAAGATATGCATGGTGATTGATGACTCAAGCCGTACCACTAGAGAGAGATCTTATCTTATTGCTAACCACGCCACTAGCAAATTCTTAATTCATTTGCCCTGACGGACACTTTTCGGAGCAAAACCAATGCTGTAATAAACCAACAAGATGGTGCAGGAAAATATAACGCCGGAGATCGGAGGCTCACCTCCTGTTGAAGAGGATATCCACCAGGTTACAGAGCGTTCGCGTCGCCTGATACGTCGCCCGCCTACTTCCTGCAAAAGAGAGCCGAGGCTGAGCCGTCTCAACAAATTGTTCGCCCGGAGCTGACGCGACGAAGGACGAGAACAGGCGAACAGCCGCGGCGCGGCAGGTGCGCGCGGCGTACGGGAGGGGTGCCCACCTGGGGCGCCGGGGTGGAGGAGCGGCCTGGCGGAGAGGGCGCCGAGGCGGTCGCCGAGGAAGGAGGAGAGGAGGCGCGGCGACGACGGGCTCGCCATGGGCGCGCGCGCGCGAGCGGGGTATGGGAGGGGAGTGGAAGGAACGCGAGAGCAATGGTTGGGTGTGGCTCGGTTGTGTGGTTTGGGGCGAGGCGCCGAGGCGGGGGAAACTGGCGGCTGCCGCGCTCCGTTCGTCGCGTGCCGGCGGTGGAGTACTGGAGTGGACCGTGCGGTGCTAATTCCGCGCTTGGGTTGGGCTAGGCCAGAAGAGGGTGACGGGCTGGGCCCATTTTAGTGAGAACGGATAGTTTGTTCGGTTCCCTCTCTTTTTTTCCCCAACAAAGTGTGTTCTGTTCCTGCGATTTATAGTTTGTCATATTGGTTTTTACTGATGATTTTTAAATTTATCTTATAAATTATAATAGTTTATAGAGAATTATACAGAGAAAAAACTCATGTGTGATTTTGACCAGTATAAATAAAATCATTATAGTGTGTATTTCAAACGACTAGTAGACATTGTTTTAAAAAGACACATCGTTTAAAAGTTAGATACTACAGAAAAAAGCATTTACTTAGAAAATCATCTTTTAGAAAACCAATATGACAGATTAATTTTTTTACTCTAGTTAAATTAATCTGTTCGTTCCCTGCATTATCAGAGCCCTGTCGTGTTCTTTGTTCGTTGTTCAGTTGCTTGAGCTTTCTGTTTTACCATTTTCTATTTGGGAATTTTCATATTATGCCTCTTCAAGTATTGCGTTGTCGTGAAACGCCACTACACAAGATTCACTTGACAGTAGTCAGAACATGCCACTTGGATACCTTAACTTATTTTTCCAGCAACGTCGGGAGGGAGCAGACGCGAAGTTTCACTTCTGCAATTCGGAATGGACTTGACTACGGACCAGTCGTGCGTGCAATAGTCCAACTGAATACACACAATTCAATTTTCATATATAACTAGTTTTCACATATGGCTACATGCATTGTTGATAGTTGACACGTGTGTCTGTAATTTCCTATGGACCCACCTCTTTGGCTACACGCACCATTCTCTTTTCAACTTGAGATCTCCTAGGGCTACAACCATGGCTGCCATCACATCTCAATGATGAGCTGTCGCTGAAGGGGGGAAGTTGTCATGCATTGGAATTTACTATTTATGTACATTGTTCATGCATGTGAACAGTGCCCTCCGTACTGTAGCATCCAAGTATGACAGTATTTGATTGGTTAGGATTGAGATAAGATTAGTTTTCTTTAGATAAGATTAGTTGTTTGGTATCATATCTATTAGTTAGGAAAGATATTATTTAGATTGATCTTATCCATAATTGTTAGGAGAGGCCTCTATATAAAGCCTATTGTAATCATTGTTCGGAAGCAAGGAAGCAAAGAAGATGAATTACTCTCGTCTCTTTTCTCAAAGTTCTTCTCCCTCATCTATAGTTAGCCCCTCATCCCACCAAGCTGACGCCACCCGAACTTCCTCCCGGTGGTGTTTACCTCGATAAACTAAGGACCGTCACATTTTAATGCTATGTGGGTGGTAATGTAGCACGCGTGTATTGTTCACCCGCGATTAGTTTTCTTTTTTTAGGGGTTGGATTGATTTGGTTAGTTTGGATACTTATTTTCGGTTAGTTTGTTTTTTAAGTTAGAGATTATTTTCAAGTGGTCAAGTCAAGTAATCCCAATAAAAGAGATGGCTTTATCTTCTTTAATTAAGCAAAGATAAATAAACAAGTCGCTAGTCCGTAAAAGCCAGCTGTGGTCGTTCTCTTGACTGGTCATTTTAGGTCTATTCCTCTCGTAATCAATGTCCTCTTCACCTAGCACCATTCTACTTCAAGTCATCGTCGTACAACCTCTCTCTGACGGATGATTACCCCTTATTATGCTAGTTCACAATAATTGGTATCAGAACCAACACTATGACTTCTGCTGCCGAGTTATCCCTACTAGGCAACCTAATGGAGCAGATGATGATGATGTTGAAGATCATGCACCAGCAGATTAATCCACCCCCATCGAAGGAGTTTGTCGCCCTATAATACAGCTTGAGGACAAGCTGTTTCACCGGGAGGGGTGTAATGTTATGTGGGTGGTACTGTAGCACGCTTGTCTGTGGCACACGTGTGCTGTTCACTCGCGATTAGTTTCCTTTTTAGGATTAGATTGATTTGATTAGTTTGGAAGCTTATTTTTGGTTAACTTGTTTCTTTAAGTTAGAGATTATTTCCTGGGAGTCAAGTAATGCTTATAAAAAGGATAGCATTGTATCTTCTTTAATTAAGCAAAGATGAATAAATAAGTCCTAGTCCCTAAAGTCCAGTTGTGGTCGTTCTCTTGACTAGCTACTTTAGGTATATTCCTCTCCTAATCGGCATTCTACTTCAACTCGTCGCTATCCGACCTCTCTCCGATGAATGATTACCCTCTTGTTATACTAGTTCACGGTTGTTGGTATTAGAGCCAACACTATAGCTTCTACCGCCGAGTTATCCCTACCAGACAACCTAATGGAGCAGATGACGATGATGTTGAAGCTTATGCACCAGCAAATTCATGATCTTCTCCAAAGTGGCATGTACGTTAAGGAAGATGGACGTCATCTTCTTGTCAATGTTGTTGGTACTAGTGGCTATTTTGTTTGCATTAGATTTTATCATGGCCAATGACTCGGCAATTGGAGTCATGGTAGCTGAAGTCGTGGGAAGGGATCGACTGCTCTGATACCAAATATGATGGTCCTTAGTTCATCAGGGTAAATAACACTAGGAGGAAGGCTGGACTACATCGGTTTGGTGGGATGAGGACTAACTATAGATGATGGAGAAGAACCTTAGGAGGAAAGACTAGAATAATTTATTTTGTTTTTGCTTCCTTGCTTTCGAATAATGATTATAATATGTCTCCTTATATTGAGGGATCTTCCAATAATTATGGATAAGATCAATCTAAATAATATCTTTCCTACCTAATAGATATGATGTCAAACAATTAATTTTATCTAAAGGAAACTAATTTTATCTCAATCCTAACCAATCAAATACTGCCATACTCGGATGCTATAATATGGAAGGTAATGTGCATGTATATGAATAGTATGTGAAACAGTAATTCCAGCATGTGGCACTATGAGATTTCTAGCAATTTCTGGGGAGGTTCATGTTCAATGTTTTTGCGAATTTTTGCACGTACTTCTTACCCTTGGTTTTTGTTGTGTGCAGTCCCCGTGTACTTGTGTAGCTGTATGTCTTTTCCATAAGCATTTTTGCTTATTTCAATTGTAATTCATCACTAATTCTTTTTTTTATGGGCGGGTTCGAATGCGCTTCCTCTTACGCTTATCGGCTTCAGCTTCCATCCCCGAAGCCATAAGCCCTCTCAAACGTAGCGCTGACTATAGATATTTCCCCATTAGCACGTCTCCCTCCGTGGTCCCTCCTCAGTTCACCCTCAAGGAGATCCCCCATCTCCCTCGCGGAGATCCCCCCTCGCCTCCCCTTCCTTGTTGCCCTCCCCTTCCCTCCCTATTGTCCCCTCGCACTCGCCTCCCCCTCCTCCCCCACCTCCCCCTCTCTACCGCCTCGCCTTCACCTCCCCCTCCCTGCATCCCCCTCACCCTCGCCTCTCCCTCACCGCTCCACGTGTTGGCGACCCCATCCCAGGACCCAACGGCCATCCACTCAGTGCACACCTCGACGTCCCCCCATGGGGACTGTCCCGCGGCCCCCTCCTGGCAGGCCCAGCGCTACCGTCCATGCCCATGGCCTCGGTCCCTCACTCGCAAACCGGGTTGTTCTTGGAGACAGCCTCCGACACCGGTAGCACAGAAGTAGTGTTCTCGGAGGTACAATGCATGGCTTGGGCCCTATCTGAAGAAATGGGGTAGTTAGGATCAAAAACCTGTGGGGTCAATCCTTTAAAAATCTTTAACATTATGTAATTTCTATGAAATTGTCAATAGAAGTAGATGTATTTTGCAAAAACCTGTATGGTCAATTGACCCCACAGAAAAAGCCTCCCTCCCGAAGTTCTTGCTGCCTCCCCCACAATCGCTGAAGCAATCGTGCAGGCCGTTTCACCAAGCTTCATTCACGCTCTGCTCCAGGCCATCCCGGTGACCGGCACGGACCCCTTGCGCACCGGCCGTCAGGTGAGTGGATTGTTTGTCATGGTTTACTGTCCTTGGACATGTCGTAACCAAGTGGAATGCACTAGGTTGCTAATTTGTGGCTCCCCATATTGATTACTTTGTCATACATTGTCTTGACTTGTGTGTGGATAGTTTGTCGTGATGTATTCTCCTCGCACATGTTGTAGCAGAATGGAATGCACTGTGTTGTTAATTTGTGGCTTCCCAAATTGTTTAGTACCTCATGCATTCTCTATCCTGTACAAGCCTTACAAAGTTTTTTGTTGCCCAGGCTTAGATTGCCTTTACATGTTTCGAAATGGTTATTCTCATACGCACACATATTTACAAGTACGTAGTGCCATCAAATTAACGTAAGGCTCTCAACAAGACAATAACGTCTGCCATATTTGCCATATAGGTGTTTCACAGGAGAATATTATCGTGTTACCACTCCATAAGCAGTGGATATGAACCATATGACATATTTAAGAATTTCAAATGTATATAAACTGAGGACTAAGGTGTACTGAATGTATGCATAAAAAGCCCTATTACTTCCTTAAATATTGATGGCACATAAAATCTGGACATACCATTTCCACCAGAAGCTCCGAGCCTCCGATCGCCACGTAGTTCGATGAATCTCGTCCTCGAAGACGATATAGAAGCACTCCCTACATATCTATAAGCAAATGTCTAAGTGCTCTGTAGCTGCCAGATGAAAGCAGGTCAGGGTATTCCTAGCAGCTCAGAACACGAAGTCGATAGCACAGAAGGCTAAAACTAAAAGTAAAAAATAAATAGTATACAGGAATTTTTACAGGTCTCGGGGAAACATCGTAATATCAAGCAAAATTTTCACAGAGTTCCATAACTATACAAAAGGGACATCCTTTCTTTACCACACTTCCCAAAATTAGAGCAATCCAGTGAACTAAGGGTGCCTTTGGTTGAGCTTTTGGGAGCTGCTTTTGCTTCCAAAAAGCCAAAAGCCAACCAAAGGGGTGGAAACCAGAAGCTGCTTTTTCAGAAGCAGTTACTTTTGGGTAGTACAGTTTTGAAAGCACCTTGGACCCTGCTTTTGGCTTTTGGCTTTCTGCTTTTTAAAATGGTGAAAATAGAGAGCTGTTTCACAGTTGTTTCAAGGAAAATAGAGATAGGAGGTAAGTTTTATACTTGTTTGAACCAAACAGCTTACAGCTTTTCCACAGCCCACAACCTACAGCAGCTTTTCCACAGCCCATAGCTCACAGCAGCTTTTTTAGAAGCCACAAAAGACATCGAAAGCGTGGCGACAGCGAGGCGCGCCTGCTCTAGGGTTTTGGGCCGCTTGAGCGCGGCCTTTCGCTCGCCGCAGCGCACGCAGAGGCGGATCCCCGCCTTCGCCGGCGGTGGTCTCGCGGCGTCGGCGGCGGAGTCCATAGGCAGGAGGTTTCTAACGGGTTCGAGGCCGTTCGAGGAAACGGCCGGCGGCGAAGCCCATAGGCAAGATGTTTCTAACGTGGCGGCGTGGGAAGGAGGAGGGAGAGGGCAGGGGGTGGTGGCCTGTGCGGCGGTTTGGGGAAGGGGCGAATAGTCTGGGTGGGTTCCGGAATTTGGGCTTTTGGCCAACTAGGCCCATATTGGTGGGCCAAGATTGGGCTTGATCCTGGGACATATAAACTGGGCCTAGATAGTATGGAATCCTGCCCGATCCCGTCCAGTCATCCTCACAAAAGAGGCATCTCCTTTGTGTTCTCTTTTGGGCCGGAAATATTACTGGCATGAGTTGTTCATGCCAGATCGCTCAAGTCGTCGAAAAAGATAAGAGGCAGCCCAACAAGCTACATCTATGAAGCATGAACTATTTTATTTTGTGTTGCACACAAGAGTGATACTGACACTATTGCAATTTGCACATGGGAAGATGCTACTAAAAAGGCCAGGGATCCTGTTATAACGGCTTACACTACACGAATTGTGAAAAAGGATGTAACTTTTTCCCTCCTCTTCTTTATTCTGGACACATGTAAGTTTTCCTATCTCCAGGCGAAAAAGGGAGGAATATTTTGTCGCTCACCCACCCCCTATCATGCACGAAATCATGATATGGCGCTTTTGTGTGACCCATCCATCATCTCACCACTAATCAGCCTCTTTGGAGCACCTTTTCTCTTTTTACCCCTTCGTCGTCTGAGTCTCTCCTAGTCCCTCTCCCTCATCATTGCAAGCTCGCTGGCTACTGATCTTAGCAGCAATCACCGGCCATGCACATATTTGTAGAATCTCCCAGCCCTAGGGATGGAAATTATGCATGTTTAAGTAAGCTCCATCCGTACCCACTCCACTCGTTTACCCGCGATATAGATTGACAGGTGGCGCAGTTATAGCAATATCTCTAATTACTATTGATTGTTATAAACTTTTCCATATCTCTAATTGCTATTGATTGTTATAAACTTTTTTGATAGCTATTATATTTCCTAGCAACAGGTTGCTTATATGTATCTGTCATTAGTTCAACTCTCAGATGGTGACTCTCAGTTCGTGGGTAAACGGGTATACCCACGGGTGACGCGTACCCGCGAGCGATGGGTATGGACGAGGTTTTCGCCCATCGTCCTTCGCGGGTATAGCCGTGGGCGTAAATCATGGTCGCGGGTACAAATATAAGCGAGCACTACCTATACCCGTCGCGCCCGATTGCCATCTTTACCCAGCCCCAGTAGGAAATTCAGCTAACCTTTTTGTTCTCTGTACATGGCCACGACGGGGAAAAAACGGCCGGCTAGCAACCTGGGATAGATTGACGGCGAAACCAACGTCCCAGAAACTTGGCACCTGGACGTAAGAAATCAGCAATTGTGTGCAATTCTCCGCGTCAAAAAGGTGAAGCGCACGACACGGCTTGATTTGACGGCTCGTGGGTCGTGAGCCATTTACGCTTGGAACCCGCCATATGCACCGGCCAAGTCTCGTATGCATGAAGACCATGAATGCTTCGCACATAAATAGTCGCCTTAACATGTCACGAGGGGGCCCATCGCGCGCGCGCGCAACGGGATCACGCTTTGTGGCCGGCCTCCTCTCCTCACAATTCATGGGTGACGTTCCAGTGTACTGGGGTACAAGTAACTACTAAGAGCAAGTATAATAAAAAACTGTTAGTAGGCTGGATGCTGAGGTGGAGAAGAGAGAGGAGGAGAGAAAAGAGAGGTGGGCTGTAAGTTTACAGCCAGCTGAAGCACAAGAACCAAGAAACTTTGTGAGAGAAAGGGGTGGGTCATACAGCCTTCAGCTGGCTGTAAACTACTATATGAATGGACTGATAAGTGGGCTGTAAGTGTCCATAAAGCCAGCTAAAGGCTGTATTATTAGTCTTGCTCTAACCGCATTACCTGCTTCTGCAGCTAGCTGTGAAACACCAGCACACTCAACTAACTTTAACTGACGAATTAGAGAATTAAATGAAATTAATTGGACATCTAGAGAGTAAATTACAAGATGATTAAGTTTCTATAAACATACCTCACATCAAATTACAATATCAGTACACTGAATAAATGAATACATTCACAAGTTTTATTCCTACAAATAATACACTTCAATTCACAAACTTTACAATCGCATACGCTTCATGTGCATACAAAAGAATACATGTATGTGTCCATATATAAATAAATACAACTTGATACAACTACAACTGAGAAACCAAACCATCCGAGGCCAGTCGGCACTTCTTGTAGCCGTAGGGTTTTATCATTCAGCATAAAAATAAACCTGAATCAATTTTGAGCATATTTTCATGTTCAGCCAATCTAGTAAAAATAGTTTACTGCAGTATATAGCACCCCGTAGACAGGTGTAACTTTTCCATCTTCCATCTTATGCGGCGCACAAACGGAAGGGGTAAGGACCAGTGAGGAACCGAGAGAGAGAGAGAGCAGTAGCCGCCTAAAACCACAAGGCAACCAAGGTAAGAAATGCACCGCCATCACCCAGATGCACCCATATTTTCCCCCAAACCCATCGAAGCAATGGAATGAGAAGATAGAGGAGTACATTGCAACGGTCAGACCAAGAAGAGAAGCTGGTGCTTAAGTGAAGGAGCCGGGCCAGGAGAAGGCAACGCCAAAGAACAAGGGAGTCAGGACCAGGAATAGACCAGGAGGAGACGCAACCGCATGCACTCAGGAGGAGACGCAACCACACACACTGAATCAAGCCCGACAAGCTCGGCTAAGGTAGCCCACATTTATCCCCACCACTATCGGCATCATCTTGCAGGACCACATGCACATGCAACCTCAAAAGCATATGAACCACAATAGAGCTAGTAGTATCCACAAATAGAGTAGAGAAAGAGAGAACTAAGGGGAGTAGAAAATCCTCCAAGAAAAGAGAAAATCGAAAGTAAATTGGAAGGGGGATAGAGAGAGTGAGGAGAGTCAAATCCTGGCGACTGGAGTTGGAACCGTGATCAACTAGCACGGATCTAGCAGGTGGGGAGTCGGGGCGGCGGGCCCAAATCCAGAAGCAGCTGGTCTGGGCGAGGGTCTGGAGATGGCCGCTATGGGGGGAGAACCAAGGGGCGGCACAATAAAGGGGAGAGCGGGAGAGAGAGACGTGCAAGAGGCGGTGGCGTTCCACCAAGAGGCCAGGAACCGGCGAAGAGGGTGGCGACTCTTAACGACGGAGTAAGTAGGGAGTTGGGAGGGTGAGCGAAGGAGGGAGAGAGAGAGACGAGAGTAGGAAGAGAGGGGTAGATAACGGGAATGTCGGGCCAACAGTTGGACTGGCCGGGAGAGTGAATGGCTTATTAGTCAATAAAACAGTAATTTATTTTGTTTTATTGAGTAATAACCATGTACTGGTGCTATAATCTAAGATAATAGTAGCACGGGTCGCCCATAAGCTGTAACTAACAGCACGCATGCATGGCTGCCTCCTTAGCAGTCACTAGCAGTTCACTTCACTGTACTTCATCTCATCGATCGATCATCTGACCATGCAGATGCAGTGTCTCTGATGAGATGTTTATATGGATATCATTAGATACTGGCGATTTGAAGACCGACAGATTAAACTGTAAAAAAAGAAAGGACGGTGCCAAGATTCGAGTAGAAGAAAAAAAGTGAGCAGCGCAGGTCGATCTGCAGCAGAAAGCAGCGCAACAGCGCAAGCAAGTACCCCTTGGAAAGGATGCCGTTCATTTCCACGGCCTCCATCGTGTTGGGCGGTAGCATGCAGCACTACAGCTGCCCACTTCGCGGCTTGATTCGATCAACGACCATTCAAGTCCTGGTCTTGCCTTCTACAGCTCTATATATATGACGGATTACTGTTCTCACTTGTCTTATCTATTCGACATCAGTACGAAAAATGAGTGACCCCAAAATGCAAGTCTTTTTTCTTTTCTTTTCTTTTCTTTCGAAATACGTAGCACAAATAACCCAAGTCATCCGGTGCAGTTGAGCCATCCATTCCAAGATAAGATATGCTGACATATGGCTAAGAAAAAGAAAAACCTATATACTCGGTACATATAACTTGCTAGCTGCATTGACTTGGAATTTTTTGTACGGATAATCCATTTTTTATTCGAAATTACATAAATATACCCGCGGGAAAATTTTTTACAAAAATAGGCTCCAGTCGCCTAATGGTTGGGCGACTGGAGGCGTTCGCCCAACCACACGGCGACATTTAATGAATCTACTAACCGTTGGGCGATTAATTGCAGTCGCCCCACGGTTGGGCGACTTCCATCCAGTCGCCCAACCGTTAGGCGACTGCATTTCAGTCGCTCAACGGTTCGGCGACTTGTAGTGAGATATATACCGCGCTCGGCCAGGCCGAGCGCGGTCCTTCGTTCGGCCGCCGTCGCAGAGAAGAGAGGGAGAGGAGGAGAAGAGGAGGGGAAGAGAAGGAGAGGGAGAGGAGGAGAAGAGAAGGAGAGGGAGAGGAGGAGAAGAGGAGGGGGAGTGCGCGATTTTCAGGTAATTTTTCGTGTTATATTTTTTGTTAGTGTAGAAAATTAGTTTAGAAAATGTAGTGTAGAAAATTAGTTTAGAAAATTAGTTTAGAAAATGTAGTGTAGAGAATTAGTTTAGAGATTTAGTTTAGAAAATTAGTTTAGAAAATGTAGTGTAGAAAATTAGTTTAGAAATATTGTTTAGAAAATTAGTTTAGAAAATGTAGTGTAGAAAATTAGTTTACAAATTTAGTTTAGAAAATTCGTTTAGAAAATGTAGTGTAGAAAATTAGTTTACAAATTTAGTTTAGAAAATGTAGTTTCAAAATTTAGTTTAGAAATTAAATATAGAAATATAATTTAGACATTTAATTTTCAAATTTTGTGTACTAAATGTAGTTTACAAATAAAGTTTAGAAAATTTAGTTTATAAATTTTGTGTACCATTTATTGTACAAATTTAGATGTAGAAAGTATAATGTACAAGTTTAGATGTAGAAATTTAGATGTACCAAGTTTAATGTACAGTCTTAGATGTATAAAATTTAGTGTTGAAATTATTGTACAAATTTAGATGCAGAAAATTGAATGTTGAAAGTATTGTACAAATTTTGCAGGTATGACTCGTGCTGGACGTGACTCGGAGTGGCGGTTCGCGCTGTTGGACGAGCACGTGGACCGCTCTCATCGCGCTTCCCATCTAGTGCCGCCACCGGGGAGCACGGACGAGCCGCCTCAGTTGGGAGTGGTCCGGACACGGACACCTCGCGTGGCCTGGGGACTCGACCCTCGTTGGACTGCCAGGTGAGCACTATTCCAGCGTTTAGTGCGACCGTTAGTTCGTTCCGTGCTGACCTTCACTTTGTTTGCAGGCTGCGGGATGCCGGGCTACTCCCTCTTGCCCGGATGGTGCAGGCCACAGAGGAGGATGGAGCCGCTGGCGGGGACGAGGCGGGCGGGGACGAGGCGGGCGGGGATCGATCACGACGATTTCCGTTCGACCGTTCCCTACTGACGGCTTTGGTGGACCGTTGGCGGCCCGAGACGCACACTTTCCACCTCCCATTCGGGGAGATGACGCCGACCTTGCAGGATGTGTCCCTGCTTCTTGGGCTTCCGATCGCGGGAGACGCTGCCTTCCTACCGGAGGCCCCGGCCGACTGGCGCGCTGACCTGCTCGGCAGATTCGAGGGTATCGTTCCACCGGCCGCTGACCACCACGTGTTCGGAGAGGCGCAGACCCATGGGCCGACACTGAGGTGGCTCAGACAGTACCGGGTACGTGGTATATAAAATCGATCGTATCTTCGAAGCTCTTTTTTGTGGTATTACGTACTAATAACAACTTTTTTGCATTCAGGTGGAGCGCATGGTTCCGCAGGCAGACGATCAGCAGGTCTCGCGGCACCTGGAGGCGTACGTGCTGTGGCTGTTTGGTTGGGTGCTTTTCACCACCAGCCACGGTAACTCGGTGGATGCGCGCCTTATCGCTTATGCGAGGGCGATCGCTGACGGCGAGCCCCACCAGGTCAGCTGGGGATCGGCCGTACTTGCCGCGACGTACCGCGCGCTGTGCGATGCGTGCACGAGGGTCAAGCCGAACTCGATCCTCACGGGTTGTCCCCTGCTACTACAGTTGTGGTCGTTCGAGCGCTTAAGCGTCGGACGACCTGTGCTAGACGACGTGGGTCCGTACGGGCCCGAGATGTATCCGGGGGGAGAAGTCGACCGGCCGACGATGGGTTCTATGTGGTGCCGTCGCCGAGTAAGTTTTATCACAGTTAACTATTTCTTTCTTATTGACGATCGTCATTGTAAACAACTTGTCTTTCTTGCAGGTACAGTTCGCGCACGTGCAGGTCACGCGGGCGTACCGAGTCTTTGTGGAGCAGCTCGACCGCATCACAGCCGACGACGTGCGCTGGGAGCCGTACGCTGATACGGCAGTGCAGGCCCGTGCTCCTGGCGGTCTGTCTTCACTTTGCTGGCGTGACCGGGCTTTCTGGCTCACCCGCCGGAAGCTCGTGTACCTCATCTACGTGGAGGACTACGCACCCCAGCGGGTGATGCGGCAGTTCGGGCTATGGCAGCCGGTTCCTGTACCAGTCGGACCATCGCTTCCGCGGCACGTGCACGGGTGAGTGTACGTTTGTGCTAAATATGTACATACTTACTACTGCGTTCGCAAGTATCTCACATTACGTAATGGTTTTATACGCAGGCACAGCGGGAAGGGAGTGAAAAGAGGCACGGACTGGTCGGTGAGAATGCAGCCCTGGGTCGAGCAGTGGCAGGATGCGCTCGACGACCGCGTGGACGAGGACCGACCGTACGACAGCAGGGAGTACGCGGAGTACCTGCGCTGGTACCAGCCGCAGACCCGTATCAGGCTCGTATATGTGGTAGACCCGCCTGCCACACACGTCGCCGCTCCGACGGACACGTACCCCGCGCACTTCGCGCACGACGCTCACCTCGCGGTACGTTACATGTCATTTCAAAGATTCCCAAATGGTAATGTCGTTTCCATAATCGACCATTTTATGTCTTTGTGTCCAGGCTGACGTCGGTTCTGACCTATACGCCGAGTCCGGCACAGTACTGGAGAGGCTCGCCAGTGGTGCGCAGCTGACCCATGAGGAGGGCCTCAGCTTTGCGCGTCGGGTGCACGAGGGGTGTAGACGTATCGTTAGCCTACTGTCCTGCACGAGGCTACCGGCGGTCTCCACGCCCCCCGCTACGACTGCTCGTCCACCAGTGCCACCTCCACCTGTGCCACCTCCACCAGCGTGGCACTACTATGGTGCACCTACGTGGACACGTCCTCCACCACCTCACCCGGAGCAGCCAGGGGGTTCAGCCTGGGCAGGGCCTCCTACACCGGTTCACTTCACGCCTCCTACGCAGACCCCTGTCTTCCCCACGCAGGGGGTGTACGCCTCCTCCATGGCGCCAACTACGGGTATGCATAGGGTCTTATACCGTGTTTATCCGAAGACGACATGCAACGCACTAACGATATTAATATTGCAGGTACTTACCAGCACGGCGTCTCCCCAGGCCAGGAGGATGTGGACCAGTTTTTCGCGCCGTCGCCCGACGTCGCACCGCAGGTTCTTTCTGCCAGTGCCCTCCCCGGTGCACCGGAGATTACACAGCCAGAGGTGCAGCTGACTCCACCAGCGCAGGGGCGGGATAGACACCCTCCTCCTCGTTTTACCTTTTCGGATCGTCCTAATCCGTTGCACCGGAGGAGGGCCAAGCGAGGCCGTATGGGAGGACGCGGGCGCGGTGACGGGGCACAGCAGGGTGACCAGTGAGGCGTGCTGCAGATGCTATATATGTTATGCATGTAATGAAAATACATGCGCCATGTTACTCACAGTTATATTATGAAGTTTATTTATATTTACATAAGTCTATCATCTCTTTCCGCATATAAACTATCTCACTTAACAGTGTATGTATCGATCGTTCTCTACTCAATCTTTCAAAAAAAAAATTAAAAAACTTTTTACACACCTACAATATACAATGAACATAAACTTTTATTACAACTTCACCGTATTTTTTACCGGTTCAACGTTACAAAATTCACAAATTCTAAAACAATCACGGGGGGCTACCTGAAGTCGCTTAACGGGATGGCGACTGCATGGCAGTCGCCTAACGGTATGGCGACTGCATGCCAGTCGCCATACGGAAGAGCGATTTAATGCAATCGCTCTACTGTGCAGCGAGATATATTGTGTCGCCGTGTGGTTGGGCGAACGCCTCCAGTCGCCCAACCATTAGGCGACTGGAGCCTATTTTTGTAAAAAATTTTCCCGCGGGTATATTTATGTAATTTCGAATAAAAAATGGATTATCCGTACAAAAAATTCCATTGACTTGCATCAGCACAAGCAAATCGTAGGCAAGCAAACATCGACCGGGCGGAAGGGGTTCCTAATCCTAGCTAGTCAAGCATTGGATTCCTCTAGAAAAAAAAAACAAGCAGCATTTTCCAATCGAAAGGATGCGTAGCTAAGGGAGAATAAGAAAAGAACAAACGGCCTAGAATAAATACCAGTATCTGTCCATGCTCCCTGCTCTCAGCAGCCCATGCCGATCTGCTGTGTCAATTAACTGTGTGCCACAGCTCGACCACTGTCCTTCCCGGAACACCTCCATTGCACCGGCCCCATGGCCACTGTGACTGCCTCAGTCACAGAACGGTGGGGACCATGCATGGTGACAGGTGAGAATTGCCAAAAGAGAAGATTCTTGCTGCACGGACTCACTGTGAGTTTCCTTGATGTTTCTTCTGCTCATTCTATTTTTTTTGCTGTAATTTATGTTTTATGGTTTAAATTTTTGAATTCTGATTATTTACGAGAGACAGTACGTAAAGAAAAATAGGAGTATGTGATTTTAGTCGGTACAGCTAAATTCAGTATATTTTTTAATATAATTTTTTGTTGATCTCACATTCAAAAAACACACCGTTTAAAAGTTAATTACTGTTACATAAGATATGAGCCATAAATGGAAAAAAAAAGAAGCTATCTCTTGTGCTCCTGCGTCTGTTCTGGGGCTCTGTTGCTCAGCTCATCCCACTGGTGGCCTGTAACTTTGGCAACTTTAGAAATTACTGCGAAAGCCGAAAAGGGCATGTATTTTTAGCTATCAGCGGCTACTCAACTCATGGATAAACTTCAGCTCTTCCTGTAGCTTCCATGTGCACACCCATTTGATAGAAGGCGCATAGTCAAATGTTATAGTAGTACTTGAGAGATTTCTGAATGGAGAATTCACTACATGCTTCGCCGGTCTGGTATGTTTCTTGGATGCAGTGTGCTTCCATCATTTGGAAATGGAAATGGATAGGCTAGCTGTCTGCTGTTATTTACTCCGAGTGCAGTATTGGTAGTTTTTAATTAGCTCTAGAAGGCAAGTGAAGTACTCATCACTTCATCAGTTGGTCTTATTATTGCCCAGCTTACCATACATTACACCAAGTGTACTAACCTGGAATCTCCCATTACAGGCGCAGTTCATAAAATAAATAAAAAATCTGATGGGAGGAGTTCGCCGATCAGAGGAGACAGTGTTACTTAACTAATTTAAGTGTGCTGTGGCCTGTGATCGAAACGTTTGTCTGATGTAGTGAGGCACATGTTACATCAGAAGATCGCACAAAACCTCGATTGTTCAGAAAGAAGCCATGTGATCTGATTTTTTTTCTATTTGATATCACAGCACCGATTCAAAGTAAAAATATACAGTACATGAAATTAAAGATGGCCGATCTGTATCTGTCGGCTAACATTATTATTATATCATATCTCATGTCCATTTGTAACATGGTAAGGGCAATCCTTTCGGGTACAAGAAGAAATGACGAGATGCCATCTTATTAAAAAAAAACAATAACAGGAGAGAATCCAAGGTCATATAGTGCATCAGGGTATTAAAAAACATTCTTTTTTTGCTCCCTAGCTTGGAGGGCATATATATTACAGCAGGTAGCATTGATGTCCATAAACTCCTATTGCGTTGGGGGTTAATCGGTACACCAGTGTAGATTGAATTGTTAAGACATGGATGGTTAACAAGTGACTGGCTAGTTTTCCTAGAAAATGGCAGGAGCTAGTACCTTACATTGTTGAAGCCGCCCGCCCAAGTACACTATCATGTGAATAACCGGTACAAGCTTTCGGACAAGTAAGTTGGTACTCTTTTTTTGATCCAGGACCAGGAAAGCTTCTGTGTTATAGAAAGGACATGGGGAGGATTTCTTTGGCAACTGGTGAACACAAGGCGCGCAATTGGTGGACATATGCAATCTCGGCCATTCGATCTGAAACGGGCGCACCAGATTCCAGGCTGGCCCCTCCTCTCCATTCCCAAATCAAATTGGATAGGGTTAGGGTTAAGGAGAGGCGAGCCTGGCGCTGCCCGTGCAAGCCCATACCCGTCGATACCCCTGCCCATCCCGTTGCTGGTCGTCGATGAGGCTGCGCAGTCGCCGCCACGCCACTGCCGTCCGGCGGGAAGTCGTCCATCCCGCCGTTGATCCATACTCCATCCGAGGGTGTAAGTAATTTCTTGGAATCACTGAGATTTTTTATATTTGGCATGTTTGCAAGTTGTAGTGATAATTAATTTTTGGTTCTTCCGGTTGCAAAGGAACTTGGGCTTACTGGAAGGGGAAGAAATGGAAGAATTGGGGCTGATGGGGGGCAATGCACCAGAAGCTGTTTGACATGCTGAGTTTTTGTGATGTATGAATTGGTCCATATGTATCTGATCTTGTTTTTTCTATATATGTTGTATGAATGGTCCAAATGTATATGCCTAGTACATGTGCTAAGTTTCTGTGTCATTGGTTGTGTTCAACTTTTTTTTTGTTTTTGTTTTTTGGAATGGAAGCATGGGCCTGAATGTGTAAGCTTATTCCTGATAATGTTTGGTCAATGGAGGCAATGGAAGCAACATTGTGATTTCTTTTTCTAAACTTGAAATGTTTCGTAGCACTATGTGTGCAAGATTTGTTTACCGGTAATATCAAGTGAATTCCTCGTAATAGCATCAGGATCATGAACTTCTCATATTCTGTAGCAGTGGTTATTGCACATTGATAACGGACAATATCAGGGGAAAAAAAACAAGGAACACTTTTTTTTGCAGTGAACCAATTTGAGCAAAAACATGATACTGTAGCACTAATTTGTCCGCAAGTAGAGGTGGGAAATGGATACAAATCATTCGTATTATTCAGCTACCGTATTTAATAGGATATGAATACGGTATAGATTTTCCTATCTGATTAACAATTTCTCTCATGATCGTATTCGAATTCACATAAAAAAAATATGGATGTGAATATGGTATATACTTTCACCATTCAAAATGTTATTTTATTCGGACTATTTATATTTGTGCTTCCGCCCACCTCCATCTCCATCTTCGATGAAGATCCAATGAGGCTCCTCGTCGTCTTCTTCTCCAGCCGCCGGAGGCAATGAGTTAGGATTAGGGTTCACTAGTTATGGTTGGGATTCACCAGTAGCCACTGGGCTTAGATGGATGCTGGGGTGGTGGTGGGCGGTGGTGGTGGCGCCACCTTGGCCACGGGTTAGAGGAGGGCGGTAGAGGCAGCGAGGGTGGCAAGAGCCGACAAGCAATTAGGAGGCGGCGAGCGGCGCTGGCGAATCCAGTGACAGTAACGGCCTGAAACAGGGAAGAAGGGCGGCGGAGGTGGTGGCGGGAGGTTGAGATGCAACAAAGGAATAGAGGAGATGGGCGGAATTGACCACGAGCTTGGTGGCTGATTGTGGATAGGGTTAGGGCAGGTGGATGAGATGCGAGTGATGTGATCGGTGTGGGGTGGTGGATCTGGCGGTGACAAACCGCCAAAGACAGGGAAGAAGGGGGTGGTGGTGAGGGAGGTGGAAGCGGCGTGGACGAGGAGGAGGTGGCAGCAGCGACGCCAAGAGGATGACGGTGACCGAGTTAGGAGTGGCAGTGACGGATCGACAGTGGGTGATGGGAGGCGGCACGCTAGAGGGAGTTCAGGTGGCAGTGGCTAGGAGTAAGGGAGGGAGGAGTTAGGGTTTAGGGTGGGGATGGGTTTGTTTATATATGGGATTAGTGGGATTTTATATGTTGATTTTTCATCCAATGTTTAAAAAAGTGGTTGATTTCGGAGAGAGAAATGATCACATGATAATTAGACAAGACCCACGTGTCAATACTTCTATGCCCTCTCCAAAAGCAAGAGGACAATGCAAACGTTTCCAAATTAAAGAGCGACACAGCCTGCCATCGTCTACCAGACAACCAAATAGGGGTGGATATCAAGTCAACTTCTCGTCTTATCGAGCTTTTTCTAAAATTGACATAGTTTGATTTAATATCATTTTACGTATAATTTAAAAGTATTTTTAGAAACAAGCTAACGAGCCGAGCCGAGCTAGAGCAAAATTCAAATTCATTTGAAATCAACTCATTTTAATGTTTAACCGATTAACAAGCATAATTAAAGTAATTTTGAATCGAGTCAACGAGCCCCACTAACGAGCTTTTTTTTTTCCACCCCTACAACCAAACCAAGCCTTGCGCGCGACCGGGCATGCCAGTATGCCACACGTGCATGCGCGCAGCTCATTGATCGCGGTATCGCCATGGCCAAACGCCCATGCGCGCGTCAGCATGGCTCGTGCTAGGCGGCCGGGGCCCCTCGCGAGCGAGTGCTCGGCGAGAGATCAACTTCCACTTCACTCCACGCACGTAGATCCACGGCTCTCTGCCAAAACGGTTAATGCAGTGCGTGGGATCGATGTTGTGACTACGAGGACGGTCCTGTACTGTACATGGCTGGCTCTGTGGATCTGTATAGCCGGGCAGCGCCCAGCGGCCAAAGCCAAAACTGCCACTCCATTTCCCATTAGCAACTTGGATGTGCAATGCGGCCATTTCCCATTAGCAACTTGCAAGCGTCTGCTGATCGGATGGGCGTACGCCACACGCAGCAGAGCTCTAATAATCCGACAAGGAAACTAAGGACGTGAAAACACGTTGCGGCGCGGCAGGAAGACGGCAGGTAGAATCTGAAGCGGGCAATCTTGCCCTTCGCTGGGCCCGTCCTGCTCCAATCCGGCCTACTGCTGTGCTAAGCTGCACGCTTTTTCAGAGAAACCTTTTGAGAGTTATTACACTCCATAGTTGCAACCTTGCAGGCCAGAGTCCAGAGCCTCTAGCAGGGGCGGTCATAACACTCCATAGTTTATGAGTGTTTAATTGAACATCTAATTCTTTAAAAAAATACCATATATTTAATAGGTATATTAGTTATATATACTGATAAATTAGTTTAAATACTTTATATTTATATCTTTAATATATTTTAGCCCACTTCTACACCTCCCTCATTAATTCGTCTCAAAAATTACAACCCAGCTAAAGGTTCAAGGAGGTTGGGCTGGCTATCGAACTTAACGAGTTGTTGTCGAGCTTCGTTCGTTCGAAATTGATATAGTTTGACTTCAAATCATTTCATTTGTCTTTTAAATGATTGTTCTAAATTTGAGCTAACAAGCTACTATCGAGTTGAGCATCATTAACTTTTTTCACTCGAAATTGACTCATTTTAATTTTAAACTCATTAACTATTGTAATCGCAATAATTTTGATTCGAGCCCAAACTAATATTTTTGCCAGCCGACTAGAGGGGGTGAATAGATGGTTTAAATTTTTTTTGGTCAAAACTGAGTTTTATACAAATTTAAATACAAGGTAGCAAGTGAGTTGTAGTGAGCATCAAGTAGGGCCTAATTGGACCGTCTAGGAGCCAAGGTCCTGAGAGGGAGCATGTGGTGGTGACGACTAAGCTGTCGAGGACAACAAGGCAAGCAGCGCGTCGATAACAAGACAAGGACATCCCCATTTTCAAGTCCCAAATCCCATATTCCTAATTCAATAATTTTTTTATTAATTGTTTTGTAATTTTTCTAAATTATTTGAGATGTTATCTCTAGTACAAACAATTTATACTTCAATTTTTGCTACCGTAGATTGACCTCTACTTTCTTCATTAAAACAATATTTTATTAAATTTGAACATCCATTCTAAAAATCTTACATCCGCCACAGCCCTAGCCTCCGTTTAATTTCTTTCTTCAGGTAAGGCTGCATGCATTGCTAGCTCGTAATGTTTTTTTTTCCATCTTCACGGCAGCAAAGCCTGTAACGCAAGATCGTAACGTCCCTCTCGTAATCGCATCGCAACGGTTCGGCGTTCCCGTCCACCGATTAAACACGGCCCCGTTACACGTTGCAGCCTGCACGCGCCCCTCGCCCTTCGGGAGTTCAAATTTCAAATCTTCTGATTCAGCCGCAACGCCGTGCCAGCCGTCCGATCCCTCCCAGCACACGTGTCAGGCCGCAACGGAAGGGCAGCTCGTCAATAGTTCCCCCGTTTCGTAATTATCACGTTCCGTTTGAGGGGACGCCGCTGCGACCGGCCACATCCCGTTGCCTATGGAAAACCGCCGGCCGTGACAGGTGAAAACGACCGGCACCGGCGCACTCCGTCCAGCTCCCAACGGCGTTGACGGTGCCGTCGGGACGGCGGCCGCGGGGCTCTCTACCAGCCGTCGGATCCGGATCTGATATATCCCCCGCCCGTGGCGTCTTATCTGGACGCGCACGCAAGCCTGGACGGGGAGAAGAGAGAATCCAAAGGCGACGTCCACCAGCGCCGCGGTGCGGAAGAGGAGGGAAACTGCCAAAGAAGCGAGGAATTAAGCGAGGGCGGCGTACGCGGATGGGCAAGTACATGCGCAAGTGCAGGGCGGCCATGGGGGAGGAGGTGGCCTCCATGGAGGTCACGCAGGTCGCTGGCGTCCGGACGAGGTCGAGGTCCGCCTCGGCCGCGGCCGGGGCGGGCGCTATCGCGAAGGTGCAGGCCTCGAAGAGGACTAGGAAGGCACTGCCGCCTGCGGGGGATCCTGCCTTGGGCACTCGTGGTAACGGTGGAAGCTGCTACCTCCAGTTGCGGAGCCGCATGCTGTTCATAGCCCCGCCACCGGTGCCGGCTCCGAGGACTCCGAGGGCGGAGGCTGCTGGTGCCGCCGGCCAGGGAGCGGTGCTTGCCGCCGGCCTCTCACGCTGCTCCAGCACGGCTTCGTCGGTGGATGCAGCGGCTCAGGACAGGAGCCTTGCGTGCTGCTCCGACGCTGCGGAGGTGAGGGACTTGAAACCCTAGAATTCGAACTAAAAAATGGTCCGAGATCTTTAGCGGCTTCCGTTACTGAATCTCGTGGTTTGGTTTGGTTCCGTTGTTCTACAGGCAGGCGGCGAGCACATTCCGGAGGGCTCGGCAAGCAACTCGGAGAGCGGCCGTGACCGCGAGTGGTGGGATAATTCTCCCCTATTTCCGGCAAATTCTGCTGAATTATGCTTCCTGCCGTGTCCTGACGCTGTTTTGCCCACGATTTTATAAAATTCAGGAGAGAGACGACGCCGTCGAGTCGTCTGCCCGGCGAGGTGAGTGATCTGGAGTCGGATCTGGCGGGGCAAAAGCGCGGCTGGACATTGCCGGTGGGAACGACCGCCGTTCAGAAGGCCGCGAGGGCGAGGATGCCGCCGGCGTCGGAGATCGAGGAGTTCTTCGCGGCGGCCGAGGAGGCCGAGGCCAAGCGGTTCGCCGCCAAGTAAGTACTCGTAGCATAAGAAATTACCGCTCGTGGCAGCGTCCAATTACCGTGCACGCATTTATCCTCCGTTTTCGTGGCGCGTGCGTTGCTTAACTTGCCGCGGCCGGCGTGCTAACGTGCGTGCGCTCCCCATGGCCAGGTACAACTTTGACGTCGTGCGCGGCGTGCCTCTCGACGCCGGCCGGTTCGAGTGGACCCCGGTGGTCAGCCGCTGAAGGCGAGCGTGCTAAGGGGAATGCTAAGCTAGAAAGCTAAAGCGCGCCGTGTAGAAAAGGAAGGCAAGCGAAGAAGAAAAGGATGCTCCAAAAGAATAACGGGAAAGGAGAAACTACAAAAGAAGCATTATAGCCTAACCAACCACCGATTCAACTCTTTTTTTTTCTCTCTTTCACATTTTCTTTCTGATTTTCTTAGTTTGCAATAGTAGTATTTCCTACTGGTATTTTCTCAGAGGTTATCTCGACAGGAACAGATCCCATCGCTGTAATTGTTTCCTGTATTTGGATGGAATTTACTGTACAGCAACAGCTGCCCTGCAAGTCTTAGTTAACCATTTGCATTTTCTCCATTTGTTGGTACTTGGTACTCATCCTTTCGCATGCTACCTTCCATCAAGTTCGGCGTGTCGTATCAATCTCTCTCGTGCATCAGAAGGAGAATGTATACGTTTATTTGCACGTACGTATCACAAGTCAACCTGCAAATCCTAGGCTCTGTATCTCGCGAGTAGAGACAGGCACACAGCATAACCCATCCACAGCAAGCGCAGTCGTACAGGAGGCAAACTGCAGCGTGCCTTGGAAAGAAGGTTAAGACGGGGGACCCCGTGGCCGAGGCGGATCGCGCAGCGCCCACCGAAGGGAGTCGCCTCTGCCTGCCATCCAGTTAAAATGGTGGTTAACCAGTAAGTTGCGACAAAAAGGTGGTTAACCAGTAAGGTATGATTAAAGTAACCAGTAAACTATGATTAGCGCGGCTAAACAAGTGTTAAGGGGGAGATGGCTTTGGATCCTGTGCACATGGGCGGGGGATTAGCAAGGGGAGGAGAAGGTGAAAGATGGAATAAGGCAACAGAGTGAGGATGAATGATGCTTTCTAATTTTTTCTCAAGTATTCATAAATCCTTCAGTTCAATAGCTACAGAGCTATAAAGATTAGGATAGAAGGTCAATACAAAAACTAGCAATTTGAGACACTAAAAATACAATAAAAATCAGCAAAATCGGAGCTACCATCATTGTCATTGTGGTACCATCGCTTGCTACATTAACCGCGGTACTACCGCTATAGTAATCGAGGTACTCCCGCAGCTACAGTAAAATCAGAATGAATAGTGTCTTCAGCATGGTTTCAAAAACAAATATCGCGAGAACTTTTGATCTATATATCCAATGATATGAAATTTTACAAGAACCTTCTCTAGGGTATCAAGAATATATTCCAATAAACGATCATAAAAATCATAGTCAAAATTGTGACCTTTTTTTGTTTGTTGGAAGGTTGCACCAAAACTGAACCAAAATCTCAAACGATGAATACAACTTGCTCGTGGTTAGATAATGGCCAAGATGGCTCTAGTTGTATTCTCACATGTTACAGCAAGGTAGAACACCAAAGAATCCCAGCCAAAAACTCTCGGATCAAGAGATGGACCAAAGGTGCCAAAATCAAGCAAAACCAGGGTTTCTTTTGAATTTTACTATCAAAGTGTCAAAATAGGTGCAGATGTATTTGCAAATATTATCTCCATCTCTTACACGTTCTTAGCATAGCAAGATGACAAGAGGGAAAGAAAAGAGATCAAAACCAACCAAAAGTCAAGCACATCAATCAAAAACAAGAGAGACACAAGAGATACAAAACAATTGATGTATTACTTGCTTGAGAAGGTAGGTTTTATAGCCACCCTACCTTGGAGGATAAAGAGCACTTAAGGTACTCACTCTCAAACTCTAACCCTTAGAGAAGAGAGCACATGAGATGAGTTGGATGGTTAACTTTACATGTTTCCATCCCAACCATCCACCTACACCCCTTAATGGATCATATCCACTATTAAATGGGGAAAACCCATTAACCTCCACACACAAATTTTACTCTCACAAGTTCATTTATGTACGCTTTTCAAAGCGTATAAGTGTGCATCCACTAAATTCTTAGCCTTGATCCAACCAGCTCCACCTTCACCTAAACCGCTCTCTAACGCATCACCCATGCGTTGCAGTTTTGATCCAAGATAGTTTTCAGTATTTCGATCAAACTACCAAAAATACTCTTCCTTGACCCAATCATCACCAACCACTGGAAGCAATCGCCATGCTTTTCCACATGTAGATGCACTACTAGCCTGCCACACGTTACAAAGTCTCTTCCGTCCCGGTTCCACCGAGCCGCAGCTCACTTGGCCCATGCAAGCGACATGGCGCCATCCTGTCGTTCGAACTCGCCTTTAACATTTCCCGCCTTTCTTGTACCATGCTTGAGCTCACTGTTTCACCCAGCATCCTTGATCGTTCTGGGCCTAACTCCTCCATGAGCCTAGCCCCGATCCTCGCCATTGACCACGGTTGACTCCAAGCGACCCTGTACATCCAAAGATAAAGAAATCATTTCCAAACACAAGTTCTTCACAACTTAACTTACATTAGTCAAGACATGCATCATGCAACCTTAATCCATTGATCTAGGTCATCCTAACTCAATCCATAACTTAATTTCCCAAACTCCTGTTTTCTAGGAAGATCGGAAGTACCGCATCTAACGTGCCGGTACTTCCGCAATGCGGAACTACCGCCTCCCAAAACAGTACTTCCACACACTGAAAATCTCACCTGGAGCTCTCTAGAAAAAACAACCGTAACTCAACCTGATACTTTCACCAAACGATACTATTGCACTTATGACTGCGGTACTTCCATAAAGCAGAACTACTGCTCCAATACCTGCAGTACTACCGATTTTTCTGACATTTACAGAAAACAGTCTAAATTAAATACAATCTTTATAAAGCATTTTACTATTTTATAAAACTTATAATAGTTTATTATAACAGTATTCTAGTCCTGCTCGTATGGACCTTCGGAAGGAGACGGAGCACAGGGAATGTTACTTCCATCGGGATCTGGGTTCTTCAGCAGGATGGTAAAAAGTAAAATCTAGGAGGCAGCGGGGGAGGTGTGACTGGGATTCGGTGCCACTGGGATTCGGTGCCACTTCATGCCCACTGCTGCTTGCAGGCTTTGCACTGAAAGGAAGAGGCTTTTAATGTATAGTACATTGTTTCTTGTGACTTTACTTTCTTGTACATTGGTTCTGTGCGTTTTGGGAATTTGTCAGTCTAACCTAATATGGAAAAACCTCAGTTCCTTCTGGTTTGTGTTGTGTTAGGAATTTTTAGAAAACTCTTTTTTTTTTGTTTTCTGTGTCATGGGAGTAAGTAAGCACGAGTGAGTGTTAACCGTAATCCAAATTACACATTTACCTAAGACCGTGAAAACCATGGCATTTCGCTTGTGTATATACACTGAGAAGGATTAAAGCAACAAAGAAAGAAGAGTGGTTGAATTAATTGGGCAGGCCACTTGCGTGCTGTTCAAGAGATGAAACATCGTGTGAGAACCCTGTGATAGAAAAGAAACTAAAGAAGAAAAACCAGCCCTCTCTCCACTTGCCTTATCTCGCACCGTCTCTTTCACTAACGGCAATAAGCACCACGAGACAAAACCTACCGACAGAAGAGTTCATGGGAGTGCTGCTGCCATTGGGTTCATTGCACCCCGTTGTAGAGGGAGACCGGGTAAGCGTTGGGTCCAGCGGTGGAGGGTGTTGGACGGTGGCGAAGGAAGGCATGATGAGACAATGGTATACTAAATATTAAGTTGAACAGAATGAGGTGGCGAGGGAGGGGGAGACGGTAATGTAACGAGACGGCAAGACGGTAATGTAACGAGACGGCAAGATCGCCGCTAGCCGCCGGTGGGGAGGAGGGGTGGGGTTAGACAGAGGAAGAGTGTGGAGAAAAGAGAGAAAGGGGTGAGAAGAAGACAAAGGAGAGCGACGCTTTGGTTGGATGCTGTACAGTTCGTATCGTGTAGTGGCGCTCGACTAAAAAGGCGTGGAAGAAAGAGGGTGGTTGATGGGGTGCATGGGAGCTAGATGGGAGCATGAACACGTTATGAGCATATTTATGGCGAATAAATAAGGGTTTTACGATACGAAGCTGAGATCCATGGAAGGTGGGGACTTCAGGGGAAATCGGGGTGGTAGTGCGTTGTTTGTTTGGAGATGCATCGCAATTCGCAGCATCTCATCAGCATCAGCGGATGGTGAAAAGCGAGGCTTACTTAGAAAAAGGGAGATCACTGATCACAAGCTTATAAAAATCTGGTAAAGAAGTTGAGGATCCCCAAGCTGGTAAACATTCCGCGGTAGATAATAATAACCATCAACTGATGGCACTGAAACTGTGGTTTTTGCACTCCCTTATTGGTAGCTTTGGAATCCGGAAGTGCCAGAGTTTGTTCCTTGTTTCTTCAGCCTTGGCTGGCTTGGCAGGGTCGAGCTCTTCCGGTCACAGGGTCAAGATCTGTAGTTTCCCTTTCTTTTCTTGAAGAGAGTTTATTGAGTCCATTTTCCATTTTGAGAGAGAAACAGCTACTCCTGCCAAAGTCTGAAAAGTGCATCATCTTGATTGTGGGTTTTTTAGCTATAATTTATAACTTTTGGTTTTAAAGTTTGGCTAATCGTAAGAGAAAATATGAAAAAAAAGACGTAGGTGATTTTGGTCTGTATAGCTAAAGTCGGTACAGTAACTACTATAATCAACTTGTAAACCCTGTATTGAAAAAACGCACCGTTTAAAATCTAGTAACTATAGCAAAAGCTTAAAATCATAACATGAAGCCATAAATTTGGAAAGGAGAGTTTGTTGTGACAGTTCAGAATACAAGGAATGAACCAGGGAATGGCAGAGCTTACCGCAATTCTTTAAAAATGGCGGAGATTGCTGCAGAGATTGTTCGCCCATTTGATTCATGCATCGACACATTTCGCACTTTATCCAGTGGGAGTACTTATTTTGTATTAAGTGCGGTGTCCATAATATTGGCAGAATAATGTTATAAACATACGGTAGGAAAAAATTAGGAAGGCACGAAATGGAACAATACATACGCCGTGTCGGGGACCTTCACAAGCAAGCTGCCACAAGCACTGCACCAAATAACTCTCACGCACAGCACACCAAGCAGCTGAGGAAAGAATAACACACTCCACCTCCCCGCACGCTAAAGCTTCTAACTAAATGTCAAGCTAGATACAGAGGACCACAATTGCACGAAGTTTGAGAGAGAAGAATAGAAGCAAAGGTAAGGTGAACCAAAACTCCTCAACGGTTGAAAAAACACAGTGAGCACCAACACTAGCAGAACAAACAACAGAGAACTTTAGAATGAAGATGGCGAGGAAGTGACCCTTCTGTTTAGGTGACAACAATGGATGACACATGGCCCTTCTGCTCAGGTGACGACGGTGGACGACCCGCAAAAGAAATCGATTGCTCTGGCACCACTCCCCCTCTACCCACATGGCTCACCAATAGTGGCTTGCTTGGTCTCGAGACCGAAACAGAAACTACTACAACACAGGGCCTCTAAAACAGTGCTCCTACTTAGGACGATGACTCAACAGCGGAACACTCAATTCTTTACATCTCTTCAAACAACCGATCTGGTACTCAAGACGAGGAAGGTTAGGCCTTAGCAACGAGCCTGTCGGTGAGCTGAGCGGCGGGCGGCCGCAGATACGGAGGCCAAATTGTGCTTGTTGCCATAGCCAACCACATGTTTTCGAGCATGTCGCATCTTCTCCTTTGTTTCGTTTGGTGTTCTGTGCATTCATGCTGTGACAAGTTGCATGGTACGTATGCAAATGGATTGGATCTATACCTGAATTAGATAGTGGTTGTGCAAAATCCGTATTTGTATAATGAAACGGGCAAATGGCTTTGGACCCAATACGGACATTTATGCATCTAAAATACGGATCGGGATATAATTGATATGAGTTGTGTGCGTTTCGTCTAAAACAGAGCGCTGATTTACCTATGATCATCACGCGTAATTTGGACTCAAATTCTCAAAACACATATCACTCCGTAGTCACGGATGCAAATGGCCTTAACGTTTTGTCTCCGATTTACCCTGGTAGCCAAAAGAAATTACAGCTATATGCATCTCAACGTAAAAAAGTCGCAACAACAGCGTTTTACCGTAAAAGAAAAAGGGAAAAGATTTCCAGAGCAAAACTTAGGCCATGACGTGTGGAAGCAGGCCTGCTTGACGTGTATAACGACTTCACTAGGCCCAACGTTAAACAATCGGACTGAGTCCAATGCTCGTTGCCTAATGCCCTCACATACAGCGAAACGCGGGCAAGCGAACCGGTGGTTTTCGCTGCCGCCTGCCGAGTGTAATTGTAAACCAGCTTGTGCGGCTGGGTGCGGAACAGGGCACGTGGGCGGGTCTTGCTTCCGCAGTGCGGGCCGGTGGCATATGGCTCGTTTGTTTGGTTTGGGTTTCCAACTTCTAATTTATTGTTTACTATTTAATAATTTCGTCTTTTTCTAAATTTTTAGTTTTTAAGCTTTTTGTCGGTTCTATTTTTTCATATTTGTTTGTACTGTCCGTGACAGACAAACCTGTTTTTTCTATTTATATATATATATATTTAAATTTAATTATGTTAAATAAGCTCCCTTCAACTATAGTGTTTTTTCAGTCAACTACAGTAATTTTCAATAAAAATCACTCAAAATAAATCTTTTTGAGCTGGGCCTAAATCCGGGCCTCGGCGTGCGGTCTTCGGTGGATCGGCACGATCCTCCCCCGCACCGCACGTCCGCCTTGCGCGCGCGGCACGGTGCCCGCGCGGTGTTTTCTTTGCTGCCGCGCGCGTGCGCCCGCGCACTAGCCCTGGAGCGTCCGCTCGTGTGGTCGGGCACGGCTGCCACGATGGTCGACAAGCAGCGCGGTGGTGTTCGCGTGCGCGCAGATCGACGACGGGGAGCGCGCCGCCTCGTGCTGCCGCGCCGGTCTCACGTCGTACAGATGAGCGCGCGCAGTAGTTAGTGGCGCCGGTCTCGTGATGACGCGTATGGTACGGTCTCGCGTCTGTGTCTCCACTTTAGGTGTGTTCAGTTCGGCTGAAAAGCTCATGACTTATGGCTGAAAACACTGTAGTTGGCTGAAAAAAGCACGGTAGCTGACAGAGGCTTATTTAGCATAATTAAATTTTAAAAAATTAAAAAAATTAAAAAATATGTTAGCCCATTACGTATAATACAAACAAATACGGAAAAAAAGAACCGGCAAAAAAGCTCAACAAAAAACCAAAAGTTCAGAAAAAGACGAAACTTATGAATAGTAAAAAATAAGCTAGAAGCCAGAAGTCGAAGCCGAAGCCGAAGCCGAGTTGATCATTTCTAAGCTGTAATGCATAGGACCGATGGGATCGCTCAGGACTGAATTGGCATGTTACGTCGAAACAAACGAGCGGTCATCGTTGATCATTGCATATAATCGTGATGGCTGTGCGTTGCATTGGTGATAAGACCGACCGATATGAAGACAAATCGATGCCCCACCACTGTTCAATGTCCACAGGGCTATGCACAATGCGAGGACGATGAGTTAAATCTTTGTGGGAGTACATGATTTGATTGGCAATAACAACACATTCGGTAGGATTGGGTATAGCAAGTTAAAAGATGAATTTTTTCTCATATTAGTAACACAATATAGCAAAAAAAATATAAACTCATAAACTATATCAAAACCAAAAGCCAAAGATCACAAAGTAATACAAGACAATAGTCTCACCGATTTGACCATCGACCAGGGGCGATGAGACCGCTCAGCCGGTCTGACCACAAATGTCACCAATTGAACCAATCAAGGCGGTTGGACCGCTTGGGTTATAGCGATCTGACTACTCGCCAAACAAAAACTGAAATGAGCTGTAACGCCCTAGGATCCAAACCGGCTCAGACCTAACCATATTCTGGATAGGCCACGCACACGTAGCAACCCGCTTGCACTTTCGTCCTCGCTTCGTGCAAAACGGTTAACCGGGGGTGCTACCTTTGGAACTCCTAGGTTTATGTGTAAGGGATACTCAAGGTAAACTAGCAAGGTGGGACTATCTCAGAAATTCATGTGCACACACACATGGGCCAACATGGGCCGGGATATCACATGAGCACTACACACGATCATAAAAATGGCTAACTCTTAAACCGCTAATTCAAACAGGTTGAAACTTGGTGCGAATTATCCTTAGGATGTTATAAACTTATTCCAATCATGGATCATGAAAATCAATGTCAAAATTCTGACCTTTATCCAAAACAAGAAGATAGTACTAAAATCGGGCAAAAGAGAGAAACATCGATCTACTCTTACTCGTGAGTTCTTAATGATATAGATGACCTTGGATGGGTTCTCACATATCATAGGAAGTTAGATTATAGCACGAACTCAAGGCAAAACACCGTCAAAATTAAAAACCCTAAAATCACCTCTCTTGAGTAAAATCGGACAATCACAAAAACTTTTTCATAAAAAGTGCTTACATAGATGAGATCTAATCTTCAAGAAATATCTCTATTTCTTACACGCCCTTGACACGAAGAGGGATCAAGAGGAGATGAAATACAAATATTTCACCAAGCAAATCAAAAGCACAAGAAGAAATCCGCGGTACAACTCACTTAGATGAAGTTTAGATATTCATTTCACTTTAAAAGTAATATTTTACAGCCACTCCCTTATAGAGAATATAGTTCTAAGCCTAGAGCGCGCGCACACACAAAGCATTCAACACAAAAAAAACCCTAACCCCTCTCAAAGCCTCTTGAGAGGTCAACTATCAACACACACAATAGCTTATATAGTGGAGGCTCCTCACCTCTCACCAAACCTAATAACCAACACACTCTTAGTGGATACAACACTTACAAATGAGAAAACCTGGTAACCCACACACAAACGAATTTTACACTTATATATTTTTCAAAGTACATCTTCCACATGGCTTCAATAGTCCGATAAGATACTCCATCCTCCAAGACGTGACATAAACCATTTAGGCCACCACTGCGATTTTGCAAATCGTCTCTTCACCCGGTATCGGACAAGTTTCTCAATTGGTACCCACCGGTCTTCACGATGGCCTCAGGGCACCTCCCATAACCTCGATCTTGCCGTTGACCGCAACAATTACCAAGCCTCTTGCAGATCAAAGAACAGGCAACCGTTCCGAGCACAAGTGACATACACTTGACTCTTATCAATGTAATCAAAGCAAACATGCACCACTTGACACCCACGTCAAGATTCCCACATTGCATGGACTCCCATTATGGCTAACACTTACATAGACTCACACCATGACTAACACAACTAAAACCAATTCAACTCACTTAATTTCATAGAAGGCTGGTCTGACCGCCAATTAACAGCCGGTCGGACCGCCACAAACTGATTTAACTCCTCCTGGTAACAGGATACCGGTTTGACCATAGCACCTAGACCGGTCAGACTGCCTGACGACCTCTAGTCGAATCGCTGTTACATGGCCGGTCACACCACTTCTAAAAACTTTGCGCAACACAATGATCACCTCTCTAGAATAAACACGTCGTCAACTAGAAATCGATCACACCGCATTCCCGGTTGGATCGCTCTTCATGGCCGATCACACTGGACCCTAGTCAGACCGCCGTTCATAGCTGGTCAGACCTCTAAAGCAAAGAGCAAATAACACAAAATCAAACTCAAACTTCGATAGCAAAATACAAATAAAATCAAATAGTAAATAATACAAAATCAAACTTAGATAAAATCAAATACTTATTATACACATAAATAACATCGATGTGGTCTCACGCGCGCATTCAGATATTTGTCCGGAGATCGATGAGAGATGGCTCCAAAGTATACTGTTTTGATAGCGCAACCGGCCGTGAATATCCACCTACACGACGGGAGGTGAGTAGCCAAATAGTGTCAAACAACGATTACCTCCTTGCCGAGCGCTGCTTACCACCGATCAGAACGAATCTAGGCCAGGGACCAGTTGATTCAATCAAGGTTGCAGCCGTCCCATCCGCCTTAATTAGCATCGTGACGAAAGAAGTCCTCCACTGGCTCCTTGGCCAAATTCTCTCCAGTGTTTGTGTCGCCCAGGATTTTTAAATGTCCTTTCCATCCTATCAGCTACCTAGTATATGCTAATTTTGACGCTCCCAAAACAATATCGTAGTGTCACAATTTGAACTTCGTGTACATTACGAAGGAGAGGATTCACCCTAAAGGCAAACACATGGTTTCATGTAAGTTCCATTGAGATTTGATTTTGGGCATAGGTCATGTGATGATGCCGACCTCTTAATTAAGGAGGGAACAGTGTGTAGTTTGAAGGGAAGGGAATGCATTATTGTCCTTGCTGTAATTCTTATTTTTTAAATGCCTAATCAAATTAGTGGGAAAACAGCTTCTTGTCTCTACATCCATCAATCATCGCCTCTGTTATAATTGCTTTTGTCATCTTCGTTGTTTTGTGAGGACATCGTAGCAACTTTTGGTGAGCTGTTGACGTTACATATCCTTCATTTGACTAGTAGTTCTGGCAGGCTCTATTATTTGTTGCGCTTGTGCCCTGCACCTTACCATCACAGGGCCAAGATTCACCGGCTGTATCTCGTGATTGCCACAGTGCTAGCTAGACAGGAGTAGAACATACATATGCCCTTACCAGTTAGGCACTTACCACTTCTTTCCTTTGCATGGTTTAGTTGCTTATTACTACTACTACGTACACACTCAGCTATCCTGTGACTGTATAGGCCATCCATGATTCCAAGTGCTACACAAAGGAGAGTTTTCAATATACATTTTTTGGTGCTAGTACCAATGGCATAGACCTTGTGGTGCTTATCCTGTCATATATATCCACTATGGCTGACGCCGTACCGACTGACGGCCTATATCGGAGACAAGGCGGCCACAAAATCCGCTAAAGTGACATCAACATTACTTAACAGTCCTATTTGCCTGTAAAGATGGAAAAGTGAACACCATTGTTGCTTGCACCAATACAATACACCATCCTCTACAGGTCTGCTTGATTGACCAGGAAGGAGGACTCGATGGATCTGAACTCTGAAAACCGTGCACATGCATAGAGCTGTGCATCTAGTGCAGAGGACATGTCGGGAGAGGGAGAGATCACTTTGCTAGAAACAGAAAGGATCATTATATGCAGGGGGAGCCTCCCTCTACTCTTCCTCTCTCTCAAACGCGCACTCCTGCGGCTCTTGTCTAAACTCATACAGCAGAGCAACGAGACAAAGGAGAACACTGTTGATCCCCACTGACCAGAAAGGCCCCATCAGTATAGGCTCCTCTCTTCACAGATCTGGCCATCTGGCAAGCTAATCATTGCACCATAAATTGCCCATCCACACAAACATTTTGTACAGGGCAGAAGCAAGATGTGGAAAAAAAAACAAATTGAAAAGAAGGAAGAAGGAAGCAAAGAGCCAAAGACTTGTAGGGATCTAGTGGACACAGCTAGCTAGAGAGATCACTTATGCAAGAAAAATACACAATTCTTTGCTCTTCAACACACACTGGCCATCTAGCACACAAGCAACCCAAAACAATCTACAAAAACTAGCCATTGACAAGCACAATTCAAGAAGATGATAACAAGAGAGAGAAGAAAGTTTCATGTGTGTGTGACTTTTGAGTCCCATGTCTCCCCCGTCGGTCACCTCATAGCTCCTGCAGTGCATCAAAACAATCTATAATAAGACAGCCACATCATTCAGCGTATGTTAATTAACTGTATACTACTTTGCACGTAACATGGACTGCCAATTGTAGATCACCGACCAACCTGCTTCGACGCGGCCATGTCGGTGACCATCTCGGCGTCGACGGCGACGACTTTGTCGCTCTTCTTGGGGGCGCCATTGGCTCCGCCGCCCACGCAGAGTGCCTTCCGCAGGCCGAGCATCTCCTTCCACCTGCTGGACCCCTTGGCCCACGCCCTTTCATAGTCGGCTCCCCCGCGGAGCTCGTCGCGGAGCGTGTTGGGCGGCCGGCCGGTGTTGCCGTCCTTGAGGGGAAGGATCCTGCCCTTGGAGAATAGCTGGTCGGCGGCCATCATGGGGTGGCTGCCCACCGAGAACTCGAAGTCCAGGTCCTCCTCCTGGCAGCGCAGGCTCATAGCCCGGTTCTGCACCTGCGGCGGCGGCTCCACGGCGAAGTCGCTGGAGAAAGAGATGCGCGGGCTCAGCACCGGCGGCTGCCCGCCGCCGAACGCCGCGCCGCCGTCCGAGTTGTACATGTTGATGCATGCCATCCTGCGGCGGCGGCGGTCGTGGCCTCTCCTCGCGCGCTGCTGCTCCCTCTCGTGTGCTGTCTCCTCCTGCACTGTGAGCTTCAATTCACTTGCAAGAATGGAGGCGATGGATATGGTGAGGCTTTTAAAAGGTGGTGGTGGTGGTGGTGTCTGCCATGGTCTCGGAGTAAGTTGAAACGGGGTTGTGTTGGTGTGAGGATCAGAACGGGACACTGTTACGGGTGAGGAGGCGCTTGAGGATTTTGACGGGTTATATAAAGGAGGAAACGGCGTGACGTGGAGCTCGGGTAGATGTGCGCTGCGTTTGTTTAGCACCGCCTATAGTAAATGGTGACGATTGAGGTACTGTACAAGTTTGTGAGTTGTTTAATTTTCCACCGGTTAACCATGGATCAGCAGCATGAACACTGTAAGTCAAATACAGTGCTCATTACAAAATGTCAGGATGATCATATGTCATACTCCTTAGAAAAATGTCAGGACCGAATACCATATGTCAATTGATGTTTCTGTTTTAGCATTAAGTCATTGATTTGTCTTTGCCTACAGCCATGCCGCCTTCACCCTCCACATTGGTGGACACTGCTCTAGCTTGTGACACTGTTGAAACAGCCCTGTTCATCAATGGAGAAAGACTATGTAGAGTTTGTAAAAGGTGACGCTTCGTGTGCAGCCAAGGCTGATCATTTGATACCAATGATTTAGATCATGATTATCACAGAATCGTGACATCGCGGGCAACAGAGCTATCACGGATAGCAGAAGCTACTGCAAAAGCTGTTCGACATCGCGGTCACATATAAAATATTGTTTTTTTATAAGTTTACATATTGTGTAAAATGTCACAATAGCTGCAAGAAACTTTTTAATCATTTACCAATGGTCCATATGTGCACAAACAGTAGCGCATTATCCATACAACCATAATGAACTGGTGCATATGACACTAAATTACATAGCACAAAGTCTAATTAGCAGCTATTACACAACAAGCATGTGGCATTTCAATAGTATTAATATAGAAATATATTTGACAACTCCTGATGCTCTAACTATCACTGAGATCATTTGACATAAAGCCCTCAAGATCACTTGGCAGTTCCATCTCATTATCTTCAGACGAGGATGATGTGACAAATTCTTTTTCGTCCTCTGTATATTTTTCTTGCTTCTTTCTAGGATTTATATCCTTATGTCTTGGCCTTGTTCTCTTTCTTTGACCTATACTTCAAAAGGCAGCCAAGCAAGCTTCATACAAATTATCCTCAGCGCAGTCATTCTCAGGTTGTGTCTCAAATTGCGGCTCAGATTGTGGCTCAACTTGGTCTTCTTCCAGCCATTCACTGCCATCATCTTTGAGGATATCTGTAACTTGTGTCTCAATAGAATATTTGGTTTTTCTCTTTCTTGTGTTGCAGTTTTGAGTTGAATTTCACGAATAAAAGATCATTTAACCTTTTGTGGAGCAATTTTGATTGTTTCTTTGAGTGAACCTGCACATTTCCAAGAAAAAGTAATGTATATTAGACAAAAATAGCATATAAAGTTAAAGAGAGAGGCAACTAAATAGGTTAAAGTGTTAAACATTTTACTTGCTCAAATCTGCAATCACCAGAGACAAGTAAGGAATAGATCACAGACTCAACAAGCAAACCACTACTTGGCTACTTGATTCACTAACATACTGTTACAACCTTAACGACTGCTTCCCAGGATTTTACGACCACGTTATGGCCGCTACGACCACGTTATAATGGCTACGACCACCTCCTGTGTCGCTACGACCGCTCTGTTGGTTCTCCGATTACACAGATAGTTGTTACGACCATACTGTGATATCTCCAATCATGCCTCGCTGCTTTGATCTCATAGTCATAAACTTCAGCTGAAGTTACGACCACGTTAACCGCCTCTCGCTGCACCTCCTTCGACCACAACCGATCACTGTAGTCATAGCTCCTTACAACCATGCAGTGATTCTATTGACAACGTCGAAGGCTCCGTCAACGCTATAGTCGTAACGCCTTACGACCACAGCTTCTGTTCTATGACCATGGTCATAACTCCTTATGACCATATCTACCTACGGACACCTCCGCTCGTCACTGTGGTCGTAACTCCTTACGACCACATCTACTGCTCCTGCGCACGCTGCTGCTCGATCGCCATGGTTGTAACTCCTTTATGATCACGCCTACAATCCCCTACTCACCGTGGTCGTAAGTCATTTATGACCACGTATGAGAACACAATGAACATGATAGATTTTCCAGAGCCAAACCGATCTTCTCTTCTTTATTTCTTTCTCTCGATCACACAGATCCCTCTCTTGCCTCTCGATCACACCGAACGCTTTGGCCTTTCTTGCCCTTCTCACCTTGCCCTCTCGGTTACATGGCTCTGCCTTTTATACCCTGCTCTATGACTCCGACTCAGTTATGACCACGACTATTACTCGAACTTAGCTATGACTATGAAGCAGACTCGTATATGATCACGACCCGAACTAGTATAAGACCACGGCCAAACTCGTACTCGACTCCGACCACTCATACACGACCAGGACTATGACCATGACTGGAAAAACAAGATTACAACTCTAATAATCACCTCCTTAAACATGATTTTCCTTCTTGATCACATTGACCTTCTCTCTTGCTGCTGCTTCTTCCTCGCATTCCTACCTGGGCTGGAGCACCTGCTCCCATAGCCATGTGTCTGGTCATCTTCTATCTGCAGCACCTGCTCATGCTTCCTCCACCAGCACCAACTCTCTCTGTCGTGTGCTCTTACTTTCGACCATTGCCCTTCACACTGTGCTTCCTTCTGCCACCTCGGGACCCATCTATGACTGCCTTCTGTTGCATGCGTGAGAGCTCCTCCCGAGCCTCTACTCGCTACAACCATGCCTATTACATGTGGTATATGCTGACCACCCGAGCTGTCGCTCCGCTTCTCTCCACCTGCATGCGCTCATTTGGAGTTGGCTGCATGTCTGTGCGCACCTCTGGCGCCACTCGCTATGACCATTGCATGTTCGCTGCATGCTCCTCCGGAGTCGCTCCTCATTACGACCATGCCTTTTGCCTCATCTTGCTTCTTTGTCGACTCGGTCTATTTCCTCATTATGACTTCTTGTGTGCCAGGCTTGCCTCCTGCCGCCACTGCACCTCGTCTATCTGTGCCTCTCTCCACCCAAACATGTTTACAAGTTTTCAAATGAATCTTGTACAACCGATTTGGAGATCTCTGCGCCTTCATCAACAAATCTCTGTTCTTGTCATACACTTGCAAGAACTCATCCTGTAGCACCACTCTGCACCCTCTCTCTATCATCTATCCGAGACTAAGTATGTTGTTGCATAAACTTGGTATATAATAAATTCCTGTCAACAATTTCTTATCTCTGTTCTTGCATTGCAACATCATCGTCCCTTTACCCTTTATCTCCACCGTGGAGCCGTTACCAAACTTGACCTTCCCCCAAACCTTCTCATCGAGCTTATGAAACATGGAGCGATCTCCCGTCATGTGGTTGCTTGCTCCATTATCCAAGTACCATTGATCCGTATGATCATGGCCTTCTTCCTTCGTGCGTAGTTTTAGAACTATGTTCTTCTCATTCAGTTCCACCATGACCGACTCCTTTTCAACATATGAGGAGAGAAGTACTAGCTCTCCGTCATCTTCTTCGTCTTTGGCAAGGTTCACTTCACCGTGCTTCTTCTTGCCCTTGCAATCCAAAGCAAAGTGCCTAAACTCGTTACAATTGAAACACTTTTTATTGCAGCGACATCTTATCATGTAATGCTCATATTCACCACATTCAAAGCGCTTGACATGTAACATATCACGGGATCTCTCACCACCTCCTTGCCCAGCCTTGTCTGCACAGCCACCCCTGCCGCCTCGACCACTCTGGCCACCTCGACCGTCCTACTTCATGTGGTTGTTTGATGAGCCACGACCATCTCTCGGATCTCCCCTTACTAGCAACGCCTACTTGTTATGAGATCCCTCCTCTTTGCGTGACTGAAACCCCTTCAGTAACTCCTCATGTGCCTTGAGAGAGCCAGTGATCTCCTCTATCTTCTTCTTATCCAGATCGGGGAAGTACATAAATATTGTGACAACAGGTATGTACTTCTCCGGAAGCACGCGCAGGTACTTCTTCACCGCCACAGATTCCTCCATCTTGTCTCCAAGAGAGTTAATCTAACTGTACAATGAACTCAGCTTACCGGCGAACTCGTCCATCGACTATGTCTCTCCCATCTTTAGGTTCTCGAACTCGCTCCGCAAATTCTGGATCCGCGCCTCTTTGATACGATCAACTCCTTCGTGCATCGTCTGAAGTGTCTCCCATGCTTCCCGTGTCGTCTCCTTGCCGATAAGCTAATGCATCATCACATATGGCACCGCTTGGCAGATAAGGGCCAAAGCCGTTTGATCCACCTTGTCGTCCACTTCCTTCTCCTTCCCCTTCGGATCGACTACACCCCGAACTCCCTGAGTACACGTGTTTGCCTTCATCTTCATTGGCCACACCAGGTAATTGTCGATCATCAGGAGAGGATACTGCAAGGAGATTAGCCCACTATGATCCTTTGCCTTGTCACCCATGCTCTGATACCACTTGTTACAGTCTTAACGACTGCTTCCCAGGACCTTACGACCACGTTCCGGCTGCAACAACCACCTACTGTAGTCGTGCGACCACGTTTTAGTGGCTACGATCACCTCCTGTGTCGCTACGACCGCTCTGTTGGTTCTCCGTCTACACAGACAGTCGTTACGACCACACTGTGATCTCTCTGATCACGCCTCGCTACTCCAATCTCGTAGTCATAAACTTCAGCTGAAGTTACGACCATGTTCACCGCCTCTCACTACACCTCCTTCGACCACGGCCGATCACTGTAGTCGTAGCTCCTTACGACCACACAGTGATTCTATTGACCACGTCGAAGGCTCCGTCAACGCTATAGTCGTAACGCCTTATGACCACAGCTTCTGCTCCATGACCATGGTCGTAACTCCTTACGACCACATCTACCTATGGACACCTCCGCTCGTCACCGTGGTCGTAACTCCTTACGACCACGTCTGCTGCTCCTGCGCACGCTGCTGCTCGATCGCCATGGTCGTAACTCCTTTACGATCACGCCTACAATCCCCTACTCACCGTGGTCGTAAGTCATTTGTGACCACGTCTAAGAACACAATGGACACGATAGATTTTTCAGAGCCAAACCGCTCTTCTCTTCTTTATCTCTTCCTCTCGATCACACAGATCGCTCTCTCTTGCCTCTTGATCAGACTGATCGCCTTGGCCTCTCTCGCCCTTCTCGCCTTGCCCTCTTGGTTACATGGCTCTGCCTTTTATACCCTGTTCTATGACTCCGACTCGTTTATAACCACAACTATTACTTGAACTTGGCTACGACTATGAAGCGGACTCGTATATGACCACGACCCAAACTCATATACGACCACAACCTGGACTCGTATACGATCACGGCCAAACTCGTACTCGACTCCGACCACTCGTACACGACCAGGATTACGACCACGACTGGAAAAACAAGATTATAACTCTAACACATACACGAAAGAAAAATCATCAATCAAAGATCTATTCTCGGTTGCACGTATTAAAATGGGATGAGGCAAGATACGAACTAAAGATCAAGGGAAAGAGATAGCTGCACCTGAGTCGCTGCCTTCCCCTATGGTCATTGTCCGTGAGGCAGCGGCCGGTGAGAATCCCTACGAGAGGAACCTCAACTTGAGACCTTGTGGGGAGATGAGCTTGGATTCGTGGCGGCTGCATAGCGGTAGGGCTTTAGGGTTATAGAACCATATGTATATCAATGGTACCAACAAAATCTGGCTATACATGTGTAAATCAATGGTCTCGAGCCATACCGGCTGCTATTGTAGCTACAGCGGTCCGCTAAATCCGTTATTGTGGTCATAGCTTGTTAGCGCCCTTACCCTGCTTAGCCTAGCGTTTGGGTGCTCAAAAACGCTATATCAACGCTATAGCTTGCTATTTTAATCACTGTTTGATACCGTTTGATACATATGTAAAATTCATTCAATGCCTAGTCCGCCGCGGAATGGACCCGTACACACATAACACCTCACTTATACTTTTGTTCTCGGTTCATATAAGAGGGTTAACCCGAAAAGCTACCTTTGGACCCAACAAGTATTATATGTTACTACAACTCACTTTAGATAAGCAAATATAGGACTAATCTCAACACACAATTCCAGATTGGCCACCACCCTAAAAGGCCAGTGTATCACACCTACTCCTATTCCTAGAAGGGGCGTTTGTCTAGCTTCTAAGATGAAAATAAAACAACTTGAAGATAGGAGTCAAACTTTAGATTGCCATAAGTTGAGTACCATCGGAAAGGGTGACGATGAAATGGATGAACCAGCTTTAGATAAATGTAACTCTTAAAGGAGCCATTCCCACCAAATTTGATTGTTGATGTCCTATGTGGGTCATATAATGTGAAGGCCCCAACGGTGATTTTCAATTGACTATTTCAAGTGAGTCAAGCTGAGAAGCTAGTTGTTGTGGTGAGTTTTAGCTTCAGGGTGTTGATTGTGTGAAGGTGATGGTGTGTTGGTGTTATTTGGTGTGAATCCTCTCGATGAGTCCTTTTGGGACATGTGTTGTAAATTTTAAACTCTAGTCCTTCCTTTAACGAATAGGCAAATCTATTGCCTCCGTTTGAAAAATCCACTAAATAGTTGATCGTTAGGGTGTAATTTTTGGAATATTAGAGATGATCATTGCTAGCTTTCGCTAGAATGAGGGAAGATGGGATCATTCTGGAACCAACTCTCTCTCTCTCTCTTTTTTTGTCAACTGTGCCATAAGAAGGTTAGGTTGTTGATATGCTATCTCGGGAGGATGGATCACAAGTCTCAATACGGATCGGAAGTATGGACGTACATGTGGCGCTCATGGGGAAAAATCATGGGCGTCGGTGTGGAAACAGCTATTTCTTTTTTCTTTTTCAAAAAGTGAGATAGTTGCTTGGATAGGCGGCAAATGCTGGGCTTTCGTTTGACCACCCATAGATTGAATTTTACTCGTGGTTCCTACCCATGTGCAACAAGGTCTAGGTGGTAGCCAACCACACCGACCAAAACCAGTTTGCATAGTAGAGTAGGATATAAGAGGTGCGGATAAGATTGAAATACAGGGTGAGATAAATCTATTCCTCAATTTATTGATCCAACAGCTAAATTTATCTCACCTCATATCCTAATCCCATTCCTATCTCTTATTTCTCGCTATCCAAACGAACTATCTGGTTTACCTTTGAGCTTGAAACGTAAGCTTCAAATTACTTTCAAATCCAAACTACATGTATCATGTATGTTCTAACATGAAAGGCTTTTCTCATCCCCCAGCTTTGCTTGCATCCGGATACTAACACGAATTCATCACTACAATGGTCTTAAAAACCCGATAGTGGGTAACCAATTATAAGATCTAAACCAATTATGCGAATACACAGCTTGTTCCTCGCACACCGCCAATTATGCAGCCTGACTGACTGATTTTTAAAACAATAGTACAAATCAGTACGGTTCGCAAAATTGAATGGACATTCTTTTAGAGAAGGAATATTGAACGGACATACGCATACATCGAGATCGACCTTAGCGGCTTGTCTAGATTCTGCAAGTATAACGCATCCATCGAAATTGACCATAGCAGCTTGTCTAGATTTTGCAAGTATAACGTTAGTGTTTATCAAGCAACACCTAATGGCCAGATTCTTTAAGCTTCATGCTTGCGACTTTTGGTTTATACTCTAATTTTTAAATAGTGTATCTTTTTAAGATAAGATCTACAAGTAGATTGTAATAGACATTATACTGAATTCATCTATATCGGCAAAAACACACACGACAGTTTCTCTCCGTACTTTCTTATGAATAACCATAATTCAAAAATTTAAACTAAAACTCATAGGACAGCAATTAATAATTAAGTCCAAGGACACGAAGATAGTGGGGTTTCTGAGTATGGAGCAAGAATCAGACCTTTTGTGCATTCCCAAATGTAGAGTACAACTGTAACGCCCCCGTTTCCAGGGGCGCGTACGGACACGGCACTCCGCAACTATTCACGCATGAACAGTTATGGAATGTCGCGCAAGAGTATACCATTGCATGCTTACGACAAAAGTCCAGCATATATTTCACATACGGATTAACATCCATTTTTCAACAGCGGGGCGTGCAAGCCCAAAGTATAATTACATTACAGAAGCTCCAAGATCCGCTTGAGCGCGGCCAAGACCTAAAGCCACGGGTCCTCGTCGAAGAAGAGACCTTCCGGGGCTTCCTCAACGGGGAGACCTTCACCTTCGTCTTGATCCTCTAAAGAAGGGCAAAAGCAAGCCATGAGCCAAACAACCGGCTCAGCAAGTCCCAAAGGGACCCTAACTTATTACATGCACGGAACATCAAAGGAAGGGAGTATACTTGGTTTATTAATTTGAGTGGATGCAGTTTTATTTGCAAACATTTTGATAAAACAGCCCAAAACTACTTCTCAAGATCTCAGGGGTTTTTCATGAAGAGTTCATTAACCAACTTAATCAAGTTAAAACATTTACAAAACTACTTAAGCTTTGCTGCTGGAATCACCCAAGTGACACAGCTCCAATAACCGGGAGCACGGCGTATTCGAATACCATTTGTTTGACTCTGCAGAGTTTGCTCAGCTTTACCCACACGATCCCTTAACTCCCGCTAAAGAGTTAAGAAAGCCAGGTCGTTTCACTGCTCGGCTCTTTATATAGGCTCTACCCGGTAGAATTCACTCGGGTCTGGCTCGCACACACACACACACAAGAGAAAACGGCACCGCTTCGAGTGAACTCTACCGTTGTTAGGCACCCAATCACGGCTTGCCTAACCTCACTGCTAAACCTCCTCCACCGCCACACCTGTAGAGTTTCAATCGAGTTGAGCAGCTACTAGACAAGTGTTGACAAGTCAACTCCTGTGATTGAGCGATCACTGTGACATTTGCTCAGCGTAAGGGTTTCAGTCCTTATTTTCACATGGTCCGCAACCTCACCAGGCCCGCGACCCAACCTAGGGTAAGCGGTGGGCGAAAACCGTCTAGCGGCGCACCTCAACCCCACTTACCCTACTCCAATCCTAGGGTAAGAGATGGGCGAAAACCGTCTTGCGGCGCACCACAACCCCCTTACCCTACCTTGTGCCCGCAAGCACTCTCCGCTCTAGGGCACGGTGTCCCATACCACCCTACCCTAGAGTCGGGTTTGCAAATTCTATTGACCCGCAGCCACAACCTTATCAGTACAAGACTTTTGAGTGATAATAATATCTTACAGTTATCTAGATTAACAGATAATTATTTCTAGGGTTACAAAGACATGGCTACAAGTTTAACATGACATTTATCGGTGGTAGGTCTAACTACATAACATGTCATTCTAAACATTTTATTTTATTTTCGAATTAACATTTCACAATTAGCTCAATGCAAATAACATAATAGCATAATTAAATGGCATGGGATACAACATGATCAAAGGATTTGAGACTTGCCGTTGATTTGAATGATCTCGGCTAGCTCGAACGAAGAAACACCTGGATCCCGAGCCTGCACTTGAACTTCCGGGATCTTCGAGACTAGCGCAAACACATAAAATAATTAAATCCAGCTCGAGACTAATCGAGCGAGGAAAAATAAACTATTTGAAAAAGGAGTAAAATGCATAAATCCTTCAAATGGAATTTTAGGAATTTATCTGGGATGAATTTGTGAAAGTGGAGGCCAACATTGGGTCCAGAATATTATTTGGAGCAAAGTGGTGAAATTTGGGAATTTTTGGGATTTTCTGTGATTTTCTAGGATTTATTTGGATTTTTCTGGATTTTGGAAATTGGAAAAATCACTGGAAAATCAATGAACAGTGAAAGGTCGGCCCGGGGCTACAGTGCGGCCCGGGAAGCGGCCCACAGCGACGCGCGGCCCGCAGGCGAGCGCGCGCGGGGAGACGGCGCAGGCCGAGGGAAGGCGGCCCACGCGGAGGCGGCTCGGATGGACGACACGCGGAGAGGCGAGCGAGCGGGCAGACACGATGCGGCAAGGGGGAGGATCGGACGGCGGTGATATAAAGGGGTGGCCGAAACGGTACGGCTCGATCGGACGGACGACATTAAACGGCAACGGGGAGATCGATCGGTGGAGGAGGGGCCACGTCGGGGAAAGGCATCGTCTTCTACCTCCAGCTGCTACAGTACGGCCGCGGCAAAGCAGCGGTGGCGACGGCGGTCCGGGCGCGGGGAGGGGCGTCGCTGGCGATCAAGGGCACCAGGAGAGAGAGAGGAGCGAGGGGAATCCATTTTGGGGATTTGGAGGGTGGGGAAATCAACGGAGAGAGCGGGAGGGAGAAGGGGATGGTTCGGCCAATTGGCGGCGAGGGAGGTTGCCGGCGGCGAGGGAGCTCAATCGGGGGCGATTACACGGAGAGGGGAGCTGGGAGCTCACGTGGGCGGTGGTGGGATTGGCCGAGGAGCCCTGAGGAAGGCTGGCCACGGTGAGGCGGTTTGGGCGGCGGAGCTCGTCGGCGCTAGGGCTCCACAGCAGCTCTCCTGGCCAAGTTAGATCACCAAAGCGTTTAGGAAGCTGCAGATGTGCTCGGGGACAATAGAATTGGAAAATGGGGAAGGTTAGAGGGGGATTGCCTTTTGGGGGGTTGCCGGCGCAGTGGGAGATGGCGGCGAAGCTCTGGGCGATGCGGCTTCGATTTGTAGCTCGGGAAGACTCCTTGGAGGGGTAGGAGGAGGATGGAGGGGTTGGGGAAGCTTGGAGAGCAAAGAAGAGTGAGGGAGCGGTGAGGCGGCTTTTATGCCCGGGCGGAGGGGGGAATCCGAGGGGGAGAAGGCACGGGCGGTGGCGCAGAGTCAACAGGAGTGGACGGGGAGCTGGTGGAGAGTCTCCTCCGCGCAGTGGGGTGACGCCAGGCTCTGCGGCGGCTTAATGGCGAGGCGACGGGGATGGGAGCAGGTGAGCAGCGGGTATGGGTGCGGCGAGGCTTGCGGGCGAAGGGAGGAGGCAGCCACTGGCAGGCGGGACCAGGACAGGAGCGAGGCGACGTGGCAAGAGCGCATCCACGACTTCGGACGAGGCTGACGGGGGCGCGGGCGCGGAGGAATCCAAGGCGCGGCGCAAAGGCGGTGCAGGCGCAGGCGAGCACGGCGCGCAGCGCGTGCGCGGGGAAGGGGGCGGCCTTCGGATCGGGCGGCGTCGGCGTGACGCGAGCAGCACGGAACCACGGGCGCGAGGCGGTGTGTCCGCGGGCGCAGCGCGCACGCGTGCACGAGGGAGGAGACGGGGAGGGAGCGGGGCGCCAGCGCGAGGGGAAGAGGCGGGGAGTGCGGCGCCGGAGAGAGAGAGGGAGCGGGGAGAGGCGCTGGGCGAGGGAGGAAAGCGGGATAGGGGCGGGGCGCCAGCCGAAGGGGAGAACGGGGAGAAGGGAAAGGCGCCATGGAGAGAGGAAAACGGATTGCCGAAAAGGGAAAGCGGCACGAGGGAAAACATTCCCGAAAAGGAAAGTTTTCAGAAAACACCCAAAAATGCAGCAAAAATAATGAAAATTTTTGGTTTGAAATTTTGGGGCTTTTCAACAACGATCATCAATCCATAATTGCAGGGAAATTAACAAGTAACCAAGGCGTAGACAACAATCCTTTTCCTCATTGAACACATGACGATCCACCACACCACACAAAATCATGCTGGGCAACTGTTCGAAAGCATACGAGACAAGGGAATTGAAGGCTTTGTTCATGAACCGAATACCAAGGAACAAGAAAGCCGTACGGTCTAACCGCCGACGGTTCAGGGGTGTAGTCCAGTGGGTAGCTTTCTTGCCGTGGATTAGGGACCAGCAGCGCCTGCAAAGACTTGGCGTAGAGGACCTGAAGAACACACCAGATGAGCCCAGAAAGCGACCTTCATAACAAATGAGCAAAAACGTTGTTCATGGAGAAAGCGACTTCATGGTAATCTCCAATGCAGAAGCAGGGTAACCTCTGTTCAAAGCAAACTAAAGTACAGACGCCAAGCAAAGAATCGGAAAAGTTGACAGTCTTTACGTCAAAAGAGAGGTAGTATAAGCACAAGGGACCGTTCATATTGGCTTCTATAGCTACTGTTGGAATAGTCTCACATTAATTGTGGAAGAGCAAGAGATCTAACTTAAAAGTGGGAGGAGTTCCTCACCTCATTAGCTAGCTTTTGGGGTGAGAAGACTCTTACGATTCAACAAGTGATATCAAAACCCGATTCTAACATCTTTGACCCAATGAACACTAGTGTATGAACGTCTCATAGGCTGTGACCCTGAGAGACCATCGGTGTACGATGAAAGGGCGGTGAAGGGTTAAGGGATACCAATGTGTGAAGGGAGAGATTGTTGAAATAGTCCCACATTAGTTGTGGAAAGGCAAAAGATCTAACTTAAAAGTAGATGTGTCTCTCACCTCATTGGCTAGCTTTTGAGGTGAGAAAGACCTTACAATCCAACAACTACACTTCTATATAAATGGTTTTACCTAACTTTCAAATAGAGTGTTTTTTAAGGTGGTCTCTATTGCATTACACACTATAGTAACTTTATTTATATCAACTAAAATCGCACACGAATCTCTCTCTCAACAAACTTATCGATAGGCTGTTACAATTCATAAGCTAAAACCAAAAACCAATATAAACGGGCCAATCTCTTTCATAAATATTAGATATCACTAGAGCAAGGGATTCTAGTTTGGTGAAAAGAAATCTATGCAAGAGAAAGGCCAGCTCATGCCAGCGATGGTTAAATCCAGTTGAAATGTTGAATGTTATTATGTTAGGAATTGAAATCTAACACGTGAACTGGAATTGCAATACCAAATTCACGAAAATTTGAACCGTCGGCATTTGGATAGAAATCGTAATTGCCTTCTATGAAATGAAAAGTGTGACCTGAGAGCTTTAGTAAAGTGTACACACATGCAGAATTACCACAAGAAGCGCTAGGTAGCTTAAATATGTCCGAAAGTGGAATAAGCTGGGCACCAGAACGAAGGTAGGTAACAAAATCAATTGACCGATACTTGACTGGTTTGATATTAGCCAGGGTGAGCTGGCGACATCGACCTCTCGGAATAGGACCACGTGGTCCCCAAGAATCCTCCTCATTTTGGCTCCATCTCCATGACCAATGATAATACGAGTCACAACGGACCAGTCAAAGAGTTCTTGTTCCACAGTAACGCTTGTCCTATTTGTAATAAATCACAACTATAGTGTCACTATTGGCAATGGGACCAGTTTAAAAATACTAATGTAGTATCATGATAACTCACATAGTAACACATGCTAATAGATGGAGTGTAATAAGCCTGAATGGTAAATTAACCAGCAGCACGAGAAAGGGAGAAATTCCACTATCCTAGAAAAAATACAGTAGCAAACTCCAGGAAACACTCATATGAAAAACTAAACTTACGGTAGATAAAACAAGATTTTTATACTACTAAGCAAGCGAAATAACATATTTCACAGAAAACAAGCCCTGTCTCAAGTATGCGTAGTAACAAGACAGTTGCCACCGGTGGAGGGCTTGCTATTTTTTATAATGAAGAACTCTCACATGTAATAATAACAAAATCTAATGTTTGTACAATCAACATTTCTAGTCCTATGCTTTGGTTCAGTTATATTACATATGTAGTGTAGTGATCTGCTATGTCACTGGAAAAACAGCTGCGATTGTTAAAGATAGAAACTCTAATTTGTCAAACTACTGCTTGATAAATAATTGACATACTAGAGTTTCTATCGTATGGGTATCCTCTCCCCTTAGCAGCCAATTATAATTAAAGATCCTAAAATGCCAGACATGAGAAACATTTTACATAGTGTTCAGAACGGCCCTCAAGGATGTTTTCAAATGTAACATTTGGCCATAATTAAAAAATAGAGGGTTGTATTAGGACATTAATATGTCTATGACACAATAATACCAAGGACCTTCTAATCTAAATCAACAATGGAAGGGGAAAATATATGATTAAGCCATAGAGCGTGGAATCATGAACAGGTGGGTTTTAACTTTCACCACAATCTGAAAGATAAAAGGAGCCCATATGAACTTAGAACACATAATCAAAAATTAATAAACTGTGTGGGTTTCCCATGAAGATTGTGTACCCAATATTCTTACAAATAGAATGCCATATTAGCAACGACGACAAACCATTTAATCTGAAGTTCAGAACCACTTTAGAGGAAAAAACATCATAACTAAGAGTAAATGAAGTCAAACCATGATTCACGGGGAGAATAATCTATGTAAGGACTTAATTGAGAACCCGTAATTCCCGACCCATCCACGGGGATGGGCTGAGAATTATGGGTTCCCAAACAAAGCCTAAGAGTCTCCCACTTACAAGTTAAATTGCATGAACACCTAAAGTACCTCATAATGGTCAAAGTTTAGTATAAGCAAAGCCCTTAAGATCTAGAGCGTCCATGTGAGCATATGAATAGCACCAATTCTTTTCTTCCAGCAATGTATTAACTTTTGTGGCTGCACATGTGAGGGATGGGAATGAAAAGACCAGCCTCATTGTGACTCAACTCACTACCTTTAGTCCTACAGATTCAAGGAAAAAAGAAAGAAAGAAAAAGATTTTAATTATAGTTATAACTAAAGGTGGAGATCACCCCTTTTTTTTCCTTTAGGCTACATATCTCATGTCTGTAGAAACTTGTCACTTATCAGCAACAGGGCCCAAACTCTAAATATCAAAATACTCCCAGTTTACATTGCAGCAGAATTGTATTTTGATGAAAACTTAAGAAACACAAACCCTTGCATAAGCATGAACAGAATCTTCACTTCCAAATTTTCATTTTACACTTACCCAAGATGATACTAAACAGCCGCTAGGCTGGATCTGTGACTACTTTGACTTGACTATGCTAAGGGGGTGAGTGGAACAGTGCAAACATCAAGCTTTTATTGCACCAACTTAAAAGTGTGGCTGTCACCCACATGGAAAGGACTAAATAAAGGACAGCTGGAGGTGAAAGCATACCATCCAAGTGGCTGGTCTAGTTGTATGTCGGAATAACACGCTTAAATCTCCCAGTTGGCCTCCTGTCCTTAGGGCAGATCTCACTCTTTTCTGAAATTTTATTTGGGCAACGGCTACACGCTGAACAACTTTTAGATATGGGGGATACAATTCCCAAGGCCATGTGGAGAAGTGTGTAGTACAATCGTGAATCCGAAACCTATTTCAAAACTGCATGTATAACATGAGCTAGCAACAAGAAACTGCATTATAGGCAGTTGTGGAAATTGTTCGTAGACTAAGACAACACACTTTTTCTAAACAGCCTAAAGCTTTTAACCCTGCATGAAATGAAGTGTTATAAACAAAATCTCACAGATGGCATGAGTTCTGTAGCAAGAATGCATAGCCAACATCTGTTATGTGGGGACTTACATACAACCGAAGGAAGCAGCACCAGGCAACGGGAGGAGATCGGTTGCCATCAGAGGGTCCTGCGGCAGCAGAGACAACCGGCAATACTTGACCGGGAACAGGAGGCGTGATGGCAAGCACCAGCGGACTACAAGTTCGGATAGGAAAGTATTCAAATAGAAAGTCATATGTATTAGGAGTCCTAGTTTCCGTAAATTGGGTTTGTATCCGAGACGGTTATCTATAGTAGAGGGTTTAGGAGGAATCCAGTCCTATATATACGGACTGCATTGTATCAGAAGAGGCAAGCAATAAACCTTTAGTTACTTCCCTGTTATCTATATCCTCCCTCCCAGAATTCCAGATTATCTCACCGGCGGCGGTCACGGCTTCCGATCGCGGGAGCCCCTGGCCGAGACCGACGGCGAACCACAATTACAACCTCCGGACCTTACGCCGTAACAACATCACACTGATTGCAATGTATGAAAAGTGAAAAGAAAGTGAACCTTTGATGGTAATATGTTACAAGGATTAGATTTCCAGCCCTTCCTCTTGAAATGATCTGCAAGTAACCAACAACCATGTCAGTTTTTCTTACTCTCTGATGGAAAGGCCAAGTTTTGAATAATGCTTTGTTCACTGGTTTTCATGTTTCACAATTCAGAAAATGCGGTTAGCACCTTAAAGTTGCAGTCGTTTTTTCATTTTGAATAAACAAATTAGCTATGCATTCTACAAAGTGATGCAGGCTCAGGACGGAATCTCTTCAGATGACTCGTTAAGTCACCGACTGTATGCAGTATTTACACTGCAGAAAGCAGATGACAGTATTTACACAACATAACACAGATCAACGGATGACACTATCTATGGATATTTGATTTACAACACACTCAAACAAAATCATCATCCGACATATCAGAAGCAACATGAAGCTTTTTAGCTTGAGGTTGATGATCTGACGAGGGGTTGGTTTTATTCAACCCTTGCAAGTAAATTTGTGATGTTCTTCTCGATTTAGTTGGACATTTCAAAGAGGAATTCTTCAAGTTAAATCCCATCATCTTCAAATTCTTGCCAAGCAAAGATTGCCTTCCAGGATTGTTAGGAGAATTGACTTTCCCCCCTTCTTTTTCTCCATTAGTTGCCATTCCATTTGGTTGAGTTGTTAATCGTGCCATAGATTCAACTGGAACAAGTTTCCCATCAACCTGATTGGTGAAAACAAAAGAGACCTGCAATATGCACATGCCATTTGTTAGCAGTTGTCGGCATTTCCTGAAACAAAGTTACCCAACCTAAAATCAGCAGTACAAGTCATCAGTATTTTCTGTATTCCAAAGGTTTGTTCTCCTCAAAACCAGATTAAAAACTGTTTAACTGTTCAGAGGATAGTTTGTCAAGCAAGTTTTCCTTCTTTTATCATCTAAATCTAATGAAGAATCATAAGAACGAACAAGTGGATCCAGTGGAAGAGGTAGAAACTTGCAACTTTTAGAAAAAGTAACAGAGATGTGAGATGTGTGAGTTCTAACACAAACAAGGCCCATATAACTAGACTGATAAGAGACATATGCACCGAGGCCATCACCTCGTCACCAGCAGAATGCTGGAGTATAGTATCAGGTACAGTTGATGGATCAGAATGATGGCCCCAACTTCCTAAATCTTCTTCAGAAGGTTGTCCAATCTGAAAAGGGTGTAAATGGAGCAGAACAGCAAAGTTCTTGAGCTTTGAAGCAACTACAACATTACATACCAAAATAAAAAGGACGTCACATAAATTACCTGTTGATTTGAACTATTCATTTTCTGCACACATCCAGAGATCTCTCCAAACCCACCAATATCAATATAATCTTGCCCTCCTGAGATCGAAACCTTATTATGCTCAGTGGCTGCTGAATCCAAACCATTACCATCTAACAGCATATAGCCATCCTTGTTACAGCGGTCACACTTCAAGTTTTCATGTATTTCAGACCTGCGTGACCAAATGCAAGTAAGGAACAGTACAATGCACAATATCAACTAACGTACTGCATTTAGATGAAATCATGGAAATAATGAATTTGGATATTGGCCTTTACATCTTTTGAATAGTAAATTGTAATGACAGGATATTTAGGCCTAGCTTCTGAATTGAGTCTGGTTTCTATAAATAGTAAGTTTGCAACTGCTGTTATTCTTTGACATTTTATTCGCATCCCTTGGTAGTTTGACATCATATTATACTCTCCACCTAAAAGGGATGGCCAATAATTATTTTATCAAACAATTTATGAATTAATAAGGCCTTACTTTTTACATAATACAAGAAGGCGCGGTGTTCTTGATCCTCACAAATAATTGTGTGCAAAAGCAACGCAATTACACCTAAGTATACGAATGGTGACTAATATCACATTCTTTACCCAAATGGATTAATGATTGACTGCATGAAGTAGAGCATTACTTGATGATAATGATTGACCAAAAAAGATAGAAATGCTAATGTTTTTTTCCACCCAGTTCCCTCCTAGTTTATCCTATTAAGGGTATTTAGGTCTTTTCTTATTTTAGTGTTTGAGTCTATGTATTCTTATATATTGCCCCTTGGGCTATTACAATACATTCCGACTTTATATTAAACCTACATGGTATCAGAGCTCTAATGCCCAATTTGAACCCAGCTTCGGTGCTATTCCGCTGCGCTACCACCGGGAGGAGCATCTCCACACCCGGGGGCAGCCATCTCCCGGCCGTCTCGCACGTGGCCATCGTCGGCCGCACCCACGCTCACACGTCCAAGCGACTTCGTGCAGTCGTCGCCCTCACCGTCGTCCTCGGATCCGGGCGCCACCGACAAACCTTCGCCACGTCCCGCTGTCCTGCGCCTCCTCCTCATCGGATCCGTCAAATCCGGCCGCCGGGCTCTTCCCCGCCTCCGGATCCGGGCTACCCGCGTCGGATCCCGCCGCCACTCGGCCCTCTTGGCCTCTCCTTTCGGCCTCCGCCGCCAGATCTCGCCACGCCTGGCCCCGAGGAGTCGCCTCCTCTGCCGCCGGGGATCCGAGCTCGGACCACCGGATCCAGCCGTCGTGCCGCGCTGGGCCACCTGTGCCTCTGGCTATCGTCGCCCGAGCCAGCGCCGTCGCCCACGTTGGCCCCCGCGTCGACAAATCTTGGGCCGCCGGCCCTCTGCTCGGGCTGTCGGTGCCTGCCCAGGCCTACGCCAGAGCACGCCTCTGCGTCGCGCTGCCGTCGAGCTTCCTCCTGACCGCCGCCAGGCCGGATCCACCGCCTCCCTCGACGTGCCAGGGCACTGCCACCCTGGATCCAGGCGTCCCTAGGCCGAATCTGTCGTCGTTGCTCTTGGATCTGGCCAGATCAAGCCCTCTTCGCCTCTGCTTCCCGCCGCCAGTTCCGGGCCACGCCGTTGCAACCTGAGCTTCCACCCTCTGCTGGACCTGGGCCTTTTCAGCCGCCGCCACTAGGAGCCGCGCCAGCCCGTCTAGGGCCTCCGCTGTCCGCCCTTGTCGGCCCCCATCGCCGAGGACGCCGCCTGCGAGCTCGACCGCCGCAACACCAGCATGGGCGACTCCCGTTCCCATGAGCTCCGACCGCTCGAGTTCCTCTCCATCACCCTTGCCTCCCCCAGCGCCCAAGCTCCCCTGCTCCTCCTACCTCTCTCGCGTCGTGTTCATGAGGGCAGGGAGCTCGCACGGGAGAGAGGGGCAAGAGAGGGGAAGTGTGGTAGGTTCATAGGGGGAGAGAGAAGAGGTGGAGGAGCGGGGATTTTAGTGTCAACTTTTCTCAAATGTAATGCTATTTCATACGTCTTGCATTTGGAGAGGTGTTAAGGGTATTTAGGTCTTTTTCTATTTTAGGGTTTGAGTCCATGTATTCCTATATATTGCCCCCTGGGCTATTGCAATACATTCAAACTTTATACTAAACTTACATATCCAAACCATGTCAAGTCCAATTTGATTAATTATCAGCTGGTTCATGTTGGTTTTTGGAACTCTTTTCTCAATATTTTAACAGAACATAATTAAATGAGGAAAGAAGAAAGGATAGGGCCACACTATATGGAGGAATATAATTCACCTGACATGTTCATGAAAAGTAAAAAGATCACGCAAATCTTCTGTTGAAAGAAAACTCCCCTGTAAAAAAGATGTAAAATCAATATATTTGGCACTTTCAAGGATTAAAAAAGAAAGCAAAAGATCACTGCAAGTACTTGAACCTGCATTTTGTTGTCCACTTGTTCCTGCTGAATAACTTTCTGAAGGCCTTCTTTTGACATTTGACGCTGATATACCTATAGATGAATGTAGCATCAGACTGCCAGCACAAGAAAGTAGCTGGCAACTCAGCATTCCTTCACTGGATAATGGAAAAGAAAGTGAAAAGATATCTTAAAATACAAGATTCAGAGTTGACAACCTTCTCCTCAATGGTTCCTGTGCTTAAGAACCTGTAAATGTACACTCTCTTTTTTTGTCCATCTCTCCATACTCTAGCAGCAGCCTTTGCAAATGTCAATAGATGAAAAAAGTCAGGTCAGACAAGGTGTGTGCAGTTAAAAGAACCTTCAGAAGGTAATAAACCAGAGCTGCATAGATATTAACCTGCTTATCGTTGGCAGGGTTCCAATCAGGGTCAAAGAGAACCAATCGATTTCCACCCACCAAATTAAGCCCACAACCACCTGCCTTGCTACTAAGTAGAAAGACAAACTCATCCTGCCAAATACAGTAATTTCAGATATAATGGTAGGTTGTAATAATTCTTCAGGATTCAAGGCAGATCTTACGTACTCTAGATAGATCATTGAATTGGTTCACCAGCTTTTGCCTTTTATTAATGGATGTTGCTCCATCAAGTCTAACATATGGGTATCTTCTTTCCCGGCATAATTGAGCAAATAGATCTAACGTCTGCACTTTTAGAAAATGATAATGATTAATTATTCCAACTGTGGAGGTATCCAAAAAGAATTAATTATAACTATTAGCCTTCATGAACAGAAACAAGGTCGCATGTGCAATTTAAAAGCACTGTATTCTCTCATTTGATGGCAGGCATATGGAGAATATGTGGGGCACAACATAGGTAGGCAGCTCGTCTTAAGATGCACAAAAATAAGGTCATGTGCAGAAACAAGTACTTCGAAATATATCATTTTGACAGTTGCAAAAGGAAACGAAACATAAATCCCAAAATAGAGTTTAAGGTACTTCCCCCTTCTCTTTGTCATTTATCCTTAATGCATAGTACCATGTTCTCGACTTAAGCAGGCACAGCCATCCAATAGAATTGTAGTGATATGAGATTAGGCCAGAGACTAGGCAGTCATGAGCTGCTGGTTGTAAGATGCATATCATTTGTAGTTCGTATAATTAGTATGTTCATGTAGGATTTGGTCTGATCATAAACATGGTGGTAAAGGCAATGAAGATGTTAGGATTAATAATGGCTTACTACTATCCCTTTGTTTTTTCAGAAATATTTAATAGTAATACTTGAAAAAAGTTGGATTGCCCTTTTGGTTAGTAAAAAGAATGCTATAGCAGGTCCAAGGCTGCAAGCATATAGAACTTTCTAGTCGACAAAGATATTGAATTATTGGCTCATATTTAGTGTTTTTTAAAAATAACAATGTACTCTCTAGTTAGCTGTATTGTTGGAAGGCTCACAGAGGGTTTTGAAGATATGAATTACTGGTCACCAATGATACCTTACCACAATATCATATTAAAATAATACACCATAAACACCTGACCTGAGTATAATTTGATACAAGGACAATACGATCATCAGTTTTCTGTTGGAGGTGCCCCAGTAATCTAGCCAACACATGCATTTTGCCAGATAGATCTACCCACATTCCACCTCCACCAGTCCATGATCCGGATCTTGCATAAAATAAACACTACCAGTAAATTCGATTAGCTAATTGAGAAGCTAGTGAGAGAAGTGTGAAATACCTTCCCGAAAATAGTTCCGGAGGGAAAAAGCGTAGACAGTCATCAAAACCAGAGCTTCCTGAATTGCTACTTTTTATGGTGTCATAGATCAGCTGAAACATGAAGATAACCGACCAATGAATATATCATTGATTGTACTTATTATAACTCAAAAGGTGAAATTATAAGATGCAAATGGCTAGGAACAACAGTAATGCAAGTAACCGCGGCCCAGAAAGATGCAGTAACCACTGATAGATTGACGGTCAATTGGATCACTCGCATAGATGAGTCGAGTAACCAGGTCAAGTCAGAGTAAGCTACTCAGTAAGATGTTGCTTGACAAAAGCAACATACTCAGCAAGACGTTGCTTGACAAAAGCAACATACTCTATGTCAACTCCAATGATTAGCATGTACTCGCCGGAGACCTCGCCGGCGACGAACTTGTCGGCTAAAGATCAATGACGAAAGTAGAAAGAGCTAGAGCACTGGAGCTCTGATACCATATTAGTAGACAAGGGGTGGGTTCTTTTGGGCTATAGTTTTGGCTTTTGGCTTATAGTTTTTGAATTCTGGTTATTCGTGAGAGACAGTACGAAGAGGGAAAAGGTCGCATGTGATTTTGGCCGGCATAGCTGAACTCAGTACAATGTGTATTAAATTCTACCTATAGACCCTACCTTTAAACGACACGTCGTTTAAAAGCTAGTTACTGTAGCAATGGAAGCCAAAGATAAAGTGGAAAAGAACCCACCAAAGGACTCCTCACCAGTAACAAACCTCTATTCATTTAGAACAGGAGTTTGAGTATATATACAGGGCAACCCTAACCCTATTAGGCCTATTGGTCCAGAAACATGTTGGGCTAGATATATACACTTAGCATATACTTAACACTAGGAACCTTCCCTGAAAAGCAATCAAGAAAGAAAAAGCAGTGCATGAGACTTCTACCAAGCCCATTCTGCGTTCTACAAGGATTAATGAGTCAACTTATAGCACTGTCAAGCTGAGCAGGGCACATTATCATGACCAAAATTTAAAATACTGTCAAGAGGCCTTGCCTTCAAAAGCTGAGAATTCCCGTATGCAATGCAGGTTTAGCACATGTTAGCATTTAGAGGAGAAATTTACAATGTTCTGCTTAAGCCTACAGTGTTTAAAATAGAGATTATAGTAAAAACTAACAGATCGTCAATAAACTTTGGGTGTATTGTTGAAGCTACTTTCACTGAAAGAGCAAGAGAAATGCATCTCAGGCGAAACATTAAAATTATTTACCTTTGGATGGTTGCATAATTTCTTGAGAGCAGTAATATATGCCAAAATTTTGGATTGCTTTGCTTCTTCAGATATCAAGCGTTTTACCTGAAAGGGTCAACAATAGATTATTGTAAATGTAACTCTGACTGTCTTAGATGTGCCTACTAAATATTGTTTGAAACTAAGAAAAATGTACAATTTCCTCACATTTTTGGAATGTATGAAGTGGTTGTACAATGTTGTCTGCAAAGGAGTCAGCTTGCAGCACACTACTTCAACAATCTATACATAAGCAAAGTTAAGTAACGCATATAAAGCATTTATAAGAAGAAGAAGAAGAAAATCTTCAAAAAGAAGAGAATCCTTACCAAAAAATAAGATAAATACCAGGTATACAATTTTCTTTTGAATAAAAGGTGTGATTAACATATTAGGACAAACATACACAAGACAGAGAATTCAAAATGTTCAGACAAATAGATAAGCATACCTTTGGTGGCAAGTGATTGGACAACAGGGCATTCGTTCGTCTCAATATAAACTGAATATCATTGAGAAACCATCAGAATGTAATTAATCTCCAGCTAGCCCAAAAACAATAGAAGGAAATGCATCAAAACAGTTCTAAAGGAGCAATACAGCATAATGTGCAAATCATAAAGTTATAAAAAAATTATGTAGTGCGGAGTGTGGACAAACTTCTTCAGCAGGAAAAGACTTGCCTGATTTACTTTTGCACTAAGCTCTGCAGATCTCTCAGATCCCAACTTCTTTTCTTCTGCACTTGCTGTGGGTTCTCTTCCACAAATTATTGGTGCCTTCAGTCAGGGGCGGATAATGTCAGAGATAAGTAGAGAGTAAAGGAAGACAAGTAGCAACAAAAAATCCTTTAATACAATTCTAATCAATAATCATAGCTGAAAACACTACTTGTGTGTTAATAAACAGTAGTAACTCATAACTTAGCAGTATAACATGATTCGTATAAACTTACATACTTACTTCATAATATCGGCGGAAATATGCGGCATCCCCCAGAACTCCTGGATTTGTAAAATTTACCATTGAAAAGAACTCTTCCAAATCATTCTGCAGCATATAAATCGAATAGGTCAAAGTTCAAAACAATTGTTTCATTTACAAAAAGAAAAAAAAGGAAAGCAAAAAAAACTACCTGCATTGGGGTACCTGACAACAGGATACGCCGTGTACAAGGAATGGCAGCCAAGGCCTACCACATTAAGTGTTTTGATGAGTTCAGGCAGAACAAAATCGAAGAGGAATCCAAGTGCAAACAACTCATTGTATATAAAAATGTAACTAAATTGGCAAACCATTATACCTTATTCGTCAACGTCTGATCATTTTTCAGCCTGTGAGCCTCATCACATATGAGAAGGTCACAGCCTCCCGGTCTTTCAAACTTTGAAGAATGCATTCGGAAGGTTTCATAAGATATGATAAGTACCTGAAGACAATTCACAATGAACATATGTTTTTCACCTGACATTGTCATCAACTTGCTCTTCTGATTGCAATTAGTAAGCATATAAATGTTAAAACAGAAGAAAATGAGTGTGGGCAAAAAAAAAACCTGAAGACGGCTCAAGGGTTTTAAGAAACTTTCTATTCCCGAAAGAACATCAGCACGTGTGCTTTCACAGAGGGCAAGCAACTGCACTCTGCCTTTTAACCACTTAATTATCTCAGATTCCCAGTTGCTAACTAGGCTTGTGGGTGTTACAATGACAGCCCTTTTAACCATTGGCTTGCCATCAAAGCCTTGACAAAGAAGGGTATATAGTAAAGTTATTGACTGTAAAGTCTTCCCCAATCTGGACAAGTATAAGGTAACATCAGACGTAGGTTTATGTAATGGTGACTAAACAAAGGGTTGAAAGGCAGAAGCATTACATATTTACTTCAAAGTATAAAAATGGACTAGAGGGAGGGATTTGGTCCAGCTTATTACCCCATGTCATCAGCTAAAATGCATCCAGCGATACCATCATCACTTAGCGACCCAGAGACACAATCAAACATAAACTGAACTCCTTCCCTGCATTAGAACAGAAGCATGTAAAGTGATGCATGCTAAACTAGTACTAAAATTTTCATCTCACTGCTTTCACAACACAGAACAAATCAGCATTTTTTTAAAAAAAAAATAAAGTCATTGCTTGCACTAAAAAAAAACTCGACCTGCGGGGGGAAGAAACCCCCGGGCATTGCTTTAAGAAGACGATCTTCTCACGCAGATCGAGAAAATCCCCGAACCCCTGCTCCACCCTTACACCGGGAACCAACGCCCGACCTTGTGAGACGACCAGCGGATCCTTTGGATCAACGCCATGGCGGGTTCTTGACCGTGTGCTTTGGTATGGTAGCAGGCGAGAGGATTTTTTTCCCCCAAGCCTGAAATTCGCTCCCACTGGGAGTCGAACCCAAGACCTGGGGGTGCTACTGAGGCACTCTAACCGCTAGGCTAGAGGCCCTTTCGCCATTGCTTGCACTACATAAGTTGGATCTAACATCAGGGACATACAATGGTTTAGCCTGAAAATACAGCTATAGTGGCAATATGTAATGTCTAAAACGCTACAAGACTACAACTTACAAAGAGCGCATCTTACTTACAAGTGTAAAGTTTCATCAGAAGCTAGAGTTGATTGTAATTCATAGGAGGAACCAGAAAATAGAGGACTCATTGCAAAAGATCAATATGATCAAAAATGCTACGATCGTGTCAAAATGAACAGAGGAGAAATACTAACAGAAGAGTATATTACCTTTGATGGGGTCGAAGGTAACGTACAAGCAAGTGATCAACTTCGATTGCAGCAAAATTGTTATTTTCCTTGTCACATCCCTCAGGTTGCCACAAAATCAATGGCTCTATGCCAGGTGGAAGAGGTTCCTCCTTTTCTAAGGAATCATCACTAGCAACAGCAGGCAATTGCGGAAGATTATTTACAGCTGCAAATGGCTGCATTGAACCCCATGGGACAAATCTTTTTCGAGCTGAAAGGCGCCGAACAAGATGCTCATTATTCTCACTATATCCATTTTGGCACGGAGGTTTGAATGGTTTTCGAGCTATCGCTGCCGCGTCAGAAACTGAAAGGATACGCGGAATTAGTGACTGCCTTCTTACAACCAGATTTCCCCTGACAGCAACCAGAAAAAAATATAAATATATATACAAACAAGATCGTGCATTTGCTAAGCTATAGTCAATCAAGCTAAAACAAATTTTCGTGTGTGGAAGGCAAGCTAAAAGAACATGACATAGTTAGAGCTAACAATACAAAGGATCATAAAAAGCTTGAAGTGAACATTAGCAATACATCACATGGAACAAGACTGTTCCAGCTGACCTTATCTAATTGACCAAATATAACAAGATTTCTGGATTCTAATAAATCACATAATAGACTAGTCCTGTTGTCACTATCATACATGTATCCTTAAGACCCTGCCAGGGAGATAACTAAATGGTTTATCCACACTACAGAGCAATCTGTTGCACATACGAGACCATACTCGGCCAGATCAGATACCAATTATTTACTTGGTAGGTTGGTATGCATACTGAGTTACTGACTCAGTCAAAATTTACAAGACAAACTACAGCTTGCTTAAATCTCTCAGTCCAGATTTGCATACTTCGGGCCTGTTCTATTCGACTTTTGAAATCAGCTTTTGGTTTTTACTACAGTATCTAACTTTCAAACGGAATATTTTTTTCAATAGGTCTACAAGTTAATTATAGTACACATTGAAAGCACATCATCTATACCAACCAAAATTGCATGCGAGTATCTCTCTCTATATAATCTCTGTCACGAACAGCTAAAATTCAAAAATTTTAGCCAAAAACTATAAGCTGCAGCCACAAGAACAGGCCCGAAGTCTTGCTGTTTCTGTAGAGCCATGCATACTCACCAGTCACCGCACTTGCAGAATGGTACCATTCAGCCTGAAGTTGTTATGAAAAACTTGAATGTCATGTATAATTAGTTAACCAGAGGGCTTAAATCAAGTAATCAACATTCAGGCCTTCCCCTTGGATATTCTAGAACAAATTCCTTCGGAAAATAAACCCATCAGGATACTTGGGGAAAACCAATCCAGTGGGATCAAGTAATTCTAGCCTTTTTGTCCAAACAGGTCAGTGTGTGGGTTATGGATATTGATTTGGAGCTTTTGGGCTAAATTTCTAAAGGAATAGGATCAAACGCACACAAGCTGAGGTACATGATTCAAACGTATCCAACAGGGTGTGGATTAGTGTATCATTGGGGAAGATGCTGAATTGGCATCAGAAACTCACAAGGCTATCCTGTAACAATTCACGAGCTTTCATCAAACAGTCTAGCCACACCATCTAAATTTAGATGCGCAGAGATGCAAACCCTAGGAATCCACTACGATGCGCCAATACACCAGCAGCTCACGCACGCATACGTCGAAGACGAAATCTGACACAAATGGTCGCGTCAGAGCGTACCTGACGAGGGCATCTACGTTCTGCGATTTCCTCTCCCGATCAGGCGCCGCCGCGCCGCGCCGTCCGCCCCGAACTCCCCGGCCGCCTTCGTCGTCGCCACTGTCACTGTCGCCTCCTTCCTCGGCTTCATCGACGCCGCCTGCGTCACTGCTCTCCCCAACGTAGTCGTCGTCGTCGCCGTCGTCAGCCTCCGCCCCGCGCTCCGCGTCGGACTCCGACTCGTCGAGGTCGGAGGAGACGGCGACGATCTCCTCCTCCGCATCGCTGCCGAGGCGGTTGCGTTTGCTCCTCGAAGCCATCGCCTCACCTCCCGAGTGGAATAGTGGAGATGGGTATCGAATCGTGTGGATTTTCCGCTTGCTGTTCGGCCTGGGGAATTTTAGGAGAGGAGACTGGAGAGGCGGGGGGCGAATTGGAGGCGCTGCAAAAATTTTGGCGGTAGGAAGGGGAAGCGTGTCGGGGAAGATGCGGGAAAGACAGATGGAAGCTATTGGGCTAGAATAGGAGACCCGTACGTATTAGGAAGCCCATGTTGGCTGCAGGCCCAAACTTGTTAGTTTTTCTGTTTAGTATTTGGGCCGCATGTTAGCTCTTCGGCTGTGGTTCAAATTAGGCTTGCATTTATTTTATTTTTTTCTACTCTCAAAAAAACATTTATGTATTTCCCTTTTGACATGTGAGTTGTCTTGTCAAAATGTTCCGCGCATCTGTTATCTAACGTGTGCTAGTGACGAGCATTGCTGTGCAGTGATCGGGGGCCGTTCTTGCTTATGTAGGACTTGTAGGAATACTGTTCACATATAGCCACTAGTTTCTGGGGATTTGTAGGAATCCCATGGTTGAGAACACCCGCAATCTGTATGTATGTACAGAAAAACATGCTTATTTTTTTTACAGAAACGCTGAAGAGAGAACTAAAAAAACTCGTCCAGAACATTAGCACACACAAGGCAAATTCTACTTTAATTACAGCGTAATAGTCACTAATCACACCCTAGTAGGAGTAGCCCTCCAGCTCGCTCATCTTGACGTGGAGGTGCCTCTGCGCGAAGGCGTACAGCCTGCCCATCTCGTCCCCGTCCACCACGCCGTTGCGGTTGGCGTCCGCCTCGCGCAGCGCCTCCCGCGCCTTCCACCACGCGAACCACAGGTTGAGGCTGCGCAGCGCGCGCTCCAGCTCCTCCCGGCTGATCCTCCCGTCGCCGTCCCCGTCGAACTGGGCCAGCCACGCCCTGAACTCCTCCACCGTCGTCTCCCCCTGCGGCAGCGCCCGGTAGTACCGCCTGAACGCCATGTTTTGTACTAATCACAGCACGTACGTTCCTGACAGTTTGCTTCTCCTCCTCAGCTCCTCTTGTCTGATACGTATCCACTATCCAGTATCCATCCATGACCGATAACTACGTTGCTTTATATATGCGGCCTAACTGAGAAGGTGCGGGAGGTTTGCAGCTCGGTTGCCGCACGCTTTCGCGCACGTTTGATACGACGCCGGCCCGGCCGGTCATGGACACGACACGGGGCGTGGAATTCCGGTGCGTTGTTAGGCGAGACAGTAGGGACTAATCAGTGCAGGGGGCATGTTTTTTTGACAGGTTAAGATTCGTTGCTTGAAACAAGAACAACACAATTCGTGGATGCATGGTGGCATGGATGAAGAATCGGATGCCTCCGCCTTTAATCGGTAGGCTTCTACATTTGCTGCGGACGCATGCAGTGGTCCTATATATTGCTTGTGCTCGATCGTTTGGTATATCTGGCAGCAATGTCAAAATTCGTTCAGAGATGACCAATGAGAGCAGCTGTTTATTTGTCCCTCGTCTTGCCCTACTCTGTTTTCTAGAAGACAAGACGCAACTTTGCTCACAAGTTCATAATGGTAAGCTTCCTTCTGAGAAATGCTTAGCCGTTAGGTAAGCGTTAGTCAAGAATTTCAGCAAATCCTAGGTTGATGCTGCCTTCTATGACAAGTAATCCATCTTTCAAATGTTTTAGCCTAACCAATACGAGGGAAAAGGAATAGACTTGATTATTGAACCTCCAAGGTTTCCCCACGTGAGTAGTAGACTTGACTATTGAACCTCCAAGGTTACCCCACGTGAGTAGCTGTTCTCAAGGCAGCGCAAACCAATGAGCAAGAATATCCACCCCAAAATAGCTTCTTAATTTTTATTTTTTTAAGCTTTGCGGTCCTTTTTTAGCCTTTTGTTTTTCTTTTTCTTATATTCCTTTGCATTGTCTCAAAAGATATAGCGTTTTCCTTTTATCTCTTTTGTAATTATTTTTCTCAATTTTTTATTCAAAAAACTAACAAATGCTACAGTACATTTGCAGCCAAAATACACATAAAAGGCACGACTTTAAGCCATTTGGAGCAAGCCCTAAAAATGAGTCGTTTATTTTTTATCCAATAGATTATATTAATTAGGATTTACTTATACTACCATCGGCAATATTAATAGTAAAATCCCGATAGGAGTAAAATTGTAAAAGAAATATATGACATAAGAGTAACTTATGCAAACGTTGTGGAAGTGTGCATAAGAGAGACTGCGGCAACAGCACAGGGAATGGATGAGGGGTGGAGACAGAGCGATGGAAATGATTAATAATAGGTTTAAAGGAAACATTCATAATATCCTCAAGAAAAAAATTAGGTTTATAATGAAAAAGATTATTATGCTCTCGCAAATTAATTATTAGATTTAATTTCTACTATCACTTTCTTACTGCCAGTAGAATACACCGTAAAAGTTCCCAAATCTGAATACCTTTAATGTGCCTTGTTTGATTAGACTTCAATAATTTTGAAACCGAATATCCTTTTCTGTGTAATGACAAAGTTAGCCCCAGATACTGATAGCACTTTTTCTTGCATTGTTCGTTCAGAATATGAACAGGAGAACAAAACGACAAAAATCTGTCCACTACTTTCAGGAGCAGACCCAGAAATTTTAAAATAAGTATTCAAAATTACAAAAATATTGTTCAATAGAAAACATAAAAGCCTACAATAGCGAAAATTAAAATAGAAATGTTCATACTAGAGACAACATCTCAAATAATATAAAGAAAATAAAAAATAATTAAAATTCACAAATTAACTCGACGATTCTTTGTGCCTTGAAACCGATTGAAAGATTACAATTAGTTACACTAATATGTAATTCCACTTAGCTCCTATTGCCCCTTCTAAAACAATCTATATTTACTATTCACGTTAGGATAGTGAAAATTGACTTAAAATTATTTGTTTGCACTTGTGAAATACTTAGTATTTGTTCACAGAATCACAGGTAAGAAGTGGAGAATATGTATTTCAATAATTCATAAGCAATAAGTTATCTGCTGCTAAGGATCTTATTTCACATATTCATAGCAAAGTGTTTAGATGAAGGTATAACATGAAACTCAGTAGCTCACATCTCTAAAATACTTAGTATATAGATATAGGCTACTCAAATTTAAAGATGTGAAGAACATGGATTTCAATTCATAAGGCATAACCACTAATTTATAGATAACTAAGCCAAATACAGTAATCCACCACATTTAAACAAGATCTAAGCACCGAAAGTGAAACAAGAAGAAACATATGCCAAATCCACATCTATTTAGTCATCCACGGATCTATCATCCACTTAGCTCGGAAGTACAAAACTACAAACTCTAGGGGCACACAAGCAGAGCAGAACAGATCTACCATCTATGCATCTAGATTTTAGAGCATGGGGGTCGTCGGGTCGGAGAGGATGAACCTGCCCTAGTGTTGCAGGCCCGTAGTGCGGCAGTGCTTGCTTGGCCGGTGGCCACTCCGGCCTCCAGCGCTCCTGTCACCTACGCAGCACTTCAGCCCCCTTGCCACCTACGCCGCCTCCAGAAGACCAGAACTAGGGGCATGGACACCCACCGCCGCTAGGCGCTAGCCATATGCCAAGAGATGGAGAGACGATTAGACGCTAGATAAAGAGAGGAGAGACTGAGTGAGACACGGTCTCACAACTGGTATGAACAGGACGACAGTGGGTCTGGGCCAGTGTTGATGTGAGGGGAAATGGGCCAAAAGGATATGGCATCAATTTAGGCTAACTGGGTGTAAATAAAATTAATTTAGCCCAACTACTAGTGTATACATATGTATTATATCTTGTATATAGTGGTTTTTTTGCCAAAAAATTTAGGTATTCGATTAAATACCTATGAATAAAGCCGGGTCTGCCCATGACTACTTCTATACTCTCCAAAAAAAAACACATATTCTGAAGCTATGTTGTGCAGTTGGCAAGTAGTACATCGATTCACTGCGTAGTATATTCAACTTCTCATTTGCCCTAGTTTCAATGAAAGTTTTTAGCTATAAAATGTTTTATATTCGTGTAAATAGAGATCATGTATTGCGCTGTTCGTCGGAATCTTCATAGATGCTAATATGCTATGAATATGATGTTCGGTAAGCATTCATGTATTCGCTGAAATTTAGCAAATACACCTACAACTCTTTTTTTCGTTCAAAAGGAGGAGCACACTGCACACTCGCATGATAGCATCCTTTTGCTATATCTGAAGAAAAGGGACATTGGTACCAGTAGCTACAAGCATCCAAGATATTGAAGTTTCAACCGTTGTGCATTATTTAGCCGCACGTTACTCGATTCGCTCAGTTCGAAGCACTAATGCTTACTGTAAAATAATCCACAATATAAAATTTTAACAGTTTTGCTATTGCACATACGACTGAATTTTTTTTATGTTTCAGTCACTTGAAATTGCATTCTCAATGAACTAAAATTGCAGTCCCCTAAAAAAACAGCTGCAACTTCAGGTGACCTGAAATTGCACTCTTAATCAACTAAAATTGCAGCCCCCTCTAAAAAAATACCCGAACATTGGAATTAAAAGAGCCAAATGTCATGTATTACGAGAAGCCAATGTTTCGGGTGTCATTTTAGCGATGTCAACGTTGAAAGTCCCATTATAGCGAAACACGTTGTTTGGAGTCCCATTATAGCAATTTTCTCCTATTAAACTTGAGTTGAATTCAAAGACATATATAAAAGAAGACATTCAAATTTCTGTACATGTTGAAGTCCATTGTGGAAACTACAAGAAAATTTTGTCCTGCTGCATTATACTGTAACTACAATCAACTGGGTTGTAACTTTACTGTAAACAAGAAAATGGTGAGGGCAACAGAGAACAGACAATATTATCATTCGGCAAATATCTTGTATAAAGTAATGGTTAGAAAGGTGAAAATTGAGGCTATCTTTCTTCAAAATCCACTGTGTTACAGCCTTATCTTGTAGAAGAGGGAAATAGATAGATGAATAATGGTTGAATAAATAAACAGATCCAGAGCTTCTAAATATTCAAATAGCATATCATAGATACGCAGAAAGTCTATCCGCATCATACCTATGGCCAATCACAAAACGAATTATGATCCCCTTCTCTTCTTCAAGTTTTTTCCTTTTTCACCTATTTTTCATTACTTTGTTATTAGTTTTAGGAGAGTGCTAATATAACAAATATTCTAAACCAAGTGAGATTAGTAAAGTTTAACGTCAACAACCTTGAGGCATCCTGCTGTAACGTATGGAATCTCTTCTCTTGTGAGATGTGACTGCTAAAGGCAGTATTGATGCCTATCACTGTAACGCCCCGTTTCCAAGGGCGCGTACGGACACGACATTTCGTAACTATTCACGCCTGAACAGTTATGGAGTGTCGCGCAAGAGTATATCATTGCATGCTTACAACAAAAGTCCAGCATATATTTCACATATGGAATAACATCCAGTTTTTGACAGCGGGGCGTGCAAGCCCAAAGTATAATTACATTACAAAAGACTTCCAGAATCCGCTTGAGCGCGGCGAAGACCTAAAGCCACAGGTCCTCGTCGAAGAAGAGATCCTCCGGGACTTCCTCAACGGGGAGACTTTCACCTTCGTCTTGATCCTCTAAAGAGTGGATTAAGCAAGCCGTGAGCCAAACAACCGGCTCAGCAAGCCCCAAAAGGGACTCTATCTACTACATGCACGGAGTTACAATGGAAGGGAGTATACTTGGTTAATTAGCTTTGGTGGATGCAATTTTATTTGCAAACATTTTAATAAAACGGACCCAAAACTATTTCTTAAGATCTCAGGGGTTTTCCATGAAGAGTTAATTAACCAACTAATCAAGTTAAAACATGTACAAAACTACTTAAGCTTTGCTGCTGGAATCACCCAAGTGACACAGCTCCATTAACCGGGAGCACGGCGTATTCGAATACCATTTATTTGACTCTGCAGAGTTGCCCAACTTTACCCACACGCATCCTTAACCCTCATGACTGAGTTAAGGAACCGGGTCTTTTCACTGCTCAACCCTTGGTATACACTCCACCCGATAGATAAGAAACCCGCACATCCTCGGGCGTCCGCTGGCCATCGCAGAACGCCGGACCCGAGTTGTGGGGACCTATTGTTGTCTTGCTCCGACTCCCAAAGCGGGGTTTCACTTAAGTTGAGCAGGTACTAAATCAGGGTTGACAAGTCAACACCTGTGGTTGAGCGCTCACTATGTCATTTGCTCAGCGTAAGGGTTTAAACCTTACATTTTTCACGAGGTCCGCGACCTCCAACTTAGGGTAAGCGGTGGGCCAAAGCCGTCTTGCGGTGCCCCTCAACACCCTTACCCTAACTTGTGCACACCGGCACTCTCTGCTCTAAGATACGGTGTCCCATACCACCCTACCTTAGAGTCGGGTTTTCCAATTTTACTGGCCCGCAGCCACAACCTTATTAGTATAAGACTTTGCATGATAATAATAACCTACAGTTATCTAGATTATCAAGTAATTATTTCTAGAGTTACAAAGGCATAGCTACAAGTTTAACATTGCATTTGTCGGTGGTAGGTTTAACTACATATCATGTTATTCTAAACATTTTATTTTACTTTGAACTAGCATTTCAGAACTAGCTTAATGCAAATAACATAGTAACGTAATTAAACATCATGGGATACAACATGATCAAAGGATTTGGGACTTGCCGTCAATCCGGATGATCTCAGCTAGCTCGAATGAAGAAACACCTGGATCCTGAGCCTGCACTTGAACCTCCGGGATCTCCGACACTAGCGCCAAACACATAAAATAATTAAATCCAGCTTGAGCCTAATCAAGCGAGGCAAAATAAACTAATTAAAAAGGAGTAAAATGCATAAATATCCAAATGGGAATTTTAGGAATTTAGTTGGGATGATTCTATGGGAGAGGAGGCCAAAAATGGGTCCAGTATATTATTTGGAGCAAAGTGGTGAAATTTGGGAATTTTTGGAATTTTCTGTGATTTTCTAGGATTTATTTGGATTTTTCTGATTTCTGGAAATAATTAAATCTCTGGAATATTTGTGTGAACAGTAGACGGCCGGCCCGTTGCAACAGTGCGGCCCGGCCGGGAATTCGCCCACACGGCCGAGCAGCCCAGGCAGCCCGAGCGCACACGCGCGCGCGCGGGGGGGAGCAGGCCGGAACGGCCCACGCACGCGCTCGGCCGGAGGCCCGTGCGCGCGTCCCGTCTTGACGGATGGGCGACGCGTGGCGAAGCTGGACGGGCGAGATGGGGGCGGGGCGAACGGATGTGATGCGGAGCGGGGAGATCGGACGGCGGCGAAGCGGTACGGCGCGATTGGATGGCTGTGGTTATATGGCGGAGGGTGGAATGAACGGCCGGGGTGTGGCCACGTCACGAGGGAGGGCTCTTCTTCAACCTCCAGACGCTATAGTACCCCCGCGGCGGGGATACGGTGGCGACGGCGCTTTGGGCGCATGGGGAAGCGTCGGCGGCCACCGAGGGCACCAGCGGGTAGGCCTTCGAGAGGGGAACCCATTTTGGGGCTTAGGGAGGTGAGGAGACCAGTGGGGACGGCAGGAGGCAGAGAGGGGGAGTTCGGCTTCCCGGCGGCGAGGAGGTTCGTCGGAACCAAATGGGCCAAATTGGGGGTAGTTACACGGTCACGGGAGTGTGGTGCTCACATTGGTGGTGGTGGCGGTAGCTGGGGAGCTTCCTGGAGGGCTGGCCACGGGAGGGGTGCGACTGCCGGAGGGGAGCTGCGTCGCCAGCGCAACACGGGGTTTTACCTGGCCAGAGAAGGACACCATCGGGGTTAGGGAGTAGCAGAGGAGCTCCAAGCGAATGGAATCGAGGAATGGGGGCGGAGAGGGGAAAATCAGCTCACAGGTACCGCCGGCGCAGAGGAGAGAAATGGCGGCGCTCCGAGCGGTGGGGCTCCAATCGGCGGCTCAGGGAGGTGCCCCGGAGTGTTGGGAGGAGATTGAGGGCGGTGGTAGAGCTCGGGAAGCAAAGGAGGGAGAGGGAGCCGAGAGGGGGGTTTTATGCCCGAGCGGAGGGAGCGGAGGCTTAGGAGAGAAGGCAACGGGCGGGACGCGGAGTCAACCGGAGCAGGTAGGGCAACGCCTTGGCGCGGAAGGAAGGCGGAGCTGGCTCTGCACAGGAGTTAATGCGAGCGACGGGAGCAGGTGGAGCTGCGGCATGGGCGAGGGCGCGTCCGCGCGTGGGAGAGGGAGAAGGCGGCCTCTGACAGGAGGGACCGGAGGAGAGGCAGGGCGACGTGGCGCGAGGGCGTCCTCCGATTCGGACCAAGGCGGTCGGGACGCCGCGGCGCGGTCGAGGCGAAACCGCGGGCGCGGAGGGGAGGATCCGAGGGCAGCGCAGGCGGTCGGGGTGCAGGCGCAATGGAGACCGCGGGCGCGGAGGCGAGCAGGGGCAGTGCGGGGAGCGGGCGCAGCACGCACGCGTGCGCGAGGGAGGAGGTGGGGAACGGGGAAGGCGCCAGCAGGAGAGGGGGAGGCGCCTGCGGAAGGGGGAACCGAGCGGCGGGGAAAGCGGGAAGGGCGGCAGCGCCAAAGGAGGGGGGAGACGCCTAGCCAAAAGAGGAAAGCGGCAGCGGGGAGACTTTCCCGAAAGGGAAAGTTTCTGAAATTCACTCAAAGACTCAGCAAAAATTCACAGAAATTTTTGGGGTTGAAATTTTGGGGTTTTTCAATCACCATAAGGTACTTTGGCCTCCCAATCGACTCAGAAACTTTTAACTCTTCTGCAACCGGGGAACCATGGAGCAAGGATTCTTGCAGAGCTCTTGCAGCTGAGAGTTCTGTCTGTAAGCTTACTATTGTCTTATCTAGAAACAATAAAACATACAACAACACTCAAGTTCACGGGAGGCAGGTGCAAACAATTCCACAAATTCTGAGCAGTGAATTCACAGACCTTGTGTTAGTCGAGGCATGGAGTCACAGGCAGCGTCTGGCTAGAGGGTGGGATCGCCGGCGGACTGCATGACAGGCATTGTCGAACTGGAGCAGGGGACAAAGGGCACAGACGTCGGGTTGGAGCGGGATGACTATTGCGGGAGCGGGAGGGGGCGTGGAGTGGGGCGGAGCGGTGCCGTGGGGGCGCAACGCGGAGTATGGTGGAGCAGGGGGCGGGGTGGGAACGGGGGTGTTAGATCGAGGAGACTGACTAGAGAGCGTGAATAGACGGTCTAAAAATTATTCTCTAATTAATTATCAATTTCTATTTGGCTAAACCAAATATAAGATGTGAAACTTAACTTAAATTGGTTTAACATAAATATTGTCTAAATTAATTATGTTCACCTAAGTGCACCAATACTCTAAGACTTATGACAAAATTTGCAATTCTAGAAAGATAAACGATCAATTTAATTATATGAATGTTAATTGCTTGAATGTAATTTGAGCATAAGAAAACAAGTCACAATTGACATGGTTGTTTTTTTACCGTGGTGTTCGGAGATTTGTTGATCTCCCCTAGTTCATATTGAGGTTAGCCCAAACGAATTGGATCTGCTCCACGAATTAAGTCGAAATACCTTAATCCACTAGTGATAGATCTTTCCTGTTTCGGGTAGGTGATCTCCAACCTTCACAACTTTATCGGGTCTTTTCACAACTTTATTTGAGAAGATTACCTTGCACGACGCCTCCAACGCTGTCTGGGAGTTGACAAACTCCAAAAGTAATAAGTTAAGACCCTCGCTTGACTCTCATCACGTGTAACTAATGCACAAACTCGAGTGGATACACAATCCACCTCTAGATGCAACACATGTAATCTAAAGCGGTGGTGCATAGGGTCCAGGCGGAGTGGGGGAGCAAGGTGCGGTGCCAGAGTGAAGGGGGCGGAGTGAGGGAGCACGAGGGTAGTGCGAGGTATTGCCGCCGGATGCAAGGGCGTGATTGACGGGGGCGAGGCATTGGGGCTTGTGTAGGATGAACGTGCGAGGTATTGAGGCTATGATGGGCAGGACCAACTTGCAATGATGCAAGTTGGATTAGCTGAATAAGCGGTGCAGATATTCAGATAACAGGACTAAATTTTAGTATTAGTTATTGGATTTTGTTGATCTAACCGCTAGAAGAGGAGAATATTAGCATGGTTATGTGACAAAAGATTTAATTAAACTAGTATTTTTTTATATTAATATACATGAGAGGGTGTCTATCTGCACCCCTCTCTGCCCCTGCTCGTCCTCGGGAGTCTCGGAGCATGAGCATCGCAGCCATCCACCTCTGCACGCGCGGCTGGCCGCTGGAGCTTCGCGACCGAGAACTATGCCGGCCCCGGGCGCCGCAGGGGTTTCCAACTTTCCGGGCTCCCCGTGCGACAGCACTGTCGCACGGGCCAGCTTCGGCCCACGCGGTCTTGCGTGACTGCGTCCGGACGTGCTGTCGCACGGGCCAGCTTCGGCCCACGCGGTCGTGCGTGAGTGCGTCCGGACGTGCGGTAAAAAGTTATTCGAAATCGTCGACGCCGACGAGGCGACGACCCATAGTTCTCTGCATTTGCGCACATGCACAATGAATGAAGCTGACAAACCATGTGGGCGATGACATGATGCGGTCATGTCATGCCAACCGTGACTGAACAGTAAAAGTGGGCCAGTTTACAGGCATGGCCCCGGTCCGCCACGTCACGTCCAGGCAGCGCGCGATACGTGCTTGCAATTATACTCGGTGTGAGTCACCATCTCACCGACGGCGACGGTGAAGGCAGGAGCGTTGCTGCGTCGGACACGCCGCGCCAGCAGCCTCGATATATAATGCGTGCAAAGTGAATCACGGCTTGTTCCATTGTAAATAACTATGCAACCTACGAAGGTTTTCAGTCTGAAATGACTCTACTGCCGATTGATTATGACCTTTAATTTACTGTAGCTGAGCGGAGCCTGCGTGACTATTATTTCTGATCATGAGGTGTGACCATTTTGTCACGTTGGATTTCTTCGTGACCGGTTTGTTGTTCTATGTGACCACTCGCTCAATAGCATTGCTGATTTACGTCGTTCAGCATTATGCTTCACGGCTTCCCCAGGACCGGCGTTGGCAACGAAGGGGGCTAAATGATGCTTTCTTTATTTTTTTTAAGTATCAAAAGATCAGTCATTCTATACCTAGAATGAACTAAGAAGATCAGGCTCGACAACCTAAATTTAAATAACAATTTAAAATAACATACCTAGACGAAGGGGGCGTCTAGGGTTGACCCCGGCTGAGGTACGCAAGACCGGCCCTGGAGGCGTCCGGGGTGGACCCCGGGCGAGGTGTCACCGGCCCCGGAGGCGTCTGAGGCTGACCCTGGGGGTATTCAAGGTCAATCCCAGGAGGGTTCGAGGCAAATCCCAGGCGGAGTATGTGAGAGCGACCCCAGGAGGGTCTAGAGCTGATCCCGGGCTGACCCCAGGGTCCTAGACATGGCAGAGCCTGTGTGGAGCAAATGACCAAAATGCCCCCCAGAAGTAGGCCAAATCTTAAGGGCAAAGTTATAACTACACTAGCCCACCCTCTCCCCTATAAATATGACCCCTTGTAATGGGAGAGGAGAGGTCATTTTGTAACCCCTAAACTGCCATAGGAAACATACTTGGTGGTTGTGTGCTTTTCATTGGGTCCCTTCACACCCTCGACGGTCTTTGTATCTGATCGTGGGTGCTTACAAATGTATTGTCTGGACTTGTATCGATGACACTTTTTATTGCCAGTGGTCTGACTGGCCTAGGGCTGGTGGTCAAATTGGCTATGGGAGGCGGCGATCAGACCGACTTTTGGTTGGCGATCTGATCGGCCGAGAAGTTGTTTGAATGTGTGTTTGTTTGAGCTAAGTTATCTGAGTGTGGGCATGATATGGGTGCATAGCTTGTGTGTACATAGGTTTATTATTTGGTCTTAGATTTATGATTAGTATTTTGGTGTGTACCTTTTGCATGGTGCATTATATGGATTAATTGTGTTAATTAATGACTTTGTGGATTGTGCGGTTCTACGTGATGGTTTGCTTATTGTTGTTGGTTGTAGGATTTTAGAACTAGGTCACGGTGAGGCATACAAGGATCGAGAGTAGGCACAGGGTGATGCTGAGGTCCAGAACGACCAGGGAGACGCCGAAGATAACCAAGGCTTACGGTGTGGTTACAAGCCGAGACAACGAGGAACTGAAGTAGGAGCTACCAGTGGTGAACATGACGGGCAATAGCAAGATGGACTGGGACTAGGCTCAGTGAGGATTCGAGGTCCTATGCGGTTAAGGAAGCTGGGTGCCGCCATGTGCGAGGAGAATCATATGTTGCGCCAACTGACTTGGGTCATTTGCAAGCGAGGATGGTTCGGTGGGATCCAGACGTGTGAGAGGCTTGGAGGCATGTCATTGGGGCCACGTAGAAGATGGTGAAGTATGAGCGATGCTTCGTGGAAAAGGAAACAGGAAGTTTTGTGGAAAATGATAGAGTGACATTTTGGTAAATTACCTAATACCGAAAAAGTGCGATATATGAAACCGCAGTGTTGGACTAAGTGGTTTAGGTTGTGTATGTGCTAAAAATGTGATGAGGATAAAGTGTTGATTTACTAATGGGTTAATGGTTGTAAGCTGCTTTGAGAAGCGTGGGTGAGAGAGTAAACCCCGGTGTTAAGTGGGGTTAACAGGTTATTCCCGGTTTGGCCTAATGTGTAGATTCATTAGGTTTTGATTTAGGTTGTGAGACTATATAAGGGGAAGAGAGGCAAGGGCTAGAGTTTGAGGATTTTGGTTAAGTCTTTGTGGTGGCTAGCCCTTCCTCCCTCCTATGGGTGATAGATTTGAGAGATTAGGGTTAGGATTTACTTGTGTTGGAGCCTTGTGTGTGTGCTCTAGTCGTATAGCTCTGCTATCCTGAGGGATTGGCTATAAAAATATTCCTCTCCAAGTGAAATGGACATCCAAACCTTGCCCAAGTAAGTTGTGCCATGAATGCACCCATGTGCTTTTGATTTTCTTAGCTTTTTTATTTGGATTTCTTTTCTCTTGAGCTTTTCTAGAGCCAAGGACGTGTAAGAGGTGAAGATGTCTCTTGGAGACAAGATCCCATCTATCTAGACACGATATAGAGAAAGTTCTTGAGTTTTCTCAGTTTCTCTTAAGAGAGCATGATTTTTGGGTTTTGCTCTTGTGGGTGTTTTGGGTTAGATTCGTGTTGCATTCTACCTTGATATGGCATGTGAGAATCCATCCCAGGTCACCTAGACCATCTACGACTCACGAGCAAAAGCAGATCGAAGTTTTCTCTTTTGTTCGGTTCTTGTACCTTCTCTACTCAAATGGAGAAAGGTATCAAGTTTGGAAATGATTTTCATGATTGTTTATGGAAATATGTTTCTGATATCCTAGAGAAGATTCCTGTAAATTTTTGTGTCATTTAGATCTACGGATCAAAAATTCCATCTATTTTGCCTTTTGAAATCATGCTGAAAATACTATTCATTCCTGAAATTACTATAGCAGAGGCCTGACTGGCACTATAGCAGTGATCTGACCGTGTTTACTATAGCATCCCCTATTTTTACTGTTCATAGCGGTATGACCGCCATTGAAACAGTGGTTTGATCGCCCTGTAGGTCAGATCGCCCCCTTCATGGTGGTCAGATCACCCCCTTCATGGTGGTCAGATCGCCATGCATATAAAGGTCAGACCGTCGGCACATTTTGCTATGTTTCAATCAGATCTTCCCTTTTGATTATTTGTCTCTAATCTTCAAAGCTTCCATAGCTACTGGAGTGAAGAATTTTGCTTTCGCTGAAAGGAAAAGATGTTGAAAAGCCTCAGAATTATTTTGGGCTTCTATTCGCCCCCTCTAATCACCATACTCGATCCTACAATTAGTATTAGAGCGACGTTTACTCGTTGATTTATCTTTACCGATCATGAGCATGGCTGCTACTATGCGGTCTCGTTAGTTTTTTGTTCCATCTTCTTGTGGCTCTTTGGCTGATAACCTTGATGAGGCCAGTGACCTTGAATTCTTTAACCGAATTGTGAAAAAAATTGTAAAAGGGCAAATCATGACACTTGCAGGTTATCTAGTGTTCTTGGCCACTCATTTTGGTGTTGTGACAGGGATGTGGAGGCTTTGGGGCCAAAGGAAGAGAAAGAACCCGATGGCTTAGACGGAGCGATCATAAAGGATGATCGTGAAGAGTTTTCCAAAGGTTATCGTCTACTCAAGTAAAGAATGGTGAGTGAGAAGATCAGATCTTCCCTTGTGATTATTTGTCTCTGATCTTCATAGTTTTCATAGTTACTAGAGTAAAAAGTTTTGCTTCCGCTCTAAGAAAAGATATTAAAAAGACTCGAAATTAATTTAGACTACTATTCATCCTCTTTTGTCGTCATACTTAAGATTCTACCGATTTAGCCCTATATGTTTCCCTACATTGTGGACGATAACAACAGAATTATTAGATAATATGGTAACGATAAACGACTCATTTTTTTTATTTCTTGTGGAGATTTCCGTGCCGTGGATGTTCAGGCGTTCCATCAGCGACCTGCCCGTCTCCCCTGCGTCTACGGCATGCATACAGCATTCCCCAATCACCGCAACCCATTGGAAGTCAATGCCAAGTGTCGGTCTCCCACATACCTATCATGCCTGCAACTTCGATTCCTGAAGGGAATAATGTATCTACGCGCAACAGATCATCACTCCGCGCCTCATATTTACGTACGTTCAAGCCACTGTCGCATGCCCTGCGCCGGGAGCGGAGGCGGCGAAACGCGCAGTCGCAGAAGCAACCGGACGAGGCAAAGCAAGCGATCCTCTGATTATCTACTGTATATATCGACACATTTTTTGCGGTCGTGCTTACGTCGCTGGCTCTGCTGCATCACGCAAGCTTGCAAAGTCGTTGACTAGCAGCCGGTAGCGTCTGGAAGGCAGTCTGAACTCTAAACAATGGGATGGAAAATATGACCTGCATTGATCTACATGCGAATGCAATCATTCTATGTTCAGGTCAGAGGCGCGAACAGCAGAGAAGCGTACGCGTCCACGAAAGAACGGGTGCCGATCGATGGAGGCGAAGAGGGCACGGACGCTGCGAGGAGCGCACAAGGTGGCGATCGGCGGGGAGTTCAGCGTCGGGACGGGAGGCGGCAGCGAGAAGGCGTGGCGGCGGTGGGGATGGCGTTCGCTGGCTCGGGCGGAGGTGGTCGCGGTCTGGTTCGTTGGCACCTTGACGTTGCTCGTGCTGGTGTCCGGCGGCGCGGGAAGCCTGGCCGCGTTCTCGTCGCCAAGGACGGAATTCGTGCATAAGCCAGGTAACCATTAACCAACCTTCATTCAGTTCGCTGTTCATTTACGCACACATTCATTCAGTTACTACTACTAGACGTCATCCTGAATTAGCTAAAAAATGTGACATATTGAATTGTATATTAGGACTTATTATCGGTGCAAACTGAAGCCTAAGGCCCTGTTTGGCACAGCTCAGCTTCACTAGTGAAGCTGTTTTTTTTATTTCAGCTTCACGAGCAGCTTCACCGGTGAAGCTAAAACTGTTTTGGAAAACTGTTTGGCAAAACAGCTTCACCAACAGCTTCATGCATGGCTGAAAGAGGGCAACTGTCCAAGATGCCCCTGTCTACCTAACTTATTCTAACATTTGGAGTTGTATGTTTGTATATGGTCATATGAATTAAAAAATAATATATTTGAATGAGTATGAATTAAAAAATTAAAATAAAAAATTAAAATCATTAGAGAAGTGCGAACGGTAGAGAAGTGCGAACGGGAGGAGAGGAAACATGCGTGGGGACCCAGTGGCAAAGTGCTGTAATTTCTGTCAACTACAAGGGCAGTGGGTTCCTAGAACTGCGAGCCTGAAGGAGAGAGCTGTGAAAAGCTACTATTTTCAGTTTCACCCCACTCCATTCCCTTGTGAGAGCATGATTTAAGGAGTTTCATCCATGAAGCTGTTTGCAAAAAGGGTGTTTGGCAAAAAACAGCTCACAACAGCTTATGAAGCTGTTGATGAAGCTGTGCCAAACATGACTTAAATGTGCTTGTACATTCCGTAATGACATGAATTCAATATTTGAGCGTCCAAGTTTCCTTTTTTTTTTTGAAACTAACAGAAAGAAATAGCTTTCGACCGTCAAGAGTGTAACATGAAGGTTCTGTTTGGTGACAGCATTACTCTTTTCTGCACTTTATGTTGCTAGTGTTGTTCTGCTTCTGCATAAAACCTTTTTTTCCCCGAAACTGAGGCAGAATAGCTGCCGTTCAATTAAGAAGAGAAAAAAGTTATTCTATAGGATCGAGTATAGCAACTAGAGGAGGTGAATAGGAGATTAAATTAATTTTGAGGTTTTCAAAATCTTTTCTTTTGAGCAGAATCAAAACTCTTCACTCTAGTAGCTACGAAAGCTATGAAGATCGGAGATAAATAATCACAAAGAAAGATCCGATTAAAACCGAGCAAAACATGTTTCGCCAAACCCCGATGGTCTGACCTCTATAGATATATGGCCTGTTTGGCAGAGCTCCACAAGGTGGATCTGGAGCTGGATCCACCGTGGAGCAGCTCCATCGTGGATCTGGGATTCGTCAAAGTGTTTGGTACAGCTCCACCTCCCTCTCTATCTCACTTACACCTGGGCCCCACGCGTCAGGGGGCAAAATGAAAAAAAACCCGGCCGGCGCAGGCGCGGCAGCGGCCGGCGGGCGCGGCCCCGGGCGGCACAGGCGAGGCGCACGGTGGACGCGGGGGAGGCGGCGCCGGCCCGGGGGGAGGCGGACGCGGGGGAGGCGGAGGCCGGGAGGAGGCGGAGGAGGTGGTGCGGGAGGCGGAGGCCGGGAGGAGGCGGACGCGGGGGAGGCGGACGCGGTCGGAGGCGGAGGCGGGGGAGGCGGCGCCGGAACGGGAGGAGGCGCAGGCGGACGCGGAGGAGGCGGAGGCCGGGAGGAGGCGGGGAAAAGAAAAGAACGAACCGTTTTTTGTGTAACCAGTGGCAATGGTGGGTAATTTTCCCCAACTCCACCAATTTGAGTTTGGTGGAGCACCCCTTGAGGTGCTCCATGGATTTGGTGGATCTGGAGCCAGATCCATGGTTTTGGTGGAGCAGATCCACGGTGGAGCTGCTGGAGCTGGAACTGTTTGGCTTGGAAAAGTGGATCTGGATCTGGATTTGGTGAATCTGGAGCTGGTGGAGCTCTCCCAAATAGGCCCATAGTTGTTTGACATTTATGAAGGGGCGGTCTAACCTTTAGGCCGGTCAGACATCTGTTTCAATGGCGGTTAGACCGCCGTGAAAGGTAAAATAAGGGGATTAACAATAGTTCGGTGCTATTTTAAATACGAAAATTCATGTGAATTTTTATTGGTTGATCCAAATGACTTGAAATATCGCATACACCTTCTCTATGATGTTAGAAATCTATTCCAATCGATGATTAAGAAAATCATTGTCAAAATTCTAACCTTTTTTCGTTTGAAGCAAGAGTGCACCAAAACCGGGCAAAAGAGGGAATATTCGATCTGCTCTTGCTTGTGAGTCCTAGATGTTTATGTGACCCGGGATGGGTTCTCACATGTCATTGCAAGTTAGAACACAGCACGAATTTAACCCAAAACACCCATAAAAGCAAAACTAAAAAATCACCTATCTCTTGAGAAAAACCGAGCAACCTCAAGAACTTCCTCTAAATCATGTTTAAATGGATAGGCTTTTGTCTTCAAGAGATATGTTCACCTCTTATACATTCTTGGCACCAGAAAAACTCAAGAGAAGGTAAATCAAAACATGAAAACCAAGAAAATCAAAATCATATGAGTGGATTCATGCCACAACTCACTTAGTCAAAGTTTGAATGTTCGTTTTACTTAGAGAGAAATATTTTACAGCTAATCTCTTAGGATAGTAGAGCTCTAAGCGTAGAACACACGTACACAAGGCTCCAACACAAGGAAACTCTAAAATCTCTCATAAGACTCAACTCAACACAAGACTTATATAGTGGAGATTACCACCTCACACCAACCGGTCAGTTCTTAGTGGATCACACCACTTACATATGGGAAAACTCGGTAACCAACATATAAATGGGTTTTACACTTTGGCACACTTGCACGCTTTTTCAAAAGTGCGACTTTCAAAAGCTCTATAAGTCTGATAAGACATTCTATCCATAAAAATATGACATACACAACTTAGGCCAGCACTGTGGTTTATCAAACCACCACTCCTCCCAGTTTTGAACAATTTCCCAAATTGCCACCCCCCAGTCTTTACAATAATGTGATGCCTATGACTTGTCATCAAGATTGTACGTCTACGCCAAGACTGTCATAACTTGAAACGCTCAAGTCCCATGACATACCAACACACTTCACAGTTCGTGATGCAAACGCCTTACCATTAAGATCATACGTCTGCTCTGAGGAACATCACTACTTGAAACACGCAAGTCCATTTGGCACATCACATGCACACATTGCCTCTTTATAACCCTTGTTTTTCTTCTGTGCTTCTCGACTTGAGATATTTCTCCATCTAAACTTACACAACACGCCATGACCTTAGGACTTTTTTCGTAACCTCGACCTTGCCACTGGTTGCAACAATCATTAAAGCACTTGCATATCAAAGAATAAAGCAATCGATCCGAATACAAATAACATGCACTTGACTCTACATTAGTAAACTATATGCATTGACATATGCCTTGACTCACACATGCATAGACTCCTCTATATCTAACACTTGCACATCACCTGCCATGACTAACACCTAAAATTACAGAACCAATAAAACAACTCAGCAATAACACACCAGGGCCGGTCTGACCACGACACAAACGTCAGTTAGTCTGCCCACACCGCAGCCAGTCAGACCGCTTCCCCATGCCAGTCTGACCAGGAATTCCAGAAATGCACATACTGAAATTCAACTTCGTAAACATCAAATTCAAGCAATAAAAGCAAAATATGACCAATATCAAATATTTATCACTTACATAGAGTTGCCACCATATGGTATTACAATTACCAAAGATCCGGCCGTCTGGGCACAGTAGCGGAGAGGCAGCACAGCAACTAAAGCCAAACTAGAACTGGAACTAGAAGGAAGACAGAGAAGACCACAAAAGACTTATATAGACTGATGTACAAAAGTCAGTAGATTGTTTGATAAAGTAAAAAAAACTATTGTTATATGCGACATTCTTTCGGCCATGCAGTGCAGCAAAATTATTTTGGCGATGCCCAGTTGCTGCAGTATCACCTGTCCATGCAGATGCAGGACCGGAAGATAAGCCCGCGTCGTCGATTCGGCGCGACCAAGAACGCCTCCTCGGCGGGCTGCTCTCTCCGGCCTTCGACGATCACTCATGCCGTTCCCGGTATGCATCGTCTCTCTACCGCCGCCCATCACCGTTCCGTCCGTCCACCTACCTCGTGGAGCGCCTTAGGCGGTACGAGGCCCGGCACAAGCGGTGCGGCCCCGGATCCCCCCTCTTCAAGGAAGCCGTCGAACACCTGCGCTCCGGCCGCAACGCCGCGCTCTCGGAGTGCCAGTACGCCGTGTGGACGCCGTTCAATGGACTTGGCAACCGCATGGTCTCGCTCGCCTCCACCTTCCTCCACGCGCTTCTCACCGATCGCGTCCTGCTCGTGCATGCGCCGCAGGAATTCGACGGCCTCTTCTGCGAGCCCTTCCCCGGCAGCTCCTGGGCGTTGCCCGCGGACTTCCCGATCACCGACTTCGACGGCATTTTCACCATGTGGTCGCCGACGAGCTACAAAAACATGAGGCAGGCCGGCGCATTAAGCGGCGACCAACGAAACGTCACCGCCGAAAGGCTGCCCGCTTACGTGTTCCTCGACCTCATCCAGTCGTACACCGACGCCGCCTTCTGCGAGGCCGACCAGCGCGTGCTCGCCAAGTTCAACTGGATGGTGGTCAAGTCCGACGTCTACTTCGCCACCATGTTCTTCCTCATGCCGGCCTACCAGCGCGAGCTCGCGCGGCTGTTCCCGGAGAAGGAGGCCGTGTTCCACCACCTCGCGCGGTATCTCTTCCACCCGTCCAACGACGTGTGGGGCATCGTACGTAGGTTCGACGAGGCCTACCTCGCCAGGGCCGACGAGCGTGTCGGCCTCCAGGTGCGCGTCTTCCCGGATATCCCCATACCGTTCGACAGCATGTACGGTCAGATCATGCGGTGCTCGGAACAGGAGGGCTTGCTGCCCAAGGTTGGACAAAAGGACGGCGCGGCGAGCAACTCGTCCGCCGTGGCGTCGTCTGAGAATAGGAAGAAGCTGACCTCTATATTGGTGACGTCGCTGTTCTCGGACTACTACGAGCGCATCCGTGGCGTGTACCACACGAACCCGACGGAGACCGGGGAGTACGTCGCGGTGCACCAGCCAAGCCACGAGAGGGAGCAGCACACGGAGGCGCGCGACCACAACCAGAGGGCGCTGGCCGAGATATACCTGCTGAGCTTCTGCGACCGCATCGTGACGAGCGCCGTGTCGACGTTCGGGTACGTCGCGCACGGGCTGGCTGGGGTGCGGCCGTGGGTGCTGCTGCGGCCGCCGTCGCCGGAGGCGCCAGCCGAGCCGGCGTGCGTCCAGTCAGAGACCGTCGAGCCTTGCCTGCAGGCCCCGCCGCGACGCATGTGCGGTGCGGCGGAAGGGAGTGACATTGGAGCTCTGGTGCCTTATGTCCGGCACTGCGAGGATGCGCATAAAGGTATCAAGCTGTTTAGTTAGCGCACCAATTCGTTCGTGTAGTTACTTTTATTGGTTGATGCAGAATTCTATGTGAAATGTGCTGATCGTATTGTTATTCTTTTCTGATGGTATGTGCTGTTATTTCTGATGCATACTGTAGTCATTTTTCTATAGAAATAGTCGTCAATTTTACAAGGAAATAGTCACTTGTGGGATCGTAAGCACAGGCGGCTGAAGTATCTGGATTTTAGTAATGTTCTTTTGTCTGAGACCTCAGTGTAGAGGACAGCAGATTAACGTGCCAAAATTTATTTGACAATGTGAAATGTTGAGGAAAATAGTGTAATGGCACGTATATCCCACCGTGGCAACGATTTTGGCACCCTCCACTATATTGCAGATGGCCTTATGCTTATGGGATCTATGACGCCCGTTTTATTATTTCAGAACATGACATCAGACAATAGATTACTATTACCTAAACCAAATATCTTAAAAAATAATAAGTTTTATCAGAGTTACATAGCAGAACAATAACTAGATACTGTGCTTTATCTACTCCACTCTATAATACATCAAAATTTTCTTTACTAAATCCACCCCCTCAACCATCCCCACAGTCATGCCTAATCTAAGTCCACCCAGATTTGTGTACAAAAGTAATCCAACTTCATACGAATGAATGACCTGGATCTCTCCTTAAACCTTCTTCTCTTACTCATTGAAGATTCTAAGGCCAAAATCATCCGGATCATGCACATCATTTAACCTAGAAACCCACCCCGCGCTGCTGCCGCCACCTCCCGCTACGTCTTAGAAACCGCTCCGTTCTCCCCTGTGCCCCCGCTCGACCTGCGCTACCCCCTCCCTCCGCCTCCCCCGCGCCTCCTCCGCTCCCTCCGCCTCCCCCTCCTCCCCCGCGCCTCCCCTCCCTCCGCCTCCCCCCATCCTCCACCGCGCCTCCCCTCCCTCCGCCTCCCCCATCCTCCACCGCGCCTCCCCCCATCCTCCACCGTGCCACCCCCCATCCTCCCCCATCTCCACCTCCCCCGCACCTCCGCTCCCGCCGCTCCCCCGTTCTCCGCGCCGCCTCCTCCCCTCCCTCATCCGCCGCTCCGCCCTTCTCCCCGCGATTACCGCTCCTCCCCCCGTTCTCCGCGCCGCCTCCTCCCCTCCCTCCTCCGCCGCTCCACCCTCGCCTACTCCTCCCCACCCCGCGCCGCCGCCGCCTCCTCCTCCTCCCCCCACTCCTCCGCTCCGCCCCGCCTCCTCCTCCCCCACCCCGCCGCTCCACCGCCGCCTCCTCCTCCTCTCCCCACTCCTTCGCTCCGCGGCCTCCTCCACTCCGCGGCCTCCTCCTCCCCCCACTCGTCCGCTCCGCCCTCGCCTCCTCCCCGGATTTTCCACTCCGTCCGTCGTCGTCCCTTGCCCTCCCGCAACAGCCAGCGTCACCCCGGCCCCTCCAGATCGCATCCAGCCCCTCTCGTCTCCAGATCGCCGCCGCGCCGAGGAGAGAGATGGCTTCAGGTTCTCCCCCCGTAACTTCACGAAATCGCATATGGGCCTTTCTGACTCACTGCCCGTTTGGTTTCTTGGAGGTGGCCGCAGCTCTCCGGCGAAAGGCGGCGGAGATGGCTTCCACGGCGGCGGCAATGGCGAGGTCGCAGTGCTACTACTCACGGACGTTGTGGGCGCTGCGGCAGCGTGGCGTCGCCCGGGCGATTCCGCTGCCTCCCCGGCGGAGTTTCAGAACCATCCACCCAAATCCGGTACATGCATATACTTCACCATTCGATTACCCATCTCATTTTAATTTTCTCTGCTACATATTTGTAAAATCTGATTCTTATATGGATTAAATGACAAAATGTTTGCTTCAATTAAGACATTTGTTTGTTATTCTAGCAATAATGCCAAATCCTGCAACCCCATAATTCGTATCATGACACTTGCAGCAGTGTGGAGTTCTTTGGCTACTTGCATTTTTACCACTTTCATTTGTCACATCTACCCCCCTGATCAACCATACTATGAACCCCTGGCTTTCTCAGCTTTTCATATTAATGCTTTTAGTTGTAGTCATGGACATTTATCCAGTATGATTTGTGATATACTACAAGGAAACGCAATAGTTTTAGGCTTTCAACACTTCATAGTCTGTAGATTAGTAATTTTACCGTGATAAAATGTGCCATCATTAGTATTTCATAGTTCTTTACGGGTATATCAGTTGAGTTAGAAAACCTTATGATAAGTTGGGATAATCTCTGCATAGTACTCATGTCATCAAGCTGCCATTCACATGTGTTTTACTTGTTCAGTTGTTTGGCATCCCTGGTGTTGTGTTAACATAGTCCTGTTCTGTGTGGTGAATTCAAGCTATGGTTTCATTTGATGTTTATGTCATATAGGAAGACTCCCTAGCATTCGTGTAGTAAGGTCCAGTACAGGTGATTGTAGACACCTGCATTTTGGGATGATTTTTGTAAATGAACTAACTTAAACTAATGGATATCGTAACCATGATACTGTTGTTTTTTTATCATGTAATTGCTTTATTGCCAAGTACATTATGTTGGCATTATGTTAAGCTGTTAAGATATCGTAAATCATATTATCAGTTTAGTATAACGATGAATTTAAATGTACAAGGAGTTTAAACCCTATGCCTTGTGAGTACTGTCACAAATGTTGATCACCAACCTTCAACGCATGGTCTCTAGATGTTTAAGTAACTTGATCTGTTTGATTCTGCTGATTGTATTGTCTCATTATGGGATTTCTTGTTTTGCTAGGCTTAGATGATTTTAGTTTTCCTTGCTTAACTACACAACTTGGACACATATAATTTCTATCAAATATTTTAGTTATTTTCTACCTCAAAGAATTAATGCCTTTAATTGCTGTCAGGGCTAAGAAAGTGACAAAAATGTCTGAGAGTGGCAACTAGGCTAAGAAAGTGACAAAAATGTCTGAGAGTGGCAACTGGAATTTTGTCTGGCATTGTGAAGGTTACAGGTTATTTTACAAGCTCAGAGGCTAACTCAAAAGTTGGCAAGAAGTTTTTTAGCCTATTACCTGGAGAGATTGTTCTTGCTTCGCTTGATGGATTTAGTATGTGATCTTTATTTTTTTTAACGGAATGTGATCTATATTTGTGTTAGTAATGCATCATGTGTGTCTGGTATTATTGATCTTATTTCATGGTACACTGAAGGTTGGCATCTTTTTCTTGATTCAAACAGGATGCCCGCCTTACATAATTGAACATATTATCATTATTCTAAACTACGCCTAGGCAACAATTGTCTCATGAAGCAGTGGAATTATTATATTTCAGTTGGGGGGGGGGAATTTTTTCCATGCATTGAAATTCTATTTAGTTTCTTCAGGGATGGTAGAAGTTGACGGCAATTTCTGGTAGCTATAGATTCTTTACAATATTTCTTACCATATTATGTGCAATATTCTATTTTGGTCAACTGAAGTCAAAGATAGTGAAAAACTTAAGACTTGATCGGCAGGAGAGGAAAAGGGAACCTATCTGTATGTATAAAACTCTATGCTGTGCATACACATCTTTATGTTCTTTTTTATTGTTGTGAGTATTTTAAAATCGTATATCAAAACTCTGTAGGCTGGACGAGTCAACCCTAGGTCATCTATACCTTCTGAAATCGCAGGGAGGAGCAGTTTGAGGTTTAGCACGCCTGGGTTTGGTTAATGCAATAAGATCTTTCATGCCAAATGAGAGAGAGGGTTCTGGAAGACTCAAATCACTTAGACAATCAATTATATCAGGGGTTTCTGAGACATTTTTTGTGTAATATCTTAAATCTTTTAAGAAGAATATATTTGATCCCCAGGAGAAACTTCTTTTGTGGATGAATATGTTTCTCTTCTTGTCATGTATTTTTCTGTTGCAGTGGATCCTCAGTTATTCTTCCTACACATCATCAACGATTCAAATTGTATTGGTATAAATGAAAAATTGGCAGTGGGGTCAACAATAGTACAGATAACTATTTATGGTATCGTTTATATAAGATTCCATGATTAAACTAGGTACTTAGATACATGTCACAACGCTATGAATTGTGTTATATTCTGTTTCAAAATAGTAGTATTTGTTCGATATAATGTAATTTTTTGCATATTCTACAGACATACGTTAATGGAATTTTGTTGCATATTCTACAGACATACTTCTATATAAATGCAGCCATACTCGACGTCTTCAAAGAAAGTGAACTGGTTGATGTTGTTCACATTACACAAAGTTCTGCACAAAGTAAAGTATACAGAGCTCCTCTGATTTGTTCTCTAATAATGAAATGGTGAGTATTCATAATCTTTTAATTAACAGTGGATGCCAGATTGTTTTCATCTAAGCTATGTTGTTCCTTTTTCTTTCCTACTATTGCCGCACTTCATACTGTCATCAAAATCTGTTCTAGCTTCTTGCTGCCATAATAATGTATAAGTGCTTCATGATCTTTAAATTTCCTGCAGTTACTTTTGTTCTGTTGTTGTAATTAGTATATGTAAGTTTACATCTGTCATAATTCCAAGATATTCGCATGCTCCTAATTGACGGCTTTTGCTTGGATATGGTAGTACTTGGCCTAGCAAGTTCAAACAAGTAATTTAACTTTTCAAATCAATAGCTTCCTGTTAAAGGTGACAATAATCGCCAGAGTGATCACCCTGGTTACCATCCTTGTCAGGTAACGTGCCATGTAATCCATTTGCATGTATAGTTTTAAGTGAGTTGATGATGTGGAAGGGGCTCATTTGGCACAATAACATGATTGTGGCAGCTGCCGTCTCATATTTAACAAGAAACATGCTGTATTAATAAACCTGAAAGTTTCAGAGTGGTTTCTTTATGTTGAAGAGTGATTTTTGTTGTTCTGACACTATCAACTGGGGTATGTCCTAATATTTTTCCATTAATTTTTTAAATACATACATTCATCATGTGACAAAAATATTTGGTTATACAATATATGAGACGTGAATCTTAATGAATCTGATTGTTCATTTTATTTTTTTACAAATTTTATCTTGTTTTGTATTTTACCGTAGCGTTAGCACGGGCACACTACTAGTTATAATAGTTAGCCACACAGAGCTAAGGCCTTTAGTGCAAATAGTAGGTACAAAAGAAAGGTACAAGCTATTTATATACCTTATCTCTCGACGACGATGCACTACAGGTCGCCTGCTTGTCCTAACTACCGAATAGGGCATCCACCTCGCCTTGGTCCTCAGCACGATCACCCTTATCCCACGCAGCATCCTCAGAACCTAGATACCCTATGTCCCACTCAAGGTACTCCCCGGCTAGACTGGTATTTAACAATAGAATTTAATAGCAATGATGAGTACAACATACTCGGCAAGTATTAATACAATACAGCAATCATATGCCTAATTTTTTTATCATCCATTCATTTTCTATCTATTCTTTCTTCATAACATAGATTACCAAATTAAAGTGCAAATTGTCAAGTTTTAGTATTTCAAATACTATTAGTCACTCCAGTGAAAAGAAGGATCCATAGTGGTCTCCGTAGCCTTCAACCCAGGAGACAGGCATGAATTCATAATTTATTTAGCACTGCGCATGTTATGTCACTTTACCCATAGCTACTTTGAGCCCTTTAAAACTGGGTCTTTTGCATTTCCACTTGCACTAATATATGCAACTAGTCTTGCCACTTCCGAGCTCTATACCAGTTCTGGCTTAGCCTGCTTTGGATCCATCACTTCTGGGCTCTATACTAGTTCTGATTTCCTCCGCCTAGTTATACTACTTATCTATATGAAGATAATAATAACATTATAGGGTAGCATTTTCGACTCATCCAAAACAAGAAGATGGTTGACACTAGAAGTATGACTGCCTGCCTGAGTAAAAGTTGTTTGATCATTATGTTATAATCATATGTAGAGGGCCCCAACCTGCCCTTTTCTCTTCTTGACCAGGGCATCCTCTACGTTGCTATTATTCATAGCTTGTAATCCAACTACTTCTTTCAGCTTGAACTGCTCTTTTATCTTATCTCTTTTCTTTCTTCATTTATCCACATTTCTTTTAAAAGACATTTTAATGCAACATGTGCTAATATATATTGTAAAGAATTTAATTTTCTTAAGAAACATAACTAATTAAAGTGATCAAGGGTTAGCTTGCCTTGGTATGCGTAGAATGCCTTAGTATTATCCGTGGCCAGATAAGTTCCCTCTTCCTACCTCGGTTAGTCCTCTGCATTATAGAGTAGATTTTACTGTTTAAGAAATATAGTGAATGGGCAGTTTTTGTGTCTTATAGTAATTAAGCTCCATTTTAGGTGTAGCATTTATCGGGATTATCTAATCTAGTGACTTTATTCACGTTCAGTTGATTTTCGAATGTCCTAGTCTATTTTTTGCTCTTACCCTACTCCCTCTCTCTCTGGCTAGCCACTACACACCGGCCCAATCCACAGCACGTCAGTCCAACCCATGGCCCACATGCACGCACGCCAGCCCACTGCTGCGCCGGCCTACCTGCAACCCACACATACGCGCACACACGCCACTCACCTTCCTCTATTTCTCTCGCCCTCTTGGTCGCCTCTCTCCCGATTCCCCTCTTGGCTCTCCTCTTGGACCGCTCGATTCTCCATCAATTTGCACGGCTCCGGCCTCTACTCGCCGCCAGCTTCCTTCTCCGCTGTATTCCCCCATGCTACCTCCTTGCCACCGTGGCCCTATGGCTCCGGTGGTGATGGATTCGGGAGCAGCATCGACGGTTCAGCACCGATTTTGGTAAGGCACCACTAACCCCTCTCATTGACTACCCTCTGGTCCTCGCATTTTCTCTCCTCCTCCTCCGGTTGGATCCAGTGCCGGTGGGGGTGGATCTGCCGTGGCACCGCAGGATCGAGGATTTCCCCACACTTTCTCTCCTCCTTCTCCGGTTCGATCTACTCGGTTTCCTTACTATTTTTATGGTTAATTTATTTTGATTTGATTCAACATGGTGTATGCGGTGGTGGTGGTTGGTGATGACCGATGGTCGAGCTGCTGTGACAAGACTTGGGAGCTTGCATGCATGCAGGGAGAATGCAGGCTCATCAAGAGCGCACCAGTGTTAGAGGTGGCAATTTCCCTGTGGGGGGGCACGGGGAATACCCCCATGGGGGATGGGGGCGGGAGCGATCTCCCCCTAGGGGGAACGTGCGAGGCCCCGCTACGCTAGCGGGGCGGGGACGGATGGTCATCCTTCCCCCACGATGTCCCACAAGGACATGGTAAATATAAAAATCCTTTTTAAATAATAGATTATATTTTTTAAATATGGAATAATATTTTTTTTCTTATATATTTGACTAAAACTTGAATCTGTATGTTAGAATATATATTTTGAAGCTATATTTTTTTTTCAAAAAGTATGCCTAGTTAATTATAAATTAATAACCAAATGCATAATATTTTTTAAATATTTAACCCATTTTTTATCCCCCACGGGGATCGGGTCCCTGTGGGGACCGGCAACGAGGGGCATCTCCCCCCAATAGCCTTAACGGGTCAGGGTGGGGGTCATGCTATTGGGGGACAGGGCAAGCCAGTGGGGGCCTCCCTGGGACCCCTGCCCAGTTGCCACCCCTAACCGGTGGACATCCACGAGTCCCATTGTCGTGAGCAAGTGACGTTGACCGTAGCAGCTCTACCTGGTCGAGGTGAGGAGCTGCCCATAGCAGCTCTACCTGGCCGAGGTGAGGGCTAGCTCCCTCCTATACTATTCTCTTTGTGCTGCTACTCTACTTGATCAGTGAGGCTTCTGTGATGTGCTGTGCTAATGTGTGCACTGTGGGGGAACAAAGAAAGGGACGGGTGATACGATGTTGCTCGATCTTCTCGACGTAGGATCACAATACTCACATATATTTGAAGAATTGTAGTGATCCTCCGATACCAATGCAAGAGTTAGCACTTTATAATTCGCTTAATCACATGTGTTGAACTTCACAACCACCAGATGAAGTTCTATTGTGCTCCCAATTCCCAGTGGAAAGGTTGAACAATCTTATTTTCGATGAACTCCCATTCTTCTCTTTAGTTGGTTCGACCAACAAAAAGAACAAGAGTAATTTGCTGAATCAGTCTATTATCAAGTGGTCTATCTTTTCCATGGGGTGGTGGCTGCTTATAAAGGATGCCCCCCCCAAACGCACACGTAATGGACTTGAGTCTGACTCCTATTCTATTCGGTCATTGAAATCGATTTAGATGCTATAGCAATTCGGAATTGAACACTAACTAGTTATATGACTGAATTAAGCAATCTCAGCCCATCATTGGCACGCAGGCCTGCAAACTCCTCAATTGATAGGTTCAGTTTGTCTCATTGGCCGAATGGTGTATGTGCCTCTTCTTCTAGTCTTGGGCTGCGTGGAGCATCCCTTCCTTTTGACATGTGACCGCATGGGCCTCCTCCCTTGTGGCCGCATTTCTCTCTTTCTCTTGGGGCTGTCCGGTTGGTCCTTCCCTTCTTGTTCTTCCATTGCTTCAAATCTGAAAACACATAATATATTTGCATTAGATAGTATACCGTTCTCATCTAAAGCAATAGGAAATTCTCTAAGAAACAAAAGCACCTATTGTTGGAGCAGCTTAACTCTTGCTCTTGTCATAGGACCGGTTGGAGCCTCTTAATAGTTTTATCATACACACTTGAAGTGGAAGATGAATATGTAGTAGAGATGTTCTCATCAACGGGTGGGGGTGACCTACTTGGTTCGGTCGAGTTGGAAATGGGATGGTGACAATGATGGCAGTGATGGTAGTGGTGCTCCCCACGTGCTCTCCCGGCTGGTTGATTCCCTCTTCTCTGGCCCTGGATGGTTCTTGGTGATTCCTTGATTCCTAAGCCGTTGCAGTCGCGGTTCCCTTCTCTTCGGTCTTCCCTAACTCCTCTAGAATGCCTCCTCCACCTCCTTGACTCTCCTCTGTGGCACCGACTCCTATCTTTCTCTCTGTCTCTTGCTTTTGCCATCGGCGAAAGGATTGAGGAGGAAAGGGGAAATGGGGGTTGAGTGGGAATGGAAAGTGAATGAGCACCCCCTCTGTTATGATGGCTTGGTTAAGAAGAGAGTGGACATGGCCTCTCTCTCTCTCAGCTCGATCTTGTCTCTGGCCTCCTCTCAGGCTTCTGTGCGATGGGTGAAAAAAAAGGGTGATCCTCATGGACCAACGGTCACTGGGGGAGGTCAATAGTATGGTTGGATTTTCTATTGTTAAGTTAAGGTCAGTGAAATTTAAAGTGAGTGTTAGCTCAATGTTTTGCTGGATGATAAGGCCCACTAAAGCGAGTGATATCGGCTGGCCTCGAACAGTCTTGCTATCTTGATGAGTGCTAAGTTATTGTGTTTTACAACTTAACGGATTCTGACGGTAACCTACTATTGTGGTTACAGACCAAACATAGAGATGGTAGTATGGTAGTGGCGATGTTAGGTGAGCAATGCTTGGGGACTTCCCCATGGCCTGGATGGCTTTATATATATTCACATGGAGAGTATTTTACAATTATGTTCTTACACCTAAATATCCCTCTCAAGGGCATTTATGTCATTATACATGTTCCATTCTGGGCTTTACAACTTTCTAACAGGTCGGCTGGGCTTAGGTGGGGGCCACCCCTACAACACCTACAATGATAGGACCCGATGCACCTTGAAATTTATGATGCATAGTTGAGATCGGATAACTTCATCAATATGATGAAACTTATAACCTCCTCCGTGTGTATTCTAATACTAATATTTTTGGCATAAAAAATGTAGCACATTTTATTCTAATCAAACATAACTATACACTAGATGAAATTAACTACAATTATTAGAGATATATATTTGATATTTAGTCTAGAATCGAGGTCACAACTCACGGGTCACATGGGTTGAAGATTTCTTCCCAACTTTAGTCCCCAAATTAAACATTCGTATTGTCACAAATTTCAATGGCAATTGAAAGGGTTCCAATTAAGACCTTGCTAGGTGGATTTTATATATGCAACCTCCTTGATCATTTGAGTAGGTTCAATACTGTGTGAGGAGAAATTTTCTTTTAATAAAAATCTTTCAGATCTCACATTCTAGATATAAATCCATTGGTGTCCGTTTACCAGGTCTCAAGACTAGGTATGGCAAGTTGCAACCACGCGGTCGTGGATCGTGACCATACAACTTTGACCACTCCGCCTCAAGAATAGCAGAGTGCAAGCAAAGAGAGAGACAAAGAGAGAGTGATCAAGCAGGCGTGAGACTAGCTCGCTCATGGAGAGGTCGAGCAACAGCCATGGGAGCAACGACGGTGTGTATGATGACGAGGAGAAGCAGCCTCTGCGTGGTGGCCTAGAGACGGAGAGGGATTAATGGATGAAGTTGGCCCTAGGACCTCATCTAGGGTGGGTCCTCTGAGGTGCAGCAGCAAGCCCAGGTTGTAATGGTGTATCTTGGTACACCTTGTCTGGCCAAAGTTGTCTGTGGTCCAAGATAACATGGAGGCTCCCCCTCAACAGTTTTGCACTTCCTAGGAGTTGATCCCTTCTGTAACTACCTTGTTATCAATGGAGTTGTGGGCCTCTGGGTACATTGTTCTTGGGTGTGTTGTACGGTGATGAGATGTTCACTATAGCTCCTTTTCTATCCTCGCAGATGGTGGTGTGGCAAACCAAACTAACCGCTGGCCGCTTGGGAACTAACACTCCCCGAGCTGAGTCGTTTAAGCATCAAACTTCGTGTGGAGCACCGAAGACAAGGTCCAGAGTGGGCGGACCAGCTCAAGGCAACCAGACAGGGCCTGGAGTGGCGCAGACTAGCTTAGAGCACCTGGACAGGGTCTAGAGCGATGCAATTGGAGCCCGGAGCGACGCAGACCAGCTTAGAGCACTCAGACAGGGTATGGAGTGAGTGGACCAGCTCGGGGTGAATGGACATGGTCTGGAGTGGTGCAGACCAGCTCGAGGCGCGCAAACGGAGTCTGAAGCTGTGTGGACCAGCTCGAAGCTCCCGGACAAGGTCCGAAGTGGCGTGGACCAACTCGGGGGCACCCGGACAGGGTCCGAACAAGGCTGGAGGATGGAAAGAGACAGAAAGAAATGGGGAATCAGGATGAGGAATTGGGGATATTATGCTGATGGGGGTATTTAAAGGTGAGATGTGATCTGTGGCGGATCGAGTCCATCCGGCTCCCCGAGGAGTTCACGTGTACCTAGACCATGGCGGACCGAGTCCATCGGGCTCCCTATGGAGTTCATGTGCACTTGGACCATGGCGGACCAAGTCCATCTGACTCCCACAGAGTTCACGTGTGCTCAGTCTAGGCTAGGGTACAATATAGAGCATATCTGGCTCGTGGCACAGTGTGCACCTAGGGCACGACACAGTACATGTCCAACTCATGGTGCAGTAACTCAAGGAGGTTTCGCAGCACAGTAGCGCTTCTCGTGATGCGTGCTGTCCCTGGACTGGATCCATGCCGAGCCAAGAACGAAGTCCGCATCATTCCTGAGAAGAAAGGCTTAACCCCGACATAGCTCAGACCAACCTCGACGGCTAGGCCCCGCTCGTTTGGGCTTGGATTTCTAATTTCCGTCTTATTTTTCATTATTCCTAAATTTCATCTCTTTATGACTTTTTGATTTTTTTAGCTTTTTTGCCGTTTTTTCTGTATTTGTTTGTATTATACGTGATCGGTTAACCAATTTTTTTATTTTTTAAATTTAATTATATCAAATAAGCTATAATAAAAAATTCAATTATAAACCATTAAAATATAGCTCACCTAAGCACCAAAATAATGTATCTTTGTATAATCCAAGGATCAACGATCTACCATCTGCAATCCGCACCAAAATAATGTAGGGAGTGTCTATACAACATTCGACTGTTTTTAAGGACAAAAATAGTCAGATTTTGAGCCGTTAGATGGAGATCCAACGTCCTAGATCATTTTTGTTGAGGGGGTTATTTTTTTTGGAGGAGGGTTTGCATGATTGGATCCGTTGAATGGAGATCTAACGTCCTAGATCAACCTGACTGTTTTTGTCTAAAAAATAGTGAATTATTGTATAGCAATACTCAATAATGTATCTTACGTTTCCGAGTGCATTACAGGTTATCAAAAGAGCCGTTGGTTCGAGGCCGCGCGTCGATTGTTTTTACCGGTCGGTGTGCTGGCCCGGACGGATGATCGACGACTGGATTGGTGAGGGGCTAGTGGGCTACTGTTAAATCCACGTCTTCCGACTACAAGTATCGCAAGTTGCAACCGCGCGGTCGTGGGTCGTCGCCGTCCAACTTTGACCACTCCGCCTCAAGAATAGCAGAAAGCGCAAAGCAAACGAGAGAGCGAGCGATTGAGCAGAGCATGGGACTAGCTCGCTCATGGAGAGGCCGAGCAACAGCCATGGGAGCAACGGCGGGGTGTACGACGACGAGGAAAAGCAGCCTCTGCGCGGCGGCCTGGAGACGGAGAGGGCGCCCCACGCCCACGCCCACGCCGACGCCGTGGAGCATGAGGCGAGACGGGGCAGGTTCCGGCGCGCCTCCGTGCGCGCCGCGCTGGTGCTCTGCTTGCTGACGCTCCCGGCTGTCCTGCTCCTGCAGCGGTGGCAAGTCGCCTCCTCGCCGGAGTGGCTCTTCGGAGCCGAGCCCCCTGCGGAAGACGATGACCAAGGTACTACTCATCCGCACGTACTACTTACCTCTCTGCACATGTGTTCTCTCTCGCTTATACCAGCGATTTGTATAGCCGAAGTGTGTGGTGCCGGCGGCCGATCATTGACTAGCGATCTGATCGTCTTTAGACTAGCTGATTTCGTCTGAGATTGCCGATGGATCGACACGTAGAGTTCGCACTTGCGCAACAGCTGTGGCATTTGTGATTCCAAAGAGATAGTACTAAGCTAGTGAGATCAGCACGAGCGATTCTTCGTCTTACCTGCTATCGAGATAGGAAAGCACTCAAAGCAGGAAGGGATGGAAGTCATCAAGTCAGTATGAAATTAACTTCCTTGGGGGAATCGTAGGAGGGGTGTACAAGGAGATTAGATCGAATTAGTAAAGCAGATTCCTTTGCCTCCCTGCTGGTTATTTTATTTGGAGTAGCTCTGTATAATCCTCAGTGGAAGCTGCTCGCCTCGCATCCGTCATAGGCCAGTGAAACAATTTATTAAAGTAATCCTGGCTGTACAATAATGTCTTGTTGAGAAATTTAGATGTGGAATCATACGTAGATCAGATGTAGCCATGTAGGGATGGTTAATTAACCCCCGGCCAATTAAATTGGATGGGTTGCCCACAGAAAATCCGAACATGGCCGGCCGGCCGGCGATGCGGCATCTTCTAAATACCGCTCGCTAGCAGCCCAGTGCATCAGAGCATCTCCAACAGTATGAGCTAGTTACTAGTTCTAAGACAACTTCTCCAATAGTACTAACTTTTAGCACATAGCTCATAACATAAATAGCCTCACATGACACTCTCACATAATCTTGGAATGTGTGTATGAGACTAGCTCTTGATCAAGAGCTAGCTTTTCTCTCTTCTATTAAAATATGAAATAATATGCTTAGAGCTAGCTCATAAGTCACTATTGGAGATGCTCTGTTAGTGATACGGAGTCCACAGCACGGAATAGCATGAAGTTTTTAGGTGGATGCCAGATCAAACAAGATGGGGATTACTAATGCCTAGACGAAAGATGGGGGTCTTCCTATCGTACAGTACAGTGCAACATTGGTAAACTACTTATGCAATAACCGTAATCACCGTATGCAACAAAATGCATAATAATATTCGGTAAAATCGAGGAAAAATTTAAAAATATCTTCTCACAAAATGCATAATACTATAAATATATGACTTTGCAAAGTGCTAAAACAATATCAGAATTCCCAAACAAAAAAATTTAGAACTTTACAACACTGCAACATTTGAAAATGATATTTGCAACATTTGAAAATAGCTAATGCAACAAAAAGATAACATTAATGCAACAAAATTCCAAAAATCTATGCAACAAAAATGATTCTTGCTGTAACAATAGAAAAGGCTGTTGCAACAAGAAAAACAAATACTGCAACAACTGAATACAATTATAGCAACGAAAAAATTGGAGGTATAAGGAGCCCTAAGATTTGAGAAAAACTTACTGGTGGTGGTAGAGTTGAAATTAGTGATGAAAATAGAACTCCTGTGGCGAGAAATGGGAGGTGGCTAACGACGATCTACTGTCAATGAAACCATCACCAGTGACGGCGACGTGGAGCAGCTTCGCATGGGAGATAGAGAGAGAAGTGTGGTGCAGGCGCATGGGATCCCGCCGGTGAGCTCTAGCCCTGACGAGCTTTAGGCGTTCATGAGCCCAAGAAGGAGCAATGATGAAGAAGACGGGATGTGAGCTCATGTGTGGTGGGGAGGAGTCAAAGATTATCATGCTTTGGATAACCTTATCTCCAGACTCCTACATCTTGTGGGCCAAACGAGCAACTTCTCTTATCAAGATGCATAGCCGGCGAGCTACTATAGTTGGGTGGGTCCTGCGATGAGTTATGGTGTGGATGAGGATGGGGTACTGGGGAAGAAGATGTGGGGAGGAGTCTGGAATCTGGATGGTGGAAGCAGCGTGGGGGAGTAGAGATGTGTCCGATGCGAAACGTCCTATTGGACATCTATATACTATCATTTCCCAACAAAATTGATGTTTTCTTCTGCTTTTATGGGCAAAAGACAATAGAAGCATGACCTCAAAAATCACAATTAGGGGTCGTCTGGAGTTCTATTCGTTGATGTGGGAATCCGTGTGCACACACTCTACACCGCTCCCTTATCCACTTTTGGCGCATAACCACAACAGTTGGTGCTATCCATAGGAAGTGGTGTAGAAGCTACAAGCTAAAGTAAGGACACTTGGACACGATGGCGTTGAAGAAGACGAGATGTCGGGCCCCAAGAGAAAAAGGAGTACCACAGCCAAGACCACTGTGGCGAGAACAAGGCAGCCGGTGGTCGAGAGCCCCCCGCCCCCGTGGCAACGGCGCACCGGGGTGGCCGCGTGCGGGGCCATGCAGGTAACAAAGATGGTTCTCTAACAGCAGCGCAGGCTACGGAGCGGGCGACATTGCAAATGGAGGACACAGCCTCAGTGGCCCTTGGCAACACCGCTGTCCCCACAGTCAACGCAACGCCCTCCGCCGGCCCCGACACCCTCGCCGTCACCGCGCAGCGAGCGGAGGGCGCTCTGGTCCCTACGTCGGGCCTGAGCAAAGCTGCCCTAGAGGCGATTTGTGGAACACTGTAGCGGGAGTTAGTGGAACTGTGGAGGGCCATGCGTGAGATGTAGGAGGTCCGAAATCAACAGACACCTACGACAGGAGTAACAGAGGTGGCCGCAGAAAGGACAGAGAGTTGGGATGCCTCTGCCGGTGCCCACAGCAACCCCTAGCGGGTGGACTCTAAGTACCGCCTCAGTGCGGGTTTGCAGCAGTGCTCCTGGCTGGAGGACTTCAAAATGCCCACGGTGGAGCCTTACAAGGGTGACACAGACCCCGTGAGTTCTTGCGCGTCTACAGGCGGCCATTGAAGCCTCGGGAGGAGACGAATCGACGAAGCCAAAGGGACTATGTCGTGCTGTCCTAGCTCTTCACAATCACTCCTGCTCTGTTTACATGTGGGAGCAGGTTCAGGACATCATACACAACAACTTCCAAGGCAACTACACGGAGGGGGTCGATCAATCGCACGAACGACTTACAGTAGGGCTTGATAAAGAACAAAAAGCAACACAGACTCGATACAGTGTAGGACGTATAGGTAGTAGCGCAAAAGTGGTCACGCAAATGCCCTGTCCAAAAACCTTATTGCTGCCCCATGCAAGAACCCTCTGAGGCAATGGTTCGGCTACACACTAGAGGAGAAAGTAGAAGAATGGAGGATGGATTTCGGTTGTGTTTAGCCTGGACGTATCTAGCCTCTTTTGAAGACTCACGTCAATTATTAACTAGTAACTAACGGCATTATCACAATTAAAACCGAATTAGAATGCTTGGAATCGCACTCAAACGCAGTTAAGGAGAGAGATGGTGGCATGAATCAGCAAAGCAAAAGGTGTACTTGACTTGCCGGTTGCTGTGCCATGCCATGACGCGATCACGCGTCACAAGTCACGCTCTTTCCACACAAAAATACATAAATATGTGTGTGTGTTTATCTAAAGTCCTGCTTATGCCATGTGTCATAGGTTTTATAGAGTGGCAAGCGCTACACCTTTTATATTGCTCTCCTCCTGCTTGCTCAAGCAATGTGGAACTAAACTATGCCATGTTTTGGAATTTAGGAATGAATGGCCTTTGTCTCATGGGCCCAATTCTAACACATTATGTAGTTGATTGTTATTCTACAGTGTTAATGGTGCTAGCATACTGGTTTCACAGAAATGATTGATGCCATTAGAGAGTATCCTTTATGCTACCACTTTCTCAAAGAGAAGCTGTGCAAGAATAAAGTAGCATGGGGGGATGTGGGGCTGTTCCATTTCATAGTTATCCAATCGAGAAGTAACTACAGATGAATAGCATCTTGACATATATTAAGCCAAGAAAGTGAAAACCTGTAGCCATTTAGCTAAAATCAAGTATACTATCCTACTTTACTCTTAAAAAAGGTATCCATTTGCTTTATTTCCGTAATAAAATGTAAGTGAAAATATCAAAATATTCAATCTGTATTGACCTCTAGTTTGTTGGATGCTATGTTTCTCATTCGTGCTGGGAAATTGCATGCATCTGCAGTGCAAGGGGATATACAGAGAAACCATCAGGCTTGTTGATATAAGGCCTTGTAAGACTGGGCATGACAGAACCTTGCTGGAACAGGTCCATGTCCAATTACTAATTTTATATTGCAGTTAATACTGCCCCACTGCATGAGGGAATAGCAGAAAACTACTTCTCATCTTCCTGTCCATTGAATTGCACGAAGGGCAGCCCTATGTAGTATGAGCTCCAAGTGGGCAGCATGATCTCTTGCAAGTTGCAACTTGCAATCATTTTAATGAGGAAAAGAACAAGCAACCAGACAACCATTCGAAATAGATGCATATATTTAATTACTTCAAGTGGTTATGAACTATATTTGTTGCATGCTTTAGTATTGTTAATTGTATAGTCACTCTTTCTGTTAGCCCTTTCTGCAATTGTATTTGGGTGCAGCCCACTTATTTTTCTGTTACCGGCTTGTTCAAACATACAACTTATTAGTGCTCCTCTGACATTGTCAGTTTGCATGTGCCTTTACGTAATTCAAGTAATTTGCCGTGTTTTGTTCTATGTTAGTGAACTACAAGATGCAGCAGCAAACTAAAATATTCTTTTAGTCCTCTCCTTGTATTGTTTTCTTGAAGTCGCTTAAAACATCTTATATTCTTCAGATATACAAGATGATATGTCTGATGATCTATCTCCGTCGCCGCAAATTGAGTATGACAAACTTCTGGGTGGCCTTCTTATTGAGGGATTTGTTGAAAGATCTTGTCGAAGCAGGTATCAGTTTGCACGCTATCACAGGAATGCCGCAAGAATACCTTCCCCATACCTCAAAGAAACGTTAAGGAGACAAGAAGCATTGCAGAAGAAGTGCGGTCCAGGCACCAAATCATACAAGAAAGCTGCGGAACAGCTGAGGTCCGGTCAGGCTAGCAACGTGACAGATTGCAAATATCTGTTCCTTATAATCCATGCTGGGTTAGGGAACCGGATGCTTGAGATCACTTCAGCATTCCTTTACGCGCTCCTTACAAACCGGGTTTTGCTTGTGGACCGTTATAAGGAGATTGCTGACCTTTTCTGCGAACCTTTTCCTGAAACTTCATGGTTAGTTCCTTCAGATTTCCCTCTGAGCTATGGTGAGTTTAGTCAGAGTACTCCGGAGAGCTATGGCAACATGCTGCAGAATAAAGTTAATGGTGGCAATACAGATCGGTCTCTGGCCGGTACCAGACCTCCCTATGTATACCTCCACCTTGATGGCAACTATGGTTTCCATGACAAGCTTTTCTTCTGCGAAGATGACCAACAGTTCTTGCAAGGTGTGCCATGGCTGATCATGAGAACTGACATGTACTTCGTGCCGTCACTGTTTCTTATTCCAACTTACCAGGATGAACTCAGCAGGCTATTTCCAGAGAAAGACACTGTTTTCCATCACTTGGCACGCTATCTTTTTCATCCGACAAATAGCATATGGTATTCAGTGACAAAGTACTACAGGTCCTACCTTGCCAAAGCTCATAAAAGAGTGGGAATTCAGATCAGAATATATGAGAAAACGGGCATCTTGCAAAGAAATGGTCCATTTCCACACATTTTAGAACAGATCCTTTCATGTGCTCAGGATGAAAAGCTGCTGCCAGAAATCAGTATGACAGACGAAGCAGCGCCTGCGACTGGGAATAACCGAACAATTGCCGTTCTTACAACTTCTTTGAGCTCTTGGTACAGTGATCAGATCCAGAAAAGGTACAGTGAGCACCAAACAGTCGACGGCACCACCGTTAAAGTATACCAGCCGAGCCACGAGGAGTACCAGAATTCAAGGAACAAGAAGCACAACATGAAGGCACTGGCCGAAATCTATCTGCTGAGCATGACCGACGTACTCATCACCAGTGGCTTTTCCACATTCGGCTACGCCGCGCAGGGCCTCTCTGGCCTGACACCTTGGATCATGTTCAGGTCAGAGAACCACGTAGTGCCAGACCCGCCGTGCCGCCGCGCCATGTCCATTGAGCCATGCTTCCATCAAGCTCCCTACTACGACTGCAAGGCGAAGAGGAACGCTGACTTGGGCAAGCTGGTGCCTTACGTGAGGCACTGCGAGGACGTGAGCTGGGGACTGAAGATTGTAAATCAAACTCAGTGGCAGCAGTAATTTTGTCCGACACATTTGCTCGCTAACTAGGGCAGGATTCTTTTGCAAAAACAATTATACAGAATTACAGATGTATTCTTTTTCTTCGTGTATTTGATCCAAATGTAGATAGTTCAAAAACAGGTTGATAAATTTCTTTACTATCTGAGCATTGCTTACTGGGGCATCTGCGCACGTCGTGGAATATTTGTCTGTGTTTGCCACGAACAGAACTTCCCGTGCAGTTGACTTGTGACATATTTATTAAGATGCTCCCAGCCATTTAAACTGGGATCCGGTATTGGAGAGAAGGCAGCAAGATTGCAGCAGTATGGTGAGGCACAAGGCGAGGCACGAAGCCGTCAGGGGATTCAGGGCCGTCTTGCTACTCGCCTTGGCCTTGCCGCTGCTTGCGGTGTTCTTCTTCCTCGTCGATCACCGGGCGTTGATTGCGTCCAAATCTCGAGTGCTGGAGCTCATCGGAGGAACAGGTTTGCAAATCACTGGCACTTTGGATGATCTTTTGTTCTTGTTTGATAAGGTATTGGACTCTGAAAACTAGGATGCAATATGTCATGATGGGGCATTGGGGCGTAGGCTTTCTTTACGGAGGCCCATGTGTCAAGGCGGCTATAATTTGGCGTGGCCCATTTATCTGAGCAATTCCCTCGGGCTTGTTTCTCTGCGACGGCTGCGTATCCTTGGGCTTTACCAGTGTGCACTCGGCTGGAATCGCAATTCACCTATCACACAGAGTGTCGGTAAGATAATCAAATGATCTAGAGGTTTGGTCTACTTTGCTTAGTATCCATACTTCCAATGTACTTTACTTTACTTTCCCCCAGAAAAATGACACTAAACAAATATATGTTTGGTCAACATTGGACATGAGGCATGTGCATTGCGTTTTATCACCATACCAAAGTGGTGGTAAAAAAGTTTCGATTTCAGTTCGTTTAGCATTCGGTTTTCTAAGATGACCAATCTCGATGCATAGACTTCACGGCTATGGACGGTGAACGGGCACTGTACAATGGTTACTGTACATTTGACGATGAACGATGGACCACGGCTATGGAGTATAGGGTATTCGTCAACTAGTATTCTGCAGTAATTGCTCTTGTACTGTTGGTAGTAGTGGCTGTGCAGCATGCAGGAGTATGTATAGCTTAAGATTTAACAAATCAAATACGTATTGAACGACTAAAACAAATCTATGAGAATTGAAGCCCGGTCTGCAGCAAATGCGCAGCACTTAATACGACGCAAACCCGCCGTAATTTTCTACTACCACTAGGCACTAGCTACTAGCTAGTGTGGGTTCGCCTTGCATCATAAGGAATCTTAAGCTTAGCTAGTCAGCTAAGGCACCAGCAATGCAGCAACGCAAGCCCAAGGTTTGCGCCGAGAGCGCGACGCGAGCAGCAGAGCAGGAGAGCCTGGCGGCGGCGCAGGCCGCAGCAGCGCGTGACTGGCTGCAGGCCGAGGGGGCCCCGGAGCACCCCATGCCGCGGAAGAGGAAGCTAGCCGCCGAGAGGCGATGTAGCCCGTTGGTCAACGTCGTGCTCGTCGCCTTTGTCATGACCGTGCCGCCCGTCATCGTTTTTGGTGGCCGCGCCGGGACGCCGGCGGTCTGGCTCGCGTCTGCCAAGGCCCAACTGCGCCGAGGTAAGTTCCGGTCTTGTTCCCATGGTGGACATAGTGCCAATACACAAGTGCGGCAGGTTCGCAAACGCCACGGGTCCGGCCAGGAAATGTCCTGCCTTGCTCTTAAAACGGGGCCGTAGACTTGTAGTATTACCTCATTTCTCTGCAGTCCACAGACCGCAGCTGTAGCTGCAGCACCGTGCACTCAGTAAGTGTGCCGGTTGTTTTAGTCCTGAGAAGTTCAGTACATACAGAACTAAATTTAGGGCATACTATTTTACGTTCAAAAAAGTTAGGGCATATTATTTGTGGCTCTGCATTGAACTTGCATATTATTTGTGGTTCTGCACTGAACTTGTATTTTGTTAACATCCGTCTCTCTGATCGGCGTCTTTAGCGCTTTCTTTTATACCAAAAATTTCCGTTTTGTTTACTGTGCGAGATGCTACATTGCTACAGAGCACAATGGAAATTGTGGTTGTGTTAGATGGGCCTAATTAGGCCAGAATTACGTAGCGACACGTTTTTCGCACATTCCATTGCAAAATGTTTGTAGGCCCGAATTATCATGGGCTGTATTGACGCCGTGTAAGCTTCTATGTGGTCGTTTGATAAGGCCTTTTTTGTGGTTTGCTATGCAGGTCACGTGTAACCTATAGTCCACGCTAATCTTCTTTTTACTTTTTAAAAGCTATTTTTAACTTTTTTTATAGCAACTAACTTTTAAATAAAATATCTTTTTAAGGTGGAATTTACAAATTGATTGTAATATATACTGTAGATATTTCATTTATATCGACTAAAACCGCATGTTAATTTATGCTACTCTATACTATAAACAGTAGGCAAAAACCATAAATCAAAGAAAAAACAGGCCCACGCATATCGGATACATGACATGCGCCACACCTTACAAGTTGTTCCCTGCAGGTTCCGACGACGGCTCCTTCCCGTACGCGAGAAGCGTACCTGACAAACTTCTCGGCGGCCTCTTGTCCGAGGGGTTCGACGAGAAATCATGCCGCAGCAGATACGAATCCTCCATGTACCGCCCGAACCGGGCACGGCAACCTTCTCCGTACCTCGTCGCAAAGCTGAGAAGGCACGAAGAGCTCCAGAGACGGTGCGGCCCCAACACCGACTCGTACAACCGAGCAACCCAGCAGCTCAGGGCCGGCAAGAGCGTCGCACATGCGTCGGCCGAGTGCAAGTACGTGGTCTCCATCTCGTACCGCGGCCTCGGGAACCGCATCCTCGCCGCCGCGTCGGCCTTCCTCTACGCGGTGCTCACCGACCGTGTCCTCCTCATCGACCGGAGCAACGATATGGACGAGCTCTTCTGCGAGCCGTTCCCGGGCACGACGTGGCTGCTCCCGCGGGACTTCCCACTGACGAGTTACACCAACTTTAGCGTCGATACCGCCGAGAGCTACGGCAACATGCTGAAGAACAAGGTGCTCCGGACGGACGTGAGTGATGCGTCCACGATACAGCTGCCGGCGTTTGCGTACGTCCACCTCGACCACGACTACGGCGACGACGACAAGATGTTCTTCTGCGATGACGACCAGAGGCTGCTGTCGAACATCCAGTGGCTGGTGATGAGGACGGACACCTACATGGTGCCGGCGCTGTTCCTGGTCACGGCGTTCCAGGAGGAGCTCGACTTGCTCTTCCCGGAGCGCGACGCCGTGTTCCACCACCTCGGGCGGTACCTGTTCCACCCGACCAACCACGTCTGGGGCCTCGTCGCGCGCTACTACCGCGCGTACCTCGCGCGGGCGCAGCAGCGAGTCGGCATCCAAGTGCGCGTCTTCGATCGCCGGCAGGCGGAGTCGCCGCATGTCCTGCAGCAGATCACGTCGTGCGCGTGGAAGGAGAAGCTGCTTCCGGAGGTTCTTGCCGCGGAGGAGGCGGTCGTGCCGGCGCCCGGCGCCAAGTCCAAAGCTGTCCTGATCGCCTCTCTCAGGCCGTGGTACTACGAGCGCATCAAGGGCGTGTACTGGGAGCAGGCGACGGCGACCGGCGAGGACGTGAGCGTGCACCAGCCGAGCCACGAGGAGTACCAGAGCTTCGGCGACAAGTCGCACGACACCAAGGCGTGGGCGGAGATGTACCTGTTGAGCCTATGCGACGTGCTGGTGACCAGCGGCTGGTCGACGTTTGGGTACGTGGCGCAGGGGCTCGGCGGCGTGACGCCGTGGGTAATGTACAAGCCGGATAACATCACGACGGTGCCGGACCCGCCGTGCGGCCGGGACGTGTCCATGGAGCCGTGCTTCCACACGCCGCCGCTCTACGACTGCAAGCTGAAGCACGGAGCGGACACCGGGACTATGGTGCCGCATGTCCGGCACTGCGAGGACGTGACATGGGGGTTGAAGCTTGTTGATCCGAAGTAGTACAAAGCTTCAAACTTCAAAGCAAACCTTAGATAGATTTGCTTTGTATGCTCTACCTGTACAAACCTACTGGCAATAGCGTTTCTAATCCCTTTTCCAATTGAAGCATGCATGCATTAGTTCCCTGTTATTGCTGGTGAAGCTAGACTCAAAGATCATGTATGCTTAATTGTTCGATGAAGGTATAAAGCAACATGATACGAAGAGGAACTAAACCATATTTTAAGGGGGAAAAGATGGATGAATTGTATCGTGTTTAAGAGCTTAAAAGGGAAGGAAATAGGTAGGGAAAAGGAGACAGAATAACTGTTTTTTAACAGTAAGTGCATAAAGTTTAGCTGCCTCAAGTAGAGTTGAACAGGGAATTTTTCCTGTTTTGCGAAAGGGTCATGAAGCTTGTTGTTGATATGAGGTACCAGTACAACGAAATTGATAGATATGGTTGGCATATAGAAATGTGGTGTACATCAATCTGAATTCTATCCATATGGATTAGCACGCTAGTCCTTTCTTTCCCAATAAAAACATTATTCCCATTCTTTAGTTTGAACAGTGAGAGACCATGTGAAGGTCACCCCATGGTTGTGATGAGTAATTGACTCTTGATCTAGGAAGATTGAGTTTAGTTTTTGAGGTTTGTGCCAGTTCTGCAATGTCGTAGCCCTGGCGAAGTGCTCTGCAGCCAGCACAACCACGTTGGCCGTGGTCGAAGGCCAGCACGACCACGTTGGCCGTGGTCGAAGGCCAGTACGACCACGTTGGTCGTGGTCGAAGCAGGTTACGACCACGTTTGGCCGTAATCGTAGGTCACCAGGGAAGTTTAAGACTGGTTTTGCCATAGTCGTATCTTGGTCATGGTCGAAATGACCCGTACGACCACGTTGTGCGCTATCGGAAGCCAGCCGAGCCATTTAAGACCACGTTGTGGCGTATACGACCATTTTCAGGTCGTTTACAATCACGTTGGCCGTAGTCGAATGCAGCTTCGACCACGTTGTCATGAGCTGAAAGCGGTTGGAAGTCGTAAGTCGAAGCTACGACCACGTTGTAGTGGGCTGCAGTCGAAGTCGACACTCAAATCTACGACCACGTGAGTAGTCGGCACTCTACGACTACGTTATTGAGAGCTGTGGTCGGAAGTCGGCGCTCGGGTGTTCGACCACGTTGAGTAGTCGGCTCTCTATGACTACGTTATTGAGAGCTGCGGTCGGAAGTCGATACTTCGACCACTGTGGTCGGGGGCCGGCACTCGAGCTTGCGACCACGTGGGAAGTCGGCGGACTTCGACCATGTTGTGAAGCGGTTGAACGAGGTCGGGTCGGGGTCAGACTCAGTCGGTTGTGGTCGTAGCCGGTCGGTTGTAGTCGATACCGGTCGGATTTGGTCGTAGAGCAGTCTGGCGTGGTCGGACGTGCTCGCACGCAGTTGGAATCGGTCGTATGACCTGCAGACTTGACCATTTGAGCTGGAATTTGGTCGTAGGGCTTTGTGATGAAGTCAGGGACCTTGTGCATTTATTGGTTTATCTTCTCGATCGGTCGTAACGACTTGGGTTGAAGTCGTAGACTTTGAGCGTTAAAGCCGTAGCGAGTTGTGGGTGGTCGTAGCAAGTTAGCGACGATCATAGACTCATTGTATCTGGTCGTATGGCTTGATTTTGTGGTCGTATGTCGTGTGCATTCATTGTTCTCTGTTTTCGACTGGTCGTAGGTGGTATACGACTTGGTAAGAGTATGATTTGAGTTCTGTTTTCTGGCTCAAGTGGTTGGATACTATTGTGAGCGGTGCTATGTAATAGTTTGCTTGTCTGTGATGGTTTGCAGGACTTTGAGACTAGTCGTGGTGAGGCATGGATGGTCGAGACTAGGCACGGGGGTGCTGAGGTCGTGATCGGCTGGGAGATGCCAAAGACGACGAAGTCTGTGAGGTGGTTGCAAGCGTGATCGGCAAGGCAGGAGGAAGCTTCCGGGAAGGCAGCGAAGTGGCATTTTGGAGAAATGCGGAAAGCTGCAAAGGGAAGCTGTGTCTCTGCGAAAGCACTGGAGTTGTTGGCGCTAACGGGCAAAGCAGTGGAGCCGTTGGGTGTAACGGGTAAAGCACTGGAGCTCGTTCTCGCTGTTGGGTAAAGAGTGGTAAAACCCGGTGTTAGGTGGGAGTTAACGGGTTCTCCCCCCTGTAGCAAGAAGACTATAAATAGAGAGGGTAGAGCTCGGATGCTCAGTGAGGTTGTTCCCGAGTCACTCTGAATTTTTCGTCTCTATTTGTGTGAGTTGTCTCTGGGTAGAGCACGGTTGCTCTTGTACCTCCAATGGAGTGGCTGTAGAAACCTCCATGATCAATCATTCATCTCTCTTCCTCAAGTTGATTTCTGTCGTCATGAGATGTTGTGATTGTTTTGTTTGCGATCTGTTTTGAGAGCTTGTTCTTCTTGCTATCCTTTTCTCTCCACTCTTCTTCTTGAGTCTGCATTCGTTCTTGTGTGCTTCGTTTAGCTCAGAACTGGGAATCTGTCTCAAGGCCACTTGGCCAATTTATTCCCGAGAGCAGGAGTCGAAACAGAGAAGTTCTCCTTTCTGAATAGTCGTGCGCCTCAAGTCCTCTGTTTCGAGTTCGACCATTTCACTCTAGTCGATCGTAGCTAAGTCTTTGGATTTTATTAGTTTTCTCTCTTCCAGAGGTTGGAATATTGCAGTGCCCCAAATTTGAGGATCAAAAGCCAGAGAGTCTTAGTTACTCGGAAACCTGGCAAACAAGTCCTTCTCCGTTCTTGTTTCAACCGCGCAGTTTTCTTTGTTTGATTTCTTTTGTCGGCTCGGGCAAGTGTTCGACCACGTGGTGTTCGACCATCAGTTTGCTTGCGACCACGTGCGCTCGACCAGAGAAGTCAGTTCTTTCGTCCGTTTTGCTGTGTGGGTGCTTGGGAAGTTTTGAAGGCACCATTCACCCCTCCCTCTGTCGCCATTTTGGTCCAACAAACAGTTACATGAAGCATCATGGCATAAAAAGGGGAAATAAACCATCTATGTTACGGGCCAATATATGCTTTGCTTTATGGTATAGGTTCAACTTTGCATCTATGTTACGGGAAAGTTTTTTCTGACTTAGTTATGAATGCAATGACATGAACTGCTGCACTTGTTTTTCAAATATAAGCTCAGTTCTATTATAATCTTCTTGTCCCCTTATTATTTGCACCTTTTGTAACTTCTATTGAAGGATATGCTTGTACTGAGAAATTTAGACAAAAAAGCACAAAAATATACTGCAGAGTAGGATTAATTGCAAGAACCAGGAGCTCCATAAACTATGAACATAGCATGTTTTCATTTGAAGAAATTCCATTTCTCATCCCACCTGTCCCGGGCAATGTCATATTTTCTTTTCTTTTCTTTCTCAGAAGTTCCATATACAATTTTGTGACTGATAATATTTGCAAAGAGGGAGCTCAGAAGAAAGGCGCTTCCTGTAGGGAAACATCGTGAATTTGTTGTGCCATAGCTTTAGACGCAGAAAAACGGAATTTGGTGACAGAGAGTTGTCAAGGAGAGGTGAGTGTGTGAATGATATTTTTGTTGAACGGATCTGAAAGGTGTGTCAAAAGATTGTCGATGGGACCAACATGAGTCACAGATGCTTGCACAATAAAGCCAAGCATAGCAACCATTGCCAACCTCCCTGTTACATACGGAAATCACGTTAGCAAACCATAAATATTACTATAGGTTTATGTTGCAAGCAAATTGTACTTAGAGAAAGTGAAGCTACCATTCTTGATTTCTTTCAGCTTCACTTCATGTGCATTCTCTATATCTTTGGCCAGTCCTAGTGGATTAAATAGTGGACCCCCGGGGTAGCTGTTCAAATTTGAGAACTGTAATAATTTAGTTAAAGCAGAGACCCAGAGACTTGCCCAGGTAACTTGTTTGGAGTCTTCACTTTATTTTGGAGCATGTTGAAGCACTTACCCCGGCTGTAAACCTTCAAGTGCAGCCTCTATCCCAAGGAATGTTCCTTCCTCTGCTTGTGATCCTGGATTAATAATGTCCATGTACCTCTTGGTTTCAACAAATCTGTTGAGGATCAGAGTTATCATACGAACAGGTCAGTCTTGTTCTGTGTGAAGTCATCACAGTCTACACCATTTTAAAATTCTTAGAGTTATTGCAACTTTCTTTTACCACTGATGAAATGTTTCAGTTGGATGCTGAATTACCCCATCAAGAGAAGCTGGACAAAGAAGAGTGCCTTGGTGTTGGCGAAGTCAAATTTTGTGGCACCTGCTTCAAACCACACGGGTAGGTTGCGGATTCCTGATACACGAATCAACTACAGAGAATCACAGCAATTACAACATGCGATGTGTGATAGAAACATAACAGAGCATCAAAGCAGTCGAATTCGTGTCTAGATTCGGCAAGAGAGCAGGCTTCAATGTGGTAAGAATGCTATCATGCTAGCAACCTATGGGATCACCAAACGTTTTCATTTCAGTTTGGTGTGTGGAAGTAAACATCTAGCATATGCCAATCTTTCCTATCCAAAAGGAAGATTCCAAACTTTTTGTGGAATCTGTGTTATGTTTCTATGCTTTCTTAGAAAAAGGTGCTGCACAATAATCGCAGTAGTTTGGTAGTACATAAAAAGAATTTCCTGGGTAGCTACAGATTCTGTTATTTAATTATAAATCCTGCTCTTGTGGAGCTAGTGTACTGGATATGATTTAGCTTCCATTGAGAATAGTTATTTTCATTTAGATAATTCCCTGTGTTAGGTTTTTCTCACTGCCTAGTGGTTAGAGCGCCTCAGTAGCACCCCCCAGGTCCTGAGTTCGACTCCCAGTGGGAGCAAATTTCAGGCTTGGGGAAAAAATCCCCTCGCCTGCTATCACACCAAAGCACAGGTTTAAGGCCCCGCCAAGGCGTTGATCCAAAGGATCCGCCGGTAGTCTCACAAGGTCGGGCGATGGTGCCGCTGTGTAAGGGTGGAGCAGGGGTTCGGGGGTTTTCTCGGTCTGCGTGAGAAGACCTTCTTCTTAAGCAATGCTCGGGGGGTTTCTTCCCCCCGCAGGTCGAGTTTTTTTTTCTCACTGTTCTTTGCATAAAGCTATCCTAATTCAGACACCTCTCCAGCTAGTTTGTGAAGTCGAGCTTCCGGAGCTATGGTTTCTCAGAACTGCGAAGAGATTACATTTGATAGGGATTGGCAAGAAGGTGAGTAACTTACATCGGTTACAAGGATGCCGGCGACCCCTGCCATGGCGAACCGGCAGTGCACGAGCTCGGCCTGAACGTACCACTTCAAGTTTGCTGGTTCCTCCCCGAGCCCCAGGGGATCAAACCCGAAATCACCAGGTAGCCTGCAACCAGAAGTGCCAAATAATCTATGAGCATACAATCATCACCTGCAGATAACACCGGCAGAGATTGCCAGGCAACTGACGTGCCGTCGAGGTGAGGAGGCGGGTCTAATCCAGGCAACCAGGTTGCACGCTCGGTGTTAGCTCGGACCGCGATCCGAGCTCGTGGCGACCGAACATGGTATCCTCCGGGCATGGCGGTCACGCTTCTGCTCAGAGCTGTGGGCGGCTTGGAGGAGAGGCTACAGGTATGTACGACTCTTCCATGGGTGTTAGCTGCTAGCGCCATTGCTGCCGCCGCCGTCCTCGCCACTGGAAGGACCCTTGGTAGCTGTTTGTTTTTTGGGGGCGTGGGTGGGTGTCGGATAGAACGGAAGCCGTGGATATGGAGCTAGAGGCGTTCGTAACTTCAGTGGCCGTGGAGCTAGCGTGTGTCTCTCTGCCTTGTCCTGGTCTCTGCGGCTTTCGTCCGGGCGGCAACGGTTTATGGGCTTACGGCTGGGCCGTCGTGGGCGTGTGGCTGGCTGCAGCGCCTCTGCTTTCCTGCGGCCGGCGAAGCCACACGGTGTGGAGTGGAGGCGGTGGGGGCCGGGCCGTGGTAGAACTGGCACTTGCCTGCCTGCAATTTGGGGTGCTTTGTGTCATGTGTGCACGGGCTGGGCTTGTGAAGGTGGGACTGTCAGAGTGATCTGCAGGCCGAGGCGGGATGGGGAGATGGGCTATTGGCCTTGTAGCACAAAAAAAAAGATAAAATCTTTTCAAAATGGCCTTATAGGGAATTAAGGGCAATGAATACTGGCATTCGGCCTTTGTGCCTCTACCGCTAGGGATTGTCGTTGCTTAAGCATACACTCCTCTATCTGGGAAATGTGTAGGGTGTGTTTGGTTGCCTGAATCTCCTTCATTCTGGCTGGGTAGATCCGTATAATCTGAGAAAGAGCCTGGGTGGATACGCTCAAAATGAGCTTCACTGGCCATCCTAGATGGGTTGATGCAGTGTATCTTATGCGGCCCCACGTGTCAGCCTCTCAGGTTTGGTAGACTGCATCCGCTCATACAGGCAACCAAACAACATCTTAGTTTTTTTGTATCCGCTCATGCAACCTCACCAAACATCTTCTTTTTCTGAAATATGATTCCACTCAGCCTGCATCCACTCAGTCAGGATATACGATACAACCTCTATCCACGAACCAAACACACCCGTAATCGGCGCGGATAGTCTAAAATTGCTTATCATATACCATGTTCCATATTTTTCTTCGAAAACGGAGTTAGGCGCGGATAATACCGGACACGAATACGAAATAGGTAGTGTGGGTCACAAATACGTATTGAAATTGATATGGTAGCAAATATTTTGTTAGATATTGCATGAAAACAAAAAAAATCATATATAACGTATATGTAACATTGATCAACCAACTATACATGTCTAAAATGCAAGAACATTGAAGCCCCTTAACAAGTAGCCCAACAAAATTGAAGTGCATTAAACCATACATAGATACTTGTCCTAAACATTACATAAATACTCGTCATGACCATGAGTCACGAGACAAGCACTCAATAGAATTAAAATATAGAAAAGACAGCGGCTCTGTGCTGGCAGATTAGATTCAACCAGGGGCGAATCCACCGTAGGTGCTTCTGGGTGCTCGAGCACCCCCTCCTTCCACCGTGTTTGAAGAAGACCCCGGTCGTCGGAAGATGAAGAAGAGCCGCCGAGCCGGAGTGAGTCGATCTGTCGAGTGTGGAAGATTGAAGAAATGCCCACTCGGTGTCTTAAGGCCTAGCGCATCTTGGCCCAAATGGCCAAATCAGTGGCGAATCTTGGCCCAAAACGTGACAGCAGTACAGCAAACAGTGAAACAGATAAGGTGGATTGGTGGAAGATGAACAGCACAATGCCTGAACAGTACTATAGTAGATAAGGTCACGGTCTCACGGAGAGGGAGAGGCTAAGAGTACGAGACTCACCGTCACGAGTCAGCACTCGGCAGCTCGGTGGCCGGCGCGATGGAGGGGGATGCCGGGAGGGAGAGCCGGGAGGCCGGAGGCTGTCGGTGACTCGGCGCGGAGCGGCGGAGGGGGAGGTCGGAGCCCAGAGGCGGTCGGCGAGATGGCGACCTAGCCGCCTAGGCGCCCAGCACGGGGGGTCAAGGCGGCTCAACGGGCGGCGGCTTCTCGGCAACTCGGCGCGGAGGGGGAGCTAGGGAGGCTTGCAGCATCGGAGGAGGAGGCGGTCGGCCGTCCGCTGTCGCCCGTCGGCGTCTCGGCGTGGAGGGGGAGCCGGGGACTGCAGGGAGGCTCACACGGCGCACGGCATCGTGGGTGCGGTCGCGTGGAGAAGACGAGGCGAGTAGGAGTGACTGTCGACTGAGTGGATCTGGATGGGAGATTTGAGATTATTACAAGACCAGCGAAATACTAGTGACTTCGTACTAGCACTTGGTCTGTAGATCTGAGACGGACCGGCAAAATAGTAGTAATTTAGTGGGATGTTTTTATTTCATTTATAATGTTTATGTATATTTATAATTTAATATTGTATCATTACGTTTACTATTTTTATCTACAGATCGGTATTTACATTTTATGAACATTTGGAGGCACATTATCCATTAGCAAAGTACTAAATTTATTATTTTGTACATTTTCAATTTGTTCTCTTCATATTTATGTATGAATTTGATATTCTAACGGCAAAATACTAGTAGATATAGCTTTGGTATATTTATGTTGTGCTATCACTTTAACAGTAGAGCTCCCCCTCTATTTTCATCCTGGATTCGCCACTGGATTCAACAATAAACAGTCACAAGACCGTCACCAGTCACAAGCAGATTCAACAATCTACCGTCACCGGTTACAAGAAGATGAACAGCGATGAAAGGACGAGCGGCGGACAGCGGGGAAGAGCAGTGTCTTGCTGCCCCTGGGTCGGCTGCCTCGATGGAGGGTAGATTTTTTTTAGCCGTGATTAATAATTTTTAGCTTACAAATAAACTGAATGTTAATACATCGTGTTAAAAAATAGTAAAGAAGTTATCTTTTTTATTTATTTAAATAAAACTATAAACTGAAAAAGAGAGAGCCCATAGTCACTCCATTAGAACGGAGATTGCGGCGGCCTACGGCAAAAGGCGGCGGAGTCTGAAGACTTCACACTTAGATGAGCCTCGTCGGTTTTCATGGGCTGAAGACTGAAGTGCTAGGTCACAGCATACTCGGATATTAACGAGTAAATTTACTCAGAAACTACTGAAAAAAAAATACTCGGATATTCCTGTATCCGGCCATATCTCTTTCTCGAATTCGGCTCCAAATCCAGCTAATACAATTCTGATTTTGAATCCGAGAAAACCTGTAAGATACCAACTTTCTTTCCCGAATTTGCTTCGAATTGATTCAACCGGTCAAAAAATATCCGTTTCAATTGCACTTATATTTGAGGAGTAGCATCACTATCGCTCCAAGCAGAATTATCTCCAGGAAAAAATATAGCCCAACAAACCGACCAGTCAATCACAACTAAGGCCCTGTTTGGATCCCTTGGGCTAACAACTAGTTGCTAAACTTTAGCCCTTGAGGATCCAAACAGGAGGGCTAATGGGTGGGCTAAAGTTTAGCCAAAGCCCCAACTAGTTGTTAGCCAACTAGTCCATCAAACCCAGCTAATGAGGGCTAAAGGATCAGCCGAATGGAAAAAAGACATTGATACCCACGCCAACCCTCCCAGACCACCATGCATAGGGGTATAACAGACTTTGCACTGAGATAGTAGCACTTATTAGTCCTTGGATCCAAACAGGACTGGGCTAATCTTTAGCCAACTAACTACTAATCAGCTAACAACTAGTCCTGATCCATCCAACAGGCCCTAAGCTTTATTTTGACCGGAGGCGGTAGCACTGAAATCCGAAGAATGGATGGGTACCCCATGTGTTACATGTTCAGATCACAAGCCACAACACTGAAACATATAAAAAGGGAAAAAATTATAGCCTGCCGCTTACCGGTACTTCATGATCACTCCAAGTCCCTCATTGCAATTGGTGCATCAAACTTGCAAAAAATCATCATATAGGCCTTTAGGAACTTAGATGGGAAGAATAAAAATAAAATAGTAGTTCACAAGAGGCACTCAACAGAGAGGAAACTCATCACGTTCCGTATTTTAACCAAGATGCTAATTTCGTTACAAAGAAGGATCTACTAATCATTGTTGATCCATCTAAGATCTAAAACAATTTGATTAGTCCTACTGTGATATTTAAGGCGGAAGTCGGCTTCGCCGGCCCTTGAGAGGGGGTTTCCGCGTACCGTCGTACGTATACGTATGAGCTGTATACTCATAAAATAAGATGGGTATTGATAAATATCATTCGAATGTTTTCTTTCTAACTATTATCCAGATTTGTGGCTATTAGATTAGAGATCTAACGGTCACGGATTCTCCCCGCCCCCTCCAAAAAAAATCTCCCTCTTCTAAAAAAATCTCCCCCTAAAAAAAAGAGGCCGTTGGATATCTAATCCAACGGTCCGAAATTTAGATGATTGCTAGAAAGAAAACATCCAGATGATACCTATATACACCCAAATAAGATATATATACCACGTCTCTCTGGTCTCAGCACTCTACCAACAAGAATACCTCCAGAATTCATTCCACGTGGTTTGCTGCAAGCTCTGGACGGCGACTGCGCGTTGGCCTTAACTTCCCAAGGATGACAGATCGGCACTGCCTGTCTTCTGGTTTTGGAATCTGGAGTATACTTGCGTGATTGCATTGGACCAGGTACATTCACACTCAAATACCTTCTTTTCTTTTCTTTTCTTTTCCTTTGCCTGACCAGATGCAAATGCCCGTAGTCAAACTGTCAAAGGTTGGTCAAAAGGCAGTGAAAATATCGCATGAATACGAGAGATGAGTAACGAAGCATTACACCAAACAACATGAGCTGCGTGCGTCACCTACATACACAGATGTATCTCAATAAAAACTTTATGAAGTTACAGATTTACCCTCAACCTCTGTTATTCAAGACATGTACTAAAATGGCACACATATATGTGTGTGAACATGGTGATGTGCTTGCCTGTATGTTCCCTGTTATCGAAAAAGAAAAGCATTACACCAGAGAATTAATTAAGCAACGAAAGTCACTTGCATCCCCATGTCAAACAATCTCGTGCACATTCTTACACACATGAAGGAACTGTAAAGTCTACTCTTCAACTCATTTTCTCAATGGAACAAAATGAAACATGGAAATAACGAACTAAAAAAATGAAACATGGAAATAACGAACTAAAAAATCATGGCATGGACCAGAAGCTGCCATCGTCCAGCATCATGATCTCCTGTAACCCGTCCCAAATCTCCTGCTCCCTCGCCACCGGCCTTCCCTGCTCCGGCAGCCGCGCCACGTGCACCGGCGACGCTGCATTTGATCCACAGTTCTCCCGGAGGCTTTCCGGCAAGGGGTGCGGCTGCACAGACGCCGACGCCGACGACGCCGCGGCGGCCGGGAAGTTGAGCTTGGCGCGCTGGCCCTGGAACTCGAGCGCGGCGACGTCGTAGGCGCGCGCGGCCTCCTCGGCCGTGTCGAACGTGCCGAGCCACTTGCGTACTGCGCGGTGCGGGTCGCGGATCTCCGCCGCCCACTTCCCCCACGACCGCTGTCGCACGCCCCTGAACTTGCTCACCCTCCTCCTCCGCCTCTTGCCCACGCCTCCCTTTACGCAGCTCAAGGAGCACTCCTCCTCGCTGCTCGAGCCGGTCGCCGCCGCGGCGTCCGCGACGAAGATCTCGCAGCCGAGACACCCCTCCACGCCGCACCTGGCGCACGCAGCCGCAGCTGCAGCCGCCGAGGGAGCGGCGGCCACGGGCGGCGCCAACTCCGCGTGCAACGTGGGGACGGCGGTGTCCCCTGACACGACGCAGATGAGCGCGCGGAGGAAGAGGGAGTTCTCCTGCTCGGTGTTGGGGAGCTGGAACCCGGCGGCGCGCTCCAGCCTCGGCACCATGGCGGGCGGGGTGGGTGGTAGCGCGCGCTTGGTGCACTCGTGCAGCGCTCTGCGATGGGACGTACGTCGGTGTCACAAGAAAGTAGCGAAGCGTACGTGTACTAGTCGAGTCCTCGTGATTCACTCTGATGTTTCAGGGTGCTGTGCGCGCTGTGGGTTTTATACTACCAACCTGACGCGTATTTTAAACGGTGAGGTTTTGGCCACGTTCTAATCGTGGGAACGGAGGTGGAGACGGAGGGTGAGTATAGAAATGGCTTGACAGATTGGTGATTACTGATTAGGCAGATCCACGCTGCCCTGATGGCTGGTTTATATTGATATTTGATCAGTGCACACACGTGATACCGTCAAAATGGCATACTTATTGCGTGATTAATGCACACCATTAGCTTAGCACATTACTAGTTTCGTGCTGCATTAGCACAGTTTCTGTTCTTAATGTATCAGTGATGCTGCTTCAATCATCTCTTAGCAAGTTGTACGTAATTTTTGTTTTGTTTAGTTCAATACTAGCTGGTACTTTAATGATCACTATTCACTCTAAAAAGTGTTGACATAAGATCGGAACATCGTATGCTTATCTTCTGTTGTGCAAATCCAGTCATTTCTTATAAAAAAAGTTTTAAAAGGTTCAATTAATACATTAGTTTAGTATCTCAATTAATACATTAGTTTAGTATCTATGTAAGAATTCTAAAAGGTGTCCACATAAGATCGGATCATATGCTTATCTTCTGCTGTACAAATCCAGTCATTTCCTTACAAAAAAAGAAATTTTAAAAGGCCCGTTAACACATTAGTTTCAAACTGTTTCATGTTGCAACTCAATTATCTTTTGGTTCTGACTTCTGAACAACTGATGGTGCTTCATTCGGAATTTTGTTTAGTTCTGTGGTTGGTACTTGGTAAACATGGACTCATAGCGATCTGTTAAAAAAATAGCAGAAAAATGGCATCGGCGTTCATACCTTTTTTTAGTGCAAAAATCACCCATTCCTTCCCACGTTGCCTGCGGTGCAGCAGCTTTTCCACCATGACGGTGCGAAAATAAAAAAAACGTAGCGGCAATAGGTTAGGTGGAAGCAAATTAGGTGCCGCTCAGTTGGGCTAAAATAAATTAGTTTATAGTTAAAGTTATACTGTAGCTGATTGAAATTATACTGTAGATAATGGTGGCTTATGTGGCATAGCTAAATTTTAAAAAAATTAAAAATAGAAAAAATATGTTAGTCCATTACGGATAATACAAATAAATACAGAAAAACCGACAAAAAAGCTAAAAAAATAAAAAAACCAGAAAAAATAAAATTTAATAATAATAAAAAATAAATCTAAAATCAGAAACTCATTGAAATGAGCCAAGCTTTAGACAGCTACGGCATACGGGAGACGGCCGTTGAAGTGGGTATCAATGCCGTGTAACGTTGGTGCGCTCTGTCGAACTGGATGCTGACAAGCTAGCTGTCCAAGACTTTGGCCTCTTGTGGAAGGAACAGAAAGGTCAGAGCTCAGTTCCCATTGGCACGGGGAGCCCGTAGCGGACACAGAAAAGAGATCGACCGAGTTGAACATTCTACGAGCGGCTGAGATCGGCCCACCTAACATGCGAGAGCCGAGACGAGATGGCGCTCTTCGCGTCCTCACCGTCGTGGAGGTTGTGTACTTGGATGGGTGTTATTCTAGGGTCGGCTCGGATGGCAAAAAGGCTACTCTGGTCAAGGAGAAGGTTGGGCTCCGCTCATTTCGGTTAAAATTTTTGGGTTTTAATTTATTTTTTATTATTTTTAAATTTTGTTTTTTTGTCGGTTCTTTCTCTGTATTTGTTTATATTATACGTGATGGGTTAACCTATTTTTTTATTTTTGCTAAATAAGTCATCATTAGCTCCAATGCAATTTCAATCAGTTACAATATAATTTCAGTTATAAGGTATCAAATTTCAGTCTAAATGAGCGGACTGTAGTACCGGTCAAATGAGATCATCTGACGTAACTTCCCGTCATTGACGCGTGGGGCCACGCGGCGAGGGGGCCCACTCATTTGTAGAGGAAGGACCAAATTTTAGGGAAGAGGAAACATCCATCCTTGTCCAACACAAGTTTGATTACCGGATCCATTTTGTGACAGGGCGCGTCGCGCCACATCAGCAACGGTGGGATATGAACCACGTGCCATTGTACGTCACCGGTAAGTTTCTGCCGTGTCAACAAAGGCGCTGATTTCCTTTTTGAGATTAACAAAGACGCCTTTTTTCTTTGAGATTATCAAAGACGCTAATTTATCCGAGTGACAAAAAAGAGAGGAAAATATCGGAGACAATGGACTGAAAATTCTTGACCCGAAATCCTAACTCAAAGTTTGCTGAACCGAAGAAAGGAAGAAGAAGAAAAAGAAACCGGTCCATTGCCCGACTAGTATTTGGGCCTTTTGGGGAGTAAACAAAAGGTACAGCAAGAATACGATAGCCTAACGCAAGCCTGTACGAACAATTCAAATTGACTAATGGACCACGAGTCAGTAACTCTTTAAATCGAAAGTGGTCCGGGGGTATGAACTTGCAGTCTTTCTTTGTCAAGTCCCAGCTACCATGTGTTCTTGTCGCGAAATTACCCTTGAAAATATTGATGGATATATACATGTAGCATAAATAACGAAGCACCACTCCATATCCAGCGTAAATTTTTATTGCATGCAATTGTTCATCAAATCATACAAATGCATGCATCTCCCTCATCCTCACTTATTTACGGAGGAAGTACTTAATATGTACAACGTGCGTGGACAACTTGCAGAACTGAGCTCGGGTACAGGTTGGAGTCATCTTGGATACGTAAGGAAAATTTGCAGGTCAAATGTGCAAAGAATCTTCGTGTCGGAAGCACAACTTTTGCTCAGATTTTCTCCCAGACTGCGTAGCCATCGCCGTGTGCGACCACCTGGAAGCCTTCGGGAAAGAGGTGCTCGACATCCAATCTTGGGCCGATCTCTATGATGACCTTGCCGTCGATCTCGGCGAGATAAAGGTCGGCGTCGGACTCCATGATGTGTAGCTCGCTGTCGGGGTCGATCCCGCGGCGGTTCCTGATGGACACCAGGCGCTCGATCTGCTCCTTGAGGCCCCAGCCGAAGAAATGGTCGTAGAACTGAAAGAATCAGAAAATTTTCATCAGCTAATGTGCATATATGCATGACATTTTACTACTTAAAGACAGTATGTGTTCAGGTGAGGACTCACGATGCATGAGTTCCCTGGGTGCGTGAGGATGTATGCGTAGCCCTGCATGACCTTGCCGGATGGGAAAGGCCACATGTGCTGCGTCGAGCCGGTGTCGTGGTTGTCGATGAACGTCACGGCCTTGGCCGGCCACCACCCGATCATGCCGGGGGCCTTGCCATCGGCGCCGCACAGCCGCCACAGCTCTCCCTCCACGGCGGCGTTCAGGATACCTTTGGTCGTGAAGTCGAACGTCGTGGCGGGACCGAAGGCGCCCACCCTGTTCACCCAATTCACCAGCTCCTGCCGGTGCGCGTTCTGGTCGTAGTTCGGCTTGCCGTCACCACTGTATGCCAGCGACGTCCATATCTCTGCCACGGCGAAGCTGGGCTCGGTGTTGTCGATGTAGATCTTGGCGACGTCCGCCAAGTAGCCCTTGTAGAAGTCGAGGCGCCATGCATCGAAGCCAATGTCCGTCTTGAGCCAGTTGAGCCATCCGATGAGTAGCTCGCGCTGGACGCGCGGGTTGAGGTGGTCCATGTCCGGGGCGCCACCGAAGTCAGCGCCGGTGTCCGGGTTGCCGGTGCCGTCAGAGTAGGGGCGGTCATCACAGCAGATCATGCGCGGGCCCCAGTCGAGCCGGGAGCCCGGTGTGCTGCCCTCGAAGAGGCAGTAGATGCCGCGGCAGTCCATGTGCTCGCCCTCAAAGGGTTTAGATGATAGTCTCTAAGTAGGATGCCATCTCTACTTATATTCGATAAGACTTCGTTAGACTGACACTCTATAAGTTGGATACGATATCTAATCATATCGGATAAAGATTTAATTGAAGGTTATATAAAGAAAGACGGGGAGCTAAGAGAGGCATCCCGTGACATATCTATCGAAACTCTAACCGTCCTCTCTCAAAACCCCTGCTATGTGCACTGGTGCTAACACATCGGATATGTGGCGTTCTATCTCTAGATGTATGGACTTCGATAGGGACGTGCTACGACTGCGACTCTGATCAGGATGATTACAAGAAGGAGACGGTTAGTTAGAGATTGGTTTACTATTTTAACTGTACCAAAGTGCGCTGCGTTGAATCGGTCGTTTCAACTCTGCTTCAGTTGCACTGCAGGTCTAATGGTAACGATTTATGATCTCTTAAACATATAGTTTTTTACTTTACATGATAGGAAATTTTAATATGCGCTAATATAACTTACTCGTATCTTTACATATAGTGCGTCTCTTGAGGCAGATAACACTATCTATGAATTGAGTTTCAAAAAAATTTTCTACCATTACGAGTACCCTGAACTTTCCGGCTCAAAAATGGAGTGCTCATTCAACTATACTTTATCCGAGTAGTATCCGTTCGAGAAACATTAAGTGATCCAGCTGGATTTCTTGACGACGATAAGGTAGAAACGGATTGTGCTACGAGTGCTGCTAGTCTATGGCTGTGACCGTTTTGGCGTCAACTTTTAGTTTCCGGGTTATTTTTCACTATTTATAAATTTCGATTTTTTCTGAACTTTTGACTTTTTATTGAGCTTTTTTACCGGTTCTTTTTTTTCCATTTTTGTTTGTATTATATGTAATGGGCTAACATATTTTTTAATTTTTTTAATTTTAATTATGCAAAATAAGCCTCCGTCAGCTACAGTGTTTTTTCAGCCATAAGCCACAAAAAAAGCCCAAATGAGCTTTATAGAATGTAGTTTTATAGAATTTTATAAGTTTTCTGCTGCATAAAATTTTCACGAAAGTTTTAAGTTTTTAGTTAAAGTTTCAAATAGGCTTTAACATGTTTTATAAAAAGTTTCAGCATGTTTCAGTTTATTTTTGCTAATTATAGGTTCCGCTCATTTCAGTTTAAACTTTTGGTTTCTAATTTATTTTTTACTATTCGTAAATTTTGTATTTTTTTAGTTTTTTTGAGTTTTTTTGCCGATTCTTTTTCCCGTATTCATTTGCGTTGTTCATGATGGGTTAACCTGTTTTTTTTTCTATTTTTAAAATTTTAAAATTTAGTTACGCTAAATAAACTACTATCAGCTATAGTGCAATTTCAGCCATAAACCAGTTTATTTCAGCACAAGTAAGCGGCACCATATTCAGGTTTAAGTATTAGTTCTCTATCTTTGTGTAATATTTTATTTGTTGTGCTTTGTTGTTAAAGTTTGCATTTGATTTTGTGTTATTTGCTCTCAGGCCTTTGCTGTCAGATGGGCAACGGTCTGACTAGCTTGAAGAGGCGGTCTAATCGGATGTTGTTGGGCGGTCTGACCAGTATGGATGCCACGGTCAGACCGATCCCCTGTTACCAGGAGGTTTTAAGTTAGTTCATGGTGGTTTGACCAGTCGTTTGTTGGCTATCAAATCGGCCAATGCTGAGTTGAGTTAGTTTTGACTGTGTTAGTCATGGTGGGATTCCATGCAAGTATTAGTCATGGTGGGAGTCCATGTAAATGTTAGTCATGGCGGGAATACATGCATTGTGGGAATCTTGATGTAGGTGTCAAGTGGTGCATATTTGCATCGGTTATGTTGATGAGAGTCAAGTGCATATCACTTATGCTTAGAATGATTGCTTGTTATTTGATGTACAAGATATTTGATGATTGTTGCGGTCAATAGCAAAACTGAGGCTATGGGAGGTGCCCAGAGGCCATGGAGGGTCGCATAAGTCTGGATGGAGTAACATCTTAAGCGAAAAAGCAAGAGAGAAAGACAAGAATTGTGATGAAATAAGTACATACATGTGTGCCATTGAACTTGAGCATTTTAAGTGGTGATGGTCCTCGAAGCAGGCATACGACTTTGGCGGCAAGCCATTGGGTATCACAGACTTCATATGGTGGTTGCTTCGAGAAGAAGCATAGTGAAGACTGGTGGTGGCAATTGAGGAAATTGTTTGATACTAGGTGGGGAGGTGGTTTGTGAAACCGCAACGGTGGCCTAAGTAGTTTAGGTCATGTCTGAGAGGATGAAGTGTCTTATTGAGCTATCGGAGCCATATGGAAGTTGTGTTTTGAAAAACATGTAAGTGTATTGTTGTAGGGGTGGCCCCCACCTATATCCATTCGGTCTGCTAGGCCAAGAGGCCCCATAAAGTATGTAAAAGACATATATGCCCCTGACATAGTAGGCCACTGTGGGGTATTATTGCAGTCAAACCTTATGGCCACACACACACATAGGACACCCAGGCAACGACTCAGGAATCTGGTCGCTACGATGTAAGGTTTAAAATGGATACAGGTGAATGCAAGGAGGATAGAGTGAGATGCATGTTGGAAAGATGATATATTTTTATTTTTTATTAATATTAAAACATGAACATAAATAATAAACAGTAACTAAGAACAAGAACATAAATAGTAAATAACTGAAATAAAATATATGCAACACACAAAGATGAAAGAACATATGCAGATGCAACACATAAAGAACTATAAGATATGCTTATACAGAATGATATAGAACAGAATGATCAAAACAGAAACTTAGAACATATATAACATAAATTAGAAAGAACATAACTTAGAATGGAACATACAATGAACTGAAAGTAAAGAACGGAATATAAACAATATAAGAACTTAAAACATAAGTAAAAGATAGAATATAAAGAAGATAAATAAAGAACAGAATAATAAGAACATTAGTAATATAAAGGACAGATCATAAGTAATAGAAAGAACTTGAAATGAAATAATCAAACTTAAAACATAGAGAGTTTAGGGAGAATCGTTCTAGCGTTCATTCATATATCTTGCTAGATAGAATGAGGAACCTTCTATGTAGTACACCAGACACTAGAAGTAGATACAAGTTTTAGTTATACAAACCACACTTATATTTTACACACTCTTACAAACTTACACACTCTGACTCGAGAATCGAGTCTTTATTTACGACTTATTTACACTAATTTGTGGAGTGGAGGTGGAGGCTTTGATGGTATTGGTGGTAGTAGCAAAATGGCGTGGATAACTTTGGTGATCGAACTCCTTCTCTAAGCCTATGGAGTGCTTGGAGTAGTTCAAGAAGCGATGCCGTGGATACAAGTTTTAGTTATACAAACCACACTTATATTTTACCCACCCCTGGGATAAGCATGGGTAAAGATTCCCCATGATGACGCCTTTTGACCGTCAATATTATTCTTCATGATGACGCTTTACATTTCAAGGAGTTATGATGAGTCTTTAGATCTCCGTAAAGAATATTCGCCATGATGGCACTTTTTGACCAAACTTTATTCTGTTCACAATAGTTCAGATTCCATCTGCAATAGTAGATAGTAGTCATATAATTGTCCTGACAATTATTCTTGTTGTCAAGGAGTCTGAGCAAACAATTATTGTTATTCACTGTCATCTACTATCATTGGTGTAGAGGTTGTGCCTTCAATTTCATCTGGTTGGAGTGATTCATACCAACTCAGCATTTTTTGATATTCTTTTCGTATCAATGTGTCTTCGCTATAATCAAGCTTTATTAAGCGTCTGACACCTTTGTGTAGAATACGATTTCCACCATATAATATCTTCATTATTCGGTTTTGGAAAACCATCTGGCATGTGGTGTCTAGATAAATACTATCTTCAATTTCCATAGTTTTTTAAACAACCGCCACGTATCATGATTGGTGTCCTAAGAGAAGAGTTATTTTTGTTCTTCAGTCAGAAAACCAGTTTTTCTAGCATAGAAAATGAAACATCTTTTGAGAATGTAAACATCATGCATTGCCGCCCTGATTGGTGGTATAAACCTTGGAGGGGTAGAATAGAAGATAATTTTATATCTTCCCCTGAGAAATGCCAATCTTTTACAAGCTTCCTTTATTGCAGTCCCAAGATCAGATTGAAGAATCTGATCAAGTGTGCCATAAATAACATAGACTAGACCTTGGTCTATGATACTTTGGAGAGAAAGATTTTTAATGGGTTGGTGTTTGTAGGCCTTTGAAGAGTTTAAGGTCTATCTCTGCTCTCAATATTATGTATTTGTGGTATGGTTGGATAATTATTCTTTCATCAAAATGGAGAAGTGGAAATGTTATGGACATTGATTCTGATGCTTGGGTTAATTTCTCTCCCCTCATATAGGTTAATAAAATATCTTTAGAGCTCTGAGAATATTTTCGTTTCTCTTATGGTATTTTTTTCCAGATGAGTTCTAGAAAATCTGGCCCTATGTAAGAAATTGTTTACTTGGTTTTAGAACTCAGTCTAGAAATAAGAATCTCATGAGTAATGGGGTTAAAGAGCTCTTTGGAGGCTATACTCTCCATTCTCACTCTATTTTTGTAGCTACAATTCTCTCTTCTCACTTTATCTTTGTAGAAATAAGAATCTCATGAGTATAGATAGCTGCTACCTCCAATACATTTCCATGTCATCAAAAGATAATGATGCAGCCAACTTATACAATAAGCTGGCTATACGTTGTCTTCACAAGAGCTCTCAATCATTTAATAGTGTGATCATTTAATACATGCATGGGTATAACAGTTAGTCCTATTGGTACATGCATGGATAACACCTCTTTTCCTGTGCTATAGCCTGACTCTTGCATGGGAGTCGGTTTGGCTCTCTCTCTCCTTTTCTCTTCCCTCCACATAGGATTATGCTGACATGGATTCCCTTATAGCTAGCACAGTCAGCCTTATTAAACTTGCACTAATGTGATAAGAAGGCAACTAACTGGATTAGTTGGTAGTCATGAACTATTTTTGCACACATTACCTTTCTTGTACCTTTTATAATGGATCATGTTTCTTTTAATCAATAATTTGGTAAGAATGTAACATGATGTTAAACTGATAAGAATGTAACATTATATTACATAGTATAACCAATTATAACCTTTGTTTGAGTTGTATCTCACTTCTTTAGATGATGCCTTTATAGATATAATATGAACCATAACTATTTGATAATGATGTTTGAGTAACAACCAACTATTGTAAAGATATGAGTCACCATATATGCCAAATTGTTGGTTGAGGGGTATTTTTTATCATACCCAAATAAGTTTTTATAAGCTACTCTATGAAGACAAGACCTACTAAGTTTTGACATTTCATGAAGATTAACATGAGAGACATATGGCTGTCTAAATTAGACAGCCATATGTCTCTCATGTTAACCTTCATGAAATGTCAACACCTAGTAGGTCTTGTCTTCATAGAGTAGCTTATAAAAATTTATTTGTGTATGATAAAAAAAAACACCCCCTTAATTAGCAATTTGGCATATATGATGACTCATATCTTTACAATAATTGGTTGTTACTCAAACATCATTATCAAATAGCTATGGTTCATATTATATCCATGAACGTATCATTTAAAGAAGTGAGATGCAGCCCAAACAAAGGATATAATTGGTCATACTATGTAATATCATGTTACATTCTTATCAATGTAATATCATGTTACATTTTTACCAAATTATTGATTGAAAGAAACATGATACATTATAACAAAGGTACAAGAAAGGTAATGTGTGCAAAAATATTTCATGACTACAAACTAATCTAGTTAGTTGCCTTCTTGTCACATTACATGGGAATCATGTCCCAGCAAAGATATGAATGGATCACAGAGATGAGCTCTTGGAAATTACCCCAACTGTGGGAGGGGAATTCTGAGAGATTCAATCATAATTTTCCAGCAACAAAATTACAACAAGGCTTACTCAATTTACTCTGGCAAGCAAAGAATAGTAAAAAAAAGCTCATGCATTATGTGAGATGGCTTACTATTTCAAACATATGATGCCTAAAGATACAAGGGCAACATCATCAAAAAATTCAAAGATGAGTCTCCATATAAGACCACCACAATATTCAAAAATATTGGATCTGGGTGATATATCCCCAGATGACTCAAAGATATTAGATCTCCATAAGAGATCTCTTGATGGCTCAAACATCTTTGATCTAGATACTAGATCGCAAGATATTTCAAAAATATTGAGCTTGAATACAAGCTCACCAAGCAATGGTTCTATCTACAAACAAACATATGCATCCACCATAACTGCATCCCCAGACTACATAAAAACCAGAGAGCTTCTCGTAGCATTTCCACAGATAAGAACCATGGTATTATCAACATCAGATAGCATTCACACGAAACAAAAAATTGCATGTAGCCACAAAAATAAAGTGAGAAGAGATAATTTTTGTAGTCACAAAAATAAAGTGAGAAGGGAGAATTGTTGTAGTCACAAAAATAAAGTGAGAAGGGAGAGTATAACATCCAGAGAGCTATTTAGCCCCACTACTCATGAAATTCTCATTTCTAGATTGAGTTTTAAAACCAAGCAAACACTTTCCTGCATAGGGCCAGATATTCTAGAACTCATCTGGAAAAAATACCATGAGAGACAAATGAAAATATTCTCAAAGCTCCAAAAATATTTTATTAACCTATATGAGGGGAGAGAAATTAACCCAAGCATCAGAATTAATGTCCATACATTTCCACTCCTTCATTTTTCCAACCATACCACATATACATAATATTGAGGGTAGAAATAGACCTTAAACTTTTCAAAGGCCTACAAACACCAACCCATAAAAACCTTTCTCTCCAAAGTATCATAGACTAAGTGCTAGTCTATATTATTTATGGCACACTTGATCAGATTCTTTAATCTAATCTTGAGACTGCAATAAAGGAAGCTTGTAAAATGCTAGCATTTCTCAGGGGAAGATATAAAATTATCTTCTATTCTACCCCTCCAAGATTTACACCACCAGTCAAGGCGGCAATGCATGATATTTACATTCTCAAAGGATGTTTCATTTTTCCTGCCAGAAGAACTGGTTTTCTGACTAAAGAACAAAAAGAACTCTTCTCTCAGGACACCAATCATGACAAGTGGCGGTGGTTTAAAAAAGCTATAGAAATTGAAGATAGTATTTAACTAGACACCACATGCCAGATGGTTTTCCAAAACCGAATAATGAAGATATTTTGTGGTGGAAATGGTATTCTACACAAAGGTGTTGGGCGCCTAATAAAATTTGATTATGGCAAAGACACATTGATACGAAAAGAATATCAAAAAATGCTAAGTTGGTATAAATCACTCCAACCAGATGAAATTGAAGGCATAACCTCTGCACCAATGATAGTAGATGACGACAGTGAATAACAATAATTGTTCGCAAAGGCTCCCCGACAACAGGGATAATTGTCAGGACAATTATATGAGTACTATCTACTATTGCAAATGGAATCAGAACTATTGCAGATAAAATAAAGTCTGATCAAAAGTGTCATCATGGCGAATATTCTTCACAGAAGTCTAAAGCTTTATCATGACTCCCTGAGGTGTAAAACGCCATCATGAAGAATAATATTGACAGTCAAAAGATGTTATCATAGGGAATCTCTACCCATGCTTATCCCAGGGGTGGCGACCCCTATATAAAGGGCATGAAGACACGCTTCAAAGGCATCGCTTCTCCAACCACTCCACGCACTCTATAGGCTTGGAGAAGGAGTTCGATCACCAAAGTTTTCCTGAACGGTTGCTGCAGCTGTTGCCGAATCTGATTTTGGTTTCTTCACTGATACTTGATGCCATACATGACACTGTATGCAAGAGGTGACCCTAATTGCCGAAGTGAGATTAGCATGTGCTAACACTAGTGACCCAATTTCCTGGATCCGCTCCTGGAACCACATGGCACACCTACTACTACTATAAGCAGATGATACAAGGAAGCAATTGCTTGCTATAGTTCATTAGTCAGAAGCCATAATAACCAACAACATACGCTGTAAATAACAATGCAACAATGTCATTTTACTTTTGACAGTAACATACTAACATCAAACGGTTAGAGCAAGTTTAATAAGGCTGACTGTGCTAGCTACAAGGGAATCCATGTCAACATAGTCCTATGTGGAGGGGAGAGAAAAGGAGAGAGAGAGCCAAGCCGACTCCCATGCAAGAGTCAGGCTATAGCACAGGAAAAGAGGCATAATCCATGCATGTACCTATAGAACTAATTGCTATACCCATGCATATATTAAATTATCAATACCCATGTATGTATTAAATGATTGAGAGCTCTTGTGGAGACAACTTATAGCCAGCTTATTGTATGAGTTGACTGCATCATTATCTTTTGATGACATGGAAATGTATTGGAGGTAGCAGCTATCTGTACTATTAAACTTGCTCTTATGCCACACACAGGAAGCATTAAATGAAGAGTCCTGCTATACAACATTCGACTGTTTTTGAGGATAAAATCAGTCAGATTGATTTAGAGCGTTAGATCTCCATCCAACGGATCCACCCATACAAGCCCCCCTCCAAAAAAATGATCTAGGGTGTTGGATCTCCATCTAACGGCTCAAAATCTGACTGTTTTTGTCCTCAAAAAAAGTCGAATGTTATATAGACACTCCCTTTCATGCTGAATTAATTGTATGCAAACTTGTATAGCATGCCAAAATTTTCTCAATTGTCCCATGTTGCCCAATGCATGGAACTGATCAATTTTTTTGTCAAGTCTCATTTTGTGCGCGACGGAAACCAGAAAGCATAACTCACATGACACAAATAGAAACAAGACAACCATATTTTGCCTTTAGTGTCAGTCTTTTGGGCAGATACATGGTATCTCAGAAACATCAAGAGCTAATTGGTTGTCTGTATCATTCCATACATGCATCAAGTGATGCAAGCACATGACTCCGTTCTGTTTGAGTGAATGCATTGGCTTGGTTTATGGTTGCTTGTATTACCTAATGCAGTGTGTGTTGAGACAATGCCCGGCTGCTAGTAACAAAGACTATCTTGCCAACTTTTGGCGAAGTTTGACAATGTTTGGAGGTTCAGTGAGCTCTTGCTTGCAGCCTACTCATTTTTTCCCAGCAAGGAGACACAATCAGCTTCTTATTAAACCTAATAAGATTTGTGAAAAAAGTTCTGATGCTTCATCGAAGCAACATGTTTCAGAATTTTGCCAGCACACAGACAGGTGCTACAACCAGGTGAGATCAAATAATGGTTAATCAAGTGATAAGATGTAGGACATGTTAAAAGCATGTGAATACACACTAATTAGGAACGAAGAGATTTTGTCAATTTGGCCATGCCATCCCATTCTGAATTCCTCTCAAATTGCAATAATATCAATTTGGATTAACTCATGCGAACCACAACAGAGTAATCATTAATCAGTAATGCATTGCATGATTTAGATTAGAACGAGTTGGCGCAACAACCAACCAAACTCGTAAATTCAACCAATACATTGCCTAGCTATGGTGCCGCTCAGTTAGGCTAAAATAAAATGGTTTATGGCTGAAATTATCTTGTAGTTAACTGAAATTTTACTGTAATAGATGGTAGCTTATTTGGCGGAAATAAATTTAAAAAAATTAAAATAGAAAAAACAAGTTAGCACATTACAAACAATATAAATGAATACAGAAAAAAGAACCGATAAAAAAAGCTAAAAAGCCAAAAATGTTAGAAGAAAACAAATTTTAAAAATAATGAGAAATAAACCAAAATCACAAGCCAAAATGAGCGGGGCAAAAAATCTCGTTTTTGCCATTTTTACATTGTTTTTGCCACTGGCATACGTTCCGACCAACACCAAACCAGTCGCCGACTTGCTGTCATTATTCGCCTTGAACTTGGTACTAGGACACACCTAGTCCTAGGGGTAATCGGTCTAATTGTGCCTGGATCTAGCTATTCACATTCCATGCGTGGTAAGTTCAGCTCGCACACCATCTTTTTGATGAATTGCGTCAGGTTGTAGGAGTACATGCACATAGGAAAAATCTTTCCTATGACCTATGATGCATGCTATGCTAAAATTTAGTGTGAATCACAAATTTCATGAAGAATTGAAGTGAGGATGAACAGTACACAAGACGGGAAGAGGAGAAGTTGCCTACTTGCCGGAGTGGAGTATCATCCGGACGAAGCCAACGAGCGGCACGGTGTCCTCGAGGATGAGGTCCTCCCAGTCCACCCACTCCCTCTCCGGTCCCTTCCTCCTTCCCACCTCCGCCGCCTCGTCCTCCCCCGAACTACCCAGCGAGGAATCCGCGTCGCTCCCCCGTTCCTCCGCCGACGTCGTGGCCACCGCCGGCCGCTGCAGGATGGCCGCCGGGTCGGGGGGGGACGCGCCTTGGCCGCGCGCCCTCACCACCACCCCGCGGCCGCGGCTCACAAGGACGGACGTAGAGACGAGACTAAGCCCGGGGAGGATGAGACGCGGGCAGGAGACGGTGGGCACGGCCACGGCCATGGGGCGTGCGCGCGACGAGGGGAAGTGCATCTGTGCATGTGCGGCGAGGCGGTCGAATCGGCGTCGTGTGGTGGTTGTGGGCGTCACGGCATGCTACGGGTTCGCCGTGCCGTGGTCGCGGCCTTGCGCTGCGCGAGCGGCGGTGGGGTCGGAGAAGGTCGCTCGCGTCGTGCGGTGTTCGTCGGGGTTTTTTTTCGGGGAGGTTGGTTTGTGTGTGGGGGGAGCGGCGGGTGTGCGCGGCAAGTAGTGGCTGGGAAGTAAGCTGCGATGCTGCATGGAGGAGCGTAATAGAGATGGTAACGGTTAAATACCTATCGGGTATTGCTATTTTATACCCGTACCTGTTAGGTGTAAATTTATCTGTTGGGTTACCCGTATCCGCATGCGGGTAGGAAAATTTACCCATACCCGTACCCGCGCGGGTATTACTACCCGACGGGTAACCCGTACCCGCAAGCATACCCGGTTCAACACATAAGAATATCATCAATTTAGACATTCATTAATCATACATGCCAAGCACAAAAGCGTCTAATGATCAAAATTAGTACATCACATAAACATACTTGACATGACCATATCAACATATGACAAACAAATAAACAATCAACAACAAGTAGATAATAAAATTAACATTTGAGTGGGATGTCTAGTTGTCTAATGCGGGTATTCATTACCCGCGGGTAGGCGGGTATGGGTAGTATATACCCACACCCGCACCCGCCTACCCGGCGGGTAGAGGATTTCGCCCAATAACGTACCCATGGGTACATAAAATTTTCCATACCCGTCTCTTTATCGGGTAAAACCCGTCGGGTATTCGGGTATCGGGTACCCATTGCCATCTCTAGAGCGGATAGGTCTCGCCGTTCTGTTCTGTGCCGGGGAGGAGCGTGGCCTTGTTGGCGTTTCCTTTTCTTTTTCTCTAGCTCCGTTCTGATTTCTACGGCTTGGGCGTGTTATTTTTCAGATTTTGATTTCTGTTTCTTTTTTTATAGTAACTAACTTTTAAATAAAGTATCTTTCTGAAATAGAGTCTACTAGTTAATTATAATTATAGTACATATTGTACCGACTTTATTTATATCGGCAAAAATCGCACGTAAGTTTCTGTTATTCTGTAATCTCTCATACGAACAGCCCAAAAGTCACAAATCGCAACTAAAAACCATAACCTTCAGCTAAAAAGAATAGACCCATAGTTCTGTTGGTCCCTTGTGCAATTTTGCTATGCTGTGCAGCGGTAAGGAGATGAGCTTAAGATATTTTGGGCCTGTTTTTATTTTACGGTTTATGATTTTTATTTATAATTTATTAGTTAATAAATAGTAATTGAGATATATTAAAAATAAAAAACAGCCTAACAAGTCAAAAAGAACGGACTGTACTGCCCTGCAGATAAGGTAGATACGTAGGTAGTACAACTTGGCATGGCCAGATGCCCAGGATGGCATCTTGTAGAAGCATCTTGTAGGACAGTAGAAGCTCTCACTACACTTCCCTCGACAGTGTTACAACCAGAAAATAAAGTAACCAATGTACAGACACCTTTACTGTATAGACATCTATTCATGTAAAGGCACCTTCTTTGCCACTCCCTCATCATCTATATATTCTCATGTACATGTACAGAATAAAGGTTAATCAACAGTCCATTTCTACTGTCCATCACTTGTCTCAATACATCTTGCAACACGTTATCAGCACACGCTCATTCACACAAGTGTAAACCGGGAAGAAAGCCAAAGCCAAAGGTAAAGCCATTACGACAGTTACGCCTTGTGTCTCTGTATTGTCGCCGTGCCGCCGTCGCTCACCACGTGCGGCCGCCTAATGCTGCAAGCCGAGGCCGAGGCGGCGTCGTCACGCGGCGGGGGAGTCGCGCCGACGCATGCGCTCTGACGCCGCGGGCGGCCAGCGTAGAAGCAGCAGGCACAGTTTGGCGCGGCCGGCGCCCGTGGCGACCAGCGGCAGCCCGAAGCGGCACGCGTGGACGGCGAGGCACGGCGGCGACGGCGCGTTCTTCTGGCGCGCAGCCCAACCCGGCGCAGCGAGGCAGCGTTGGCGCATGGCGCCCGCGGCGGCCTGCGGCCGGTGCAGCACCCGCAGACGGTGGTCCGGCGCGTCCTCACGGCGCGGCCCGGCGAAACGCGTCCTCATGACGCGGTCCGGTGCGGTGGCGCACGGCCGGCGCGGCCGGCGAAGCGCGGCAGCGCGACATGGCGCGGCGACCCGGAGCGGCGCCCGCAGCCCGGCGTGGCAAGGTTGGCGCAGCACCCACGGCCGGCGAGCCCTTGACCTGGCCGGCGGAGCGGCGCCCGAGCCGGCTCACGGCCGGCGGCGGCGCGGCAACGCCCGAAGCGGCGCGGCGTCCAATGGTGGCGCAGCCCGGTTGACGCGGTGGCGCGGCCGGCGGTGCTCGGCGGCGTGCGGCGGCGCAGCCCGGCCCTTGCGGCCGGCGGCCGGCGGTGGCTCCCCACGAGGCGGCAGCGCCCGTGGACGGCGGCGTCCGAGACGGCGCGAGGCGCGGCCGACACGGCCCGGCGTGGCGGCCGTGGCCGTCGGTGGCGCCGGTTGCGCCCAAGGCCGGCGGCGTCCCCCAGAGGCGGCGCCCGGAGCCGGTGGAGGCGCGGCGGGACCCGGCCGGCGCGACGCGCGGTCACCATGTGACCGGCGCGGCGGAATCCAAGGCCGGCGCGGCGGCGCTGAGGGCGACACCGGCGGGGGAGGCGGCCGGCGGTGAAGATGGCCGGCGGCGCATCATGGGGCAGCCGGCGGCGGCTCCAAATGGGTGGTTAGGGTTTGGGGGAAACCCTAAAATCCCCCCATATATATGAGGCTGCCAAAATGGGCTTTTAGCCCAATTGCCTCCACCTCCCCACATGGGCCCAAAGGCTGAACAGGCTTTAGCCCAGGTTTTCGGGATTTTGCATTTCCCCCCTGTATTTCGTAGAAAATGCTATTGTAATTTTTGCAGTATAGTCCTTGTGCTTGTTTATAATTGTACCCGTTAAACAGTACTTTTATAAATTAGCATTTCAGACCCTACAGGATCTGAAAATTATGTAATTGTTCAAATAAATGTGCATGCACATTTCTATAACTTTTACATATTTAGGATTATTTTATTGCAATTTATTTACAATATGCATTGCGACCATATTTAAATTTGCTATCCTTCGCAAATTTAAAATTAAAATTCCCATTTAGTGAGTACCATTGTACTTAATAAATTGGAATTTTGCAAAATATTATACCTACCATAAATACCATAAAATCACACTTTATGGCACTTTGCTACATTTATTTGTACGCTATGCCATACAATAAATTGGTGTTCACCACCACTATTGTGATTATACGATATTAAAAATATAACCACATGTTATATTTAATTTGGGTATATATTCATTCGGATTACAATACTCATATTGTTTTCCACATATTTTGCAATTTATTACAACATTACCATACACATTAATTTACCCCATGTAAATTAATTATTTATGGTGTACTTTTTATGTAAGTTTTTAAATAGCTTACCATACAAGCACTTAATATTTTTTTTTATATGCAAATGCTTTAGGTTGATTTTCTCTCGTTTTGGAATAACACAAAGTTTCTTAAATTTGATATTGGCCATACACAAGGTAGTATCATCGTACTACTGCGGGATTTATTCCTCAACGTGCGTACCCAATATCAAGTTTTGAAACATTTTGGTCTACACTTTTGGGTGACTACCTTTATTTATTTTCAAATTGGCCATACACAAGGTAGTACCATGGTACTACTGTGGGATTTCATCCTCAACGTGCGTACCCAATTTAATTATAAATTATACAAGGTCTACACCTAAGTGATTACCATGGTTCTTTTTCACATTAGCCATACACAAGGTAGTATCAAAGTACTACTGTGGGATTATCATCCTCAAAGTGCGTACCCAATGTTGAAAACTGAATTACATAAAGTTAACACCATTGGTGATTAACTATGTTATTCCACAATAGGAGAATGTCCCTTTATGTATATCAAGTTTACCTTGATTACTTGCATTTCGCATTACTTATTTAACATTGCCAAAGATTTTAACAAATCTGTGGCCCTACATATGTAGGCACAATGGCTACTAAAGAGTTTGAGGCTCTCGCTCTTGACGGCCACAACTTCCCCACATGGGCGATGGATCTCAAAGTGAGTCTATCGTTGCGCGGAATGTACCAGGCAATTGCAGCTCCCCAAGAGGGTGAAGCTCCTTTGGCTGAGACTCTCAAGTACAATGACTTATTTATCATAAGGAACCACATCCATCCTGATCTCAAGGCTGAGTATCTGTTGGAAGAAGACCCACGCGCTCTGTGGCTTGCTCTTCAAACACGGTATGAACAGCAGAAAGCAGTCATCCTACCGGAGGCTGTCAATGAGTGGAACCACCTCCGCATACAGATTTTAAATCTGTGGGAGAGTTCAACCATACTGTTCATATCGAATATATTTGGTATTGAAAATGAAGTTTGTATGTATTCTATATACTACTATAAGAATTTCATTAAATTCTTCTTTGTGTATATAGATTTTTGGAGTCAATCCAATTGAGGAGGAATTATGCCTTGTGGATAGTGATACCACAAACTCTATACTTAGGGACACAAAATATTTCCTAACTCTTACTAGGAGGAAAGGAAATGTTTTAACCATCGCTAGACGCGATGCAACAATAGGAGGCTCTGGTCGCGCCTCTATTGCTCTCCCTATGGGTACACAATTGGAAATTGAGGATGCACTCTTGTATCCCGATTCAACACGTACTCTACTCAGGTATAGAGATATCCGTCACAATGGTTTCCATGTTGAAATCCAAAATGACAACAAAGAGGATAACTCCTCTTAACCAAAAACAACGGATATGGCAAACAAGTACTAAAAAAAATTCCATCTTTAAACTCCGGATTGTACTATACATACATCAAACCCGTTCAACATATTGCGTACAAAGTAATTTTCCAAACCACAAACACATTCCAAATATGGCATGATCGCCTTAGCCATCTAGGTATTGGAATGATAAGGAAAATTATTAGCAATTCAATTGGTCATACATACCTCAAAACAAAATTTCCGAAATCCTCAGATTTTGTGTGCACTTCATGTGCCACCGAAAAATTGATTTTAAGACCCTCTTATCTTAAAATCCGAGCTGAACCACTTACATTCATTGAACGCATTCAAGGAGATATATGTGGTTCTATACAACCATTTGTGGACCGTTCAGATATTTCATGGTTCTTATTGACGCATCTACTAGATGGTCACATGTGTGTCTATTATCCACACGCAACCATGCGTTTGCTAACTTAATTGGTCAAATTATCCAATTACGAGCACATTATCCTGAATATCGAATTCAATCAATTCGAATGGACAATGCTGCTGAATTTTCATCCCATGCCTTCAATGACGATTGTATGGCTCTTGGGATACAAGTTCAACATTCTGTTCCATATGTCCAAATACAAAATGGTTTAGCAGAATCTCTTATCAAGAAAATCAAGCTCATTGCAAGACCATTACTACAGAATTGCAACTTACCAACATCATGTTGGGGTCATGCAGTTTTACACGCTGCTGACTTAATACAATTGCGTCCAACTGCTTATCATAGCACTTCCCCGCTACAATTAGTACGTGGAAATCCACCAGATATTTGCCATCTGCGAAAGTTCGGTTGCGCTACATACGTACCGATCTCACCACCGCAGCGTACCTCAATGGGACCGCACAGGAAACTTGGGATCTATGTTGGGTATAAATCTCCGTCAATCATAAAATACCTCGAGCCCCTAACAGGGGACCTGTTTACGGCCCGGTACGCTGATTGCATATTCAATGAGGAACATTTCCCGGCATTAGGGGGAGACAATAAGTACCAAACAGAATGCCAGGAAATTAATTGGAATGTACAAGGCATTCCTGCCTCAGACCCACGTACCAGAGAGACTGAACTTCAAGTTCAGAAACTCATTCATTTGCAAAACATTGCAAATAACCTGCCAGATGCATTTACTGATTATAAGGGTGTCACAAAATCCTATAATCCTACCAAATATGTACCTGAAAGAGTGGAGGTACAGCAAAATACCACTCAACTCCCAGTTCAAAATAAGAGGGGGAGAAGTACGGCACAAATGACGGATACAGCTTCTAACAAGCGACAAAGGAAACAAAAGAATGTAAATGCAGATCAACCTCAAGTTGATAGACACCAAAGGATCCTTAAACCCAGATCAACAGTGCACTCAATATCTGATCCTGGGACATCGGAATACCCCGACTCAAATGTTTTGGGAAATAACATTGAGTCATCAGGGGTCCAAGAAATTTCCACTAACTATACTGATTCTGGAGAATCATACGATCGTAAGACTACAATTGTCGACATTTATTTCTCCACAACAATTGCAAACAACCTTCAAAATGATCCAGATCCCAAGACCATGGCAGAGTGCAAATCGCGCTCGGACTGGACTCAATGGAAGGATGCAATTCAAGAGGAGTTAGCCTCGCTCAAGAAAAGAAATGTATTCACCAATGTGATACATACACCTCCCAAAGTATTACCTGTCGGTTTCAAATGGGTTTTCGTCCGCAAACGGAATGAAAACAATGAGGTGGTGAGATACAAAGCAAGGCTTGTAGCACAAGGGTTCACGCAGAGACCCGGCATTGATTTCAATGAAACTTATTCTCCAGTAATGAGTGGAATAACATTCCGATACTTAATCTCATTGGCAGTACAAAATCATCTATCTTTTCAAGTTGATGGATGTAGTGACCGCATATCTTTATGGGTCACTTGATTCGGACATATATATGAAAGTTCCCGATGGAATTTCAATTCCGAATCCAAACGCAAATCGCAATATGTATTGTGTAAAATTGAGCAAGTCTTTATACGGCTTGAAACAGTCGGGTAGAATTTGGTACAACCGACTAAGTGAGTTCCTAACCAAAAAGGGATACTCCAACAATGATGATTGCCCATACGTGTTCATTAAAAGATCATCAACAGGATCTTGCATTATATCTATGTATGTTGATGATCTTAATATCATTGGTAACACACAAGATATAGATGAAGCACGTAATCATCTTATGACGGAATTTGAAATGAAGGATTTGGGTAAAACCAAATTTTGCTTAGGTATACAACTTGAGCACCTTCATACATGCATCATAGTGCATCAATCAGCCTATGTTCAGAAAATATTGGAGAAATTCAATATGGACAAAACATACCCATCGAAAACCCCCATGGTTATTCGATCTCTCGACAGGGACAAAGATCCATTTAGACCCCGAGATGACAATGAAGAGTTATTGGGACCCGAGGTTCCATATCTCTGTGCCATCGGAGCGCTTATGTACCTTGCAAACTGCACCCGGCCGGATATTGCATTTGCGGTAAATCTACTTGCTAGACATAGCGCTGCTCCAACCAAAAAACATTGGGTAGGAATGAAGCATATCCTTAGATATCTTCAAGGCACTAAAGATCTCGGTCTATTCTTCTAGAAGAATAAAAAATATGGATTTAATAGGATATACAGATGCTGGCTATCAGATCCCTATAATGCCAGATCTCAAACAGGCTTTGTATTTTTACATGGTGGAACAACCATCTCTTGGAAGTCTTCAAAACAGACTCTAGTGGCTACATCCACTAATCATTCTGAAATAATTGCATTATATGAAGCATCACGTGAATGTGTATGGCTTTGCAGAATGATTAACCACATACAACAATCATGTGGTATAGGTGCTATCGCATCACCTACCATTATCTACGAAGATAATGATGCTTGCGTTGTTCAAATGCAAACGGGTTACATAAAGAGCAATATCGCTAAACATATTGCACCTAAACTATTTTACCCACATGAATTGAAAGAGAGTGGGAAAATAAATATTCTGCAAACTAAGTCTTGTGATAATCTCGCAGACTTATTTACTAAGTCATTAGCAACTTCCACATTCCAGAAATGTGTTTATGGAATTGGTATGCGAAGACTACTTGATTTGCAGATATCAGGGGGAGAAATCTCCTAAGATTTAACCCGTTCAATATAAATATTGTACTCTTTTCCCTTTATGAGTTTTTCCTCTAAGGTTTCTCATTAAGGTTTTTAATGAGGCAATATGAAAACGTAATCATAAATATATTATATCTCTATTTTCCCCACAGGGGTTTTTAAGGAGATATAATCATATATATGCCATATCAAATTTTCTCCTTAAATTTTCCCATTGGGTTTTAAAGGAGTTTTTCATGGCATATCTACTCTATCAATTCTCCTCATATTTTTCCTACAGGGTTTTGGAGGAGTTTTTCCAAGATGATGAATCAAAGTGATCATATGAAGACACATTGGTTAAGGGGGAGTGTTACAACCAGAAAATAAAGTAACCAATGTACAGACACCTTTACTGTATAGACATCTATTCATGTAAAGGCACCTTCTTTGCCACTCCCTCATCATCTATATATTCTCATGTACATGTACAGAATAAAGGTTAATCAACAGTCCATTTCTACTGTCCATCACTTGTCTCAATACATCTTGCAACAGACAGGATCATCTATTCGGAATTGAGCATTCGAGACACCGTCCACACTAAAGGCGGCAGCGCAGTCCAAGTCAGCTAAAGCCTCCATAGTCCAGACTCCAGCCGCTCTCGGCCTGCCAGGCCACGGCCTAGGTGGTGGTGATCGGTTCGGCTGAAAGCCTTATGGCTTATGGCTGAAAACACTGTAGTTGGCTGAAAAAAACACTGTAGCTGACAGAGACTTATTTACCATAATTAAATTTAAAAAATTTAAAAATAGAAAAAACATATTAGCCCATCACGTATGATGTAAAGAAATACGAGGGAAAAAAGAACCGGTAAAAAACTAAAAAAGCCAAAAGTTCATAAAAAGACGAAATTTATGAATAGTGCAAAAATAAGCTGAAGCCAGAAGCTGAGGCCATATTGATCAGGGCCTAGGCGAGCGCTTCCCACGCTAAAACTGGCCCAGACGCGCGCTGCCCAAGCCGTCTGAGTGGAGCCCACGGGTACGGTTAGAAATAATCTTACTTCGAGTCTAGAACAGAGTAGAATCCGTCTTCATGTGTAACTTAAATTAAAGTTATGTCCAACTTGAAGTTCGAATACGTATATTATTAGAAGATTATTAGTCTATATATTGAGAAGGCTTGTAGCCAGTTTTGTAGGAAAAAGGGAAAGAAGAGAAAAGCAAGGAAAAGGAGCAAATAAAAGAATAGAGAAATTTAAAAATTCGCACATGTTGAAGCAAATAAGAGCAAAGGGTTGGAGTAGTGCCCGCGCCATGCGCAGCATCGTGAGGAGCCCATGGAGGCACTTGCGCATGTTGCGGGGGAGGAGAATAGTTGTGGCATGAAAGCTATAGCGGACGACAAGCTTGTCGCATTCCATGCTGGCCACCAAGGCAGCACATATCGTGGTCTCATAGCTAGCGGCGAAGGGAGCAGCCGCATCGGGAGGAGCATCCGGTTGGCCCAGTTCGACCGGTGGTCGTTGTTCTTAGTACGGATGTTCTCCGCAAGGCTCTCAGCGTGGGGGTCAAGGTCAACACAGAGAGGCGTGGCGGATGGGTAGATTAAGGGCAGGAAGGTGACTGACGCCGACATCGGAGGTAAGTCAGTTGAGTACGACAACCAGATCTGTGTTACTGATTTATGAAGTTGAACTCCAAGTTTCATGAGGTTTCATGACTAATAAGTATTATGAAATTTCATGAGGTATTACTACTAAGTTTCGTGGTGTTTTAGGATGCTTAATGCTAAGTTGACTAAGTTTTATAATATTTTATATCTAAATTTTATGATGTTTCATGAAGTTTCAAAAGGTTTTATGCTTAAGTTGACTAAGTTTTGTAAAACATACTTGGAACTCTATGAAACCCTATAAAACTTAGATAAAACCCAGTAAAACTTGACTATACCGCTAGAATTATTTCTAACGATATACTGTGCGTTAGACGTCCCAAAAAAAATGCTACCCTGAGGGATGCATAATCATGAAAGTGTTGCCCTCGGTGATACGCAACCCTGGAGGCAATTGTATAAATGAGTAAAATCATATGTAGAGGAGAGAGGAGGTGATGAGAGATAATATACTATCTTGCAAGAGACGATTTGAGCCCGTAAACCAACACAAATAGTGAGAGAGTGTGAGACAGAAAATTATGATAAAAATAGTATAAAATAGTTAAAAAAATAATTTATTATTAGAGAGGTTATCTCTAATCCTATATTAGATATAATAAAAACTTTATATATAAATTTAAGAGATAAACTATTGTATTACAACGTTCCAAATGACCAACAAACAATCTCTCTGTTCATCCCGTGCGTGCAATAATGACCATAGGGACTAGCAAACGATGACAAAAGGAATCATCACGGTACGAGACACACACGTGGCACCAGAAACCACAAACTAATCAGACACGTCAAATCCGTAGGAGTTTAGGACAATCTATCGCCATAGGAGGACGGAACGGACCCACGGCAGTACGTACGACCACTAGCCCCGTCTGTTCCATGAGGTACGTACCGTCGTCATGTGCTGGGGTGCCCGTGCCCGTCCAACTCGCCGGCGCCGGAAACACCGCACAAAATGCCCCCCCCCCCCCCAATAAACGTACGGGAAAGCCGCACCAACTGAGCAACCAATCCGGCAACCACCGGGTCGCGCGGTGTGGTGGGGACAGGCGGTTGCTACGAGGGAAAGCGGCCCTAGCCCACCACTCAGGCAGGCCCCACCGCCAACCGGGGCAGCTGGGACAAAAAGGAAAGATCAAACGATGCACAGTCCACACTTAATGCAGGGATAGCTGCAGGTAATGCACAGGGAAGGAAGGGAAATAGATATGAATACGTAATAGATTTCTCTATTTAATTAATAATTTATCTTCTATTTATATTTATATTTGAATTCATATAAAAACATATGAATACGAATATGGTATAGCGTGGGTTATTTTGGGTCGTGGCTTATGATTTTGAATTCTAGTTGTTTGTGAGAGAGATTACAAATAGAGACAATTACATACAATTTTAGCTAGTACAACTAAACTCGCTACAGTATTACTACAATTGATTTATAGACCTACACCATTTAAACACGAGTTACTGCCTTACTGGAATGTCGTACAAAACCCAAAAAGCCTAAGCTGATTCGAACCCGCTCATAGGCTTTTATCATCTGAAATATTATTTTATCTGAACTATTCGTATATGTATTCGTATTCGGCGAAATAATATACATATTTTATTGCAATACGATTAATTAGTTGAATATTTTTTTAATTAAATATGAGTTCATGTTTCTTTTGATGAAGTAAATAAAATAGAATAATTAAGTGTGAATGTACGAGGATAAAATATCACTAATATTTTTATACTACATAAATTATGATGATATCCAAATCCGATCAAACTGAGTAGATATTCGATTCGAATTCGTATTTAAGAATATTTAAATTTATATTTATTTACAAAATATAAATACGGATATGGTAAAGACACTATTTGATTCACATTAGATCTATTTCCACCCCTATACATAGGGAACAAATTCTGTGTCTTGTATGATGTGTTGCGCTTGCACCGTGAGCTAAAAAATTTTATGTCATATACCTTATGCATCCGGTATGGCAGTGCTGGACGTTTATATTGACTTTTGATTTTTGTTGATAAATAGTAACAATTTGCAAAGAGAGATAAACTCTCACATGTGATTTTGGTCTATATAAATAAAGTCACTATAGATCTACTACAATCGACTAGTAGACCCTATTTAAAAAATACATTATATTTGAAAACTAGTTACTGTAGAAAAAACTATTTGGACGTGACTACGTACCGGTCGACTGTCAATTTGTGGCTTTGCGCGCACACCCATAAAATAGTTAAACGACAAAAACTTAATCCAAACACACGGACGTGCTGCGACGTGCCCACCCATAAATAGCTAAACGACAAAAGCTTAATCCAAACGTGCGGACGCGCTGCGACTTGCCCACCCCACCATAAGGCCCACCGGGTCTTTGACCACACTGGTCTTGACTACCTGGTTTCGATCATGTTGGTTCAACTATGTTATTTTAGTCACGTATTTTCGACCACGATGTTTCGATCACGTTGTGTCGACCACGTTGGCTCGACCACCCTGTTTCGATCACGTTATTTCGACTACGTTGGTTGACCAGTTGTGTCGACCACGCTTAGTTCGACTACATTGTTTCGACCACGTTGGGTCAGCTACGTTGTTTCAATCATGTTTCTTCGTATTCACACAGACACGCTTTCTTTCTGACATGTGGCCTTCTTCTAAAACTAGGGCCTGGTTGTCATTGATGTAGCCTCCTTCTAAAACTAGGTCCTGCTCGTTTCGGCTTCAGTTTCTGGCTTATTTTTCACTATTCATAAATTTCGTCTTTTTCTGAACTTTTGGTTTTTTAGCTTTTTTGCCGGTTTTTTCCATATTCGTTTGCGTTATCCGTGATAAGCTAGCATATTTTTTCTATTTTATTTTTTTAAAAAATTTAATTACGCCAAATAAGCCACCTTCAGTTACAGTAAAATTTCAATCACTACAATGTAATTTCAGCTATAAGCCATAGCTTTTCTGCCCAACCAAGCGGGGCCTAAGGCTCGGTTGTCATTGATGCAACTGCCCCTCCAAAGAGTGTCTCGTAAAACCAACATGCGCGTTGGACACGTTGCTCCCCTGTGCTCGCAATGACAAGCTCGCCAATCGGATGAGACGTATGTTCCGTTCGTTTAATTGCCTGTTTGGGAGAGCTCAACCACTGAAAACGAGGATCTAGAGCAGCAGCTTCACCGTGGATCTGGGATCCCACCATGGAGTGTTTGGCTTGTACAGTAGCTCCAGATCCACGAAATTGAGGTTTTGGTGGGAATGGCCACTTTTGGTGGGATAGGGTGTGTAACCAGTGGCATTGGTGGGTAATTACCACCTAACTCCACGGTGGAGCACCTCTTGAGGAGCTTCATGAAATCCATGGCTCTGGCCCTCAGATCCAGGATTTTGGTGGATCCAGATTTCGCAGAACTGGAGTGTTTTGGTAAAATTTCATGGAGTGGAGCTGTTTTTCGTGGATCTGGAGCTGGTGAAGCTCTCCCAAACAGGCTCTAAGTCACGTACACACGGAAACAAAGATTCTTCAAACTATTTAATAAAAAAGATTTTTAATAGTCAATATGAACAAGAGTCGCTTCAAGGTAATCAAGTCAGCAAGAGACACCAATCAAATTGGACTGATTACATATGCATGTCAGATCGATCTCCGTAGGGAAAGCCGCTGAGCTTGGCCCGGAATTTCTACTCAAGCCGCAGCCCTTGACCATGCTGTCGACGGATCGATTCCGTCCGTCGAGCTGCGCCAAACAGAGGCGAGCGCGGCGGCCAGAGAAAAAGAACGGGTCGAATATCTTCTACTTGAAGATATGCGTGCGCAAAGTGTTTGGCCCTTAGCACGATCGATTAGCTAGCGTTTCAAAATGCGAGAGACCGGTCGGCCGGCTCGATATGCTCGTCTTTTGCTTCCCACGTCGGAGTCGGTGTGGAAGGACGTACCCCAGCGGTTGATGGCCACTCCTGCACTGCACTCAGCAATAGATGAGTAGAATAATGTGCTGCTTAAGTCATGCTTCTCCATTAGTAGTATCTTGCTTGTGAAGGCAAGCAAGTAGGCAACCTCGATAACTTCACATTCAGCCCCTTTTGCGACGTGAGAATTTTGCCCGATTGCCACGGAAGAGGGAATTTCGCGGAAGGGGTTGCCGAAGCAGTAATTTCTCTGTCATGGGGGCTAAGAATGATCATGTTTCGTTAGCGGTTTAGTTCCCCGACTTTCAGTCTAGTATAACTATTCTATTCGTTCTAAAATAACATGATAGAATTTCTTGTCTTTTTGTTATGAAGTGTGACTGGCTATATGACTTATGAGAAATTCAATCATAAGGTATAGAGTAAAATTTGTATTTTATTTATAGACATATAATCAATATTTTTGACGGAGATTTCACGTGCACGTTTACTAATATATCACAACAAGGCTGTTGGTGTCTATTTATGTAGTTTGGACTTTGGAGTTTAATTGACATGTTGAATCGTTCAGCTAGGTTTTGATTTCATGGACCCTTTGATTCTGTCCTGGATATTTGGTGAGTTGCCTAGCTGATGGTAAATATGGCCGTGATGCATTGACCATTGACGAATAACTGGTCCTGTTTCCGGAGCCCAGGTCAAGTCTTCCGAGCAAGTACAAACAAAGGTCGAAGGTGAGGTCATTGTTAGGTACTGTATTTCTCTGAGAAAAATTGCCTCGTTCCAGGAACCTATGCGGTCATTTCAGGGCAGATGCAATGCAAGCAACTTCCAGACAGCTGCCCTGATATACTGAAAGTGACCACAAAAAAAAAAACTACTGCAACATATTTGTGTCATTAGCTAATGTGAGAAGCGCCTAATATGTTTTTCGGGATATAGAATTCACAGGTGATTAATTAATATAAACATATGTCCAAAACTAAATGCGTATGACGGAAATCTTAGGGATTTCTTGTACTACTCATAATTCATAATAATTTCACACAGAGAAACTAACGACTAGTTTAATAAGCAAAAGCGGCAGTCGAATCATGTGGTAGTTCAGCTAGACGCAACAGCATCTCATCAGGAAAAAATTGATCGAGGCTAGAGCATATGCGTATCTTATGCCGTGGGGTCTTCCTAATACACATGCTATTATAAAAAGCATTGCCGAAACGTGATATCATCGTTCTCATTGTGCGTATGGCTTGGCCAATGAGTCGATGAGCAAGAAACAAGTTGCTCATTATATTTTTGCAAATCAATACACTAACTTTATACCGGTTGTTGGAAGTCGTCCATGATGTTACGAAGCTAGAGGTAGTCTTCCATGACATTAGACGCACAAAAAGAAAGCTAACCTCGCTTATCAAACGAAGCTCTTGTCAAATATGGCATCAGACGATACGTAGAACATCATAATTTGACTAATTAAGCATCATGAATTAATTGGACTTTCAAACGTGGAAACCGTATAGAAATTATAGAGGGTTCTTTTTGTAGAAAATTCCTAAGAAATCTAGGAAACATGCCCGTAATGTCCAAGTTGAGAGCACCGAAATTTCAAGCAAAGGCGGCATGCCGTGCAATTTATGGCATGCCAATGTGCCCTTGTCCAAGGCGCGCCACAGATTTCGCTTTCTGGTCAATTTAAGGCAAGCTTCGCTTGAGCACTGTACTGCGACTTACTACAGCTCTTTCGTCTCTTTGCATGATTTATTTCCATTTCTATTTCTTGTCTTTTTGCGTGCACATCTTTAGGTCTACTAATTAACCAAAAAGAAACCCGTATACGAATGGCAATGCATCGGGCAAGCGATCGATGCAGCGCCAAGTTACCCTTGCAAATTGCAGTAACATCTTTGTAAAAGTTTGAGATGTACGCATTCGTTTGATGCAGATCATTAACCGCATCGATCAATCATAATCTCGGATCCCTAATCGCGATTCGCAAGCCATGAATCCAGGAGAGAAGATACGTCGTGTAGTCTGGATCAGATTTTGGTCCCATTTTCTGGAATGGATTTTAATCGAAAGCCGTATATATATACCTGCAGATATTTTTGTGGTCTCCATTGATCCATGTCGAGGGATTGCGATTGATGGTGAGAGCACAATAAGGGCTTCTTGATCTTAATGCGTAATCATGCAAACGTCGATCGATCGATCCATTCTTTCTGTGCAAGCAAGTCTCATCGCCTCACATGATCACGTCGCTAAATACTCAAGTTATCGCGAATGGCCCTTCACCTTCTCCACTGTGATGCACAGTAGTACTAGTTACACTCGCGCGCCGTATCACTATTCCACTTGCGAACTAATCCATCCGTGGATGTTGCATCCCGCAAATTAACATTGCCTCTGCACAAATCAAATTATATTGCAGTTACACGAGGAAATAAACCAATTAGGATTTTGTTGTAACGTGATTAGCCCATAATTTGTGGAATCACCGCAACTCAATTTAGAATGGAAAAAAAAACCTGAGCGGGGGACAACCCTAGTTAACTGAGGCCCTTCCTCGCAATTGTTGGATCATGGTTTACTACTTGACAAAAATTGTATAATTGTTAGAGACTCAAAACCAAAACGTTGTGATGTTTGGAGTAGATAAAGCACGTATTTTTATCCACTACATGGAAGGAATATTCTAGAATCGGGTTCAGGTACCAGCTCATAGATTCTCCAAGTAGTCATTTGGTCGGGCAACACGTACAGTGTATCTCCGACCAAGGTACTCGGAGGAGCAACCTTTAGGGTTTATGACCACGAGGTCCCTTAGGCTTAATTAGATATTAAAGTTGTATTTAGGAATTTATTTAATTCTCATCAAGGCTGTAAGCTATTTTGATCATAGATTACTTAAAGTAATGTTGCGTAAGTATCCCTAGTTGGAGGATTATTATACAAGTACTCTTTGTCGGAGGATTAATACCCGACCAACCATTACTCGGAAATCCTATGATTCAATAACTGGGCTTAATTTTATATAGTCTCCCGTGTGGTGAAATAGTGCATGTGCGCCCTATCCCCAATAACCGCATGATGATTTGACTCTATCCCTCTGATAACAATTATGTTAGGTTGTTGTTACGATCTTCTCCCAATTTGAATGGCATTTTATCTTGAAGGGAAACGAGTACAAACTCCGGCCACCCCCGCATTCCCCGTGAGGCCGTGACCCAAATCAATGCCTAATAATTATCCTCCCGGTTCAAAAACCGGCCGATCGATTCAGGTCAGGGCAACGTATGCGCCCCCGTTACGTCGGCAGACGTCACGCATCCGCTGAGGAAGGCGGCGCGAGGAGTGCGGAATAAAATCCACCGCGGCCGCTTCCCCAGACCTCGAAGCTCTAGTCTCCAAATCCCCCCTTCGCCTTGCGGGGGCGGGGGGCGGAGGAGGCCAGTGGTTGTACGGGCCGGCGCCGCCGTCATGGAGAAGGTTAGCCACCAGCTGAGCGGCGGCGAGAGGAGGAGGGGGTCGGCGGCGATGACGGGGCTGCAGAAGCAGAACTCGTGGTCGCCCGACATCGAGCGGGACGAGGCGTGGGAGCGGCGGCGGGGCCTGCATCGCAGGGGCTCCGCGCTGCGGCGGGGCCGGAGTGTCACGGACGACGACCTCGACGAGCTGCGCGGGTGCATCGATCTGGGGTTCGAGTTCGAGGCCGCGGGATGCGCGGCGTGCGGCGCCGGGAGGAGCCGCCTCGTGCAGACGCTCCCCGCGCTGGACCTCTACTACGCCGTGCACGGCGGCGGCGGCGGCGGCGGCGCTAGCCCATGCGCTTGCAGCGCCTCGTCGGAGGCGTCGGAGGAATCGCCACTCGGGAGCCCCATGTCCATACTCTCTCCAGGTATTTATAAGTCGCATACACGCATCTATTGATCGATAATAACACTATAGTAATTTTGCTGTTGATTAGATGAACAACCATGTGAGGCTGCAGGTTGCGTGTGATGAAATGCACAAATCGTATTTCTGTAACCAAGCGCGATTAGTTTTGGTTTGTGATTTGTCCATGGTGATGTAGTGCGATTAAAGTTTGGTTTTTTATTTGTTGATGCGGTGCTTGCAGGCGACACGCCGGAGACGGTGAAGATGAGGCTGAAGCAGTGGGCGCAGGTGGTGGCGTTGTCCGTGCGCAACCGTTCCTGATCGCTCGACTCCGGGATATCGACGCCGTTGCTACCTTGCATTGGGAGGAGAGAAGACGAGATGAAGAAGAAAAGGAAAGAATCCGCGGCCGCCTCAGGCAGAAGGAAGGAAGGAAGAAGAAGAAAAGGGAAAAGAAGAAAGGAATTTAGAGCATCTCCAACAATGTCCTCTAAATTTCATCCCCTAAATCACTTTTTAGAGGACACAATCTACAATATAGAAGACCAAAAATATGTAATATCCAACAAGTCCTCTAAATATGGTCCCCTAAATTAAAATCTGGGTCCACAAAAACTACCAACCAAAGAATTTAGGGGATCAGACGGCGCAGGAGCGTTGGGACCGATTTAGGGGATGATGTGCGTCCTCCATATATGGGGGACGAAAAATCAGGGATGGAGTCCTCTATATTTTTGGGTACCACTTAGGGGATCTGTTGGAGCCCTCTTTTACCTTTTCTTCTAAAATATAGGGGATATGAGCACTTTAGAAGATTTGTTGGAGATGCTCTTATGTCTGGTGGGCCGCCGCCTTCCACCTTGGCTCGCCTATCTCGTAGACTCGGACTAGCCGCTAATTAACTCTGTCAAAACGATGATATCATTCACCCCTAAGATATACTATGCCTTACTTTGGCTAATCCCTTGCTTTTCCTATTTTACAATAGGTTTGTCTTAGATATTATCCGAATGATTTCTTCTTAACAATTATTTAAATTTAGAATCTGATCCAACGGTCTCTTTTTTTTAGAGGGGGAGATTTTCTTGGAGGGGGAGAATTCGTGACCGTGATCCAATACTTATAAATTTGGATGATAGTTAGGAAAAAATATTCGAGCAATGTTTATCAATAACCTTTCACAATTTCACATCCATGTACATGGTGCATTCATCGAGAGGTAGACTTGTTGCTAGCTGTTGCTTCTTGCTCTGGAAAATTGATGAATGACGATGTCATTGAATGGCGTGTCGAATCCGCTGTCCATGCCATTTCATCAAGCAATCAGCAGCACACCAATCCTTCCTCCTCGTCCATTTCATCAAGCAATCAGCTGTGCTCTGCAGATCAAGCATAAGGGTCTCGGAGACAGACAACGAATTACTGGGTCCTCATTAAATTTTAGACCCGAAATTCTTCGTCAAGACAGGACGAGGGCACAGATGCAGCATCTTGAATTGTTTCTTACGAATGGACGAATGGGAGAGGAAATGAGAGAGGACGTAGAGTCGGCTGTCCCTTTCTGTCGTTTTGGCTCGGCGAGATGTCTTCAGCTGTTAGGTCTCATCTACTCCTCTTCTCATTCATCGTGCGCCATGCTCTGCTCGATCACGTTCTTGTCGAGTGCGTCTGTGCATTGTACAGCAAAGAAAAATGAGGGCTTTGTGCGAACACAGGTAATAACATCGTCTCATCGTACTGCCGTCCGATTCATCTAGGAAATTAAAGTTATGTAGTACTAGGAGTGTATTACAACTTTTTGAATCACGACGGAATGCATTCAGTACTGTACACTGTACAGTTCGTGATTCCTCACACTAGAATTATAATGCTCTGTCAATGGCAGAGTACACTAATACCTGCGGTAACAATTTGACTGCAGCCTATTAAACTGCCGGAACTGGTCCTGCAGCAACGGCCCGATCAGTGAAAAAATTATCTTTCCAACGATTTACCACGAGCAAGGTGCGTAAGGGTAAACTTGTATCCCGAGTCTATTTTATTCAGATTAGTTGAGACTTGAGAGACTACGGCACAGTTGGAGATACGAGAGGAAGGACAGATCCAAGCATGTCTGTACTCGAGGGTCGAGGCGTACAATGTATTGAATTCTTCTTGTCTTGCGAGATGGAACGCAACCAGCGTAGTAGTACAATCCAGGCTTGCTTTCTTGTCGATTCTGAAGAGAACTTATGCCTGACGAACATTCAGCCTACATCGTCATTTCCTTCCATTCCAAAAGGAAATTATTCAGCGTAAATCTTACAAACCAGGTCGTTCAACTTTGCTATTGATGAGGGACAGAGCAGAGAACCGATCCCATGAGCATCATCATCAGATGCCTCCTCTCCATCAATGCACGGGCCTAGCGAGGATGAGCTGATCTGATGAGAAACACGAGATGCCTCCGGCACTGCACGTGTTTAAGACAGCGAGTTCGACTAATCCTGATTAGGACGGCCACGACAGCAACATGAGCACATAACACGTTTCCGGGCAGCCAAATCACCGTGCACTCCCAGCCAAGCGAACCGGACACTCCACAGAAACCACGCGTAGCTGCGCACAGTAGCGGAATCAGCCCTCAGGTATAGCCTGAGCCCAACAATCAAAGTCCTAAAAAAATTATAAAAAAATAGAATTAATCTAAGAGTCGGTTCAAGAGCAGCTGACCTAATCCAGGGCTTGGACTTAGACTAATTCCGTCCATACCTTTGCATCGTCTCATCAAGCACCCAGTGAATCCATTATCATCGAGCACAACCGACTGAATGAGGCCGACGTCCATCATTAACGGTGCCTGTTGCTCGTGATCGTTCGTAATATACATGAAGTTTGTGATTGTTTCGAGTTCGATGATGAAATAGTTACCCTCAGCTTAAACTTGATTGTTTCGAGTTTGATAATGAAATAGTTAGCCTCGGCTTAAACTTGGTTGTATGAACTGTCTTTGAGAAGTGTTAAAAAAACTATAAACTATCTTTGAGAAATGCTTAAAAAAAACTATCTTTGAGAAGAGATTAATTTAACCTGCTTGCACATGCATATTACTACTTTACTACTCAACTTGCTTTAGTCAGACCTGTTCAGTAGATCAGTTCCTGCTTACCAGACAGGAGCCTCACTATGTCTGCCCATCAGGACGCAGACATCTTCAGCTGCTAAGCATGTAGCACGATAGTTGGTTCAATTATCATGTCTCAGAAGATGGGCGGAAAATCTACAGAAGTTTTAGAGCACAAAACAATTTGGTTTTACAATACACAGTGACATAGTTTACGAGCACAAATACAAACTCATCTGATCTAACATGGTTGTAACAAGTCCTCCAAAAAAAAAAGTAGTAGTAATGTAGTATCACGCTAACCCAGAAACCTACTTCAGCAATACTGTAATGCACAAGATCGCTGTGTCGATAGACACCATGGTTAAACAGATTGCATACGATGCTCTACTGACTTGAACATTATGCAAACGGCTAAAACCTATTGAGTGAATATCATCCACAGCCAACCTATTAGCCTAGGAGTCTGAAGCATCGTGGCTGCTCTACGAGGGCAGCTCCGGCGATTCCGAATTCACCTACTATATACATTGCTCACGTTGATAGTAGTATGTTCTAGTTGCAGGTCTTCAGCTTACCAAGGACCTGTCAGTGTCCTCCGCAGGCGAATTCTCTTTGATTTAGGTCCAATTTGTCGGGTAATTCCCTCCAGGGCCTGCAGAAACCATTCAGAATTATGTTAGGGCTAAAAAGATGTCAATGAGGCAATCTTAGAACTTCCTATGACAACGCCTATAGAACCATAGAGGAACAATCACTTCTTCAAAAGTAAAAACTAGGAACAGCAAAGTTCGGAAATCTCCGTCTCAAATTTGCTAACACCAACCAACAATTGTCAAACCACTCAGATAATGCGCTGATGGAACAAGAAACTCATTACCTAATCAAAGAACTATAGAAACTACATAGAATTTGTAACGCTCTAAGGTCCAAACTGGCTCAGATCTAACCACATTCTGGATAGGCCACGCACACGTAGCAAACCGCTTGCGCTTTCGTCCTCGCTTCGCGCAAAACGGTTAACCGGGGGTGCTATCATTGGAACTCCTAGTCTTATATGTTTCTCAAAGTAAACTAGTAAGATAGGACTAACCCAGAAATTTGTAGGACTAACCCAGAAATTCATGTGCACACACACATGGGTCAACATGGGTCGGAGTGTCACTGAATTTGAGGTATGCTTTACTATTTGGAAATTGAATCCACAGTTGATGAGAATAACAGCAGTAGTTTCATCCTTCTCTTTTAGCAAAAGATGAATTCTGCCCATTCAGCTTTAAAAATCCTATGAATGCTTACTTAGGAACTTAAGGATACCCAGTAACTGGTGAGACAATAACCTTTTTCTTGGCATGGTTTAGTATGACTGGCCAAACAAAAAAAACCAGAAGGCCAGTAACCTAATCAAACCACCCACAGATTTCACGGAATATCATGCAGAGAAATAATGATTTATTTTTTTAATCAAATAATGATGAGTTAACTTCGTGCAAAATTTAGTGAAAAATCACCATGTAACTAAAATTTAATTTTTAAAACTTTAACATGGACTATTTGGGGATGGAAGCTGGAAAATGACAGCTGTTCATCAATCCTATTGGGCATTATGATGAAAGTAGCTGGAGTTTTTTCTTTTTCTTTTTATAAAATATAACATCAAGATGTATCCTCTCTCTCAAGAGAAATATTAATGATGAACGATAACCTTAAGGTGCTATATTGGGGGAAATACAGTTAACAGCCTCTTTTCAATCAGATGGAAACATATATATTTAACCATACACACATTTAATCTCTGGTGTAAAAATTGCACTTGTATATTTTGTTGGCCCTTCCCAATATTTTCTTAGGATAAGATACTATTACAGATGAACAACGTATACATTAAAATAGTTTTTTTAGGCAGGCCATTAAAATAATTGGAAGAGTTGGAACAAAATAGTGAGCAAAACATAGTTAACCTTACAACAAAGAGTTAGGATCAATAGGCAAATAAAGTACTAAAATCATAGACTACATGGCCAACAACGACGATGGCAGTTGGCCGATCAATTCAAAGAATTTCTGAAATTACTTTAAGCCACTTAAATGCTCCCACCTAACCCCAGTTGTAGGAAAATACAATCAATCACATCCACATCAGTCCTTGCCTTATCATTTCTCCATTTTCCCACAGCTTTACTTCATCAACAAGGTATTGTTAAGTCAAATATACGGTAACAGTTTGAAAGCGAGAACTCCATATCAGTAGCTGTAGATCAGACCATAACATTTCCCATTCAAACAAATGTATCAAGACCACAAGTTTAGAAAACTTTCATTTCCATAACAATAATTGCTGAAGTTTTATACCATGCATTACAAGTCAAACAAATAATGAGGCAACTGACAATCATAGAGCGAAACTATACTCGCGATGTTGACAGGCTTGATTGTAATACTTTATAAAAGGGAATTGTTTACAAAAATGGCACTGTAGCCTTTTTTTCAAATTTAGCTCCCGAACACTTGTTTTTGCAAATATAGCCCCTTCCCCGAGTTCAGCAGGCGACACGTGTTGCGTCGCCTACCATGCTACAGGAGCTCGACAGGTGCTACCAAGCTAAGGGAGCTCGGCAGCACCTATCGAGCCACAGTTGCTAGGCAGCAGGCTGATACCGAGCTCTTGTGATTAGTACTAATTAAATGTGATCAGCACTAATTAATGCGATTAACACTAATTAAGCATAGCACTAATTGGTGGCTGGCGGCCTGTTGAGCTCAAGGTGGGGGCTAGATTTGCAGAAAAATTTGGTTACAATACCATTTGTGTGAATAGTTCCATGAAAAGGCGTCCATTGATTATAAGAATGTTTTTGTAAAAAGTAATTTTATTTATATAAACCATGTTTGCTACCACTAATACAGAACATGCCCCTATAGGAAAATAAGCAAAAGTAGTATCTGTCCAGAGCAAAAGCAGTTTCTCCAAAATGGTAACAATTACCTCATTCTTCTGCTTCTCTAACATTTCCACCTGCACATTAGAAGCAATAACTAGTTAAGTTCACAACATGCTACGTTTTAATCAGATGATCAGAGTAGCTAATATCATAACGGAAATGGCATTGGCAGGTGTAAGTAACATCTATATGCTTGAATCATGTGAAGGCTTGCCTTCGTTTTCCTCCTAGGAACTAACTATGATCAAAGGCAGTAACAGAACAGGCACTCCATGAAGAATGTACTAACACGACACAATAGGAAATAGTCACACGTGTGGATGCAAAGTTCATAAGTGTTAGTTTAGTAATGGAAATTTTCGTATAGGATAAGTTACATGCATATGTACTTACGTACATACATGCATATGTACTTACGTACATACATACATGTATGTATATTACATGCATAAGAAGAAATATCTCGTGCCAAGCAGAAAAACAACTACTCAGCCCTGGACCACAACAGTTGCCACTAGAACTAATTTTGGTAATTGCTACCAGAATTTTTAGTTTTGGGCAATTTGTCAGTTGACAACCTATTGTCAAGAGGAGACTATAAAAGGAATGGACCACTCTTAGTGTATGTAGACTGTAGTGAAAGCATTCTATGATTTTTTTTCTATTTGGTGGACTTTGACTTCACTTAGTCAAATACTGTAGAGTGCCTAATGCTTAATTGCTTATCTCTGGAAAGTCAATGTACAGGTGGTGATTATCCAGAATTGAAATTTTTGATAAGTTGATTTTCAGAATGACAAAAGAAAACAGCGTACAAGTGGCGATCAACCAGAAGGCAACGTCTCAGAAGTTCAAAAGGTGCTAGAATGCGAAAGTAAGGATCGATGGTTCCCTGGAATTCCAAACGTTTTCAAATGTAAGGCCTTGTCTAAGGCTACTACCTAAAGTACCTGAATTCCAGAAGAAGTATTTCCAAAAGTTAATACAAACGTAATCCAAACAAGAAATGCAAACAGCACAGGGAGCATACTCTCTCCGTCCACAAATATAAGTCATTTTTGATCTTTTACAGTCTTCAATACAAGACTTTGACTATGATTTATTATTATAATGTACTAACTAAAATAATAAAAATATATATTATAAAAGAATTTTGTAAGATAATCCAATGATATTATTTTTATGTGATCAATCTATATATTTTAACATATATTAATGATCAAAACTTGAAAAACTTAACCACACGGAATCTACAACAACCTATATTTATGGACAGAGGAAGTACCTGTTTTTTCTGCAACTTCTCATTCAGCTCTTTGAGTTTTGCCACCTCAGCTTCTAACTCCATCGTATAAGCCTGTAGCATATCAGAACGCACAAATTTAAGTCTACATAAATTTGACAAAAGTTTAAGAAGCTCAACAGCAAGGAGAATAGATTAATTTTAGAAATAGTTTTTACATAAGGTTCTTACACTGCTATCGATGACTTTGATAAAAGTAAATGCAAAAGAGGCCTTTATAATGTGTATACTAAGTAATTTGGATTGCTTGCATCAATATAGCATAAATACACACAAACGATGCACATATCCTAATTTTGTTTTAACCGAAGCTCACATAAAACATTTCTCATCGTTGTTGTTTGCCACATTGAAGTCCAAAACGTTTAACATATATGTGCTACACATGTCACTACAATATAGGCCAATAAACGAAAGACATGACAATTTGATTGTGGATAATAACAGCACCGACAATAAACAGAATTTTCACCTGCTTCCTCTGGCGCGACCTCGCGGCAGACTCCCGGTTCTTGATCATCCGTCGCTGCCTTCTCTCGACCACCTTCTCCATGGCTGATGCCTTCCTCCCCCTCAACCCACCATTAAAAACGTACGGCACCGGTGGTGGCGACAGCGATGACAAGTCCCCGCCTTCCATCTTGCCAAACCCGTTGGACGTAACCGGCCTCACCGGCGACACCACCGTGGCCGGACCACCACCTCCTTTGCCGACAGCTCCGGTCATCAACCCATTCCCCAACGACAGCGGAGGCACCATAGGAGCAAACACATTGCTCTGAGAGAACAGCACGGGCAGCTGCGGAGGTGGGGGCGGGGCCGCCATGTCCTCCCGCACCACGCCGGCGCGCACAAGGAACTCCTCGAGCGTGATCTCCCCAAGCGTCTGCTGCCGCTGGGCCGGCGGGGGCGCCGCGGCGGCCGGCGCAGCGGACGGGGCCCCGAAGCACATCATGTCGCGCCACACCTCGTCGACGGTCTTCTGGCTGAGCGTGCGGGGGAGAGTGAGCGAACCCTGCCGCTGGATTGGCGCCACCGCGGCGTGGTCCGCCGCCGCGGTCGACGACGTTGTGGCGGCGGACGCAGCGATGGCGTGCGACTCCTCGGCCGTCCAGATGTTGCGGAGCAGCTCGTCCATGTTCATGGATCCGAAGTCCTTCCCGACCCCGCCGAGCGCGCTCTGGAACTCGTCGAACGTCAGCGAGTAGACCGACCCCTGCCGCGCCAGCGGCAGCGGCGTCATCGGCGGCAGCTGCCTTCCGCTCCCTCCCGAAAAATCCATCTCCAAACAGCGGCCGCAAGACTCGAGACGGGGAGCAGCTTGCTCTGCTTACAAGCAGGACGACGGCCGAGCTACTGGCTCAGCCGCGACAACAGATGCCGAAATTAGCAAGAGAGAGAAAAAACCCCAAGGATTACGAGGGATTTGCGGGGACAGACCTAAGAGTGGATGTGGAAGGAGGTCGTTGGTCGGAGGTCCGCGAGTGTGGGCGGCGAGGCGAGGACAGATGTCGGCAGGGAGGAAACGCCGCCCAGAGAGAGAGAGAGCGCGGAGATGACTGAAAGCGAATCCAATATCAATTAGTGCGCGCCGGGTGGTAAAGCACAACCCCCCTCGCCTCGCGCACACGACATGGCCACACAGGCGGATCCCCCCCGACCACCTTTCTGTCTCGGCTCTGTGCCTGCGCTTGGTCGATGATTCCAAAGCGTTTAGTTGGAGAATCGAATACTGTAAACGGGCCGACATGTCAGTGGGGGCGCAAGATTCGCTGGGTGGCCTGGTGGTGGAGGATAAGTTTTTTATTCGGCCGAGCAGAACGTGGTGGGTTCGGACTTTCCGGAGAGCGCAACGTGGCGTCCTCCGCACGACGCTGACGGGTGGCGACGCGACGTGCTGCCCAATGGGAGGCAGCGAGGTGGACGCATCTGGGCGCGCGCGGACAAACCGTTGGACGAACAGATCGTCGCGGACCACCCACCCACCACCGGCGGAGCGTCTCCGGCCCTCCGCCTCGCCCTGGGCTGGTGTTGAGGGTGGATGGGCCGATAGCGTTTCCCTTCGCACGCGACGCAGGAGCGGATTCAATACTATTATAAGAATTCTTTTCAACCGTTCTATTCATACAATTTCTTATCATTCTCTATTTTTAAGTGATCAAAATAACTCTCTTCTATAGTATGATTCTCTACATATTCATGAGTTCCGTTGCAACGCGTAGGTACGTAACTAGTATTTACGCAAGGGATACTGTAGCTATTTTTTTTAAAAAAAAATATTTAACCTTAGGTATTTGCTTTTACAAATCTATCTCTCTTCCCAAGCTCGATAGACATGGCAGATGACACATGTCGCCTGCCGCACTATAGCTATTTGCGGCGGCTACTGAGCTCGAGGAGGGAGCTAGATTTGCAAACACAAACGTCTGGATGCCAAATATTGAAAAAAGAAGGCTACAGTACCGCGCTACAACAGCTTGGCGAGTGCTACCGCGCTACAGGAGCTCAGTAACACCTGTCAAACCACAGTTGCTTGAAAGTAGGCTGCTACCAAGCCCCCCAAAATTGGCAGTTAATTAGTTTCATAAATAGCACTAACTTAAATATGTTTAGCACTAATTAAATGTGATTATCACTAATTCAATACGATTAGCACTTGTTGAGGGAAGATCCCTACGCTACCTCGGACACACGACAACCTCGGAACAACGGCACACATCGGAGGGCCTAACTCAAGCGAAACCCGCAATCTAATCTCGATGAGGTCCACGAGCCAACCTCAACAAAGTTCACGAGCCAACCCCCAGAAGGGTCTGAAGCCAACCTTGAACGAGGTCTAAGACTAGCTGCGAATCGACCCCCAGAGTCTCTCGAACATGGCAGGGCCCATGTGGTGCAAAGGATGAAGATACCCTTAAGAGTGGGCTAGGTCGTGAGGGCAAATTTGTAACTTCAATTGTCTTCTCTTCTCACTCTATAAATAGGAATTCTTGTAAGTAGGGATAGGAAGGCTATTTTGTAACTTTATACACCCATATTGAATACACTTGGTCATTCGTGTGTGCTTCTCGTTAAGTCCCTCTACATCCTCAAATCTGACCGAGGGTGCTTACGAGTTTATTGTCCGGTCTTGTATCGACAATAGCACAAAATGGTGGCTGGAGTTAAGTAATCAGTGTTAATTAGTGATTAATTATTGTTAATTATGCTAGTTAGTGTGGATTAGTGATTAATTAGTGTTACTTATATTACTTAGTTCTAATCATGTGGCATGCAACATCCCGGCCACCTATCGATCTGTAGGGAGGGCGGCAGGTTAGGCAACACATGTCGCTTGCCGCGGCTACCAAGCTCGAGAAAGGCACTAGATTTGCAAAAATAGACGTCCGATGGGCAAATTTTTTAAAAAAGTGGCTATAGTGCCATTTGTGTAAACAGTTTCATAAAAGTGTTTCCCTTGTGCTCAGGGGCGAAGCCAGAAAGAAAATAGAGGGTGGACTCAAAGCATACTTGTGGTGAGAAAGATTAGCGAAGTCATACTCGGAAACATCGTAGTCTAAACGTGAAAAGCGGCACAAACAAAATAAAATCAAATGAAATAAAAAAGTATAAAATAGGTACTTGGAAGTATAATATAAATGTAGATGAATTTAAAATTTTGAACCACTTGATTCAGAGTTTGGATGGCAGAGAATAGGTCATTGGGAGGTTTGCCCGAGGAGACAGTATAGAACAAGATGAAGGAGACAATGTGCAGTGATACTGTTTTTGTGGGTGATGCCTATTGATATGGCTGGGCAGTACAATTTTTGAAACAAGTTTATTATGATTTTAATTTGGTTCTGACAAACTGGGAAGGAATCATGCCGTGGAAATCAACAGTAACTTTTGCTCTCGAGCAACGAAAATGTTTAGAGCGCAGAGAAAGGCAAGAAGTAAGCAAGTAGCAAGCAAAATGGCAAGCATTACTAAAAGTAGGTTGTTGGTTGTTACCAATGGCAGAAGGCTTTTTATTGCTTTGCTTGTTGTTTTGCTTTACTTTGCTCAAGCAAAATGGCAAGCAGCAAAACAGCAAATAATATGAGGGCAACAAATAAATATATAAAATCACTTCTGCTTTACTTGTTGGTTGCCATTGGGGGGAGGTGAGGCTTAAGCCTCACCAAGCCCCCCTGCTGGCTACGCCCCTGCTTGTGCTGCCTAGGAACACCCAACACTTAGGTGTGTCAGTCTCATCCTTTGATGTTCAGGTTCCTTTAGCCCGGATGGTTTCCCTGAAACCAGCGACCGATTATTAGGCCTTAGACAAAGCCAATGGCCCACTCTGCCGACCCCACACCCCCTTTGTGAAGTGTTGAACCGGATCAGGCTCACGTCAATGGGTGAGCTCTTTTTGGCTTATGACTTATGACTTTCTCCAAACAAGCAAATAGAATAGTTTTTCCATCGACTTTTTGAAGCGATTTATTATGACAGTCTTTTCAAAACGAATTATCGGTATTCGGTTTATTCGCATAAGTACTCATACTAAAGCCAAAAGACATCAGCCACAGATAGCTTTAATACTTAAACTATCCCATGAAAAACCCCAAAATTTCAAACCAGAATTTTATTTGATTTTTGCTGAATTTTTGAGTGAAATCTGGAAACTTTCCCTTTTTGGAAAGTTTTCCCTAAAACCGCTTTCCTCTTTTGGCAATTCCGTTTTCTCCATCTTCTTGGCGCCCCGCCCCCTTTCCGCCTCTCCCGCTCTCTGGCGCCTCCCTCCTCCTTCTCTCCCCTTCCCTGGCGCCTCCCCGCTTCCTCCCTCGCAGGCGCCGCTCTTCTCCCCGCCTCCTCCCTCGCGCTCGCGTGCACGCTGACGCCGCGGCCGCATCGCCTCTCCGCGCCCGAGCCCCGACAGCCCCGGTCCGGAGCCGACCGCACCCCCTGTGCACGCGTCACCTCGCTCCCACTCCGGTCCCGCCTGCCAGAGGCCGCCTCATCCCTCGCCCGCGCGCGGACGCGCCTCCGCCATACCCGCCGCCCACCTGCTCCCATCCCTTGTCGCGTCGCCATCACTCCCCTGCAGTGCCGACGTCACCCCCCCAGCGCGGAGGAGACGCTTACCAACTCCAGTCCCCTCCTGTCGACCCCAGGCGCCCTCGCCCGTTCCTTCGCCCCGAAGCTCCGCCTCCCCGCTCGGGCATATAAGCCCCTCTTCCACTCCCTCGCATTCCCTTGGTTCCCCAACTCCCCCACCACTCTCATTCGCCTCCCACTTCTCCCAGCTCCCTCCCCGAGCTACCAATTGACCCCTCGTCGCCCTAGTCGCCGCCGCCATTGTTCCCTGCGCCGGCGACCCCCGTAGCTCAATCTACTTCTCCACCCCTCCGTTTCTCAATTGTATTAGCCCAGAGCATCACCACGGTGTACTAACCTCTTGGGTAAACTCCGTTTGGCAGGAGACTCACCGCAGAGCTCCGGCACCGTCGAGCCCCGCCGCCCCAGCCGTGCTCCCGTGGCCAGCCCTCCTCGAGACTCCCCGACTCACGCCGCCGCCGCCAGTGTAATTCCCTAGCTCCCCTCTCCGTGAAACCGCCGCCAATCGGCCCCTCTCGCCGCCGGCAACCCCCTCCGCTACCAAAAAGCCGAACCACCCCCTTCTCTCTCCCGCTCTCTCCTTTGATCCCCTCGCCTCCCAAGCCCCGAAAATGGGATTCCCTTGTCAAGCCGCACCCGCCGGTGCCCTCGGTCGCCGCCACCGACCCTCCGTGCGCCCGGACCGCCGTCGCCGCCGTGGCTCCGCCCCACTGGCGCTGTAGCGGACGGAGGAAGAAGACGACCGACGTGGCTCTATCTCGGCCGTCCTCTCCTCTCCGTGCCATCTAACTTCGGCCACCCGATGGCGACACCCCTCGACCGTCGGATCTTCGTAAACTCCTCCCCTCCTGTTCGTCCGATCAAACCGTACCGGTTCGACCGCCCTCGTCGTATCGCTGCCGTCCGATCGCCCTACCCCGCATCACGTCCGCCCGCTCCCTCGCCATCCCGCCCGTCCAGCTTCGCCACGCGTCGCCCATCCGTCGGGACGGGGGGCGCGCACGGGCCTCCGGCCGAGCGCGTGCGTGGGCCGCTTCTCCCCGGCCTGCTTCGTCCCCGCGCGCACGCGTTTAAACTCTGGGCCGGGCTGCACTGTAGCAAACGGCCGGGCCAGCTACTGTTCATCCCGATTTTCCAGTGATTTTCTAATTTCTAAAATTCCAGAAAATCCAAATAAATCCCAGAAAATCACAGAAAATCCCAAAAATTCCCAAATTTCACCACTTTGCTCCAAATATTATTCCAGACCCAGTGGTGAACTCCATTTCCTCAGATTCTTCCCAAATAAATTCCTAAAATTCCTCATTTGGAGATTTATGCATTTTACTCCTTTTTAAATAGTTTATTTTCCCTCGCTTGATTAGTCTCAAGCCGGATTTATTTATTTTATGTGTTTGCGCTAGTGTCGGAGATCCCGGAGGTTCAAGTGCAAGCTCAGGATCCAGGCGTTTCTTCGTTCGAGCTAGCTGAGATCATCCGGATTAACGGCAAGTCCCAAATCCTTGATCATGTCGTATCCCATGCCATTTAATTACATTATTATGCTATTTGCATTATGCTAATTGTGAATTGTTAATTCAAAGTAAAATAAAATGTTTAGAATGACATGTTATGTAGTTAAACCTACCACCGACAAATGCCCTGTTAAATTTGTTGCCATGCCTTTGTAACCCTAGAAATAATTATCTGTTAATCTAGATAACTGTAGATTATTACTATCACTCAAAAGTCTTATACTAATAAGGTCGTGGCAGCGAGCCAACAGAATTTGTAAAACCCGACTCTAGGGTAGGGTGGTATGGGACACCGTGCCCTAGAGCGGAGAGTGCCGTCGTGCACAGGGTAGGGTAAGGGGGTTGTGGTGCATCGCAAGATGGTTATTCACCCATCTCTTACCCTAGGGTTGAAGGTAGGGAGGTTGTGGTGCATCGCAAGATGATTGTTCACCCAACTCTTACCCTAGGTTGGGTTGCGGGCCTGGTAAGGTTGCGGGCCATGTGAAAATATAAGGATTGGAACCCTTACGCTGAGCAAATGTCATAGTGAACGCTCAACCACAGGTGTTGACTTGTCAACCCTGGTTTAGTACCTGCTCAACTTAAGTGAAACCCCGCATTGGGAGTCAGTGCAAGACAACGATAGGTCCTCACAACTCGGGACCGGCGTTCCGCGAGGGCCAACGAACGCCCGAGGATGTGCGGGATTATTATCTATCGGGTGGAGTGTATACCAAGGGTTGAGCAGCGAAAAGACCCGGCTCCTTAACTCAGTCATGAGGGTTAAGGGTGCGTGTGGGTAAAGCTGAGCAAACTCTGCAGAGTCAAATAATGGTATTCGAATACGCCGTGCTCCCGGTTATTGGAGCTGTGTCACTTGGGTGATTCCAGCAGCGAAGCTTAAGTAGTTTTGTACATACTTTAGCTGGATTAGTTGGTTAATGAACTCTTCATGAAAAACCCCTGAGATCTTAAGAAGTAGTTTTGAGTCCATTTTATAAAATGTTTGCAAATAAAACTGCATCCACTCAAAGTTAATAAACCAAATATATTTCCCCTTCTTTGATGTTCCGTGCATGTAATAAGTTAGGATCCCTTTGGGATTTGCTGAGCCGGTTGATTGGCTCACAGCTTGCTTTTGCCCTTCTTTAGAGGAGCAAGACGAAGGTGAAGGTCTCCCCGTCGAGGACGTCCCGGAGGGTCTCTTCTTCGACGAGGACCCGTGGCTTTAGGTCTTCGCCGCGCTCAAGCGGATCTTGGAGTTTTTGTAATGTAATTATACTTTGGGCTTGCACGCCCCGCTGTCAAAAGTTGGATGTTAATCCTTATGTCAAATATATGCTGGACTTTTGTTGTAAGCATGCAATGGTATACTCTTGCGCGACGTTCCATAACTGTTCATGCGTGAATAGTTACGGAATGCCGTGTCCGTATGCGCCCCTGGAAACGGGGGCGTTACAAGAAGTGGTATCAGAGCAGGCACTTTGACCGTAGGTTGAGACCTAAGGCAAACTAGGAAGCGATTTTATCGCAAAACTTAATTTAAGCCATAAAAAGGGTTTACGAAAAACATAAGTATTATTGCTGTCTTCTCCTCTCTTGTTGCTACCTTATCTATCTTAGTTTTCTTCTGCTTAAGTTTTGCTTTTGCAAAATGTTTATTGCCCCGCTCGTCTAGCTTCAAAATTTTGTTTCTCGGCAGCTAGAGGAGTAGCCGTCGTTCGTCAGACTAGACTGACCCTGAGTTGCAGTAGTGCTTTTGTAATGTAAAGCAGGTGTAATCATGAACCCTAAGTGGTTTGTGTACCACTTGCATATTGTAAATCTATATTTATTATCCTTGTATGTTGTTTGCTTAATTATCAGTAATCCCCCTGTGTTCAAAGTTTTCTCCTGTCCCTTTCGCTCTCGTTCTTACCTTTTTCATCCTATACTTACCTTGAAAATTCGATGTCTTACTTATCCCCTCTTGATTGCCAAAGCCGCTGCAAAGCTGATCTCAAGTCCCCAATTGGCAGATGGATCCGGCAGAGCAGAGTGGACAGACCAACAGGCAGGGTGCACCTGCCACAGATCAAGCGACACTTGCCAGTGTGATAGCAATGTTGGAGCAGAATCGTTACCAGGGAGAACAGAACATCTTACAAATGTTAGACCAGCATGCCAGACTTCTTGAACAGATAGCAGCCAGATCTCCGGGAATTCAAGATGGAAGCAATGTTCCTCGGGATGGTGCACCAATTTCCACCCGATGGGCAGACTTTATGAAAACGCGTCCACCAGTCTTTTTCACCTCAGCTGACCCCATAGTAGCTGAGGATTGGCTCGTGGACGTGGAAAGGAAACTTGACACTGTTCGATGTGATGATAAAGAAAAGGTGTTGTATGCATCCCATCAGTTGCAGGGCGCTGCAGCAACATGGTGGATCAACTATCAACACACACTACAGAACAGAGAGATTAGTTGGGAAGAGTTTTCCAATGCCTTTCGCAAGGCTCATATACCGGATGGCATCATGGAGGCTAAGCGCCGGGAATTCCTAGCGCTTAAACAAGGTGGACGCACTGTTATGGAATATTTACATCAATTTAACCACCTATCCAGATTTGCTCCGGAGGATGTTGACAGCGAGGATAAGAAAATGAGCAAGTTTCGAGCAGGACTGCAACAGTCATTGAAGTTCCATATCTCATCCATGAAGTTCAAAGACCTGCACGATATGGTGAACAGCCTGATTACTTCAGAAGAGACTAGAGGCGAAATGGAAGATTACAGGAAGCGCAAGGCAGTGCACAAATCTCAGTCTTCTTCGCATAGTGCCCAGCGAAGCAAAACCTCGGGATCATTCTCATTCCAATCCCAACCCTCACGTCAGTTTGTGAAGCTACCGAAGAACCAGTCTGGACAATCTCAACAGTACAGTTCTCCTTTACCCTTCGCCACCAAGTGCCCCACCTGCAATGGCAAGCATCTTGCTAGCAGCTGTCCACGAAGGACAGATGCATGCTTCCATTGTGGAGAGACTGGACACTATAAGCATCAGTGTCCAAGGAGGAGTTTGAAATCAGATGCAGCTAAACTCCAATTCCAGAACCAGCAGCAACAGGAAACAAAGTCACAGTCAGGCTCTAGCACCCCCAAAGGAGGCTCTCTGCAGATCAAAGCAGATGGACCTCAATCACCGGCAGGCACCGCGAACTTTACATCTGCAGGCAGTAGCAAAGGTCATACCAGACCCACGTTTTATGCAAGAGTAAATCATGTGTCCGCAGAAGATGCAGCTGAAGCTAGTGACATCATTGCCGGTATGTTCCCAATCAACACCATACCTGCATTGATTTTATTTGACCCTGGTGCAACACATTCGTTTATTTCGAAGAGTTTTGCTTCAATAAATCAGTTGCCTTCTGTTTCATTGCCAAGACCCTATGTGGTTGAAACCCCTGGGAGTAGAATGGAGTCCCAAAGTGGGTGTAGTGGGCTTAAAATAAAAATCCAAGGGGTAGACTTCAGAGCAGAATTGTTGCAGTTAGACATATCAGGATTAGATGCCATTCTAGGTATGAATTGGTTAGCCAAAAACAAAGGCAAGGTAAACTGTGAAATCAAGACCGTATCCTTGGTAAATCCTGAAGGTCAGAGAGGGATAGTGAAAACAGACCGAGAAATTTTGAAGGATGCAAAAAAGCGCATGATCAACATGCTAGCAGTTACACCTGATCAAGTGCCAGTAGTACAAGAGTATCCTGATGTATTCCCAGAAGAATTGCCAGGAAGACCCCTGACAGGCAAGTGGAACTTGCAATAGAATTGGTGCCTGGTACCAAGCCAATTGCCAATCACCAGTACAGAATGTCAGCCAGTGAGTTGAAAGAACTAAAGAAACAATTAGATGAATTACAAGAAAAAGAATTCATACGACCGAGTGTTTCACCTTGGTCGGCCCCAGTTTTATTTGTGAAGAAGAGCACAAAGAGCATTTGCACATGGCATTAACTAGATTGAGAGAACATCAGCTGTATGCCAAGTTCGATAAATGCAGCTTTTGGCTAAAAGAAGTTGTTTTCTTGGGTCATATTATATCGGAAGATGGAGTCAAGGTTGATCCAGAAAAGATCGCAGCAGTTATGGAATGGAAACAACCCAAGACAGTGACAGACATGAGAAGCTTTCTTGGATTGACGGATTATTATCGTCGATTTATAGAAGGGTCCTCGAAAATTTCTCGTCCACTCACTCAGCTACTGAAGAAGGACAAGCCCTTCACATGGACAGATGCTTGTGAAGAGAGTTTTCAGCTGTTGAAGACTAAATTGACAACAACACCAGTCTTGATTTTTCCCAATCCAGAGAAGGAATTTCAAATTCACTGCGATGCCTCGAAGCAAGGTTTGGGATGTGTGCTTATGCAAGACGGAAAAGTTGTTGCCTATGTTTCAAGGCAGTTAAAGCCACATGAAGAGAATTACCCCACATACGATTTAGAACCAGCAGCCGTGGTGCATGCACTCAAAATTTGGCGGCACTACCTGCTAGGGAATCGGTGTGAGATATACTCAGATCACAAGAGCTTGAAGTATCTGTTCACACAGCCAAAGTTGAATGTGAGACAATGAAGATGGCTGGAATTAAATTAGAGATTTTGATATTGAGCTTCAATATCACCCGGGCAAGGCGAATATAGTTGCCGACGCCCTTAGCCGTAAGGCTCACCCAAGCAAAGCCAGCATGACAGAGTACCCACCAGAGTTGCAAAAGGATATGCTACGACTGAATTTGGGGATTACAGAACAAGGCAGTATGGCAGCATTAGAGCTTCAACCATTGTTGACAGATCAGATTAAAGCAGCACAAGATGAAGATGAAGAGATTCAAAAACTGAAAAAGGATATTCAAGAAGAAAATTCATCAAAGTATGCGATAGACGAGCATGGGATCTTTACTTTCCGTGGTCGCTATTGCATACCCGGCAAGAAGGAATTAAAAGAATTGATCCTATCCGAAGCTCATTCGTCACAATTCTCAATCCATCCAGGAAGGACTAAAATGTACCAAGATTTGAAGAAGAAATATTGGTGAAACCAGATGAAGAAAGAAGTGGCAGAGTATGTAGCTAAATGTGATGTCTACCAGCAGATCAAGATAGACCACCAAAAAAAAAACCATCGGGATTGTTGCAGCCTTCGCCAATACCCGAATGGAAGTGGGATAACATTGGAATGGATTTCATTACTGGACTCCCTAAGACTCATGAGGGAGATGATGCTATCTGGGTCATTGTTGATAGATTGACCAAGGTGGCTCATTTCCTTCCGATCAAGCAGACTTATGGGTAAGACAAGCTTGCAGAGCTGTATCTGACAAGAATAATAACACTTCAGGGAGTCCCAAAGAAAATTATCTCAGATAGAGGAGCACAGTTTACATCTAAATGCTGGGAGAAATTGCATGAAGCTATGGACACCGATTTGAACCTCAGTTCAGCATATCACCCTCCGACAGATGGGCAGATAGAAAGAACCAATCAGATTTTGGAGGATATGTTGAGAGTTTGTGCAATTGTGTGTGGTGCAGCATGAAATACTTGCTTACCGTTTGCCCAGTTCTCATACAACAACAGCTACCAAGGCAGCATCCAAATGGCACCATTTGAAGCTCTATATGGCAGAAAGTGCAGAACTCCACTGAATTGGTCAGAAACAGGTGAACGAAAACTGATTGGCCCCAGGTTACTCAAGATGCCTAAACCCATGTCAGAATTGTCAGAGAAAGACTCAAGATTGCACAAGACCGACAGAAGAGCTATGCCGACAACCGTAGAAAAGACTTGAGCTTTGAAGTCGAAGATTGCGTGTACCTCAAGGTCACACCATTCAAGATAGTCAGGAGGTTTCAAGAAAAAGGTAAATTGGCACCAAGATATGTGGGACCATTTCAAGTAATCGGAAGAGTTGGAGGGGTAGCTTATCAAGTGCAGCTGCCGCCTAACTCGTCAAGGATACACAATGTGTTCCATATATCTCCGCTTCGAAAGTGTCTACGACAGCCAACAGATGAAGTACCCTTGTCAAATATTGAACTGCAGGATGATTGCACATATGCTGAAGAACCACTACAAATACTTGAAACGTCAGAGAGGCAGCTCAGAAACAAGAATGTCAGATTTTGCAGAGTGCAGTGGAAGAATCACACAGCGGATAAGCCCACTTGGGAACGAGAGTCAGACTTGCAGCGTGATTTCCCCAACTTACTCCCTGGACCAAGTTAATCTCGGGGTCGAGATTCTTTTAAGGGGGGTAGGTTGAAAAACCCCAAAATTTCAAACCAGAATTTTATTTGATTTTTGCTGAATTTTTGAGTGAAATCTGGAAACTTTCCCTTTTTGGAAAGTTTTCCCTAAAACCGCTTTCCTCTTTTGGCAATTCCGTTTTCTCCATCTTCTTGGCGCCCCGCCCCCTTTCCGCCTCTCCCGCTCTCTGGCGCCTCCCTCCTCCTTCTCTCCCCTTCCCTGGCGCCTCCCCGCTTCCTCCCTCGCAGGCGCCGCTCTTCTCCCCGCCTCCTCCCTCGCGCTCGCGTGCACGCTGACGCCGCGGCCGCATCGCCTCTCCGCGCCCGAGCCCCGACAGCCCCGGTCCGGAGCCGACCGCACCCCCTGTGCACGCGTCACCTCGCTCCCACTCCGGTCCCGCCTGCCAGAGGCCGCCTCATCCCTCGCCCGCGCGCGGACGCGCCTCCGCCATACCCGCCGCCCACCTGCTCCCATCCCTTGTCGCGTCGCCATCACTCCCCTGCAGTGCCGACGTCACCCCCCCAGCGCGGAGGAGACGCTTACCAACTCCAGTCCCCTCCTGTCGACCCCAGGCGCCCTCGCCCGTTCCTTCGCCCCGAAGCTCCGCCTCCCCGCTCGGGCATATAAGCCCCTCTTCCACTCCCTCGCATTCCCTTGGTTCCCCAACTCCCCCACCACTCTCATTCGCCTCCCACTTCTCCCAGCTCCCTCCCCGAGCTACCAATTGACCCCTCGTCGCCCTAGTCGCCGCCGCCATTGTTCCCTGCGCCGGCGACCCCCGTAGCTCAATCTACTTCTCCACCCCTCCGTTTCTCAATTGTATTAGCCCAGAGCATCACCACGGTGTACTAACCTCTTGGGTAAACTCCGTTTGGCAGGAGACTCACCGCAGAGCTCCGGCACCGTCGAGCCCCGCCGCCCCAGCCGTGCTCCCGTGGCCAGCCCTCCTCGAGACTCCCCGACTCACGCCGCCGCCGCCAGTGTAATTCCCTAGCTCCCCTCTCCGTGAAACCGCCGCCAATCGGCCCCTCTCGCCGCCGGCAACCCCCTCCGCTACCAAAAAGCCGAACCACCCCCTTCTCTCTCCCGCTCTCTCCTTTGATCCCCTCGCCTCCCAAGCCCCGAAAATGGGATTCCCTTGTCAAGCCGCACCCGCCGGTGCCCTCGGTCGCCGCCACCGACCCTCCGTGCGCCCGGACCGCCGTCGCCGCCGTGGCTCCGCCCCACTGGCGCTGTAGCGGACGGAGGAAGAAGACGACCGACGTGGCTCTATCTCGGCCGTCCTCTCCTCTCCGTGCCATCTAACTTCGGCCACCCGATGGCGACACCCCTCGACCGTCGGATCTTCGTAAACTCCTCCCCTCCTGTTCGTCCGATCAAACCGTACCGGTTCGACCGCCCTCGTCGTATCGCTGCCGTCCGATCGCCCTACCCCGCATCACGTCCGCCCGCTCCCTCGCCATCCCGCCCGTCCAGCTTCGCCACGCGTCGCCCATCCGTCGGGACGGGGGGCGCGCACGGGCCTCCGGCCGAGCGCGTGCGTGGGCCGCTTCTCCCCGGCCTGCTTCGTCCCCGCGCGCACGCGTTTAAACTCTGGGCCGGGCTGCACTGTAGCAAACGGCCGGGCCAGCTACTGTTCATCCCGATTTTCCAGTGATTTTCTAATTTCTAAAATTCCAGAAAATCCAAATAAATCCCAGAAAATCACAGAAAATCCCAAAAATTCCCAAATTTCACCACTTTGCTCCAAATATTATTCCAGACCCAGTGGTGAACTCCATTTCCTCAGATTCTTCCCAAATAAATTCCTAAAATTCCTCATTTGGAGATTTATGCATTTTACTCCTTTTTAAATAGTTTATTTTCCCTCGCTTGATTAGTCTCAAGCCGGATTTATTTATTTTATGTGTTTGCGCTAGTGTCGGAGATCCCGGAGGTTCAAGTGCAAGCTCAGGATCCAGGCGTTTCTTCGTTCGAGCTAGCTGAGATCATCCGGATTAACGGCAAGTCCCAAATCCTTGATCATGTCGTATCCCATGCCATTTAATTACATTATTATGCTATTTGCATTATGCTAATTGTGAATTGTTAATTCAAAGTAAAATAAAATGTTTAGAATGACATGTTATGTAGTTAAACCTACCACCGACAAATGCCCTGTTAAATTTGTTGCCATGCCTTTGTAACCCTAGAAATAATTATCTGTTAATCTAGATAACTGTAGATTATTACTATCACTCAAAAGTCTTATACTAATAAGGTCGTGGCAGCGAGCCAACAGAATTTGTAAAACCCGACTCTAGGGTAGGGTGGTATGGGACACCGTGCCCTAGAGCGGAGAGTGCCGTCGTGCACAGGGTAGGGTAAGGGGGTTGTGGTGCATCGCAAGATGGTTATTCACCCATCTCTTACCCTAGGGTTGAAGGTAGGGAGGTTGTGGTGCATCGCAAGATGATTGTTCACCCAACTCTTACCCTAGGTTGGGTTGCGGGCCTGGTAAGGTTGCGGGCCATGTGAAAATATAAGGATTGGAACCCTTACGCTGAGCAAATGTCATAGTGAACGCTCAACCACAGGTGTTGACTTGTCAACCCTGGTTTAGTACCTGCTCAACTTAAGTGAAACCCCGCATTGGGAGTCAGTGCAAGACAACGATAGGTCCTCACAACTCGGGACCGGCGTTCCGCGAGGGCCAACGAACGCCCGAGGATGTGCGGGATTATTATCTATCGGGTGGAGTGTATACCAAGGGTTGAGCAGCGAAAAGACCCGGCTCCTTAACTCAGTCATGAGGGTTAAGGGTGCGTGTGGGTAAAGCTGAGCAAACTCTGCAGAGTCAAATAATGGTATTCGAATACGCCGTGCTCCCGGTTATTGGAGCTGTGTCACTTGGGTGATTCCAGCAGCGAAGCTTAAGTAGTTTTGTACATACTTTAGCTGGATTAGTTGGTTAATGAACTCTTCATGAAAAACCCCTGAGATCTTAAGAAGTAGTTTTGAGTCCATTTTATAAAATGTTTGCAAATAAAACTGCATCCACTCAAAGTTAATAAACCAAATATATTTCCCCTTCTTTGATGTTCCGTGCATGTAATAAGTTAGGATCCCTTTGGGATTTGCTGAGCCAGTTGATTGGCTCACAGCTTGCTTTTGCCCTTCTTTAGAGGAGCAAGACGAAGGTGAAGGTCTCCCCGTCGAGGACGTCCCGGAGGGTCTCTTCTTCGACGAGGACCCGTGGCTTTAGGTCTTCGCCGCGCTCAAGCGGATCTTGGAGTTTTTGTAATGTAATTATACTTTGGGCTTGCACGCCCCGCTGTCAAAAGTTGGATGTTAATCCTTATGTCAAATATATGCTGGACTTTTGTTGTAAGCATGCAATGGTATACTCTTGCGCGACGTTCCATAACTGTTCATGCGTGAATAGTTACGGAATGCCGTGTCCGTATGCGCCCCTGGAAACGGGGGCGTTACATCCCACACAAGAAGCGTGTCGTCGTATCGAGAGAGTTTACTTATGGTTTTGATAATTTTACGATGAAAATTAAGGAAGCTCTCTCAAATAGGCTTTTGGAAATTTAAGGTGTTTGCAACTTTTCAAACTTCTTATTTGATACATCTCGACCACTGTTTCTTTTTATACATAATTATAGCCTTATTTGAATATCTCTGCACAGAATATTGCTAATTTGCTATGTCATAATTGTCTCGTGAGTTTCGAGTTCTCCCAGCTCCCCTTTCGCGGCGGCATGTACCGCTAGACCGGGGTGAGGCCGGCAATCCTGGCGCACTCCTGGTTGACGACGGCGGCCGTGGACGGGCTGCGTTCGAGCACGACGTCGTAGCCGTCTGTCCAGCTCTCCATCCCAGGCGCCATGACCTGCCAAAAGAGCCCCCCGGCGCACGGCCCTCCCGCCCGCGCCGACGCGTAGATCGCGTCGTACACCATGCGGAAGTACGAGTCCCGCGCCGCGACCGTGTAGCCGTTGGACCGCGCGGACCAGCCGAACTCGGCGACGAGCAGCGGCTTGCGCAGCACCGCCGCCGAGTCCTGGATGTGAGACGCCATCCACCTCCTCATGAACGCCACCTGCGCGTCGTTGCTCGCGCCGGACACCCTGCCATTCAACTTACATGATTAGCGCTCGATCTCCATGAGCTTCCTCGCTCCAGCCGGACAGGTACCATGCATGGCATGGATTTACGTGGTTACTTACCACTGGTCGGGGTAGGAATGGATCGTGGCGAAATCGACGGTCGGGACGAGGTTGTTGGAGATGAAATCGGTGCCCACGGCGGTGTAACCCGGGTTGAACTGCTTGTGATACTCGCCGTAGAACCCTTCTAACCCGATCTCCACCATGTGATTCGGATCCACGGACTTTACATAGCCGGACATCTCCGTGATCCAAGCCTGCACAATGATCAAATTATGACATATCTTGCTACGATATACTACACCATGCTTTTGGTCTACTTCACTGACGAGTGACGAAACGAGTTTGGCAACTGGTGAACATCAACGGATCAACCTGCAGAGCTTTCCCAGAGAGGTCGCTCTGGCAGCGAGGCTCGTTCATGAGCTCCCATGCAAAGATGGTCGGATCGTCTTTGTACGCCACTCCCGTTATCTTGTTGACTCTGGTGAGAACCCTCTGTTCCATGTGTTACGATACATCAGGACAGGATGTTACGAGCTTAATGCGACGACAGTGTATGAGCTTAATTAGTTAGTTGACGTGTATGCACAGGCCTTGACATGGTTCTTGTAGAACCCCTTGGTCACACTGTCCGTGAAGAAGTCGTCGTCGGAAGCCAAGTAGCGCCCCTGATCTCTAGCCCACTGCACGTACTGCTTCTTTCCGCCAAAGCCGTCCCAGTTGTTCACCAAGCTCAGTATCAAATAGATCCCTCGTTTCTTCGCTTCGGCTATTACATGGTCTAGTCCCTGAATTGAGAGAGATTAAATAGTTGGTAAAATAGCAGTTTACCATTACCGTACCACGGTACCAGTATATATAATGGAAGCTTTTTACTGAACAATTACAGGGAAATACAATAGATTAGCAAGACCATTCCAACGATCTCAAAACTGGATGATAGTTAGAAAAAAAACATCCGGGTGATAGCTATACACACCCAGGAAGGTATATAGGATACTTCTATCTCAAAAGAGAGAGAGAAAATGTAAGACACTTGCGATAATATGAAATTAATGACTTCCAAGTGATGGTATATGTAGGCAGCCTAGGCTAAAGATGTGTAACCTTTTGATCATCCGTGGGAACAAACATAATAGCTCGGTAGTCTGCGCGGGGTTAACACATGATGTTTGATTAGGAACAGAATGATATTTGGAAGAGAATAATTAACTTGCTCTAGAAGGCCATACACATGCTGACATGCGTAGAACCAAAAGTAGCCTTCACCGATGAACGGCCGCGATTTAAAATCCGCAAGAGGTGCACAATAAAAGAGCTCTTACGGTCGTTGGATACAATATGGATGTGACGCACTGACATACCATGAACATGCCCTCATTGTACACGCCGGGGGAAACCTGCAATGGCCGGTAACCCCCGTCGCTGAAGGCCCACGTCCTCACCAGCGTCGCGCCGACGCGGGACGCCTGCTCGAGCGTGTCCGACGCCTTGCTCCGGTCGGCCGGGTCGGACGCCATGTACATGAGCCAGTACGCGTTGAAGCCGTTCGAGTAGAACGGCCGCCCGCCGATCGTGAAACGCGTCCCGCTCGCCCTCGCGAAGCCGGCCCTGCGGCGGACGGCGTTGTCCTCGCCGGCGTGGCCGCCCTGCAAGAGGACGGCGGCCGCGAAGGCCAAGACGGCCAAACTTGACAAGATTAGCCGCTTGCTCCCCATCTATATATGGAAACTCAAATCTGGCTACGGGTGATGCAACGTGCAATCTTGCAGTGATCGATCACAACGTAGATATGATGCGGATATGTACTACGTAGGCTTGTGCATGAAGTGCTTAGCTTATATACGGACGGCTACCTGGCTTGGGAACGGGCACAGGCCATGGCAAGAAACTAACCGCATTTATAGATCACGATATGTGAGGATGAAGAGGCCGTTAGTTGGAGGAAAGATGAAGTATGTTCCAACGTCCCATGCTCGATCGTCACAGGGAAAGTTTTGCAAGCATGTACGTGTGGAAAGAGATGCTTTGTTCTGATCAAGTCTCCTCCAACTCGGGGTTGCGCTTACCAGGCATAGGACGCGACCACAGTTCTGGTTCATCGTAAGGACTCCAAAATAAGATTACTTGGAGAAAGAAAAGGGTTAGCCCTAAAGTTTGAAGCACCAAACTTCATCTTCCACTCGTAAATTTGAAGCCAACAAACTGAAATCCTTGGCCTATATGCAGAACTTCAGCACCAGCAGAAGCTTGGAATTTTGAACCATTTGCTCTTAAACATTGCGACTTCTCTGTACAGAGCACACTGTCAATAAATACACCGGATCACTTGTAGCATCGCCCGTAGCTTCAATTCATTGTAGGCGCAAACGGAGTAATGGGCACTACTTGAACTTGCTTCTGACGTATGCCCGGCCATACTCCAGTTATGCTGGTTTCGTTGGACCTTTGGCAATGCCAATCATCCGGGGGGATAGCCGTCCACGTCGAAGCACTCCATACTTAATCAAAAGTTCTTCACACACCTTTGAAACCATCATTGTACAGCACTACAGCAATTACTTTAAGTCCAAATCAAATATTGACAAGCTGGATTAAATCATAAAATCCCAGCTCGACATCTGAGGAAGATGAGGGGGGAAAAGGCTCTATCTGAATCAGTAATCAGAGACAGGCAAACAGCAGTTCTTTATTTAAAGGAAGAACCATATGCCGGCGCATCAGTGACCTAATAGCAGCCAGCCAACCTGAAGACCCTCAGAAGTGAGCCGAAACAGATATCAAAAAGAGTAGAAGAGAGAAGGCTGCAATCTTTAGGGTGCAGCTCCCACAACTTTTTCCAAATACAAGAGCTCCAAGGCTTGCACCATCTTTTTAAGCTCTGCTCCCGAAAAGAGAAAGGAGACTGATCGAGACGTCGGCGTTGGTTTTTCCAACGAAAAACAAGAACATTCTTTCACGAACTAGTCTTATTCCACTCGCTTTCTCTCTTTCTATATCGGATTTTCTGCTTTCAAGCGCTACGCCCCTTTCCTCTTTCTCTCCTTTATCTTTCCGAAGGGGAAGAAAAGTTCTTTTATCAACTTTTTGCCCTCTTTGCCTTTTGAATGAGATTTTTTTTATCCTGGGTCTGACGTACCAGAGGCAGATGTTCAATTGGAACTTTGGTCTCGCTTGTGTGCTGATGGTAGGATTTTGACTGGGATTGAAAAATCATGAGAGGGATAATGATATATATTTCTAGGTGGTTAGAGTCAATGCCATCTCGAGGCAAGTACGAAAGCCTGGGCATATTATCCTAGAGATAGAGATTTGACCGCTTTCCGTTCTACGGTCCCTCGGAGCGAAGGGTTAGGCAGGTAAGAATTCCATGGAAAGATACACATCAAGCAGAAAGAGAACCAGCTAAATCTGTCATTTAACTAGCATAAAGCTCAAGAATGGAGCTTTTTCTACTGGGTGTACTGATTTTGTATTAACGAAAGACGCAGAATACTGAGTGCACTAACCCATAAAATTAACTATAAGAGTAGATTTTGCTCAAAGACTTTGATTTCTACAACTCCACTTCGGTGTTTCATTGATCAGATCATGCAAGCTCTCCTTTAACTACTGCCACCTCCAGCCGCCACAACAAAAAATAAATCTGACCGTCCCTCCGAAATTTGTAGTCTAATTCCGAGTTTGTCGGCTGACATGAGCTGCAACGTTCTAAAGATACATGTGAAATATGTGTAAATGTTTCAAGTAATAAAAGCTCTATTAAGGCTGTTTGCTCATTAGGATGTAGAAAGTCTTGCAGGCAACATAGCATTGGCATTCAAACTAGTGAAATCTCTATATGTATAATTAACCTTTATGCAGATTTGTGTGACTGCCAAAGGAACTCACCAAAAAGCTTCTACAACCATTGCTGCACCCACGGCCACCAACTATATCACAACTAGCAAGGATGGAAGGTGAGACAGCAGCTAAAAGACTTGCCAGTCCTCCTCAAGTAAGATGCCTTCTTGGTTGCCCTCACACCACATTGATCTTCACTGACAGAAACTGCACTACGCATGTCTTGTGCTTTCTTCTGAGCAGAGTGTAGTTTGCCCAAAATTCTATCCATTGATGATGACCTTTTCTTTTCAAGCTTCACCTGAAGTACAGAGGGCACGATATGTAAGGACAACAGAAAAGGCAAAGAAATGGTGCAGAACCACAAAATACTACCTCCAACTTCCGAACTGCTGCCTCTGCTTTTGCTTTCTGCAGATTTTCCCAAGCAGTAATCTTTGCTTCCTCCCTCTTGCACCTTAACACAAATAAACTAGGTCTCAGCAAAAGGATATGTCACAATTTGTGACCTCAACTATAATCTAATAATACCAACTTAGGAACGCAAACATTATTATCTTCTGTGCAACGGGAAAAACAGGCACATGACTTATTGACTTAGACTGCATATTAAAAATAGGGTTTCTTGAAATTCATAAAATAGGAAGGCTAAAATTTACACATTGGTAAGTGGATTTCTAATCTATTCACCTACTGGACCCCAATAATATTGGTTTGGATTTCTCCAATCTTCTTTTTGCCACCTTGCTAGTTAGAAAGATCAGCCCTTTCATAGTCTATGCCCTTCTGTTCTAAAGTGGGGAAATCCTCTGAAAGAATTCCACCATAAAAGAATCTGTAACCAGTGAGCCTATGACATCCTAAAACACCTTTGAGTATGGAATTAAAAATTTTATCATGATATGCACCAGTATTTAAAGAAGAAATAAAATGTGTAAATTGCACTTAAGTCTGGAAATATTTTGAAGTGTGTCACTTCAGCCCCAATATCTGCATTTTACTATAGCTGAACCTGGAACAAGTTATGCAAGTTTGTCCAATCAACAGTTATTTACCGCTTGCTTATTTCGCTAATGTCACAAGCAACATATTAGCAGGCTCCATAAGAGGCAAATCTATATTCAGTTTGCCACCACTACGATATTTAGTTCTTTACCCTACCCACATGGACTGTGTAGAGGCGCTACAATATGACAACGAAAGCGCTTTGTTCTCTGTACGTTAGTGTCTAAGTGCAAATCAGACGCAGAATCAGTTTGATAGTAGACAAAATGGCAAACATAAAACAAAATCTTACTTGAGTAAATTTCACAAAACTACACATATTCTTACAAAACTATCAGAAAATCATGCCTTTTAGAACTAGTTTCACAAAAAATAGTTTCAAAGAACCACACTTCCATCACCAGGAAACGATTTCATAGAATGGGCCCGCATGTCATTGAGACTTTAGCTCCTAGCCCTATTATGCCAACATGGAGGGCACTGGTGTGCGGCCAATCGACATAGCATATGGCCAACTTCACCGCAACTCAACTTCCTTCTCCTGCAAGATGGTGTTCTTCTCTTGCTCCATCAGATTCTTTAGAGCAAACAACACCCTCCACATTGGTTGGGTACACAGCAGCGCCCTCCACGTTGGCGTAACAAGGTTATGTTGTGGAGTCTCAATGACATACAGGCACACCTTGTCAAAATGGTTGTAGTTGACAGAAGTGTGGCTTTGTGAAATTTACTCATCTTACTTTGATATGCATCTGTCTCTTTCTTTTTCATCAAAAGATGGCACCCGAGTCTCAACGGTCTTCTTCCTCCATTCAATAATATTTGTTGAGCGCTCATTAGAGCCTCGTGTTACATGTCGCTTGGACCACCGGGTCACAGTTACTTGATCATCTACCTGCACATCCCTAATTTCGAGTTTAGGTATATGACTATTTTGTTCTTTATTAGCATGTCCTGATGGCAAGCTGGAGCAGGAAGGCCTTGCTTTTGGAGAAGACGATATACTGTCCTCAGGAGTCATTTGTGTGGCAGCATCTTTCTTTATTATTGGACTGGAAATCACAGGAGTTGCTCCTCGTGGGCCCTGAAACTTATCGTCTGTGTTCAAGGTACAAAAATAGTAAGGTTGATTTCTCTCAACGATAAAAAGAAAGTTCATCAGTATATGTCAAAATATATCTGAAGCTAGTTGATTTGCATGAAAATCCGAGCCACATAAAAATGGAATTTTTTCTTTTTCGTTTCTAAATTACTTCTGTTATTTATTCCCTTTTTAAGTAAGATTAAAATAACATAGCTGTTGTGCACTACCTGTCAGCATTTAATGTCTAAGATAGTGTAAACAGGAAGGGCTCTAGGATTTGAGGTACACGAGGATGTATGATTGAAATGTAGATGATTTCCACTGTGCTACATCTGTTAACTGACCAAATTTCAACATCCATATATTTTAGATTTGAGCATCTTCTGCACCATAACATCTAATTGACCAGATTAAATGCAAAATAGCAGAAATGTACACAGTTAAGACTCTCCCTCAAACTAGGGGAAGTTTTAAAATGAAAGCAATACCTTTCATTACGAAAGTGTTGAACTGGCAAGCAATACTATTGCAAGGGGACCTCGCCAATCAGTACAAAGTGCATAACCGCAACTTGTTGATACCAAAAACTATCATAAACCCATTTACCATTTAATTATGCACAGGGAATTAGCCTATCCCAGCCTCAATGGGAAACTCAGCATATCAAAATATGTAAATCGTGCAACAACAGACATGCTGTTCTTTGAAATAGCAGATCGCACTAGGCAAACGATGCCATAAGTTGCTAAATTTATATCAAACGTGCTCGGTAAAATAGTGTACAACTGCACGGGACAAACTAGAAAGAGTAGATAGCAACAGCAAATCAGCAATCATGAAAACGGAACTTAAGATAAAGAAGTAACACTAACGAGAAGGGACTAACTCAAACCTTGCGCAGCTTCTGAGATGTAAGCAAAGGAAGATGCCTCCATAAGTGTTTCTGTCCACGCATGTATACTCGCAGATCCCAATATATACGGCTCCTTCTCAGCCGAATAGGATCTGCTGCTGCCATCATCCCGACATCTACCTCTTCCACTACTGAAGTCACCATTGCGCACATGCTCTGGCATGGGAACCACAGCAGAGAAAGGCGAATGGGCTCCAAAATTAGCCGCCGCCAAAACACCATCAAAGCAGGGAACAAGCGGCGAAACAGCCGCATAAGCTCCCGGAACACCGGCCGGGTGGCCAAGTGGCCCACTCTTCGACTTGGGCCGTCTATGATGCGGCGCCGGCGCCGACATCCTCCCAATCCCATCACAGGAAACCGGACTGAGAATCCACTTCTCCGCATCCTCCCATTTCGACGGCAGCTTCCTCCCATTGTTGAAAGGAAGCACAACACCGCTGCCCCCATACCTCCTGTTGGTACCCGCTCCCAGTGGCACACGCTCCGAGCTCCACCCCTTGGGGTACTGCATGCTGCCAGTGCAATGCCGGTGGTAGTTCGGGGTCCCGGGGCTCGGAAACGTGCCTGATCTGCTCCTTGATGATGCCGTCGAGCTCTTGCTCATCCCTCCCACGTTACCCCCAACCAAACACCTCGGCGAGAGTACGAGTAGTTCGATACCCCCAACGCCACCGCCGCTGAGCCCATGCGACGCCGGCGGCCGCACCAACGCAGCCGCCTCCGCCCTTGTCTGCCGCTGCTTCTGGCACACTGCCAAACAACAAATTCCACCAACAGTGAGCAATCACTTCACCTCACTCAACACAAGCAGCATCCGTACACGTACACGCGGATATTACCTATCAGCGAGTGGGAGAAGGAGTTACCGGCCGCCTCCACCGCTTCCCCCGACTCCTCCGAGCCCGCCGCGTCGTCTCTCCCCTCCTCTTCGTCTGCGTGTGAAAGCGGTTAGCTGCGGCGCAAGGCGACAAAATCGGCAACGTGCGAGCCCTGAGATTTCGGCGGAAACACCACCCACCTCGCGGAGCGGTGCCACGCGAGGCGTGGCTGCCGTGGAGGCGCAGCGCCGCGGGCGCTGGATCTGGATCGGACTCGCCGCGGGGCCCCACCGGCGTCTGCGAAAAGCGCCAACGAAGGAGCGTCTCAGCAATCAGGAGGAGCACCGAGCACGGCACGACACAGTCGCCAACGAAAACGAATCGAGATTAAACAGCGAGCGCGCCGCGGCGGCTTACGGGTGCCACAGCGAGCGATCCGTAGGCCGCCGAAACGGCCAAAAGAGCAATGATAGAAAAGCGAGGAAGCACGCAGGCAAGTAGCAGCTGCGCTTTGGTGTAGCTTTGTTCAAATTTGCTCGCCCATTTGGCTTTATTCTTTGCTTAAGCGGAGTGTTCCACTCGCTAACCTCGGATTCCATGTGAGCCTAAGCACAAGCGCGTGCTTCGGATTGGATCTGTTGACTTGTACTGCGCCTCTCCTACTAAAACAATTCGCGCGCCACGCCTGAGACGACATCGTGGAGGTGAAGTTAGTAAAAAAAGGGGGGAGAGATTTTACCGCGGCTGCTGCCGGTCGCCTTCGCCGCGGCGGTGGCTTCTTGCGGCGCTCGCGGGCGGGGTCGGCGGCGGGTAACCCTAGCCCGGGCTCGAGGCGAGGCATGCTCGAGCGCGCGGTCGCATTCCCCGAGGAGGCACAGGAAGCAGGGGAGTGCAGCGCGGTGGAGTAGCCGAGAGGGGGTCCTGGGCGGATTAAAAATGGCGCGTGGGAGGGAGGAGGATGCGGTGCGGTGGCGGGCTGTCGATCTCTGCGCCCAGTATTTTTATGCTTCTAAAAATACCTTTTAACTTTTATGTATCTAACTTTTAAACAAAATATTTTTTTAAAATAGAGTCTACAAATTAATTATAGTATATGTTAAAAACTTAATATCTGTATCAATTAAAATCACAAGTAAATATTTCTCTCTTCGTAATATTTTTCATAAATAGCTAAAATTAAAATTTTTAACTAAAATCTATAAACCGTAACTATATCTGAGGGTCTGTTCTTTTCGGCTGCGGCTTTTGACTTTTGGCTGAAATTTTTGAATTTTAGCTGTTTACGGTACAGATTACGGAGAGACAAATGCTCACTTGCGATTTTGGCTGGTACAGATATTAGGCTTTTAACGTGTAGATCGCTTAACTTGTAGACCCCGTCTTGAGAAAATACTCCGTTTGAAAGTTAGGTACTGTAGCAAAAGTCAAAAGCCGTCCGACTTCCCTCAAACATGTCCTACATTCCCTCGGTGGTTTTCGTTCTCGTGTGTATCGTGCCGTGCCGGTGCCGCACGATTCGATAGCTACGAGCTTAGATTGCGAAGGCAAGGGGCCTAGAATGTTATTGGGTTATCGAGCTAAGCTGTCAGGCGCGGGCACGCGCGTACGCGACCAGTTGCCGCCCAACCCCCCTGCCCCTGCAATGTCTACGGCAACCGCTGTCGACTTTTGTTTTGTTCGTGCACAATGGATAAATGGCTTTTTTGCGAACGTCCAGTTACCATTTCATCAGTCATAGCTGATACCTTGGTCAGGACCAACTAAGTAGGATGCATGCATGGTAATGCAAAAATAATTTGAGGGGCATTTGGTTCCTAACCAACGTTGTTGACTTGTTGTGTTCGTTAGGCATACCTACTACTCAGACAAGGTCCAAATAAAGTGGTATTCGTGCATGATACATGTAGAAGGTTTAAGGGATGTTTGTTTCACAGCTAATCCTGTACTACTCCCTCCATTTCGTTACGTCTGTTTATGGTCTCGAGAGTCTCCGTTTCAAAATATTTATTCATTAAGTAAATTAAGAGTGTAGTTATTGCTACCCCTATTTAAATGCTTTGAAAAATGTTTAGTGATTATCGCATATCATTTTAATAAGATATTATGATCATTTTTCATTAACGTTTTTCTTTGACTTAGTGTTTCTTTGGCATGAGAGCATGAGAACTGAGGCGAGATGCAAGTTTTGTGCTATCCTTTTGGCAAATGCTCTAGTTTTGTGATGTCCTCTTGGCATAAGCCGAGAGTAAGGTGGTGATTATTTGGACTTTTTTGGTGGCTTATGGCTGAAAAGCATTGTAGTTGACTGAAAAAATACTGTAGCTGACAGAGACTTATGTAGCATAATTAAAGTTAAAAAAAATTAAAAATATAAAAAAATATGTTAGCCCATTACGTATAATACAAACAAATATGGGGAAAATAATCGGCAAAAAAGCTCTACAAAAAGCCAAAAGTTCAGAAAAAATGAAATTTATAAATAGTGAAAAATAAGCCGGAAGCTAAAAGCTGAAACCAAAACGAACACAACGTTATGACAGATGTTCATACACTGTTGGGGATTAAGGTAAACTCGTATTTTAGCCATCATCTAAATGTCTTTATGCTAGATTCACAGGCTTAGCTTAAGTTCAAAGAGATATCAATAAAATTAGATAAAGTTTGTACCGCTAATTTCTCCACTGATATTCGTAGGTCACATCAGTAGAATAATTTTTAGATGCAGGTACTGTTGCGAGATGAAATTCTCAAAACGCGATAGTACTATTGTGGTTCTTCACTATGCATCGTAGGGACCTGTGAGCTGTTATCAACCCTCGCCTTCGCCGGTGTTGGCTGCCGACGAGTGCGGCAAAATTTCGACCCCGGGGGCACTCAATTCACACTTGCAACACATGGGGTCCTCTCCTCACTGCAACGCCGGGCCCATCTGTTGCATGGACTCAGTGTAACTGTTCCCGTTACAGGAGGAGGCGGGGTCCAACGGCGTGGGGGCAGTGTTGACTTGGCGCGAATCGGAACCGATCAGACGTGGCCACTGTCTGCGCCTGGGCCCACGTGCCAGTGGTGTCTCACGTGGCGTGCACGGACGGAGCGGGGTGCGTGCGGGTGTGGGCACTGGGCAGGGAGTGAGGGCGTGGCTGGGTCCCGCCCGATACACTAGACTATTTTTTGCCTATTCATATTAACTTTTAAAAACTACTTTTATATAATAAATAGTTTTTTTATAGTATCTATCTATTGATTGTAGTAGATACTGTAGTGATTTTATTTATATCGATCAAAATTGTATATGAGTTTATCTCTGTCTTACAAATTTTTTATAAATTGTTATTATTTATAAAGTAAAATTAAATGATATAGGTAAAAATCGAGGTGAGGTGCCAGTGCCAATGTGCCAGGCAGGTGCGGCAGTCGCGTGCTGCAGTGGTGTCCACTCCCACTGCCCAGGTAGCCATCATTTTTCACCGACTGATTCTTCTTTGCTCTCTCTCATCAGCTCCTTGTTCGTTTTCTTTGATCCATGAACTTCTCAGCGGTTTGGATTTCAGGTTGAATTAACCTGTTAATCCAAGCAAGCAGTAGTATGACTCTGACAAGCATTGATCAAGAGCTGAATATGGTCATGTTTGTTTTTTATTTGCACAATGGAGAACATATGTGGAATCATCATTTCGAACTGTGAATGCATTTAGTACTGTATGTGTATGTGATTTTAGCCAAACGAGAGCTCACAAGTCAAAAACCAAAGCTGGGGCTCTAGAACCAGAATTGCCGCGTGAATGTTTATTGGCAACCTAGAAAAGGGGTAGAAAAACACTTAACTACTCCAGCCGCATGCTCGTGGTAATATGAGTGCATAATCAGCTTAAAGTTCACGGAAAAAGGTGCTAAACAGTCTAGGGAATTGTGACATTATTGCACTTGTGTTCTCTAAAGAGGCGGACCCAGGATTAAAATATAGCTAGAGCGAACTCGTAAGCATAAAACAAATGGTATTACCCAAAAACAAAATAATCATGATCAAACTACGTTGCAATCGCACAAATAAAAGTATATGACACAAAATAAAAGCAACAACTATAATTCACATGCAAATATGTGTAGATAATGGTAGGACATTGAATAATACCTCACTAATGAAGCTTAGTACACAGTTATAGATGAGCTGTAGAAAAAGCAACCCGTTAATTATGAAAGATAGATAGATCAGTAGTGTCACAATTTAATAATAGAACATAAAGAATGCAATAAAAAGAGAAGACAAAAGATATAACACTAAATAACTAAGTACGTCTAGGAGAGTGAGACATTTTTATTCTCCGATATTTCCCAAAAATCTGTGGTTCTAAAAGATCAACTAATGGTTGAATCATCGGCAAGAGCAAGGTTCCATCTTGTGATTCTTGTGGGAATTCAGAATCATCAAAGAACAATCTTAGCATGCCTTTTTTCATGTAGGCTGCCACATCTGAACCCCATGGCCATAAAAAACCTAAAAGCAACAACACAAATAATTCAATTGGTGTTACAGAAAATTCAAAGTATGATAAGCATCTGTAGAAGCTCGTAGATACCCATAGAAGGCATTAGGCGCTGGGCACATCAACAATGAGCCAAGATGACCAGAAAGATCATCAATTTAGATATGTTCATCTTCGATGTACCGCCTAGGTCCAATATTAGCAAAACTACCATATGGAATGTTGGGGACAAATTGTAATGATTCCATGGGTGCCTTAAATTCCTGCATTAATCAGATAACTGTAAATCCTTAGCTATGCTACAGTCTCATCTAAGATGAACAAAGACACCCTGCACCCAAACCAATATCATGGGGAAAAAGTTTACACTTCTCTGACCAAATTAAGAGAATTGAGTTGCCAACCATCACAAAGCCAACCATTCAATATTGAATTGATGAAACAAATAAAGGTATACAAAATTTCAATTCCAAGTAAAAGCCAGCATAATCCTGATATGTCCAGTGATGAATTTAACCACGTTGGGTCGTACTACCTATCTTGTATGGGCAATTAATCAATACGCGCCGATGAATCATACTACCTATTTTGTGTAGGCAATCAATCAATACACACTCGACAGATCGATCCCATGATTCCATCAAGCATTTCTAATTCCATGTTCCCAACCGCCATCAACAGTAGAAATTACACATGGATTAGAAAGCAGCAACACAAAAGGCTAAACCTTTGACGCTTGGCACATGCCCGCCGTGCCCCTTGGCGGCCAGCTTGGGTGCTGTCCGCCATGCCCCCTTTGCCCTTGTGCAGCGCCCACCGTGCCCGACCTGCGTTGGCTCGGTGCGGCCTGCGCTGATACGCCCTGCTTGCGAATCTAGCCGTTTAGGGTTTGGACTTGGTGTCAGAGGTGGTAGCTGAATGCTGATCGATTCTCTGCCTGCCTCTCTCTCTCTCTTCCTCTTAGCTCGCTCTACTGGGCCAGCTGGCTAGACCGACGCCTAGTAAGGCCCAAGCCACGAAGAAGTGAAGAAGGCGCCGAGAGACTGGAGCCCTCGATGACTCAATCGGCCTGGTCGTCTTCTACCCTGCCAGTCGCCACCGTCCTATCACTGGTGGAGGCCAGAGGGGCGAGGGGTGAGGTTCGACCGACGGGGGAGCCTAGGTGGCCGGTCGACCTCGCTAGTAGGGAAGGTCTGCCCCTGGTTCCCTGTTCCTTTCTTGAGTGACACAACAGTATGCAACATGTTTGAGCGGTGATGTTCCGCTTCAAATGGCTTTAGCTTGTAACTTTTAAAATCTAGAAACTATTTAGGACATATTTGGGAGAGCTCCATCAGCTCCAGATTCACGAAAAACAGCTTCACTCCACGAAATTTAACCAAACGCTCCAGCTCCGCAAAATCTGGATCCACCAAAATCCTGGATAAGAGGGCCAGATCCATGGATTTCATGGAGCTCCTCAAGGGGTGCTCCACCGTGGAGTTGGGTGGTAATTACCCACTAATGCCACTGGTTACACACCCCATCCCACCAAAAGTGACCATTTCCACCAAAACCTCAATTTCGTGGATCTGGAGCTGCTGTACAAGCCAAACACTCCATGGTGGGATCCCAGATCCACGGTGGAGCTGCTCCATGGTGAAGCTGTTAATCCAGATCCATGTTTTCAGTGGTGGAGCTTTCCCAAACAGGCCCTTAGAACACATCAATTTTTTAATTTTGGTTTGTTAGCTTCTTTTAATTTTGCTTCTCTCTTTCCTCTACATTATTTGTAGAGATATAATTTTTAATTCTATTTTTTAATTGAATGACTTTAATAAAATTAACAGACGCTACAGATTTAAGCCGATAGTCAAAAACCCGCAGCCGGATGGAGCGGCCGCTAAGGACGAAAGTCACGCAGTAATGCGGTGACCATCAATAGTGCAGTAGTACTACTAGCAGCACTAGAATGCAATCAAGTCATAACACGTTCCTTTCTTTTAATACGGTCCGTCCGATCCCTCATCAGCTCGTCTGGCGCTCTTTTCATGTCAAAGTTCGTCCGAGCCAACCCAGCAAGTCCAGTTTCGCACAAGCTGGACTGATCACGGATGGATTGGATGTGATTTAATACAACAGACGGGATAGATACTGAGAGACTAATCATACGTGGGGTACCAGCACAGTTAGTATGGTGTCTTTTCCTACTGATAATTGTGGACAGGCCAAATAAATAATGCAGGTCGCATCGCAAGATTGGTACAAGCCCTAGCAAGCTAGCATGTCTCTTCCCAAACCAATTCTTCTTTTTTTTCTCCTTTTTTAAAGGCCCAAACTTTTTCTTTTTTAGACTAGTTATATACCCATGCGTTATAACGAAACTCATTGAATGTATAGAGAATTATACCATAAAAAAGATTGCTCTGATCGATTAGAAAGTGAAAAATGATCAGAAGTTGAAAGAATAAAACGGTTGAAAGAGAATGAACGTACAACCACTAACTCATTATTTTATAATAGCACGCTTCCTTTTTTTTTTGAGAAAAATAATAGCACGCTTCCTAGGAAAGAAAAATTAGGAAAGGCGAGTCCATCTAGAATTCTGGGCCCGGTGCTTCTCCAAATTTGGGCCGAATACTTCTCTCTGCGCAAACTCGGCCGAATTTGATTTCCAAGCACCTTACCTGCACGCTTACCTGGAAAGGCCCAAGCACCTTACCTGCACGCTTACCTGGAAAGGCCCAAGCACCTTACCTGCACAACCAGCATTGGTCAGATCGTCGAAGGCCGGAGCCACAACCCCAACCCCAACCCAACTTCCACTCCAGGCCTCGAGCGTCGTCTCTCTCAGCGACGGCCGGACCGATGGCGACGGAGCCGGCGGCGGAAGCCATGGATGTCGAGGCGCCGGCTCGGCCGCCCACCACCACCGTCTCCGCCGCAAAGGTCCGCTCCCCTCACGACCTCCTCGCCGAGACCCGCGCCTCCATCGAGGAGGTCGCCGCCCGGATGCTCGCCATAAAGAAGGACGGCGTCCCTAAGTCCGAGCTCCGCGAGCTCGTCGCCCAGATGTCCCTCCTCCTCATCACGCTCCGCCAGGTCCGTCGCGCTCCAAAACCCTAACGCACATCGCAGAAACCCTCGCTTTAGATCTGCTGTGCCAACTCGTGTTGGATTTTGCCCAGGTGAACAGGGAGATACTGATGGAGGAGGACAGGGTTAAGGGGGAAACGGAGGCGGCCAAGGCGCCGGTGGACTCCACGACGCTGCAGCTGCACAACCTGCTCTACGAGAAGAACCACTACGTGAAGGCCATAAGGGCGTGCCTCGACTTCCAGACCAAGCACCCGGGGATAGAGCTCGTGCCCGAGGAGGAGTTCCACCGCGCCGCGCCGGCCGACGTCCGTGAAAAGAAGCTTGCTGCTGACGCGGCTCACGACCTCATGCTCAAGCGCCTCAACTTCGAGCTCGTCCAGGTTGTGTACTGTTATTGGTTCCCACGCTTATAGAAGCACTCCTTATCATCAAATAAGATGCTCTGCTTTGGTCAATTGCCTGCCTAAAAGATTTTCAGCTGAACAGGGAGGGCGCAGAGGGTTGCATAGAGAACATTTAGATTGGGGAACTTGTTCGGAAGGATTAGGGAAATAGTTGAAAGGAAGAACCACGTTGTAAGCTCAGTGGACTGTTAGGAAATTTTACATAAACTTTTAACTTGGCATTAAGGGTCGCTTTAAAACATTTAAATATGTAGTGGGGAGGTTTCTTCTGCTTGGTAAAATCACCTTTATGAATTATCATTGGTTTGGTGTGCTGAGTGTATCATAAATATTTTTGAATAATCAGAATACAGTGTTGTGCTGAGAACTCTGTTTAGCCTTTAAGATTATAGGAGACTAGGTCAATTCATGCACTATTACATTTATATGTGTGGGCACTTTGTGTGACTACCGATTAGTACTTGTAGGATTGTAGTGGGATCTACTTTAATCTGACTCAAGAAGGTCTGCACGTAGGTTCTTCATCCTGCTTAACTTGCTTACCTCTCTAGTAATCTGAATCTGTGTATGCTTGCTAGTCCAAAGCCTGTTTGTGCTGGTTTTCATAAGTTTTAATTCTGAAACAGCGGAAGGAGCTGTGCAAGCTACATGAGAAATTGGAACAACGGAAGAGCAGTTTGCTGGATACAATTGGAAATCAGAAAAAGTTCCTTTCAAGTCTCCCATCACATTTGAAATCACTGAAGAAAGCATCATTGCCAGTGCAGCAGCAGCTGGGGATGTTGCATACCAAGAAACTAAAGCAGCACCATGCAGCTGAGTTGCTTCCAACTCCTCTTTATATAACTTATACCCAGTTGTTAGGACAGAAAGAAGCATTCGGAGAGAACATTGAAGTGGAGATCACTGGAAGTACAAAGGATGCTCAAACTTTTGCTCAACAGCAAGCCAAGCAGGAAAATGGTAAGTTCACATCTGCTTGGAATATATCACATCTGATTAAAATGAAAGTCTGCACAGCTCTATCTCGGAATTGTTCCTTTGTTGCACTCTTATACATTCCTATTTGTTATTACAAAAGTGCTAATATACTTGCAAGAATAAGGACTATTGGTCCCTTTTGAATTTTGATGTATGATACCGTCTGTACAAAATCCTTCTGAGCTTACTATTTTCACAAAAGCAATGTGGATGGTGTCGCCAAGCATTTAATGACCAGGTTCAGTTCCCTAGTGAATACGTGTTTCTGGTGCAAGCAATTCGTGCTCAGTATAGCAGTATAGCAGCCTTGAGCAAGCTTTTGTGGAAGTTGCATGCTATATTTTTAATTCTCCATTGATAATGAAGTGGCATGCCAATAGCACACTGTTGCTTCAATATTCATCATACTCACAAGAGTTTCTGACTAGAGAGGAATGTGCAGAAGTTAGAATCTAAGAGCTAATGGTTCTGTTCCTTTTACATATAATATATGCTCATTGTAACAGTTTGTAAGTTAGAAGATTTTCTGATGAGGCTTGTATCAAAATTTCCTGATGAGGCTTGTATCTTATGTATCTGCAATAGCCGGCACTTTATCAAATGGTGATAATAATAGAATGGATGAGGATGCAATTGATGACGAAGAAGATGCTCAGAGAAGAAGATCAAGGTCCAGGAAGAATGTGGTAAAGGAAGCTAGTAATCCAGCAGTGGCATATCAACTTCATCCACTTCAAATTATTCTCCATGTATATGATACTGAAGATTTGGGAACAAAGCGCTGTAAACCCATCACCCTGAGATTTGAGTACTTAGCAAAGTTGAACATTGTCTGTGTTGGAATTGAGGATTCAGAGGGGTTAGACAATAATATCCTGTGCAACCTATTTCCAGATGACACTGGTTTAGAGCTGCCTCATCAGGTATGTATTTCAAAGCAGCTGATTTTGATTGCTATACACATGGTTCCCTATTCTCACGGGACCATTTGGAAATGGTCTTATTGTGTGGCAACTTCAACTGGTTAATAGTCACATGATTTAGGTTTTCTGTTTACATGTGGTTATAGGCAGCATTGAGTTAACATGGCTTTTATTTCAGTTTGGCAACCAAAAGCTTTGGTGTTTTAATTCTAGCTTCTTTTCAGTTCTCCATATTATCTGAAAGAGAGGCCTCTTTTCAATTTTATGCAGATGGCTAAGCTTTACGCTGGGGAGGTTCCAAACTTTAGCGAAAAGGATTCACGGCCATATAAGTGGGCACAGCATCTAGCTGGAATTGATTTCTTGCCGGAAGTACCTCTATCTGTTGGGGATGATTCTAACAGAGCATTGAGAAGTGCTGATTTGTCATCTGGGCTTGCTCTATACCGTCAGCAGAATCGTGCGCAGACTATTTTGCAGAGAATCCGCTCTCGGAAAGTTACACAAATGGCTCTTATGTGAGTCACTACTCTACAATATTTGCAGTTTGGGATGTTGATAGCAAAATTTGGATGGTATATCCTTATAGATGGGAGACAGTGTACTTTGGTTGACAATTTTGGGCTGATGATGCTTTTGCTTCATTGCACATGTCATTCTAAGACATTCTGCATGAGTTAATGAAATATTTGATGTGCAAATTTATGAACATCTATGGCTGCTGCATATCTTCTCTTTTGATTTTAAGCCAGTTCTTGTCAACCATCTTTCTTTTGTTACTTATGACTGCCATGCATTCTTGTTTAATTGGTAGTATCTCTTTGAAATTTTTGAGTCTATTTGATTACAGGTGGCAACTTGATTATTTAACTAAGCTGAAGTGGCCTCAAATAGAACACGAGAATGCACCATGGGCATCACGCGCCCCATTGTGTAGCCTGCATAGTTGGTCATTGACAGGGTTTTTTCCTGAGCCATTGCCTCATTCTACTTTGATGGTGGGTGGGGCTGCAGGAAGTGTTGACAGTGATATGGAGAGAAGATCTGTGACACACTGGGAAGAAACTGAGAGTACCAGGGAGGATGGGGAGCTTCCGGTTGTGGTTCCTGCTGAAAACACACCAAATGGTTCTAAAACATCACACTCTGAGGTGTCACCTGAGGTTCGAAACCATTCTAGAGGCTTATCCCTGATATCAAAGAGTGCCACACCATCTAAGCTAAGCATCTCACAGAGTTTTGGTAGAAATGAGGATGATCTTGATCTCTTGATGGATAGTGAGAGTGAGTTGGAGGAGACATGCACTGACCAAGAAACTGAAAAGGGCAGCCTGGCCCTGGCTATAGACAAATCTTGGGAGGACTATGCTTCCAGGGAGTTCACCATGGTCTTGAGTAAAACTTTGAAGAATGGTCCAAAAGTTATGCTAGAAGCCAAGGTAAATTCTTCAGTCACTGTTTTTTGTAAGGCTTCCTGCAAGTATCTCCATGCGCTTGCTTTCTCACTGTGGATCTTCAATTACAGGTCAAGATTAGCATGGAATATCCTCTTAGGCCACCCCATTTCAGATTACGGTTGCTTTCTGAAAAGACCGAATCTTTAAAATGGCACAATGACCTTCGTGCGATGGAAGCTGAGGTTTGTACTACTAGCTGCTCTTGGCAATTTTTATTTACTGTATTTTTCAGGGAGAGCTTAACAGCTAATGCTCACTACTCTTTCGATCTACAGGTGAATCTTCACATCCTTCAAAATCTACCTTTGTCATATGAGGACTATGTACTAACTCACCAGGTTCTGTGCTTGGCTATGCTATTTGATATGCATTTTGATGAGGATCACGAGAAAAGGAAAGTTACTTCAGTGATTGATGTTGGGCTTTGCAGACCAGTTAGTGGAACTATGCTTACTAGATCAGTTAGAGGAAGAGACCGCAGAAAGACTATTTATTGGCGGGGCGCAGATTGCTCTTCTAGTTATTTATAGAGTTTGCATAATCTCGATTGGTGCCCAATTGAATCGAGCATTCCTTGTGTCATTTGGAGGAAATAGAAACGGTGGCCCTGCTTTCAGTTCCTTTCTGGCACTGAGAAAACTACTTTCAATATTGGAACTAACATGGATCCTGGGATATTCCTACTGGCCTGACAAGTGACAACAATAGCTGACAAGCCTGTTCATGTTAGCTGGAGAGAGGCTTTGCTGTTGTGATAACTATTTAACTATTCTGATCTGCGGCCAGTGGAAATCCATATATGTTGTGAAATTACTACGACGATGACTGCATGATTCCTGTATTATTGAGCTTGTCATCAGGTGGTTCTTGTAGAGCCAACGCAAAATATTGCCTTTTCAGATGGTTGTCATCACGATCAGATATGCAATCGCACAAAATTCTGAAACCCGTGTTGTACTCTTTATTATTCTGGATTTTACATAGAATTTATTATCCTGGATTTTACACAGAATTTTTGCAACTCTAAAAGTCTTGGAACCTTGCAGCATTAACCAATAAACAACTTGTGCGGCAAGCAGAGCTTGTGTGCCTGGGTTGTGATGGTGTGGCGATGGTCAGACTTGGTCCGTGTCTTGTTCGATACTTGCTCCTTTTCAGATGTGTTAGGGTCGTAGACGTATGGTATCTTGAAGCACAGGCATGGAAAGATAAAATCTAGTGGCCAACGTAGGATCGGATTTATCATGTGATTGTGTAAATTATGATACATACGGGGTAATCTGCACTAATTTGATGTATTTTCCCATTTGTCGCTTCTGTTCTGTTCGTGTCTCTCTTTCATCTACAATGGTCGGCAGAGGCCGACGAACTAGCTCAGCGGCCCGAGCGAAGCCGCTCCGAGCCTAGTGGCATTCACGTAATCCTGCGGCGCGTGCGGCGGCAGCCCCGGCAGCACCATCCCGGCGACTCTGGCGAGCCGCATGAGCCACCCCTCGGCGTACTCCGGCCCGTCCGCGTAGCAGATGAGGAAGCTCCGGATGAGCTCCCATGCCGCGTTCACGTACTTGGGCACCACGGTGAGCAGCGAGAAGTAGTTCTTGTTTGGTTCCTCTCGCGTCACCTGCTTCAACGGCACAAAAGCGTGGTCAGTTCAGTTCAGTTGGTTTGGCGTGCCGCAAGTTTGGGCGCTGGGTTAGTGAATTTCGGAAGCTTGTGAGCAGGTTGCATCTGCCAATTTGCAATTTTCTCTAGTGTCTACCAGGGGTGGGTTCCAGCAAGCATGGACCCTGCCCATAAGAGGCTTCTTCTTGGCGTGAAATTATTGCTTGCAAGCCATGCTTGCTTGCCTTGAAAGTTTAAACGTGTTACATGGAGTCTTTATCTTTGAACCAACTTTCGATTTCTTCTAAGGAAATGGACTGATTTTTAGTTGTAGAAAAAACAATTTAATCCTACTTGCAGGGTCCTCTAGTAACATAGGTTAAAAGTGAGAAAATTCTGTTAAACTCCATGGATTAGACTGACCTGTCCTTTGTAGAAGCTGTCGAAGTAGAGGCAAGTCCCGAAGTGCTTGAACAGAAGGGCGGAGTCGTCGTAGGGCACCCTCGGCACGATGTCATTGCAATACACGAACCTGAAGTACCTCCTAGGCTTCTCCAGGTACCTCTCCATGAAATTCCCAAGCCTCTCGTCCCCGACACGAGGCTGCCCGAACGTGTACACGCCTTGCAACCTTCTCAGCATGGCGTCCTCCTGGTGCAACGCCAGTACGGTCGGGAACAGGATGGCGAGCGCGCCGCCGAGGCTGTGCCCCGCCACCACGAACTTGGCGTTCGGGTTCTCGTCCAAGAACGCCCTCAGCTTCTCGCGGATGGCGTAGTAGGCGAACGGCTTGTCTTCGCCGTCGGCGGCGGTTTGATCGATGTGTTTAGGCCAGCCGCCGTTCTTCTGCAGCCCGAGCGCCTTCATGAAGCCGCCATGGACCTTGCCGACGGCCGGGATCTCGTACCACGAGAAGTCCACGTCCGTGCACCACTGCTCCGTGTCGAACGGCTTCGTGCCGCAGAACGCGACCACCCCGAGGGTCGCGTCGGCCGGCTTGTCGGAGAGCATGAACGCCTGAGTGGTGTAGTCCCGTTGGAATTCTGAAGAAAAACATAGGGATATAACAAGGTGTCATCCATGCACCAGTTGACAATCCGTTCACGAGTGCTCTTAGTTCTTACCATTCCAACAGTTGTAGAATCCCAAGAATTCCATCTGCAGAATATATACGTGAAGAAGGGTTAAATGTACGGGCATTATATATACTCGTCTTTACATGATTTAGGATTCTGCACTTTGCAGGGTGGAACTAATGTTTTACTCACCTGCCAATAGTTCTGAACAACGCTGCTGATGACGAGTTCGTTCTCGTAGGCTAGTTTTGCAGCCATGATAGACACAGCTGCGTGGTAGTTGCCATCCCCTGGTTTGATCTTCTTGTCTAGTTCGATTCTTGTGTCAAGTAGTCCAATGAAGGACCGGTAATTGATGGATGTTCTGTCCGGCATTTTCACCTTTCCTGCAAATTAAGATAAGAATTACTATCATTTTTTTTGTTGAAATTACTACTGCATTCTACCTCCGAAAACGTAGAGAAAGGAGTAAAGATGAACATTTTCGAAGTAAACTATGAGAAGGCTTCAAGTCTCGAAAATAGAAAATGAATTACGACACGGACCTAGCTATATTTGACTTTACATTTTATCACACGCAACTGCATATATGATAGTGGATATGTTTGGGATATATTGGGTGGGTTATTTTGGGCTATGTCTTATGACTTTTGAATTTTGTTTGTTCATGAAAGGGATTACGAAGAGAGACGTCATATGCAATTTTAGTCGGTACAGTGTGTACTATAATCGACTAGTAGACCCCGCCTAAAAAAATCACCACTTAAAAATAAGTTACTATAGTACCATACATAAACCATAAGTCATAAACTATTCGGACCCGGCCATTATCAAACTAATGGATTGATTAATGATTGTCCTCCTTAGGAAGCAAATGACAACATTCAACTTAGTTGCTTGCAGCAATACAGCCGAACAACATAATTTAGTGTTGAGCATGGAAAAATGCATACTCAATGTTTGTCTATGAAAAACACCTGTTAACTCTAAAAAAACACATTTTTCTTTGGGAATACAAGATGGACGCACATATTCAACGCATATTATACTCATACCATCCACACATATGTGTGTGCGTCTCCTACATATTCTTGTAATTTATTAGAGACAACCAAGAGCTCACCAAGCATGAGTATGTACTTTTCTACTAAACGCACACGTATGTACATTTAAAATTGATGGACACCAATGCTAAGTATAGGATTTGAACTTTGGTGCGTTGGGTGCATACTCGCACGCAAAAAAAAACAGTAGTTAACTTTGAAGTTGAATATTTTTTGAAGGAACGATATAATTAGAAGAGCGCAAATTTGAAAACGCTGAAATTAGTACAGCAAATCTACAAAGTGGCATTAGTATATTGGAATATTGAGTTACTCCCCTTTTTGGGATTAACTTGGTAGCATCAAGGATGGAACGTTAGCTGGCTAGGTTGCACTGTTGCAACTTTGCGATACGAGATGATGTTCATGTCTAGTCTCAGAACAAATTGAGTGGATCGGAGTCGGTGAAAGCGAAAGGATCATAAATGCAAGCCATGAGGCTGAGATAAATTAATGAATCTCCTTTCTCTTCAATCCAATCATGCCAATTATGGATGCAGTAGTACTAGGTACGTTCGTAGGTCAAGGAAAAAAGAGAGACAAGATATTCAGTCTTGAAAACAAGACACAAGATGTTGATGAACAACTGAACAACATGAGAACGTACGTGCACCTCATGCTGCCTACAAGTGTACGTACCTTGCAGAGCGTTGGTGACGAGCATGACGACGCCGCCGCCATTCTCGGTGAGGAGGTTCATCCAGAACTCCGTCGACCTCCCGAGCATGGCCACCGGCTTCTTCGCCCACAGCAGCAGCATCTGCGCGACCAGCGAGACGAAGACGGCCCACCGCCGCCAGCGCTCGGCGATCTCCGTGCCGGCGGGGCAGTCCACGGCGGCGTTCTCGGCGACCTTGCACGACCACAGGAGGTGGAAGAGGTCGTAGAGGCCGCCCTTGTCCGGCTGTAGCACCATGAAGTCGCTGTAGAAGCCGCCGCCGCCGCCGTCTCCACCGCCGGCCATGCTTACGACTAAAGCCAAGAACCACGAACAGTATGGCAATAGGGGTAACAACAACTCGTCGCAATTCTGGTACGTCGAAGCACAGCGACGTATATATAATAACATTTCTTAGGGCTCGGAGGTTTCGAGCCCTAACACCTATCCACGACGCCTTTCTTTCAGATAACCCCTCCAGGTTCTCGAAACACACGGTAAAGTTCCGGACGAACGGCGGACAGACGCTAGAGAAGTTAACTAGGTTAAGTTCAGAAGTGATCACTGTGTTCTTGTCACGCGAAGACAAGCGATTTTCAGCTAGAAAATGATTGGTTGATCACTCGTTTTGCACGTGTATTTGTAAGATGTTTTCGAAATCCTGAGGCGCTGTACGATAATTGTTCTTGTGCCGGTTCGTTAGTTTACCGATGCTTGTGCATGGTATGTGACGCGCGTGGCCTTTTCTATTTCTTAAATTAAGGTGACCCGTGGTGATCGGTTTGGCTTCTGGCTTCTGACTTATTTTTCACTATTCATAAGTTTCGTCTTTTTCTGAACTTTTGGTTTTTTGTTGAGCTTTTTTGCCGGTTCTTTTTTTCCCGTATTTGTTGTATTATATGTAATGAGCTAACATATTTTTTATATTTTTAAATTTTTTAAAATTTAATTATGCTAAATAAGCCTCTGTCAGCTACAGTGTTTTTTCAGCCAGCTACAGTGTTTTCAGCCATAAACCATGAGCTTTTCAGCCGAACCGATCACCACCAAAATCACGCCAAGTTACGAACAACGCTGCCTATAATTTTTAAATTCTAGTCTGTTCGTGAAAGATAATACGCAGAGAGAAATAGTTATATGTAATTTTAATCAGTATAGTGTAACGCCCTGTAGTCCAAATCGGCTCAGATCTAACCACATTTTGGATAGGCCACGTATACGTAGCAACCCGCTTGCACTTTCATCCTCGCTTTGCGCAAAACGGTTAACCGGAGGTGCTACCATTGAAACTCCTAGGCTTGTATGTAAGTGCTTCTTAAGGTAAGCTAGCAAGATGAGACTAACCCAGAAATTCATATGCACACACACATGGGTCAACATGGGCCAGGGTGTTACATATAGTTAAAATCGATACAATTTATACTATAATTTACTTGTAGACCCTGTATTAAAAACGTACTAATTTTGAATTAGTTACTGCTCATCCGTACAAAAGTCAAAAGCACAAGATGCTTTCGAACCCAGCCAAAAACTAGCAACTAGTGATTCGATCTGATTAATTAGTTAGCAACTAGTAATTCGATCTGATTAATTCGTAGTGCTCATCAGGCGTGCACACGAAAGCGACCTTGTTCATATGGACAGTAACATTGCAGATTCTCTTATCGCGAAATATGTGATCCAGTCATAGCATGTGACCATACTACCAGCTAGTGATCAGGCGCTTAATTCGGCAGTATTGGTACAGTGGTACTACTACTTGCTAGTGATCAGTCGGCGGCTAACAGAGTCGTGTACAGTTATGAGTTGTAAAGATTTTTTTAAGTTTTAGCTTCTGTTTTTGACTTTTCTATAAAAACTAGCTTTTAAACGAAACGTCTTTTTAAAATATAGTCTATTAGTTAATTTAGTACATACTGTACTGATTTTATTTATATCGGTACAAACTATACGTGAATTTCTATTACTCTATAATCATTCACATCAACAGCTCAAAAACTACGAGTACAAGCAAAAGCGGAAAACTAAAAAAAAAAAGGTCCGAAGTGCAGTACTCGTCACAGGTACAAGATGATAAGTACAACTTTAATTTGACTGGTGCTGGAGTAACAATAATGCACAAGAAGCAAGAGTCTGACACACGGAAAGCTTATGCTTGGAAGCTATCTCTATATCCATAGCTAGCTAGTAGGCCCTTGTTGGTTGCTTAATTCGTTCGTTCGTTCCTTCCCATCTCTCAAAAGCTAACACCGTTGTCATAGCCATGCTGGCTTCCATTACTCTTCTTGGCGTGCAATTCGCGGCCCCCTGAGGCCGAAAGCTAGCTCGGCCGAAAGCAACGCAGACGGACGCAAACGCAGCGTGAAGAACACAGAAATACGGAAACGTTTTGTGAGGTCGATGCATGTGTCGTTTTATGTGTGTTCAAGGACTGGCGAGTGAATGATTTATGGTCCAAACAGGCACACGTCTAAAGTTGCCCTGCTGCCCTCTGAAGCAGTGGTGGATCCAGGAAAAATTTTAAGAGGGCTGAATAAAAGCGCTACAGCTACACAACTCCACTATGACCCCCCACAAAAGACAAATATAATAGTTTGAAGTAGTCTTATATCAAAACATCGATGAACGACGACAATCACAAAATACATCATGAAAAATAAAGGATGCAGTTTATCCATACCGAAAGGCCAAATTACGAAACTAATAGACGACGCGTGACGGTGACACCCATTATTCATCCGGAGAAGCAATCTACACAAATAGACATAATTGATTAGTTAAACAAATATGGACCTCCAAATTATGAATTTAGAAGAGAATAGAGCGTACCACTAATTTTTTAGGCAATAACATACGGCGTTTTTTCATCTCTTGAAACCGCTTTTTGATCTTTTCATTATCAATGTTTCTAAATATCTCCTTCTCATTATAGCATATCATCAACTCATTGAGCCATTCATCGCCCATTTTACTACGCAAATCTGTCTTTATAATGGACATGGCTGAAAATATCCTCTCAACTGAAGCCGATTGACTAAACTCTGCTCTAGGTTTCTTTGGTTGACTTGTGCTCTCATTAGTATGTGGAGTTGAACCACTAGAACTTGAAAAGTAATTGCGCAAAGTTCTTTTCGACATTCTGAAATCTGACATGCACATGCCAATCACATATTCAATTCAATCATTCAATCACAGACAAATAAGGATTTAAGTTCCAAAATTCAGTAGTTCACCTAATCAGTAATCGACCTTGCCTAGTTTCCTATGGAGTGCAGACTGCGGTCTGGCTATTGGCGGTTGGCCTGGCCAGCTGGCCTCTGGCCCGCCCAGCGCCCACCCTCGCCCGGTCGCCAGCCCCCGCCCGGCGCCCGCCCCCGCTCGGACGCCAGCCGCCGCCCCGCGCCTGCCCCCGCCCGGCCCCCGCCCCCGCCTGGCGCCTGCGGCCTGCCTACGCGGCTACGCGCACGCGCGGCCGCGCTTGGCCGGCTGGCCACCGCCCGCCTGCAGCGCCGCGGCTCCGCGCCTGGCCGCCCGCAGCCGCCTGCCGCTGCGTGCTCGCGAGTCGCGTGGCCGCGTCCGCCCGCTGCTCGGCTGCTGCGTTCTCGCGAGCCGCCGCCATTGCAGAGTTGCGCCCGATGGGAATTGGGGTGGCCAGATACTAGGGTTTTCCTTGGGCTTTGGCTTGGCTGGAAGCTCCTCTATGGGCTTTGTTAATGTGATTATTTCGTGGGCCGGCCAGATGAATTGTTGGCCCAATTCGCGAGGGAGGTCATCTCCTACCTTCAGCTCGACCTCAGCCCCTCCTACACCATACATCCATGGCTAAAAATTTATGGGGGGCTCCAAGGGTCCGGTAGCAGTAGGGGGGCTCGAGCCCCCCCCCCCGCTGGATCCGCCCCTGCTCTGAAGCGTATCTATCGTCAGAGGACGGCGGTGCTATGAATCGTAAGTTTCCGTCCGCATGCGTTTGCTGTAGAAAAATTTCATTATGTATCGAGGTGTAGTTTGGTTTGTGTAACTGAGCCTATAAGGTATCAACACGTGACGTGAAATATTGTATAATACTGTAGCACACTGGAACACAACGTACATCTCCCCGGAAAAGTTTTGCTACAGTGTTTCATAACACGTGTCAACATCTGGTTGGTGTTAGATTACACCGTGGTCGTATGCAACGAGTGGTCGTAATGAGCATGGTCCGTCATACGACCACAGCTGAGTGGCGTGGTTGTAAGCATCGAGTGATCGTAACAACCATGGTCGGTCATATGACTACAGCCAATCGAAATTGTTAGACTATACAGGTGGTCGTAAGCATCGAGTGGTCGTAACGACTATGGTCGGTCATACGACCACGGTACGAGCATACGGCCATGGCTGAGTGGTGTGGTCGTAAGCACCAAGTGGTCGTAATGACCATGGCCAGTCATACGACCACGACCAATCAAGATCAGATATCTACACCACAGAAGATAACTTTTTTAGTTTGTATGGATTTGGTTTATTTAGAAACCGTCTTATCTCTTGTACTCTATATAAGCCATTTGTTTATAATACAATCTCAAGTGCGTAAGTATTTTCGCCTTCATGGTATCAGAGCGCTCTTTCCTGAGACCATCCCACCACCTGTTCCCTATCTCCCTCTCTCACATGACTGCCTCGACCGACCCCGTCGCCATAGCCCAGGCTGCCGCTAAGGCCGCGCTATGGGCACAGACTATCGCGGTTCCGGGCGTCAAGGCGCTCGTTCCTATCACCCTCGACATCATTGCCAGGAACTACGTGCACTAGCATGGGCTGTTTGAAGTTGCTCTATACAAATATGCTCTCGAGTACCACATCGTGCCGTCATCCACGTCCAACCACGACCCCTAGTGGCGACGCCTTTATGCCCTCATCTATTCCTGGCTATATGATGCCATCTCCTCTGAGATTATCGCCATGGTCATGGACTCTGCTGCCTCCGCCTGTAGTGTCTAGGCATCCATCGAAGGCATCTACCGCGACAACACTGACACGCATGCCATTCTTCTTGAAAAAGAGTTCTATGGGCTCATGCAAGGCACAATGTCCATTGGAGATTATTGTCGCAAACAAAAGTTCATTGCCGACAAACTAACGACCATCAACACCACCATCCTCGACAAAGGCCTTGTCCTCAACACCTTGCGCGGACTGCACCGGCGGTATGCACACATGTGTACCCTCATCTCCATGCAATGCCCGCTCCTGTCCTTCAATGAGACGCGCTCCACTCTCTTGCTTGAGGGGCTCAGCGTCGGTGCGGCGTCCGACTCGTCGCACACCATGTTCGTCACCCACAATTCCTCCGGTGGTAGTAGCAACTTCAAGGGCACGTCCACCGCCAACAACGCCACCACCAATGGTTCCGGTGGAAACTACTCTCATGGCGGCACCATGTATGGCAACGACACCTCCAACACTCATAGCTCCAACACCAACCGTCACCGCAACAGCGGCAATGGCGGCCGCAACAGCGGTGGCTCGACCTCTAGCTGCACCAAGTAAGGAGCCGCACCCTGGTCGTCTCTTCAGAATCCTTGGGCCATCTCCATTTATATGTGTCCTGGTCTATGGAACACGGTGCCGCATCCCACCAGTCAGGGGTCCTCAGCCCACATCCTTCCAGTGCTACGCATGCTTTCCATGCCTCTGTCCAGCCGCAGTCGCCTCCGTCACCCATGATGCCCTAGCACGGGGCCCCGTGGCCCGGCACGGCTTGGCAGGCGGCTATGCCCGGCAGCACTCCTCCATCACCCGCACACTCCTTCGACCAGAACTAGCTCTCGAGTGCCTCCAACACCATGATACTGGCTCCGCCGCCCTCATCCGAATAGTACATGGATTCCGGTGCGTCCATGCATATGACACCGGATCAGGGTAATCTTTCCCGCTCCTTTTCATCTTCCGCTGCACCTCATGATGTCATTGTTGGCAATGGTTCCACGCTCCCCATTATCCACACTGGCTATACAACTTTTTCCACACCATCTCATTTGTTTAACCTCAACAATGTCCTCGTCACTCCACATAGGGCCTGTTTGGGAGAGCTCCACCACTGAAAACGTGGATCTGGAGCAGCAGCTCCACCGTGGATCTGGGATCCCACCATGGAGTGTTTGGCTTGTACAGCAACTCCAGATCCACGAAATTGAGGTTTTGGTGGGAATGGTCACTTTTGGTGGGATGGTGTGTGTAACCAGTGGCATTGGTGGGTAATTACCACCCAACTCCACGGTGGAGCACCCCTTGAGGAGCTCCATGAAATCCATGGATCTGGCCCTCAGATTCAGGATTTTGGTGGATCCAGATTTCGCGGAGCTGGAGCGTTTGGGTAAAATTTCGTGGAATGGAGCTGTTTTTCGTGGATCTGGAGTTGGTGGAGCTCTCCCAAACAGGCCCATATTATCAAAAATTTTATTTCTGCTCGACAGTTTACTATCGATAATCACTGTCATATTGAGTTTGACCCATTTGGCATCTTTGTGAAGGATCTTTGCACTAAGAACGTGATCATCAGGTGCAATAGTCACGATGACCTCTACCCTTTCCAAGTGTCGTCCCTTGCTGCACACACCCTCTCAGTCACAACGTCGCCTTCGACCTTGTGGCATCGACACTTAGGTCACCTTAGCAATCAAGGTTTGTCGCACTTCGCACATGCGTTTTCTATTCCATGTAATAAAAACTCATCTATTGAATCCATTTGTCATGCTTGTCAACTCGGCAAAAATGTTCGCTTGCCTTTTACTACTTCTACTTCCTGTGCCACCATGCTTTTTGAGCTCATACATTGTGATCATTGGACGTCGCCTCTCCCTAGTGTATCTGGTTATAAGTATTATCTTATCGTTCTTGATGACTTCTCCCACTACTTGTGAACATTTCCCCTATGCCTCAAGTCCGATGTTCTCTCCACACTCACTAATTTCTTTGCCTATGCATCCACTCAGTTCGACACCTCTGTCAAATCCCTTCAATGTGACAATGGTGGTGAATTTGACAACATTGCCGCCAACCTTCACTTTCTTCATACCGATGTTCTTCTTCGCTTGTCTTGTCCCCACATGTCTCAGCAAAATGACAAGGCCGAGCATGTGATTCGCACCATCAACAACAAAGTGTGCTCCCTCCTGTTTCAAGCAAGCATGCCTCCCGTCTATTGGGTCGAGGCTCTCCACGCGACCACTGATCTTCTTAACCTGCATCTCACCAAAACTCTCAAACATAAAATCCTGCACGAGGTTCTTCTCGGCACACCCCCCATTCACTGATTTGTGTGTTTTTGGTTGTCTTTGCTATCCCAACCTACCCGCTATCGCTGCGCACAAACTTGCTTCTCGTTCTGCCGCATGTGTGTTTCTAGACTATCCTTCCAATCATAAAGGATACTAGTGCCTTGACCTTGCCTCCAACCGCATCATCATCATCTCCCGCTACATCGTGTTCGATGAGTCTGTTTTTCCTTTTGCAACACGCAATGCCCTCTCTCCCGATGATCTCTCTTTCTTGGATGAGGTCTCATTCCATACTCCCATGCCGGTTATCCAGTGCTCAGCCTACGTACCTCCTGCTCTTGTCGCTCCCCAGCCGTCAATCAAACTTGCACCCGCGCTTGTGCTTCCTCACGTGCATGTCCCTCCCGCGTCTGCGCATCCTTCCAACATGCCCACGGCATGGTATTGTCCCAACGGCAGTACATCCTTGACATTCTGGACCACACTGGCATGAGCAACTGCAACCCTTGTAGTACGCCTGTTGACACGCAATCCAAGCTCTCCTCCACTGGCTCACCCATCAACAGTCCCACCAAGTACCATAGTCTCATTGGGGCACTCCAGTACTTAACCTTCACCAAGCTGGACGTGACATATGCCGTACAGTAGGTCTATTTGCACATATATGACCCCTGCGAACCACACCTCAATGCGGTCGAGATCGTTGTGCGTGAACAGGTTGCTTTCGGCGATGTCCACATCATGCACGCGCCGATGTCATCTCAGTATGTGAATATTTTCACCAAGGGATAGCCTTCGACTATCTTCAATGAGTTCCACTCCAGCTTGAACGTCTGTTGTGCTCCCGCTCTGACTGCGGGGGGTGTTAGACTACACAGGTGGTTGTACGCAACTAGTGGTCGTAGCAACCATGGTCGGTCATGCGACCATGGCACGGTCATACGACCACGGCTGAGTGGCGTGGTCGTAAGCACAGAGTGATCGTAACGACCATGGTCGGTCATACAACCACGGCCAATCGAGATTGTTAGGCTACACAAGTGGTCATAAGCATCGAGTGATCGTAACGACTATGGTTGGTCATACGACCACGGCACGGACATATGACCACAGCTGAGTGGCATGGTCGTATGCACCGAATGGTCGTAATGACCATGGTCGGTTATACGACTATGGCCAATCAAGATTCGGATATCTGCACTATAGAAAATAACTTTCCTAGTTTGTTTGAAAGATTGTTAGGATTCTTTTTTGGCATGGATTCAGTTTATTTGGAAACCATCGTATCTCTTGTACTCTATATAAGCTATTGGCTCGTAATACAATCTAAAATACGTGAGTAGTTCCGCCTTCAGTTGGCTCGTTACACACCTTAAACTTAGCCACTGTTATACAATAAAATTTTTCTAAGAGAGGGCTGAACTAAACTGACCTATCATGAGGTGTAAAATTTCTTGAACGATCACTTCTGACCTTTTCAGTTAAAAAGTGAATCTAAGCGATCTATTTGGGTGGTGATCGGTTCGGCTGAAAAGCTCATGGCTGAAAACACTGTAGCTGGCTGAAAAAAACACTGTAACTGACAGAGGCTTATTTAGCATAATTAAATTTAAAAAATATAAAAAAATATGTTAGCCCATTACGTATAATACAAACAAATACGGGAAAAAAGAACCGCCAAAAAAGCTCAACAAAAAGCCAAAAATTCAGAAAAAGACGAAACTTATGAATAGTGAAAAATAAGCCAGAAGCTGAAGTCGAATTGATCAGGGATTCATACAACCTGTGCATGTATACAATTGAGTGCACGGGCAGACTGCATGAATCATTTTCGATTCGCCTCACGAACAAATTAAGCGACAGACAATTGAAAATGGCAGTACACCTACCAAGAATCCTACATATAGCTGTGTGTACGCTAGCTAGTTGTAAGCGTCGCTTGCAAGAAGAGGAATAGAGGATGCCTTAGGGTGTGTTTGGTTCGTGGATGGAGGTTGCATCGTATATCCTGGATGAGTGGATGCAGGCTGAGTGGAATCGTATTTCAGAAAAAGAAGATGTTTGGTGAGGCTGTATGAGCGGATACAAAAAAACTGAGATGCTGTTTGGTTGCCTGTATGAGCGGATGCAGTCTACTAAACCTGAGAGGCTGACACGTGGGACCGCATAAGATACACTGCATCCACTCATCCAGGATGGCTAGTGAAGCTCATTTTGAGCGTATCCACCCATCCAGGATGAGGGCGTATTTTTGTATCCGCTCATACAGGTTGTATCCGCTCATACAGGCAACCAAACAGGCTCTTTCTCAGATTATACGGATCCACCCATCCAGAACGAAGGAGATTCAGACAACCAAACACACCCTTAGCTACTAGACGTGCAAAATCTAGGGCCGGTTATTTTTAGCTTCGATTTATTATTTATAGCTATAGTTTATAGTTTTTGATCTATTCATAAGAGATAATACAGAGTAGTAAAAATTCGTGTACAATTTTAGCTGATATAAATAAAATCACCATAGTATATATTATAATTAACTTGTAAATCATGTCTTAAAAAATACTCTGTTTAAAATTAGTTACTATAAAAAACATAAAAAATAGTTTTTAAAAATTAAAAAGAATGGACACCTAAAGTCTAACGAAGCAATAGCTTCACGGTAAACTCGAACTCTGGTGTACTAGTACATTTACATTTGGTCTCTATTTTGAGGTACTATCCTAGCTATCAGATCACCAGTAATGCCCCACTTATCCTGCTGTCCAGCATGTCCACTTGTCGAGTATCTGTGAAAGATTCAAGAACCCAATCCAGCATATTGGTCCAAATCGTATTTTATGTTACTTCTTTTCCCTTATGAATTATGACTTATACTATAATATCTATCTTATAATTTATAATGTGTTTTTTAAAATTAGGTCAATAAAAAGATTGTTATACCCGTCAAAATCATATGCGACTATTTTTCTCTACGTATTACCTCTCATGAACAACCAAAATTCAAAAACTTATGTAATAAGTCATAAATTACAACTCAAAAAAATCCACCCTAAAGGGCAATGTGCTTATTGGTTAAAATAGAGTATACAAACTTGCTGTCCATACGATTGAGCGCACGACCTGAGTGTACAGATAGGATCAGATGAAGAACACGGTGCCAGATGTCCCCAACTGAAGCTCTGCTGAGTTGTAGACTGATACATTTGAGCCACAAAACTCTTACATTGATCACTGTCGAGGCGAACTAAGATCACAATACGCATTCAGGCGACGTGCCATGCATGGCCCAATTACTGCGGGAGCTTGTTGATCTTGCAGTACTGGTAGTCCTTGTACTTCTTGGCCTTGTACTTGGCCGGGCTCTCGTCGGTGACGAGCTGCTGGTGCGGCCCCACGACGTGCTCGCTCGGCGGCTCCACGAACACCGGCCACGACATCCGCGTCTTTTCCTTGTTCACCGTCGTCCGGTGCAGCACGGCCTTGTACCTCCCGTTGCTCAAAATCTACCACAAATCCATGTCAATTAAACATTCTCAACACAGGAACAGTGGAGTACTTGTGTAGTATCACCAGTTCACCACTTGCCTCGATCTGGTCGCCGATGTGGATGATGAGTGCGTTGGGCACATACTTGGCGTCGTACCAGTAGCCGTCCCGGAAGATCTGAAGGCCCTGCACCTCGTTGGGGACGAGGATGGTGAGCGTGCTCATGTCGGTGTGCGGTGCGACGCCAAGCGTGAGCTCCGGCTGCGGGCACGGCGGGTAGAAGTTGATCTTTTGCAGCAGAACCAGGTTATCGCCGCCGAACGCCTCCCTCATGGCGCCTTTTTCCAGGCCCAGCCCCTCCGAGAGGTGCTCGAACAGCTCCCGCGTCAGCCGCTGCATGTGCCTGCAGTACTCCTCGTTCGCCACCCTGCACGCACGCCGCCATTATTTTTTCTTCCCCTCCGGCAAGTAATGTCAATGCACGCACTCACGCACGCGCAAGATACCTGTAGCCGACGGGGTTCTTGGGCCAGATGTCGTGGTTGACCATGGCCGGCGGCGCGATGTTGTGGAAGAAGAAGTCGACCCACGTCTTCTTGCCCTCGAGGTCCCTCTCCAGCTTGGAGCCGTAGCCCTCGATCTTGCCGGAGGCCGGGTCCATGGCGTACCGCTCCTTCTCCTCCTGCGGCAGCGCAAAGAAGTCCCTTCCCACGCGCTGCAGCTCCGCCACGGCCTCGGTGGGCACGCCGTGGTTCACCACCTGGAAGAGCCCCCACTCCCTGGCCGCCTCCGCCATGCGCGCGCCGCAGCCGGCCTCCGACATGTCGATCACGGGGACCTCCGGCGCGGCGCCCCCGTGGAACGTGGTGGCGCCCGGCTGCTCGTGCTCGGACCGCGCGAACTCCGGCGGGATGGCGCCCGGCGAGGCCGCCAGCACCTGCACCACCGCCATGAACAACAACGAACGACCTAGCTAGCTCTAGTACTAGCCACCCCTCCTGCGTACCCCCAAGAATAATTAACCAGTAGTGCACGAAGACGATGAGCAACGAGTCTCGATCTCCCTGATATATCAGTGGCCACTCACATGGGCCATGCATGAGTGAGTGGTAGTTGTTGGGCGTGCGGCGCGGGACGGGCACTGCATGCAACGACGAGAAGGAAGGGCGGCACGGAGCTAGGGCGACGTGGATCGCGTTCACGCCGCGCGCGCATGCGCCGACGTAACAAACACTCGTTTTTTCTGTTTCCCGTCACCGCGCGCGCGCGTTTCCTGGCAATCGGTTGCTCTTAGTCTCCGCTGATCTGAGATCTGATCGTGAAACAGACAGCAGCTGACGTGATGAACGCGATTGCATGCAACCGCACAATTCTCTGTGCGTACGGGTGCGGGTGCCTGCTGCGTCGTACCTGCATCGCGCTGCTGTTCAACCTGGCACCGCACACCTCAACGACCCTCCTGGTGCAGTACGTGTGATCATCGCGAAGCATGCGCAGTTGCTTATGCAGAGCGTTTGGCATGAAAATGCGTTGGATCCGGCCACGGCCGGCCGTGAGAACTTGTTAGCGTAGTACGCAACGCCATTGCCAAGGTTGACATACGAGGCTGGGTAGCTACCGCTTGCACCACCGCAGGAGGCGATGAATAGCACTGTGGACGCATCGGACGGCACGCAGCCGCTGTCATCCGACGCCGCGAACAGCGGCGGGCACGTGCAACCGGAAGCGTTGCCGTTGGGCGTGCAGAGCCTGAGTGCGCCACCGGAGAGCGGCATGTCACATCCTTTGCTCGGCGCCACGAGCCCGCCGTCCATCGGCAACTGTTGTAAATTGTGTGGAATTAGCAAATATTCAACTTTAACTCCAACATAATAGGTAAGCTTACTAGTATGACACAAACGGCATAGAAATGACTTAATCAACATATAATTATATGAATCTTGTAAGTCATTGCAAAAGAAACATATGCCCGATATAAATGATATATAAAAGTTCAAGACTAGCATAACCTCATGTACACAAGTGCATAGAAATGCTAATCTCAACCAAAACTTAATATATATGACCAGATTCAGCATATAATCAACAATTTGAATTTTATTAGTTGCTCTCAAAAGGCTAGTTGCACAAGACTTAATCTTGGTCATCCCTGCCATGACAAAATCTAATCTTGATTATATATAACAGTTATAGATTAGAACTTGAGCTCAAATTAAACCTTTCTATTTAACAAAGACAAACAAATCATGAAAATAGCTTGCTGGACAGTGCAGAAAACTCCCTCAAATCAATCTTTCATTCCTTCAAAGAGAATACTATTGATTTAACAGGATAACAAGGTTCGGCACAGACCAGAACCGAACAAAACTCACCACTGCCCAAATCTAAAGCAGAGATCAACAAGAAACGAACAGCAAGTTCGATGATCAGTGAAAGGAAAATAACAGATTTAACTATGAGCTCAAGATTAATCTACCATCACATCCATATATAATCTCAGTATTATGTCATTTCATCACAGAGCAATCAGCCCACAACACTTTCTTTGCAATTTTTTCGCTAACGAGACTCACTGATATGTGAAGTATATCATGAAATAGCAAAGAAACAACAGCCAGTATACTCACATTAGAGGTGATACTCAAAACCACCGTGAAGAAATCAGAAGAGGCAAGGTGTGCTTGCAGCACTGTCTCAGAAAACCTAATACCCCTTTGTGCTACTACAGAAGAAGAGTGTGGTAGACAGAAATATAATGCCCACTCCAACCTCGGGTAGTCGACACTGGAGACGAAGGTCAGGGCGATGCCACACAAGACCAACGAGTGCTCCGGCCGAGAACGCTCATGAACACCAAGAACAAGTCACAAATCTCCCACAAAACTCAGCACAAGTCCGAGCCAAATCAACCTCTAGAGGTAAACCCCACACCTTTCCTCTCGACCAAATCCAAGAAAAGGCTTAAGGAACCGCACGAGGAAACCCTAGAATGGCGATTTGTGCTCCTCAACCGACAGCGACAGGAGGAAATCTGGCCGGTGGCTCTCAAGACTCAAAGTCGAAGAACTACTGAGAGAGATTTGAGATCAGAGAGGGGAGAACTTACTGATGCATTCGGTCACCAACGAGAGAGAAGACACAATATATAGGGGAGCGAGGCAGAGGCCGGCGGGCTACAGCCATGGCTGGCGCTGAAGCACCCGAGCCGATGATGCCTCCATCGCCGCCGCCGCCGCTTGACCCGGCCGCCCCGGGCAACGTGGTCGAAGTCGCGAACGTGCACGCGCACGGGAAACGGGCATGAGAGGAGACGCAGTCTCCTCTCCTTATCTCATCCGGCCCACTAACAAGTGGGCCCCACCTCTCTCTTTTTTCCTTTTTCAATTGGAAAATTACCCAAATGTCCCTATAAAACAACAGTCCCCACCAATTTATCAATTGCTAAAGGTGTTCAACTGTCTTTTTTGATATACAGCTGTTCAACGATGGGTACCTTACGGGTTTGAATCCAAAGTCTAGTGACAAGGACTACAACTCTGCACAGACAAAGGAGGACTTCACCTTGAGCCAATGCCTTGGTGTGAGAACTTTCTCCCAAGTCACATTCTGTATTGGGTGGATTGCCCTTTCCCTCTCGGGTTGGGACGTTACGGTCATGTCCCCGTATATAGCTCATGAGTGCTCAAGAAAGTATACCCTTATCTTTCTTTGATTGCGACCTCACAATCACACTCACGTAGGTGAACTCTTCTAGGAATCCTGTAGAACGATTCCCTTAAGTCATATAGACCTCGAGTTTATTAAGAGCTAATGCTCAACCTTCCAAACAGAAAGAGCACTATAGCTAATGGGACTCGTTAGATGTGCTCTCTAATCCCACATAGTTTGTTGTTCTAGAGACTAGTTCACGGGATCTCCGATCATCTAGGATAGGTTACCACCAATGTGAGCCTTGATATGGGTATGAGCCCCATTCCTTGAGAAGCTGTAAGGATAGCCTTCCGCGCCAATCCTTTAGTGAAAGGATCTGCCAAGTTTCTTTCAGACTGGATGTATTCTACAGAAATGACACCCGTCTCTCTGGCATGTCTTATCGACTTAAGTCGCCTCTTTATATGTTTTGAGGACTTCATATTGTCCTTCGTACTCTTCACCTTAACTAGAACAGTTTGGTTATCGTAGTATGTCAATATGGCTGGAATTGGCTTTTCCAGCACAAGCAGGTCAGAAAGGAGTTCTCTAATCCATTCTGTCTCTACAGTCGCTGAATCAAGTGCTGCTAACTTAGCCTCCATGGTAGACCGTGTAAGGATAGCCTGTTTTGAAGACTTCTATGAAACGGCCCCACCTGCTAGAGTGAATACATAGCCACTCGTAGCCTTCACGTCATCCGAGTCACTGATCTAGTTAGAATAATTGAATCCTTCCAGGATTGCTGGATGGCCAGAATAATGTATTCCCAAATTAAAAGTCCCCTTCAAGTATCTGAGTACTCTTTCTAGTGCTATCCAATGATCATCTCCCATAATGAGATTGTGAAGAGTAACCCATTCTCACCCTTTATAAGCTTGATGTTTAAGATAACATCAGCCTCTTTCATATCAAAATTCTGGGAACGGATAGACTTTGTTCTATTGATCACATCCATGTTGGTCCCAAAAAGCAATATGTCATCTACATAAAAGCATAGAATGACACCTTCGCCCCCACTAAGATTTGAGATCGGAGAGGGGAGAACTTACTAATGCATTCGGTCACCAACGAGAGAGAAGACGCAATATATAGGGGAGCAAGGCGGAGGCCGGCGGGCTGCAGCCACAATTGGCGCCGAAGCGCCCCAGCCGGTGATGCCTCCATCACCGCCACTGTCGCCGCTTGACTCGGCCGCCCCGAGCGACGTGGTCGAAGTCACTCCTCCGCACGCGAGAAGCCAAACGGACGCGAACGCGCACACGCACGGGAAACGGGCACAGAAGGAGATGTAGTCTCCTCCCCTTATCTCCTCATTCGGCCCACTGACAAGTGGGTCCCCCCTCTCTCTCTCTTTCCTTTTTCAATTGGGAAATTACCGAAATGCCCTTGTAAAACAACAGCAACAACGACGAGTTGGCAGACGCAAAGCTTGCAATTGTTAGCTTCCCATCGACGCCCAGTTGAACTATACGAAGCTTGACTGGTGGTTTCCCATCCATCAGTGTCCTCGTATCTTGGGCACGCTTTCACAGAGGGCCACGACGGTGGGACAATCATGGGTGATATAGTCTCTCCGTCCTTACACTTCACACCAGGGTCATAGTTGGTGCCCATCTTCTTGGCTCTGCCCCTTCCACATCCGTGACACCTTCGACCGTGACCACTCCTAGGATCATGTTCTCCTTGGTAACCCCTTCGATGCCGAGGATATACCTGGGTTGGGGCCCCCTCCACTGTTTGTGGCTGGAGCCCTCGTTTGGAACCATTGGAGTGGGCCTAGCTTCAGGAGTGGACAGCTCAGCCTCCACCTCACGTTGCATCGTATATCCTTTTCTGCCCTTGCGTACTCCTCTATCTTGTCGAAGAGCTTAGCCACCATTCTTATGGGATTTTGTGTGTTATATTATGCAAGCGGCCCTTTCCGGAGGTCGTTGATGGTGGTGTTGATGATGGTCGTCTCATTGATATCCTTTAACTGGTAGTGGACCTTCGGGAAGCATCTAAAATACTCCCGTAGCTTCTCCCGCAGCGCATGCCTTACCACGAAGAGCTGATACACATCAACCTGCTCCACGTAGTTGCTTGGAAGTTATTGTGTATGAGATATGAGACTTGCTCCCATGCGTACACTGAGTAGAGAGTGATGGTAAAAAAACCAGGACAGCGCGAATCCTTGAAGGGCGAGCGGAAATCCCTTTGCCTTTGTTGAGTTGTCTCCCCTGCTGCTTTGATGTTCATCTCGTAGATGTGCAGGAACTAAGGGGGGGTCCATGTCACCCGTATATGGCTCTACTATGGGCATCTTGAAGTCCTCTGGCCAGGCGTTTCGCTATAGGCCTGCACAAAGGGGGTACTCGGAGTCCACCTGTCGAGGGGCGCTATGGGCTCCAGTGTTAGCCTCGCGCCTCTCCGTCTTTTCCGTGGCCACCTCTGCTACTGCTATAGCTAGATTTCGTTGGCTTTGACTCTATTGTATCTCAAGCATAACCCTCCGTAGGTCTACCAACTCCCACTGCAATGTCCCATAGATCGCCTCCAGGGCGCCTTGATTCGCATTCGACGTGGCCAGGATGCCCTCCGCTCTCTGCGTGGTAACAACGACGGTGCTAGGGTCGGCGGAGGTCGCCGCTTGCGCAATATGGTCCCTAGCGTTACCGAGGGGGTGCTGCGGTCATGTCCTCTGCCCGTGATGTCTCTTGCTCCGTCGTTCGTGTGGCTATTGGAAAGTCGTATTCGTTACTTGCTTCATTATCTACAATGGCCCCAGACGTGGGTGCTCCGATGCGCCGCTGCCACAGGGGCGGGAGGCATTGGACCACTAGCTTCCGTGCTCTCGCCGCGATAGTCTTGGCTGTAGTACTTCTCTTTTGCTTGGAAGTTGACATCATCGTCTTCCTTGGCGCCATCGCACTCTAACATCCTTGCGTCGACTTGTAGCTTCTACGTTAGTCTCCACGGACGACGCCAACTGTTGTGTTTATAGACCAAACAGTGGATAATGGGGCTACCAAGAGACCACAAAAGGGTTGCCCAGAGCCTGAAACACAGTAGAGAGTGGATGTAAAAGATATATGCACTCTATCTCAGCTATTGTGTATCTCCTTTCCTATAAAAATGAATCCTCCTTCTCCTATGGCGCCTTAAAGGGTGTATTTATAGCCACGAGAAGGCTATTTACATAAATGCTCATATCGGGATCTACAATAGTGGGCGCAAACATATCCTTTCCACTGTCACATCTCTTTTAGACCTGCCATATCGTTACATATTTAATGGCCCTTTTTGATGCAGTGAGTCGATTGGACAAGGTTGAGGGCCTCTCCCCCAACAAATACCTTATGCTTGAGCCCATATATCATAGGTGTATGCTTAGACTTGTAGCATCGTCACATAGCTACATTCATAAACTAAACAATGAACTGAGCCGAGGGCACTAAACTAGCGAGCCCTCTTCTGGAAAGTCAATGCACTCGGCGGGGACATGGCGATGCGTTTTGCTTCCAATTTTGTTGTTAATGATATCCGATCCCCATGCAATTGTTTTTAGAGGCATCTTGATGTACTAATATACTATGGACTAACCAGGGTTGAGATCAACGAGCTTGTTATTCCTTCTCTGCGCGGTCAGATCAGATGCACGCACCGGGCCGCCGGCGCTACTTCAGGTTTGCTTGTGTAGTATGACAGTGAGTAAGCATGAACGGCGTTCGTGCAAACTGTGCAGGTTCGGTGGCTCTGGTTCAGTCATGGTGGAAGTTGGAAAGGAGTAGCGGAAGGCCGAGCAAACTGGCAGGGGCTTATATGGCTAGGGAGCTTCATATCTTCACGGATGCTGCTGCATCGAAGTGCTCTGGCTCTTAATTAAGCTCCAGGCCACTCATGCCAATAGTATGGAGTATACTAGCTAGTACTAATATCTTTTCTGCAAATTTGCTTCGTGACACTGCGCTGACAAAAGGAAGCAAATAGAAAAAAAATAGCCCATTTAATTTACAAGTATGATGTCTCCTTTATGAAGGAAGAGTATATATGACGTATCTTTAGGGCAATGTATGGTGTGGTCTATGTTTGCATGTAGGTAATGCTACAAGGCAGCATCAATACAACACGAACGGTTCTTAGACGAGAGACCTTGTGCTGTCATACAACTATATAGTTATATACAAGAGGTGTAAAACCTGATCGAGCACTTGTTTGAGTGTTTCCCCCTTCATACGCCGCTTTATTATGCCAGCACAGAAGTCAACTACCACTGGATGTGCGGAACTCAGGATCAAAGGTTACGTCGTTAAGCGGCACGGTCAAAGAAAAGAAAGTGTGGCTTAGTTTGGCCCTGTTCATACTGCTTTCTATTTAAAAAACTGAGATCAAATATAAATATTCGATATTTTATCTCATTTTTTCTACCGCTCATCTCTCCATTTAAAAATCATTTTATACTGGTTTCTATATAAAAAAATCAGAACCCAATATAAATATTCAGCATTCTCTCTTTGACTTCCCCTACCGCTCGCCCTTTCTTTTAAAAATCGATTCCTTTAACCACTACTATTTAGTATTTACATACTTCTTTTAACCACTACTATTTACACAGCCAAAAGTTATTATCCATAGACAAAAATCATTAGCTGCGGCCTATGAAAGACCCCACTTCAAAGGGCTTTGCGAACAAGGTCAAAAGCGGGTCTGTTCTTTTTAGTTGAGACTTATACCTTTTGACTACGACTTGTAGCTTTTAGGTTATTTGTGCAAAAAATTATAGAGTAACAGAAACTCACGTGCGATTTTTACCAATATAAATGAAGTCAGTACAATATGTACTACAATTAACTAGTAAACCCTACTTTAAAAAGACACTCCGTTTAAAAACTAGTTACTATAGAAAAGCCAAAAAATAGTAGTTAAAATCTGAAAAAGAATAGGGCCGATATCTACCTACTTTGACATAGCCCAAAAGAGGAGGTAATCGGCAAAACCGTTAGGTTCGGCCTGTTCTTTTTGGCTGCGACTTTTGGCTTTTGGCTGAAATTTTTGAATTTTGGCTGTTTACGGTACAGATTACGGAGAGATCGATACTCACTTGCAATTTTGGTTGGTACATATGTTGGGCTTTTAACGTGTACTACGTTTAACTTATAGACCCCGTCTTGAGAAAATACTCCGTTTAAAAGTTAGGTACTGTAGTGGCTGCAAAAAGCCGTTCGGCTGGAGGCCAGCCGAACAGGCCCTACGCCTCCAAGATGAACAGTAGTCAGATTCTAATGGCTGCTTCAAAACTGAAATTCATAACACGACCACCAACTTCGAAGACCAAAAAGGGCGTACAATAAAATTTGACAATATATCAATAAGAAGAGGTGATCGGTAAAACCATTACGCCTCCAAGATGAGCAGCAGTCAGATTCTAATGGCTGTTTCAAAACTGAAATTCATAACACGACCACCAACTTCGAAGACCAATAAGGGCGTGCAATAAAATTTGACGATATGCCACTCCTGAAGCTGCATGAGCACAAGCAAGAAGCCTTCAGTTTAGCCATGATCATTAGTACAGTGTTGCACCGTAGCTAAAACCAAGAATTGTTCTATCATTCACATGTAGAAGTTGGCATATAACAAAATCAACAGCATAAATTGGAATGTATGCTTTCAGCAAACACCATGATGTGAACATTCAGGACAGGTGATGGCAAAAACCTGCGATCTAACAGCCTTGCTGTCCCAAAATTTATTGTGTCAAGCATCAAATTTCCCGGGGGGGGTTTGGGGGGGGGGGGGGGGGGGGGGCAAAAAAGACCTATTTCACCTGCTTAATGAGTTCCTCTCATCAAAAGGATGACACGAATCATCCACTAAAAAGACAAAAGATATGCGGTACTAAGCTCAAGTAATTGATACAATCCCATCCACAAAAGATGATCTTGGGAATACATCGCCATTATCTTAGCAGAAAAATCAGGCGCTGGTTTTCAATTCCGCCTCTGCTGCAGGAGCTGGTACAGGTGTAACACCACCAGTTGTTGGACTGGAAAAAAAAAATGGATTACCAATTGTTAATCCCTCAAAAGCCATTTACTGATCTAATGATTAATTAGCAAGCGGATGAGATACTCACAGTCCAACCATGACTTTGAAAGCATCGTAAATTCCCCATTGAGCACCGGTAAGAGTGCCGATCATGACAATACGAAGGGGAAGTCCTCTGGTGAAAAGGCCCCAAAGACCAAGCTTCTTAACGGCCTACAGAGATGCAGTAATGATATAAAAAGTCAACGAACAAACCAATAATAGCAAAATAAAAGGGATAAAACATCTCAAGATAGGTACTAGCTAGCATATGCTCACATCACCAACTGTAGCACCCTTGGCATTGTTCAGGAAAGAGACCAGGTTGTCGGCTGGGTGAGAAACAATAGCACAGAAGACACCAGCAACGTAACCACCAGCAAAGCTGATACCCAGCTGGAAAGGCTTGCTGCACTCCGACTTTGGAATTGGAACAGCATGCTTGTAGATAAGCTCAACAATGGTCTCAAAGGAAGCAAACTTCATCATGGTATCTGAATACATCATGAAAGTATTCAATGAATGAGTACAGTGTATAATATAAGAGCAAATACAGAAGTTCAAAGCATGTGATACAACTACCAAATGAAGAAATACCCGTTGTCATGGGAATGCCACACTATGCATTAAAAAATCAGTCTCCTAAAGTTATATCAAATCCCATTCAGATAACAAGTGATACCAACAACTGCTAATATGCAGATAGTTTGTGGCTTCAATAAAGAAAAAAATACTATATAGGTGACAACTTCGGAAACACTAACTGATGATTTGCAATCTGCATCACTAAACATAGGTATGACACAGGTTAGAAAGCGCTTAAGGGAAGTAAACTTCCACTTAAGCTCATAACTATAACATCCAAAGTAAAGCACTTACATAAGAGGGGGGAAACCATTCATTGTCAAAAAAAAGGAAGGCACAACACTTAGACAAAGTGGTATGGACTCTCTTTCTTACAAGTGTCATATCCCAAAAAACGTTGTCTAACAAAAACCAGGGATTTGCATTTGAGTTTTTCTGCAGGTAACCTATTTCCAATAGATAAAAATTGCCAAATTTAGTAGATATTAGATTGGATAAGGCATACAACAAAGGTCCTGCCTGATAAAATGACCTTAATTTTATGAAAAAGGTGAACTTTGGGGTTAGTACTAGACTTTCTATGCAACTAGAGTGAATCACTGTAACAAAGAGTGAAGTGAATAGAATCCAGAAGGTAAACAAAAAAAGAAATGGTAAAAGCAACATGGAATAATATCAGCATGGTTAGCCATGGATGTGATAAAGAGGGTGTTTATATTGGCTTTGACTTATAAATAGTAACAACTATAGAGAGAGACAATCGTATACGATTTTGGCCGATATAAATGAAGTCACTATAGTGCCTACTACGATTGACTAGTAGATCTCGTCTTGAAAAAAACACTCCTTTTGAAAGTTAGGTAATGTAGAAAAGTCATTTATTGTAGAAAACGGCTTTTAGAAGTCAAAGCGAACGGGCCCAAAATTTCATTCATAACAGCAAATCCATTAGAGGGGATAAAGTGGTAAGTTATCATAAAGCTGTAATGGTTAAGTGTAACTGTCAAAGCAAAACAAATGGTACTGAGTTTATGATACAGGCAAGACCAGTTTTGGAGCATTTCGTTTCAAAGTAGTCGACAATTTTTCAACAACCATCTAAGTAAAAATTGAAGTTTAAAGAATATGAATGTAACAAAATGGCAAGAGAAAGGCACTTACAAGGAATCTGGCGGCCCCAGAGAGGAACAAGTCCCTTGTAAAGCCTGCCATTGTCAACCAGTAAGTTTTTAGGGCATAGGATCAGGGAAAGAGTGCCGAATCTTGAAGCTTTTACAATAGTCAGAATATTTACTTACCCAAGAGCACCCTCAGATTGGACAAACTTGGGGAGCCCATCACCCAACCCACAAGCAAATCCAGGTTGCGTCTGCACACGGACCTTCACAGCTTCAAAGGGGCAGAGAGCCACATCAGCAATTACTTCAGCAGAAGCTGACCCTGCAAGGTAAATTAGGGTCTTGTACTTCTGGGCATACTCAGGCCCTGCAATATCTGAGTAGTACTTCTTAAAGAACTCGTAGAAGCCAAACTTGCAAGCCCCCTGGGCACTGTAACCAAGCAAGGTAGGCACCCATCCCCTGAAGAATCCCCTAACTCCTTGCTCCTTTAACAGGACACCAAATCCAGATGATATGCTCTTGTATTTTGTTGGATCGATCTGCAACAATTAAAAAAGCTTATTATGTCCAAAATCCTTAATTAAAACCTAGCATCAATTGCAACTTAGTACCTCTCTATCTATCTATCTATCTGCCCTAACCATCTCAAACTATACATCACAAATCATAGTAGATCATAGTGAATGTACAGTGCTGACCGGGACTAAGCAATATCAGACCACCCTATTAAAATGAGAAGAATAAAGCACCTTCACCAAAAGATGTATAAGCCTTGTGTTTGACAGCATTGTGTAAAAAAGGAACTCTAATTAGGTGATCAAATATCAAAATTTAATTAAATGTGAGTTGTTATGGCAACTGAACACAAAACTGAACAATGGTCCACAGTTGGAATTCAATTGTCATGACTGATCAGTGCCATTGTTAAAGGCAAAACGTTGCAGGATTTTTCTTCCCAAAAACATCACTATGATTCACTCTACTGGGACAGAATGGCATGAAATACATATATAAGTGATCACAGATTTAGTCACACCTTCACACATCGACTTGAAATCAGCCTACTGGAGGACCAACAAAAGAACCAAGGTTACACATTCATGAATATAATGTGTACCACAATCATATAACTCCGATGGGAAAGACATGTGAATCAAGTAAGTGACTAAACTAATCGGTGCTTGTTTGAATCAACTAACAGACGCCGATAAGTGTGCCTACTGAAATAACAATTCACTCAACAGCAAGCATGTACTAGTAATGAATTCCGACACCAACTAAGCAAAGAACAACAGGCACATCTGAACCAACAAAGAGCATGACGGGGAACAAAACAAGCTATAAATCTTAACCACCACCAAATCTACATACACAGAGAAGCAGGAAGTGGCTAGATTTACGCATCCCGATCACCAAGTGCCTAAATGGGGATCAAAGTTCACAACCACATATTCTCCCGCACCAAACCATCCGGATACCACCAGATCTACGCGAAAACGTCCCGAAATGGAACCCCAGAAGCATGGATGCCACAGATCTAGGCGGTGCTGCCTCACCTGCATGTTGCACTTGACGAGGTCGAGCGGCGTGACGGCCATGTGGGTGAGCCCGCAGCTGGCGATCCCGCCGGCCGTGCAGGCGGCGTAGAACGCCGGTGAGTACATCTCGATCTTCTCCTTGGGCGCCTGGATCGAGAACGGCGCGCCGCCGCCGACAGCAGCCGGCACCGGGTTGGAGGGGAGGCGGACGGCGCCGACGAAGGACCGCGCCGCGGAGGCGTAGAGGAAGCTCGGAAGAAGCGACTCGCGGGAGCGGTCGGAGAGCGCCATCGCCACCGAGAGATTCGGAGGATTCGCCTCTCTCGCGGGCTTGTGCCGGTGCTTCCTGAGATCTCCGGCGTTCGCGTGGATTTGACGAGGGGAGCGGCGGGGAATATGAAGGCGGATTTCCAAGTTGTCAGGGCATCGATCTTTTTGGTGGCTGCGGTGGCATGGGGTTTCGCTGAGTGTGGGGCCCGTAGGTAGATGGGCCTTAATGTCAGTGTCTATTCAGCTTGAGGTAGCCGGTAGTGCCTGCAATTTGGGCTGTGAATGCCTGAATGGATTACTTTTATCTCTTCTCGTTTGGGACTGCTTTACTCCAGTTTTTCCAGCTCTGCTCTACCAACTCCATCATAGAGCAGTTCCACTATGGAGTTCCTGGAGCAGGTGGTCCTATTTGGCACGCAGCTAGCTCCAGCTCCAGAAATGTGAGGTTTCCCTGAGAAAGATTCAATGTGCCCCTAAATGATGTTCGGTGTATGTTTTGATGTCTGCGGAGCATATGTAACTGAATTTCTTTTTGTTGCCAATTGAAATATGATGTAAAATATTATAATCACAATTAATTTATTCGAGAAAACCAAAAAACAAATATTTTGGTCAAATAATTCCATCCTTTTGTCCCATAAATTGCAACGCGCATGATAGATAATTAGCAATGATGGGATTATCACTCATAGGATTCCAATGATCTGCTTCCTCATTTGTAATGTTTCTAAACATATCCCTAAGCAAATCTTCATTTTGGATAGCCTTTTTCCTAAACTTGCCACTCCCGGGAATTTCCTGTAAAAATAAGAACCACAAACATCAGTGCATCGAGTAATGGTAGAAATTATAAAATTTAGAGACATATACACTCACAGCTCTTATCTTCTTCCACCACTCATTCTCCATGCTAATGACCCCCTTCGTATTGTTCCAACCTGTACCAGTTTGCCTCCTCTTCAATTTTTGCCAAGCAGTTCAATCAACCTTTAACTTGTCCCACTTGTTTTTTATTTGTGTCTTCGATAACATGATTCCGGTCATCTGGAAAAATCTATCCGACACCTCGGTATAACCTACAGAGTTCAAATGGGTATTTGGGATATTGCCTTTCCTAACTTGTTTGGCCATTAACTCACAAGCAAGTGTGACATGTGCATCGGTTCAATCCATTTGATCACCCTGACCATGATATTACACAATAATTTAGCTCTTCTGTTGTATACTTGTGCATCGGTTCAAATTGTTCATTTTTCAATCATATACTTTCATTAATGAAGTAATGCCCAAATGTGAGCACAGTAAATGGAAGCATATGCAATCGACGAAAATTGCATTGAAGCATGTCATTCTACATCTACTTTACAATAACAGTATAAAATCATGTAAAGGATAGTTTATAAAATGACATCAGTGAAGCAAAGCACATCATGTAAAGGATAGTCTACACAAGGATAGTCCACATCAGTGAGGCAAAAGCAAAGCAAATGACATCATGTAAAGGATAGTCTACACAAGAACACTTTGTCTATAAAATGACAAAGCACATCAGTGAAGCAAGATACAAGTGCAAAACCATATGTCAAAGTAATAGAGCTTACTACTGTATATTCCGTATGCAATGATAAGAAGAATTCTAAACGAACCACATTCAGCCAACATATTCATTATTTCAATTGTCCATACCACATCCTAAACGATAAGAAGAATTCTAAACGAGACGCAATTCTCCCAACAATACAGAAGGCAACCATCACATTCAGCTCATGGAACATGTTATACGTAGGACAAATTTCAATTATTCACATTCATCATTTCAATTATCCATACCACATCCTCCCTTTTCCTCTTCGCCGGCGGTGCACGCTGGCCACCCGCGGCCAGCCCTGGGAGGCCTTGTCCGGCCGGTGATAGCCCCTGGCCACCTGCAGCCACCTCTGAGTGGTCGGGGTAGCCCAGCATCTTCGGATCTATCCATCCCAGCCATCACGTCGCCGGTGGTGGCCGGAATAGGGCGGCGGAGCGTCGCGTGGGTGGGTGGGCGGAGAGGAGCGGCGCGGGTGGGGGGCGGAGGAGAGGAGCGGCGCGGGTGGGGGGGTGGAGGAGAGGAGCGGCGCGGGTGGGTGGGGAGGAGAGGAGTCGCGCGGGTGGGTGGGGAGGAGAAGAAAAGAAATGAATCGGTACGGAGGAGAGGAATTGTGTAATGGCAGTGGTGGGTAATTTTCTCTCAACTCTATGAGAAGATACAAAACTTCAGTTTCTGGAGTACCCCTTGAGGAGCTCCAGAAAAAACGTGGAGTATTCAACTCCACCTTTTTCTTGGAGCAGAGTTCTTGGAGTTGGACCCGTTTGGCTAGACAAGTTTGAAGCAGAGTTGAAAAAGTTGGAGTGGAGCAGTCCCAAACAGGCCCTAATATGAAAGAAGAGTTTGTTTATTTACCATCTCTTTCTTTTCGTATTCGCATAAAAATGAGATGTATTCTATCATGGATAGTATATGCCAGATATATTAACTGTTTTTTTAGTAAAAAAATTTAAGATCTACTCTCAAACATAAGAGTGTCGCAAGAAAAAATTTAAATATTCTTGCATAGATTAGAAACTCTAAAAGAAACCTTTGTTTCAATTTTTTAATTAAATCACTTAGCACAAGGTAAATTATCTTAAGTTTCGTAAAATATCCTGTTGAGAAAAATACATACACTGTTCAAGAAAAAATCGCATACTCAAGAGCTGTAGCCTAAAGTCCCGTTCAAAAATATTACGCATTTTAGTTTTGGGTTGTGTCTTTTGTCGTTTGACTGATTATGAGAGATTAGAGAGTAAGAGACACCTGTGTTGATAAATCACTCAATTCAAAACGGCTCCTATAGTCTCCTATAGACGGTTTATAAAAACCATGTTGACAAGTCACTTCATTTAAAAACCAGTTTATAAAAATCAAAAAACGGAAGTTGTTTGAAATAGCCCAAGTCATGAGTTAAACTGTACGATTTTTTAGGTGGAATTAAACTTCATTGATTATTTGTCCTCAAAAAACTTTGCTCATTCTATTTTCAAATCTACAATTCGGCTGGTTCAGTGGTAGTGTGGTACTGCTTATGCAGAGTTATCATGCAGCTTCAGTCCGTGTTATCTTCAATTTTTCCGAGCACGTTGTCAGCCGTAGCCACTTTAGTAATGTCCGTGAGACCGTGACGACTTGCGGGAGACAGTGGTCAGAATATGCAGGTGAATATTCCATATCGGCGCCGGCGTGGTCTTTTTTCCTCTAAAACAAATGAATATAATAGTCTCTTTGCCACTAATTCGAAGTAATTTATCAAGATATTTTTTTAAACAGTTTATCAGTATATAGCCTATTTATATAAATATTTATATTAAAATAAAAATATCAGCTATAGCTATAAACTATAACTCGCTGCTGCTGTGTGAATTTGCAGCGACGGGACCAACCTGCCCTTTGGGGCCGTCAAGCAGACGGACGAGCCAGCCCGATCGACCAGGTGTGGTCCACGTCGAATTCATTATTTGGTGAGGGTGCAGCCCAGCTTGGCCTGATAGGGGGGTTTTTTTTTTAGAAGAGCGGCCACCGAAGTCTGGCCTCCTGTCTTCATGCCTCTCCCAGTAAAGAGGTCCACTCGGGCCAGGCCAGGCCCACGTCCAAGGCTGCAATTCAAAACTCGGTTGCCCTCGGCCGGCAAGCAACCCGCGCAAGTCACCCGCGCGCGCCGAGAACACAGCACGTGCACACCAAATTCGCCGCAGAATCGCTTTCGTCCACCCCGCGAAGCCATTCTTTCCCACCGGTGCCCCAATTTCCCCGTCCCAATCAATCAAACCTTGTTGCGTCGCGTTCCTTTAAATCCAGTCTCGTATGTCCCATGCATCCCACGCAATCTTTCCGAAAAAGATCGCAAGCGCTCCGGCTAGTTTCCAGGAACGTACTCCTCGCCGAACGGTCGGTCCCATCACCATGTCGACGGTGCCCGCGCATGGTGGCGGCTTGCGGCACCGGACGTGCCGCATGTACTGGTGCTACGAGTGCGGCCGCGCCCTCCGCATCATCTCCTGCCCGGCCACCGACGTCTTCTGCCCACGCTGCTTCGGTCGCTTCCTCCACGAGATCGACCCGCCGCCGCGCCCAGCGCTCCCGCCGCCCGGCTTCTTCCCGCAGCCTTCCCCCCCGCCGCAGTACGGCGGACACCCGCGCCGGTGGGTCGTATACGGCGGCGAGGCGCCCACCGTACCCGGACGCGCGTTCCGCCAACCGGTGCCGGCGCGGGTTCCTGCACCGGCTCCGCCTCGCAGACGCTTGCCCTCCCCGCCGCCGCCGCCGGTGGCGCGGCGGCCGTCCACGCCTCCGGCCATCGACCCGGGGGATTACTTCACGGGGCCCAACCTGAAGTCCTGAACAGCCTCATCGAGGAGCTCACCCAGAACGACCGGCCGGGGCCGGCGCCCGCGCCGTCGTCGGCCATCGACTCGCTCCCGACGGTGCGGATCTCCGGAGCGCACCTGTCCGACAGCTCGCAGTGCCCCGTGTGCAAGGAGGACTTCGAGATCGGGGAGGCCGCGCGCGAGCTGCCGTGCAAGCACGTCTACCACTCCGACTGCATCGTCCCGTGGCTCCGCCTCCACAACTCCTGCCCCATCTGCCCGGCGCCGAGTTCAATGGCGACAGCCGCGCACGTCGCGGTAGCAGCAGCAACAACGGCAGCGGTGGTGGTGGCAGGAACAGGGAGAGGGAGCCGGAGCCGCCTACGATAGTGAGGTGGGGCCCATTCTCGTGGCTGTGGCCGCTGCGGAGGCTCGAAGACCCCGACGACGGGTGAGAGTACGGGCGGCGCGGGAGGCCCGAGGCGGCCGACGCCGGCGGTAATGACCTGTCGGCCCTCCAATTTTTTGTTCTTGTCGCTGCTTGCGTTTTCTTCTTCTCTTTCTTTGTCTGAGTATTTCCTTGCGATAACTCTAATCATCATACATGATATTAATGTACTACTACTACTACTCTATAATGGAAGAACATATAAAGGTTTATGTGCATTGTTTTACTTGCTGCCTTGCTGGTTTGATTAGTTTCGTGCTCGTTTCAGCATTCTATGCGCGGTGGCGCTCACTGTTTCTTTTCTAGCTGCTCTAATGGAGATCCCGTCATGCCAAGAAAAACCAGTTTGCTCAGTTAAGTCATCTGATCGCTGCCATTCTTGCAATCAACAGCAAACTGCCACAAACACATGTTTACTAACTTAACTTTCGTTGGCAATTGCAGGTAATGCGTGAGCGTGACGGCCGTGGAAATGTTCCGCAAGTAAAATAGGAATGGTGGATAACCTATGTAAAGCAGTGAAGATGTAGAACTGCTTTTGCAAGCAGGCGACATACAATGGAAAGTAGGAAGTAAAATCGAGACCACTGTAAAGTTCGCCACGTAACAATAGACATGGTGGAAAGAACATTCCAAAATGTAAAATTATACTACGCTCAATGTAAACAACACAGCGAATGCATTTAGTCAGTGATTTCCCAAACTGATTTCAATTTTTAGCTCAGTTGATGGGGTCGATCTAGTGAATAAAGTAGCCCGCACATTAAACTCTCAGCTTGTGTGAAAACAATTGAGCAAATCCGAAAATTTCACGAAGAGTTGGACGTGATAGATCCAATGGGAACGTCCAACATGATAATCATATAATTTGATTTGATTTTACACTGAAGGGCATACAAAATGGACTAAATCAACTTATTGTCTCTTGCGTCAAATGAACCATTTTATTTCTGAGAGGGCCTTCCGTTTGAACCCGTATTGAGCATAGTTTCGAAGCCAGCCTGAAATCCCGCGGTGTATGATGCATTCTTCAGGTTCATCTGCAGTAAAACATCCACATTAGACATCCATCACAATGTGAATGGTATAGGTTATGCTTCGCATATCATCGAATTGCCCTCCCCTTAATTATTGTGGGAGCAAATAAAAAATTTGGAGCATAGAGTAGAAGTTTATCAAATCTAAATTGCAACTACATCACCAAACTTAGTAATCAAGCCGTATCAATTTTATCTTATGATACTGAAACATGATTTTTCATAAATATGATTAATCATCCAACTCTCCAGACCGGACCATGTATATTCAGTCATTCAGACATCAGGAAGAAAACTTATTTCCTTCTAAAACAATGAGCTTCAGTGAACAAATAATTTGGAGTTTTCGCAAGGCTCAAGGAGAAATCAGTATTACTCATCATATTTCAGCACAATGACAAATTTACCCTTACATATGAGTGAGATTTTCAAGTTTCAATTGGAAATTTTCCATGGAAGAAGTGTAAGAGTGTTGTACTTCTTTCTCTAACAGGAGTGCCAGGATTTTGACTAAATATCATTTACAGAAATGATTGAGCAGTGCTAACAAACAGCAGTAGAGAAACTAACCATTACACTCCAAATCTGGAGCAGCTCATCCTCTAAAGCCATCTAATATTGACGAAAGCTCTTCCTGCTTAACATTCAGTTTCTTTCATACCTGCAAGAGAATATTTATCAACACAAGGAGCAGAGATTACATAAGAAGGCTATCATAGACAAGCGATTACCTCAGATAGGAACAATGGGGAGATGATGTCAAACACATCATTTACAAATTTCTCAACATTAGTACTATTAGTAGGTATTTTACTTTGCGACTTTTCTGCGCCCTTGTTCTGAACTTTGGGCTTAGCCTTCACTTCTGATCAAGGACAAAGCTTGCCATGTTTGACTGTTCAAACTTGAAAGTATAATCATAAGCTCAAGAAAGTTTTATAGATTAAATGCATGTGTATGAGCACATGACAAACAATAAGCAACTAAAAATGTTCCATCCTCCTTGCACTGTGATGTATTCCTGTCTTGTGTAATCTATTATGGTTATTTCTTCAGAAGTCAAATTCATTCTAGAAATGATCATTGAAATACTATGGTTGATTTGTCTCTATCCTGGTGCACAAACAATTCGTGACACTGTTCCAGTACACTAGACCATACATATCAGGTAAAGGTAGGTTGTACCCGATCTATTCCCACAGGCCCACACCCCAACTGACCACTTCATTGGCTGAACAGGGTTCTTAGGTAAATGCTTAAATTTCTCTCGTGACAGCTGTTAAAGGTAGAATAGAATAGTTATTTGTTTTCTTATATGCTATGATTTTTTTATCTATATATGGTATATTCTTCTATATATCCCTTTGTACTCCCTATATATATTGCCCTTTGGGCCCCATTAATATACACACAATATTCATAACATGGTATCAGAGTTAGGGCTCTGACCTTGTTCTTCCGCTGTTCTGCCGCCGTCGCTCAGGCTGTCTTCACCTGAGCCGCCGCCGCCGCCCAGGCCACCTCGCTCGAGCCGCCGCAGCCCGGGCCGCTGCCACCAGGGCGTTGTCGCCCAAGTCGTCGCCTGATCCGGTCGTCGCCTGATCCGCCGCCACCCGGGCCGCCATCGCCCGAGCCACCACCTCCGCCCGGGCCGCCGTCGCCTGAGCCGACGCCAGATCTGGCCATATCAAGCGCTTCCAAGTGCCGATCCGTCGTCGCCGCCGGACCGCCGCTCCCAGTCGTCGCCGCCGGGCCACCGCTGCCCGTCGTCGCTGCCGGGCCGCCGCTCCCCGTCGTCGCTCCGTTGGCCGCCGCTCTGCTGGTCTCTCGCTTCGCCACCCACGCTTCGGCTGACGCGAAGAAGTGAGCCAGTGAGTGAAGCGACCGAGTGTTTTATAATTCTGTTAAAAAAGAGAAAAAAAATTAAAAAAATAAAAAGAAGGGAAATTTAACGTTGTTCTAACCGCCGCGCCGTCCAGCACCGCCTATTAGATTTAATTGCTTTGGTCGCCGCACTGTCCAGTTAGGATCTTCAGTTTTGGACCATGCAAAAGAATAAAAAAGACAAAAAAAACTAAAAAAATAAGAAAAAAATAAAATCAAGAAATTAGAACCATAAGTCGTCGAAATAAGCTGGGACTCCGTCCTCGAAAAGCAGCTGTTTTGCATGACAGCGATTGGAAACTCTCTGCTGCGTTTGACTGCAAAGCTATACTTTTCGCGGGCGTGCTTGAAACTCGAAACGTGGCAATAATATCTCCTGCCTGCCTCCTCTGTGAGTGACATCATCATTCAAATCTTGTGACTGCAGCATCTCCAGTAACTTGTAAAAACACTTCGTAGATTAGCTTGTCACAATTTAAGAATTGTAAGATAGATTAAGGTGAAGTCTTATCATTTGAGAAATCAAAACGCTATCGAGTTCCTCCTGAAAAGTGCGAGTGGAAGCGGAACAAGACGATATAATAGGGTAACTCACGAGCTCCCTCAGATAGGAAAAAGAACCGTGCATTTTTGTAGTCTGGATAGCATGCATAAGCTTGTGTTGTGTGTTGAGCATCTACTCACTCATGACTGTAATGTTGTAACGATGTCCTTGAGTGGTAAATCAATCCTCTCTTATCATGAAAAACAAAAGAGAAGTGCACGCCTCTAACAAAGTTAAAAACAACAAAGGAAAGATCTCTGGGTACAGAGGCACTCGATGTATAATATTAAGCACAAAATACGTCAGACGACTGCGGCCCATAGGGCAGCAGATGACCCACACTAAAATTTTAGTCGCAAGGATCCCAGAAATTCTGCGTAGACTAGGCACCATTGTACGGTTCTTTTCCGTTTGCTGCATATGGTTTTAAATTTTTGCTATAAGAATTAGTTTTTAAATGGTGCGTCTTATTAAGATAGCGCCCAGAAGTCAATTGTAGTAAACATTAAGTAACTGTAGTTATACCGATCAAAATTACATGTAATTATCTCTTTTTGTGTTCTCTTGCGAACCATGAGAATTCAAAAGGTATAACCTACAGTCTAACTGCACTAGGAAAAGGACAATGCTTTGGAGATAAGTATAGGACGAGTACATCATAATTCATTACTTGCATAAGCAGAAACAGCTTTTACACATGGTATGACATGCAATTGAGTGTGGAGTTAGCTCCATGGAAAGCTGCCTTAAAACATGTAGCTCCATCAGAGTTCCCCCACAATGCACAATTAGCCTAGTACTACTAGTACAGTAATAATTAACTACATATATATGAATCAAATAAATATCAATCATATATGCTTATTGTACCGTGAGCAATTCTTGATCACGTAGAGTAGTAATTAATCAGTCAGTATTGAATTGCTTAATGATGATCACTTGAGACATGACCTCCATGGCCTTCCCTCTCGGCGAGCTGACGTTTGGTTGAGCTCAGTTGAGGGAGGAGAAGCTCCAGAGGCTGATCTCACCTTCGTCCTCCCACTCGGCGGCCGCCTCCGCCGCCATGAGCGCCGGCGCGAAGAACGTGCTGCATGGGTCCATCATGAAGTACTCCATGCACTTGGACGACTGGAAGAAGGCCTCGATGTCCGCGAGCGCGCCGTAGTCGACGTCGTTCCCCATGTCATCTTGCGGCATCTCGTGGTCGGTGTTGGCGGTCTCCGGGGAGCTCACAGCCGAGGACGATACGTCGCCGTAGCTGCACGGCGGGGTCGCGGACGCGGGTGCAGAGTAGGCGAAGGCGTCCGGCTGCAGGGGACTGGCATTGGCGGCGGCGGCGGCCACGGCGGCGACGCGCTGGATGGACTTGGGCGACATGGCGGCGGCGGGCAGGTGGAAGGGGAGGTGGACGGGGAAGTTGAGGTCAGCGGCGGAGCCCTTGAGGCAGAGCAGCGCGGCGTCGTAGGCGCGCGCGGCAGCCTCGGCGGTGGAGTAGGAGCCGAGCCATATCCGCGTCTTCTGGTTGGGCGCCCGGATCTCCGACACCCACGAGCCCCAGCTCCGCATCCGCACGCCCTTATACTGCCTCCTGCCGCCTTGGCCTCCCTGCCTTGCCGCCGCTTTGCCACCGTGCGCGCCACCGTTGCTCGGCGCCTCCTGCGACGCGCTCTTCACCATTTCCTAACCAAACCACAACGCTTCTTGCTCGGATAGTATGATACTTCGATGTGTGATGTTGATGGTAGTAGGAGTGGTTAGGTGTAGGTCTCTGCTTGTGTGTGGCTACCGGCGCGGCTGCTGCGAAGTGGTGCGTCCGATGGCTTACTTATACAGGTGCATCACACTGTGCATTATTAACTCGACTGGCCTCGCTCGGTTGGGCTGAAATGCTATGGCTTATAGCTAAAATTGTATTGTAGTGGTTGAAATTTCATTGTAACTGAAGGTGGATTATTTGGCATAATTAAATTTAAAAATAGAAAAAAAATATGCTAGCTCATCACGGATAACGCAAACGAATACGAAAAAAAAGATCCGGCAAAAAAGCTCAAAAAAGTCAAAAGTTCAGAAAAAGACGAAATTTATGAATAGTAAAAAATAAGCCAGAAGCTATAAGCTGAAGTCGAAGAGCGGAGCCACATTGCTTTTTTTTTTGTCTCGCCTGAATTGGTTGTGCGCGTTTGCAATGTGTTGTAACCATTTTTGTTCACATCATGCTGATATTGTTATATTTGTTTTGGCAGAATACAGTACCGTACTATATTCCCTTGCAATAATGCAGAGGAAATGCTAAGCAATGAGGAAAATTAAGGAAGGATCCTGCTAATTCAATTCCTACGCACACAGCATGTCAGCACTCGCAGCACGTTTTATGCTTCAAGCTTACTCAAGCGTGGATAAGCTAGCTAGCTGCAGCATGCATGCGTACATGATAAGTATTGGCGTGCTGTGGCTGGTTTCGATCACTGGGGAATCTACCATCATTCTGAGTTGTACAACTAGCAAGGTAGATTGGTCCGGTCGTTCTGCCTACAGTGTTAGACCCACCTGCACATATATGGCTGGGGTTTAGTTAAGCCTGTGCATAGACCTGGAGTTAATGAACTACATACGTTTATCCTGAGCCTAAACTCTGGACAGGGTTGCTTTAGCACCTTTGATCTGTACTGCTGCCCAGTCAATTTGCTGCCGTATCTATGGATCAAGCTCGTGGATCCTGAAGTTAATTGTGATCAGTTACTAGCCAATCGCCTAGCCTAATCAATGGTGTAGATTCAAAACTTGTTCGCACAAACAAGTGTAGTTAATTTGTAATGTACGCGATATCGTCGACGTCTATATGTACATGGGCCAGCTACAATAAGATGTGAAAAGGTCTACACATGTCATTGTCACGCTAGAAGCCGGGACACATACCCTCAAGTCTTAAACCTCGTGTAGCTGCGCTAATTACTTTCAACTGTGAACAGCCAATGGGTTGACTAAGCACAGGAACTCACTACTTTACATATACACCGTCCATTCCACTCTAGCTCTACATGTCAGCCACATGAGAAGTAATACAGTATTTAATTTGCTCTCTTTTTTTTTTCTTGCTCTTGAGTTTTTTCCCCCGGACCAGCACCAAACGGCTCCTGCTGCTGCTGCGACTGCAATTGCAAAGCCGCCAGAGCGCAGGCAAACACGCGTGGTTGCTGACTTGCAGTCGATCTGCACGAACTAAGTATGATCTGCACGAACTAAGTAGCCGGCAGGCATGCTGCATGCAAATCGATCCAGCTGCATCCACGGTAGCGAGAAACCATGCGCACAACTTGGATCGATTAGCTTGATACTGTTAAGTACTGACGTAAGCTAGCTAGTAACATGCGTAGTAGAAAACTAGCCTTTTGTTTATGGCCCCGGAGGCGCCTTCGCGCGCAGCTTCGTGCCCACCGCGCGGGCTCGATCGAGCGGTGGGGACGCGCCGCGACGGCGACTCGTTGGATATACTAGCTAGCTGGAGCTGCACTGGCCTCCGACCGCAAACCGCGTCGCGCTGATGCTGAGAGAAGCGGCCGGATCGATGCCCATGGATCGGAGATGATCGGCGTGTACGTCAACGTCGCCCGCTCTCCGATCCATGGGCATCGATCCTAGCTTGGCAGATTCGGCTGTCGCTGACGTAGCTTCGCGTCAGACTCTCCGGCTGTGTGGGGGCATCAATGATCGATCAATCCGTCGGCGGCTGTCCGATCTGTCGTATAGGATGTTCGTCAATTGTTCTCTCACAGCCAAGTAGAGCTGGCTGGCGCTGGTTCCTCAACTACATGTACATGCAAATGTGCGATGCGATAAGATCGCACCAACAGCCAGTGTTACAAGAATCACAATATGAATTTGCAATAAACTGAACACATTTAATCAAACACTGGCTCCACTGTCGGTCATGTCGACCCACACTGAGTAGGAGACCCGATCATCAAAGCACGAAGACAAGAATACTTTCAATGGTGTTGGACAAGACCATCATAATTAGAATTTTGATAAGGCAAAAGTGAGGTGTTATAATTGTAACGATTATGGGCACTTTGCTTTAGAATGCCCCAAGTCGAGGATGAAGAAAGCATTTCTTGCTGAAGCGCTCAGCGATGATGAATCAACAGTGCTCTGATGATGGGTTGAGTCAGGGACATTGAGAAAATGTGTCTCCGTCTAATCTCAAGTAAGGTGAAAAGGAATCGGAACGTTAAGGAGATGTGTCACCGTTCTATGTCAAATATGAGTTTAGTAAGTCGTAGTTGAGACCGACTGTCTCAATGTCTTAGAATCTTTGCATCTGGATGGACCCGTACCAGTTGAGTTGAGTTCCTACATGTAATTTGCATGTAGAACGCTTCATGTGGAGGCGTGGCTGATAGTTCATAATGTATTAAGACTAAAACTAGAGTATGTCAAGTTAAGATTAAGATGAGATTGTTAGAAATAATCTTGGCTTTAAGTCCAAGACGTAGTAGAGTCCATCTCCGTGTATAACTCAAGTTGAAATTATGTCCAACTTGAAGTCTGAATACATATGCGAGTATGATATTATTAGCCTATATATTGAAAAAGCTTGTAACCAGTTTTGTAAAAAAAAGGAAGCAAGTAAGAGAATAGAGAAATTCAAAAATTCTTTTATATTCTCTTAATTTATTTATGATGTACACATTTTCTCTTGGAACAAAGTTAACACTCCTAAATTCTGCTACGTTGCTTTAGGGAGCCCCGTGACTGCATCAAGGGGAGGGCCACATGTGAGGTCTTCACGCATAGACGATTCTTCGTAGGTACGTAAGGCATGACTGTAGGTGTTTTATATGTTTTCACTTGTGTTCATGAGGATGATACTGCTTGGTCAAGGTATGCAAAGGCCTTTTGAGTTTTATATGTTTTCACTTGTGTTCATGAGGATGATAGTGCTTGGGCAAGGTATGCAAAGGCCTTTCCCTTTTTTAGGTTAAAAAAGGCTTCCATTGCCATGAGATAATTGTAAGAACACATTATAAGCAGTAATAGTATTATGGAACTAACAATGTGAATGCTAGTAGTATTTGTAGACTGGTTATTTCACATGATGCATTGTTTGATATAAATGTTAGGCATAAGTTTCTAAATCTTACGAATTAAGATTCATATCTGATGCTTACAAAGTCAAGAGGTACGTTCGGTTATGTGTTAATTTTGCGTTGCAACTTGTAGCTGAAAACCTAGAAGCAACCGAAAACCTCGAGTGCTAGAATTCTTTATTTTCGGCATGCATACCATGATCTACAACTGATATTGCCCTCTCGAAGGAATTTCAATTGTGAAAGAGCACATCCAGAACCCCCAATGACCCGCGGGGTTCCTGCCCGCGCGCGCGGCCACGTCGGCCCCCACGCTCCCCCCGGCCGGCGCGTGTCGCCCGTTTTCGCGTACGGCCGGGGGAGGCAATTCCCTCCGGGTTTTCGGAAATTACGTAAATGTCCTTTTTTCTCGCGAAACGGTCCCTGTAAGTTTTTCCTTTGGAAAAATTTTTGGATTGCGCCCGGCGGGTTTCTGAAATTGCGTATAGGTCCTTATTTACTTACGTACAGGTCCTTACAAGTCCTCGATTTTCCCCAAAAAAGTCCTTCTATTTTTCCGAAATTGCGCACGGGTCCTCGATTTTTTCCTCGATTTTTTTTACGAAACTACCTGCGAATTGTCGTCTCTTTTGCTTCGATCCACACGGTGGCTGGCGTGGCGTGGCGCCACGCCTACGTGGCTAGTAGCACATATTATCCATACTAATTCCTGAATACTATAGAATGTGTACTCACTTTATACGTGGGCGCATCATGTGCAAATGGTACTCTCCGGGTGCAGTGTTGTGGGGGTGGCCTAGCCCCTAGGATCGTTAAGTTCAGTTACTGGGTCTTGCAACAGGTCCAATAGCAAAGGGATACGTGTTAAAAAAATATATCAATGTATTCTTACCTTTTGTAACTATTAAGGGGTAGGATGATAATTTTTCATCCTATCCTATTTATGTATATAAACCCTCAAGAGGGGTACAGTTGGTGCCGTCGCCACTTCGTCGATGCCAATCCAAAGCATGGGGACGGAGCCTCATGCTTCAAATCTATGTCCCGTCGCTAACTTTGTCGACGCCATGACAACATCATAATTGACATAGTCATGAGGCATTTTACGACCATCTTGTGGTTGTCACTTCGTCGACACCTATAACCACATGGTCATGAGGCATTCCCCGACGGCCTTATCATCGGGACTTCGTCAACGCATGTCCGACACCTCGTGGTCGGGACTTCGTCGACGCCCAAGATAACGTCATAATCGACGTCATTATGAGGCATTCTACGATCACCTCATGATCGAGACTTCGTCGACGCTCGTCCGACACCTCGTGGTCGGGACTTCATCGACGCCCATGACCACGTGGTTGTCTGGCATTCTCTGAATGCCTCATCGTCGAGACTTCATCGGCGCTCGTCCGACACCTCATGGTCGGGATTTCGTTGATGCTCTTCTGATACCTCGTGGTCAGGATTTCGTCAACGCCCATGATAACGTCATAATCAACGTAGTCATGAGGTATTCTATGACCATCTCATGGTTGGTATTTCATCGACATCCACAACCATGTCATCATCAACGTAGTCGTAAGGCATTTTACGACCACCTTGTGGTTGCCACTTCATCGACGCCAGTCCGAAGCGTGGGGACAGGTCGCACGTGCTTTTAAGTCTTTGTCCCACCGCTGACTTTCTCGACGCCCACGACCACGTCATAATCGATGTAGTCGTAAGGCATTTTACGACCACCTTGTAGTCACCACTTCATCAACACTAGTCCAAAGCGTGGGGACAGAGCACGCGTGATTCAAGTCTTTGTCCTGTCACCGATTTCGTTGACGCCTATGGCCACATCATAATCAACGTAGTCGTGAGACATTTTACGATCATCTTGTGTTCGCCACTTCGTCGACGCCCACGACCACGTGGTCGTGAGGCATTCCCTGACCACCTCGTCATTGGGACTTCATCGACACTTATCCGACACCTTGTGGTTGGGACTTTGTCGACGCCCATAACAATGTCATAATCGACGTAGTCGTGAGGCATTCTACGACTACCTCGTGGCCGGGACTTCATCAATGCTCACAACAACGGTATAATCAATGTAATCGCGAGGCATTCTACGACCACCTTGTGGTCGGGACTTCGTCGATACTCGTTCGACACTTCATGGTCGGGACATCGTCGACGCACATGACAACGTCGTAATCGACGTAGTCGTGGGGGATTTTATGACCACCTTGTGGTCACCACTTCGTTGACACCAGTCCGAAGCGTGGGGATGAAGCGCGTGCTTTGAATCTTCGTCCCGCTACCGATTTGTCGATGCTCCCGACCATGTCATGACTGATGTAGTTGTAAGGCATTCTACGACCTCCTTGTAGTCGCCACTTCATCGACGCCCACGACCACGTGGTCGTGAGGCATTCTCTGATCGTCTCGTCATCAAGACTTCTTCGATGCTCGTTCAAGATGGAAACAGAGCGTGCGCGCTTCATGACTCTGCCCATGGGACTTCGTCACCCTCATCCGAGGCATGACCTCGATGCGGCGGCTTTGGTTGCATCAGTGGACTTCGCCACCCTCCTCGTAGGCATTGCTTCCAAGGGGCGACCTGACCCACAACTCTGCCTCTATGTGTCACCCGTGTTGGAGGCAGGACCTGGACGGGACGGACACGGCTTCAGCATCGGACTTCGTCGCCCACGTCCAAGGCATGACCTTGATGCGGCGGCTCCAGCTGCGTTGATGGACTCCATCGGTCTCCTCGTAGGTGTCGCCTCGGAGGGATGGGCCCACCCCCGTTCCGCCTCCGCACGCTGCCCGCGTCCGGGGCACGACTTCAACATGGTGGCTCCGGACCTGTCAGGGGACTTCACCGCCCTCCTCGTACACGTTGCCTCGGAGGGCGCAGCTCCGCCCCGACTCCGACTCCATGCGCCACCACGACAATGTCGTGATCGACGTAGTCATATGCGCCGCCTGAGTCCGAAGCACGACCTCGACATGGCGGCTCAAGCTCTATCGTGCCGGGGACCCCATGCCCACGTCATGATCACTGAAAGGCGAATCCTCTTTCGGGAGGTTTACAGCGTCCAGACCCCCAGGGACTGGAGCTAGCAATTGCATCAGCTCGCCCCTCAGGACCTTCGTGCTTACTGTCGGGGGAGGGGGCTGGGACAATTGGTCACGTCAGCTTGCCCCTCGGGATTCCGCGCTTGTTGTCGATGGAATACTATTGTGGGGTGGCTCAGCCCCTAGGACCATTAGGTTCAGCTACTGGGCCTTACAACAGGTCTAATAGTATATAGATATGCATATAAAAGAATGTACTAATGTACCCTCACTTTTTGTAACTAATTAAAATGTAGGATGAAAAATTTCCATCATATCCTATTTATGTATATAAACTCCTAAGAGGGGGTACGAGAAAATGAGGTTCATTTATTTTACTCATTAGCTCTCTATCTAACAATCGGCTCTATAGCTCTTAGTACCATATCCTATAAAAACACACATATATCTATTATTGTGCTCATACGATAACACGCAGATTGCGTAAAAGCCCACCCGGCAACGAGTTGCCTGGAAATAGCAATGCTACTTTCGAGAGAGAGATCGGCCCTGATCAACTCGACTTCGGCTTCTGGCTTCTGGCTTATTTTTCACTATTCATAAGTTTCGTCTTTTTCTGAACTTTTGGCTTTTTGTTGAGCTTTTTTGCCGATTCTTTTTTCCCGTATTTGTTTGTATTATACGTAATGGGCTAACATATTTTTTTATTTTTAAATTTTTTTAAATTTAATTATGCTAAATAAGGCTCTGTCAGCTACATTGCTTTTTTCAGTCAGCTACAGTGTTTTCAACCATAAGCCACGAGCTTTTCAGCCGAACCGATCTCCACATGTTCTCATGACACAGTCTGATCATGACCAATAATCCGTAGTTTAATACCAGCAATGTACAGCCTATTTGCCACGACGTCGCCAGACAGTCTTCTGTAACTTTCGATGGACAATCTCAACGGCCCCGCTGGTTTCAACGATAATTTCTGATTTTTAATTTATTATTTTTTAATTTCGTTTTTTTATTTTTTTCTGTATTCCTTAACTTTTTTATTTTTAAATTTTTAAATTTTAATTACGTCAAATAAATCACTATCACTTACAATAAAAAATAAATCAGTTACAATAAAAAATCATAAACTATCGCTAAACTAAGCGCCTCCAAAATCTTAGATGGACAAAAGGCCAAGAAGACAAGCGACCAAAAACCCACCCCCATTTTTCAAGCAGATCAACATCATCTTAATCAGATGCGCTTGACTCGATCGCAAGAACACCCTATTAAATTAGGCCACACCCCTCCTCAACGTCCACAGCCACATTGCTTTCAAATCTTGCGTTTCTTATCATCTCGCTACACTGCGACACACGTCCACTTCATACAGGTGTCCCGAGAAGAACCGGTCTCACAGAGGTCAGCAAAAACGCTCATAAATAAGCGCGCGTAAGCGAACAAGCTAGCTGCCGTCTGCACCTGCACGCCCGTCCGTCGCCGACGCCCCCACGGCCACGCGGTTTAACAGCCCAGCTCGCAGAAGAAAATCTCCGATATGATGCAATCGCTTTACGAACGATCGGTTTGTGTTTTTTCTTTTTCTCGTTCGGATTCGTAGGATCGTCGAAGGGGAGGGAAATGGACAGCGCGAATAATTAGTTCAGTTTTATTTTACGGACATGTATCTGTCAGCCTCGCGGCATGGAGCTGGAATGCATCAGGAGGAGGGGGACAGCGGATGGGCGGGAAAGAAGGGGAGAAGCTTCCTGTTACGCGCAAGATTATTCGGGTGACGGGGTTCATCTCGCTTTTGAGCGCTCTTGTTTTCTGTTGTGCATGTGAGGGGGGATGTTAACCTGGCTAAAAAGCAGAATTCTGCCTGCTGGAAAACTAACTCGCCTAACAGTTGTACTCTAATTGCTAAGAGATTGGGGTTCAGATATTAGGACGTTAAATGGTTTTCTACATCCTATAGTAAGTGCTCTAGGAAACTATTCTTTTCTCTGAAGAAGCAGCCTAGCTGATGTAAAAATCCCTTCTACTTGTGTGCTCCCTGACCAACAGTCAGGGAAAACTTTAGCTAATGACATTTTTCAGTAGAGACTCAATGTTCTTCAAAAGGTTCCTCACCACACAGTCCACACCCATCTAGATGCAGAATCTGGGAATGTTAGAGTTTTGATTCGGCAGCATTTTTTAAAGTAAGATCTGTAACGCCCCCGTTTCCAGGGGCGCGTACGGACACGGCACTCCGTAACTATTCACGCATGAACAGTTATGGAATGTCGCGCAAGAGTATACCATTGCATGCTTACAACAAAAGTCCAGCATATATTTCACATACGGAGTCAAATCCAGTTTTGACAGCGGGGCGTGCAAGCCCAAAGTGTAATTACATTACAAAAGACTTCCAGAATCCGTTTGAACGCGGCGAAGACCTAAAGCCACGGGTCCTCGTCGAAGAAGAGACCCTCAGGGACGTCCTCGACGGGGAGACCTTCACCTTCGTTTTGATCCTCTAAAGAATAGATTAAGCAAGCCGTGAGCCAACAACCGGCTCAGCAAATCCCAAAGGGATTCTATCTTACTATATGCACGGAACATCAAGGGAAAGGAGTATACTTGGTTTATTACATTTGGTGGATGCAGTTTTATTTGCAAACATTTTAATAAAATGGACTCAAAACTACTTCTTAAGATCTCAGGGGTTTTTCATGAAGAGTTCATTAACCAACTAATCAAGTTAAAGCATGTACAAAACTACTTAAGCTTCACTGCTGGAATCACCCAAGTGACACAGCTCCAATAACCGGGAGCACGGCGTATTCGAATACCATTTATTTGACTCTGCAGAGTTTGCTCAGCTTTATTCACAGGCACCCTTAACCCTCATGACTGAGTTAAGGAACCGGGTCTTTTCGCTGCTCAACTCTTGGTATACAATTCACCTGATAGGTAATAATCCCGCACACCCTCGGGCCCGAGTTGTGGGGACCTAATGCGGGGTTTCACTTAAGTTGAGCAGGTACTAAACCAGGGTTGACAAGTCAACACCTGTGGTTGAGTGATCACTATGACATTTGCTCAGCGTAAGAGTTTCAGTCCTTATATTTTCACATGGCCCGCAACCTTACCAGGCCCGCGACCCAACCTAGGGTAAGAGTTGGGTGAATAATCATCTTGCGATGCACCACAAACCCCCCTTCCTTCAATCCTAGGGTAAGAGATGGGTGAATAATCATCTTGCGATGCACAACAAACCCCCTTACCCTACCTTGTGCACGCCGGCACTCTCCGCTCTAAGATACGGTGTCCCATACCACCCTACCTTAGAGTCGGGTTTTACAAATTCTGTTGGCTCGCTGCCACGACCTTATTAGTATAAGACTTTTGAGTGATAATAATATCTTACAGTTATCTAGATTAACAGATAATTATTTCTAGGGTTACAAAGGCATGGCTACAAGTTTAACATGGCATTTGTCGGTGGTAGGTTTAACTACATATCACGTCATTCTAAACATTTTATTTTACTTGAACTAACATTTCAGAACTAGCTCAATGCAAATAACATAATAGCATAATTAGATAACATGGGTTGCAACATGATCAAAGGATTTGGGACTTGCCGTCAATCCGGATGATCTCAGCTAGCTCAAACGAAGAAACACCTGGATCCTCAGCTTGCACTTGAACCTCCGGGATCTCCGACTCTAGCGCAAACACATAAAATAATTAAATCCAGCTTGAGCCTAATCAAGCGAGGAAAAATAAACTATTTTAAAAAGGAGTAAAATGCATAAACCCTTCAAATGGAATTTTAGAAATTTATCTGGAATGAATTTGTGGAAGTGGAGGTCAAAAATGGGTCAAGAATATTATTTGGAGCAAAGTGGTAAGATTTGGGAATTTTTGGGATTTTCTAGATTTTATTTGGATTTTATGGCATTTTGGAAAAGAATAAAACACTGGAAAAACGGGATGAACAGTGACGGGCCGGCCCGGTGCTATAGAGCGGCCCGGCCAAGATTTCAAACGCGCGGGCGGCGGCCCGTGCGTGCGCGCGCGGCAGGCCGAGGCTCGGCCCAGGCATGCGCGCGCCCACGAGGCTCAGATGAGCGACGCGTGGCTCGGGCGAACGGCCGGATGAGGCGGGCGAAGCAGCACGCCGGGCAGATCCGACGGCAGAGAGGCGGGGGATTTAAGAAGATCCGACGGACGCGATACAACGAGGATGAGCGAACCGTTACGGGGAGATCCAACGGACAAGGGAGGCGGTGTTTAAGAAGATCGGACGGCGGAGAGGAGCGGCCATCCGACGCTTTGAGTTAGACGGCACGGGAGAGATGGACTGTGGAGAAGGGGCCACGTCGCGGGGGAGGGAGTCGTCTTCCTCCTCCCGCTGCTACAGTGTCCCTGGGGCGGTGCTACGGTGGCGACGGCGGATTGAGTGCACGGAGGGTCATCGGCGGCGACCGAGGGCACCGGCGGGTAGCCCTCCGAGCGGGGAACTCATTTTAGGGCTTAGGGAGGTGAGGGGATCAATGGAGATGGCGGGAGGGAGAAGGGGGCGTCTCGGCTATTTGGTGGCGGAAGGGGTCACCGGCGGCGAGAGGGTCCAAACGGGGGCGGCTACACGAACAGGGGACCCAGGGGCTCACAATGGCGGTGGTGGGGTCGGCCGAGGAGCTCCGAGGAAGGCTGGCCACGGTGAGGTGGCTTGGGCGGCGGAGCTTGTCGGCGCTAGGGCTCCACAGCAGCTCTCCTGGCCAAATGAGATCACCAAAGTGCTTAGCAAGTTGCAGAGGTGCTCAGGGACAGAGGAGTTGGAGAATGGTGGAGGGAAAGGAGGAGATTGGGTTACGGGGGTCGCCGGCGCAGGGGACGATGGCGGCGGGGCCTGGGGCAGCGAGGCCTCGATTGGTTGCTCCTGGGGACCCTTGGAGGCGATGGGATGCGGTGGAGGGTGGTGAGAACGCTTGAGAGGCAAGAGAGCGCGCGGGGAGTGGAGCGGGGTTTTTATACCCCAAGCGGAGGGAGGAGAATGCTTCGGGGAGAAGGAACGGGCGCGGTGCCGGGGGTCAACAGAGGGACAGGGAGCTGGTGGGGAGTGTCTCCTCCGCGAAATGGGGGGGGGGGGGGTGACGCACGGCCCTGCAGGGGAAGTGATGGCGACGCGACAGGAGAGGACGGGAGCAGGTGAGCAGCGGGTATGGCGGAGGCGGCGTCCACGCGCAGGAGAGGAAGGAGGCGGGGCTGACGGGTGGGGTCGGCACAGAGGCGGCGACGCGGCGCGAGGGTGTCCACGGGTTTGGACCGGGGCTGACGTCGGAGGCGCGGCGGTCCAAACCGGGGCGCGGAGGGGGAATCCGATGGCGGTGCAGCGCTACCGCGCGTGCGCGGGGAGAACGCGGGGAGAGGCGCGGCGCCAGCGGGAGAGGGAGGACGGGTAGGGCGCCGGGGAGGGAGAGGCGGAAGGGGGAGACGGCGTCCACGGCTGGGCACGGGCGCAGGGAGAGGGAGAAGGCGGGGAGAGAGCAGAGGCGCCAGCGGAGAGGAGCGGGGAGAGATGCCAGGGAACGGGGAAAGCGGAAAAAGGGAAGGGCGTCAGCGAAGGAGGGAGGCGCCCGGCCAAAAAGGGAAAGCGGAATTTCGGGCGACTTTCCAAAAAGGGAAAGTTTCCAGAAAACACTCAAAAATGCAGCAAAAATAATCAAAATTTTTGGTTTGAAATTTTGGGGCTTTTCAAGATCAACATCGATTGGCAATAGTATTCAATCCCAACAACAAAATTTGAGGGTTACAGATAGCTATGTTGCAAAGTACTGGAAATTAAGGATCAGTGTCGCAGAGGTTTAGGAACTAGGAACATCTATCCTGTAGACGCTTTTTACATAACCAAATTTCAAAGCTACCTTTTCTAGATAAAGATTGCAAAAATTACCAGATTGAATTAACTTTTCAAGCGTACAAACTTTCAAAAAAAAATGAATTGCTTTGGGGGGAGTTCTAGAATTACCAGTCACTGAGGACTATGTGCTGTCCAGTCTCACTTCCACCTTGATATGACCCCCCGAACTGTGACCCGACGGCCCGGAGCTTAGGTCCTGTTTGGCAGAGCTCTAGCTCTAGGAAATCTACAGAAAATCTGTAGATTTTCTAGAGCTGGTTATCTGTAGCTCTAGGAAATCCTGGATCTAGAGTTGCAGGTATGTTAAGTGCATTTACATGACTCATTTCATTTATATTATATATTAAATAAAAATATTTAAATCACTTTAATTTAGTCAACAAACCACAGATCCAGTATAGATCTCGGAGCTAGAGCTGTGCCAAACGGGACCAATGCTTTTCGTTAGATATCTGCTCAGGAATTTGTTTCAAAGTTGACAAAACTAGCACAAATAAAATAATTTAGGAATGCTTGTGGTGTAGTCAGTGTAACAAAAAAATTCCAGTAAAAAGGGGCGTCATAAGTAGTAAGGTGCTACTGTACATGTATATTTGTTCGAGCATTAGTGCCACCCTGCAGCAATTCCCTATGGAAAGTTGATAGTGCTTAACAGCAGATAGATTAGTGCAGGCATATATTCTGTAATCTCCAAAAAGAGAGTGAAAGTAAGATTGAATTCATACCTCTAACTGAATCACAAATACAAAATTAAGTAACTGGCACAAGCACCATAATGTACCGATAACAAAGTGATGTAAAAAGTTGATATAAATTAAACCCATGATAGCTTACAGGTGAACATGACATACAACTAGTATAAGAGCAAAAGGATTTCAGGACCATCCCATCTGCTATTTTTTGGGCATTATACTCCCACGTACATGTCCTGTCGAGCTGAAATGAAGATGAATAATGATATGCTGATCGCCTGATACAAACAGAATCAAGGGATGGTGCTTATTGTAAATCCATATTCACTTAGTGAAGGATCAAGGATCACTAGTTTTAATCTAAGATCACTGATGAAACCAATAAAAATAATCTGACATTGTTACTACAATTGTTAGAACTTCACCTTATGCATCTCCTGATCATCAAACCGGTGTTATTTTGCATCAATACGTTGTAATCACGAATCCACGATCTTTTTTGCAGAACTCAAAGAAGCACCACCATTTCATCATAAGCATGCCCATAGAAAAAGCAGAATAAGAACATAGCATTTGGCCTTTGAGTAGCTTTCATCAATGGTCCCTTTCTTATATGTCAAATGGTGCAGACAAGTTGCATTTCTTTCAATTTGGAAAATAGAGACCTTGGTTTGAAAATCAGTTCAAATTCATTTTCTCAGTCAACATAAGTCATTTTTCACTAACATGGTTTTTGAATTAGTACACATGGCATCACAGACTGATATGCATGTGACATGGCACCAAATGCGCAGTTAACATTGTCATACAGAGCACTGAAAAAGCTTAAAAAGAATGAAAACGATAAGAAAAAGAGACAGTGAAAGAACCTGGACTCTAAATAACTCTAAGCAAGTATAATTAACATCAATCAAGAAATAACCAAAATTATTACAATGCATTAATTACAAGAATGAATTACAACAATTGGCCCTAGGCCTCGATAAAGAAAGTAAAGGCATTATTACAGTACTTGATTAATTACAAGAATTATGCAAATATAAGAAACTAGAACTAGTTAATAACCAGATTCCACTAAAATAAAAACTGACTAGGCGTAGTATTGATTTCCTTGCCTTGCTTGTCTCTGTGTATTACTTGACGTTTAGCTCCCAAACCGGCCATCACCCACAGCTGCGCATTTCCTTTTGCAATCAGAGAGTGGGAAAATAGAAACAATCCAAGGGAGAACAAAAAGAGTAAAGAAAAATCGCCGTCAGTACCCTCTGACTACTAGAGCTATATAGAGTGGCGTTCATTGAGGTTTCCAGACCGTTCCGGGCCGGTTGACGCCTCTCACCATAAGCGGGCTTCATCATACGGCTTTTAGAAATCCAACGCCCATATTTTTACCAACTTACATCAGCCTTAGAAAATCCTACAACAGTGCACAACCCACAATTCGGACCCTTGGTCCATAAAGCCTACAATGTTTCAAAACTCAATTGTGGATAGAATGAGGGCAAAAGAGTCATGAGCAGTGAAGGAGAGAGAGGAGATGGCTGAGTGCCCCTCATTCTTAAGCCCACACCCCATTCCGCCTCTGCCCATAGCATTCCAAAATAGTTGAGCCCACAGCATTTCACACAACCGAGAGCACCAAAGCCAACTAGAGAGCACCCCAGCTCCCTCACAGCAAGCCAACCGAGAGTGATCCCAAGCATAGAGCCCCCAAAGCAAAGCCAAGGAAAACCCCAGCCATTCCTCTCTTGGCCGAATGCCAGAGAGCCGTTCTTCCCAAAAGCCGAGGCATTTTATGTCGTGCGTGTGCAGGGCGAGTGCATCTGCAGCCGAGGAGGCGAGGCATTTTGTGCTGTGCTGAGCAATGTCGATTGCGTGTGGGCTGAGCCGAGTGCGTGTTAGGCCAGGCCAGGCCGAGTGCGTGAGCATGGGCTGAGTTGAGTGTATGAGCCAGTTTGGCCACGTGAACAGTAAAAGAGAGGGCACCAAGAATACCCCAAAACCTTGCAGTAGATAGGACCAATTAGGAAATCCACCAAAATGGTAAAAGGGATTTTCTAGAAATCTATGAATATCCTAAATAAATATTTTCTTAAATAGCGCGTATGCCTATTAAATACAGAAGTTGAGTCCCTCCATTATGAGTTAATGATAAAGTTTTGATAATTAGCGACAATTAATTTGTGGACTAACATTTTTCTTGAGTTGGATGAATATATTAGGTTCCACAAATGGGGTTGGCTTCATATGTTGAAGATCATCAAGTCAAGATACATGATGAAAGATAGCTTCATGTATTGATAGCCATCAAAAAGAGGAGATGATCATGAGTTGATCAAGATCCTAAAGAGAAATTGATCAAGATTCCCAAGAGGAGATGATCATAGGTTGATCATCGATTCAAGAGAAGACCCATTAAGTGTTGATGGAGTTCTAGTGAATGATGCATCACGAGTTGATGCATATCAAGATAATGACACATACTTGAAGTGAAGATGTGCGTCATCAAACTTCACGAGAATACTCAAGACAAATGTATGACTAATTAAGGCTAAGGATGTGTTCTTAGTCTTTTAGCGATGTTGGTGCTTGGTTGGAAGACAGATTGCTAGTATATGTTATCGTACTATTAAGAGGGGTCATGTCTAGTAGCTTGAGTCTTATTATATGTTGATAGCTCAATATTACTTACCCTAGCTCTCCGTGGCATGATGCTTATATTTGCGAGTGTGTTTTGAAAATAGTTGAACATCATGTGTTAAATCCTTATACCATGGGATTATACATTGTGAATGTGTTTTGCAAGTATTTGAAGTTCATGTTTTCTACTTCTTGTGGTATAATGCTTATATTTACAAATGTGTTTTTGTAAATGATTGAAGCTCATATATAATCCTTATAGCATGTGACTTAGGTTTATGAATTTGTTTTACAAACATGTTGAGGCCATGTACTTATACCATGTGTCATGATTATGAAAATATACAAATATGTTTTGCGACTTATTAGGAATCATGATTGATCCTTGTGTGTATGATACTATAATTTGCAAAAGTGTTTTATAAAATTTGTTGAAATATATGCACTTTTCAGAAAAATTAGAACTACCGTTGTGTGTCGTGCGGTACTACCACTGGGCAGAATTACCGGCGTTGAGATCACAGTACTATCACGTCGGTTGGTTGAAGACTAGCGTAGTTGAAGATTGACGTGGTCGAAGACCTGTGTGGTCGAAGATCGATGTGGTTGAAGACATGTGTAGTCGAAGATCGACATAGTTGAAGATCGACGTGGCCAAAGATTGACACGGTCGAAAATCGATCACCCAATGTGATCAAAGACCAGTAGTATCGACTCTGTGTGAGCGATCAGACCGGTCTGCGGTACTACTAACCTGTGTGGTGCGGTATGACCGGAGTTGCAGTATGATCGACTTATCCGTGGCATGTTTTTTCTAGAGAGATACCGTTTTTGTGAGATTTGTTCTCCCCGGGAAAACGGTAGTTCCGTAGTATGTAGCAGTACTACCGTAGAGTGGTATTACCAGAAACTATGTGGTGGTACTACCGATTCTAGTCTGTAACAGCTAGTTTTCTGACCATTACGAGGGGAGCAGTATTACCGGCTTTATAACAGTGGTACTATCAATTGTCCTGGTTTTTGTCCCCAACAACTAGTTTCATTATGTGGGATATAAATACCCCCTTGTGGCTAGTTGGAGAGTAGGTTGCTTGACTCTATTTCATTCTCTTGATGTAGTGTGAGGTTCTCCTCTTAATTGTGCATGTGTTGCACCTTGTGAGCAAGGAGAAATGCTCTAGATTGCATGTATTGTATCTAGAGGTGGATTTCGTATCTACTTGAGCTTGTGCATTCGTTGCATGTGGTAAGAGTCAAGCGAGAGGTTTGACTTGTTACTCTTGGAGGTTACTGACTCCTAGATGGTGTTAGAGACATCGTGACCGGTAATCTTCTCAACGAAGGTTGTGAGAAGACCCGGCGTGTTGTGAAGGTTGGAGCTCACCTACCCGGAGCAGGAAAGAGCTACTACTAGTGGATTTGAGGTGTTTGGCTTAATTCATGGAGCCGGTCCAATTCGTTTGGGCTTAATTCAACATGGATTACGGGAGACCGGCAAGTCTCTGAAGACCACGGTAAAAAGAAACCATGTCAGTTATGGTTTGTTCTCTTATGCTCAATTTACATTTATAAAATTAAATTGATTGCTTATCACCTTATGATTGCAAATATTTGATATAAACTTAGGTTGTTAGTGCACTTAGTGAGACTAGTTGATTTAGGTTTTAATTGTGCAAAACCGAATTGATTTACGTTTTCGCATTATAAACTTAGTTTTACCTAAAAGAAATTTAAAATCGCCTATTCACCCCCCTCTAGTCGGCCTCCTCGATCTTACAGGTAGAACCCCTTTACATATATATAGAACATAAGAATCAACAAAACTCTACTCGGAAAGAGGGTCGTACTTAAAGTGCCAACTATTGTTTCGTCTTGGACGGATAGAAAATACTACCATGCTACGTCATTCATCTCTCCACATTGGGTAAGTAATATAAGCATGAGTAATGATGGATAGAGCTCAGGATCAGTAACGTAAGTCCGAAAGTGGGTAAATCTCAGGCATATATATTAGTGCAGGTTGAGTGTTGGGTGTCGGGAGCGAGCCCCAACTAGCGCTGTTGGAAGCCAGTTGAGCCTGGGTGAGTGACCCGGTACACCAGTGAAAAATAAATAGGTGGAGATTTAAGTAACGTAACATGGAAAACATTTTGTACTTTGAACTTACCCCGCACTAAAGGAAGTGTGGCATACCTAGTTCATGATGGTTCAGAATAGCTATGGATACAGTGGTACAAACCTGCAAAGTGCACAATAAAATCATGAATCCATGCCTATCTCTTGGATTAGAGGCTACAGAGGTTATTAGGGATCTTTCTTCTCCCGAATGAAAAGTAGAGTTTTCATAAATTAAAATATACCACTTAATTTGACAAGATTATTTTCCAAAATTAGATGAATAGAAATTGTGATAATGAACAGAAAAGAGGCATACATTGCATTTTGCTATAAAAATGCTTACTGAGTACGTTAGTACTCCTTCTTACTATTATTTTCCTTTGTTGGACCCTATTCTGACTGGGGACTATTCCGAGCTGGATGAAAGGATGGTAGGCACTGTCGATGTTGCAGGAGAGGAGGGCGATGGTTATGGGGACTACGGGGAGGTGTACCCCTTATACTTTGGTTGGGATGAGTAGGCGTCTTGTTGAGCCGAGCAGGCGAGCCTTATGGTATATGTTTAGTATCTTTTGCTACTTGTATATTTGTATTAAAGACCATAGCTCCCGTAACAAATGCTGTAATAAGGAGACAGTTTCTACATTATTATTTTTCTACGCGACTCTAGTAAAGACTTATTATTCGTTGGAATAATATTCTACTGATCAGATGAATAATAATCCATTGCTTAAGTGTGATTACCCTCAGGGTAATGGCACGGAGAGTCACAGACAGGTCCAACGAAAATAGTATCTCATTACAGTGCTCTTATCTGTTTAGCAAACAACACATATGTACAATATTCTCTTTTCGGCTGCAAACACAAGAAATCATTTGAACCTCTAAATCAGGAAATGTTCCATAGATGAACAAATGTATTGACACTGACAACCTGGTCTGCTTAGGTAATCCTTAAATCTCGGTAGCAGATCTTCACTACTTTCACGATAATTCTTCCGAGAACCACATCGGGGAAATATTTCGATCACTCCCTCCCCAATCTCAGTGCAGTGCCCCGTAAGTGACGCGAAAAGCAACGGATTTATGCAACAACATATGTGTATTTTCAGCTGTACTTCAGAGGACCTTAAAGCTCCAATAACACACTCGTAAAGCTAGATGCTTATTAGAAATACTTCGTCCTCCAGAAACTGTAACATTGAGAAAACACCGAGCTAATGGGTATTTGATTAAAACAATATAAACCATACTGGCACTAAGGGGTGACCAATTTACCTCATTGCGTTCAAGATTGAATATTTGACAATTGACATTGGCATTGGAGAAAAATCCAAGGGTAGGAATGCACGTCTGTCTGACAAGTAGCAACACAGGCATTTAATTGAAGATAAAATCCAATGCTTATCAAGCTTTCAACTCGCAAAGATGGCAGCTTGTTCAAATGCAGACTACAGTAGCTTGTACTCGATGCTTGGCGCAAGTAATTGACATTCTGCAGGATCCCCCTTTGGCTCTTTTCTGTATCAGCTGCGAAGTGGTAAGCATTTCAGAACTGTAGGTGGCACAAGAGTGATCGCGGGGCAGAACTGTATACTTTATTGTTAGCCTTAGACTAGCCTGTCGCCTGTCAGTACTGTACACTAGTTTTCATCGCAAGTGTTTCCGCAGATGGAATCTAAGCAAGAGCTCAGCAATGCCGGGGAATTCCACACCGCAATGTTCATTTCAGCTTAATTGCAAGTTGCCAGTCAAAATATTCTGTAAATAACATCGACCGCGGATGTAATTTGCAACTAACTCATCGTGAATTGTGCTAATCTGTGGCAGTTGGCAGTGGCTATTCCGTTGTAGTTGCATTGTACTACCGATACGCCACTGATATTAATTCGGAACGCAATGAATCTCTATGCCACAGTAAGACGGGTTTACGGGAAAGCGTAGGCGGCGATTCTCCTCGGGTTGGACGAACCACTCGGCGGTCGGCGCCGTCCGCGTCGCGGATCTCCTCGACCGTCGGGCCAAAGCCAAGCGGGGCATGGCCAATGCGGATGGTGGTGGTGGGGGTGGAAGAGTGAAGCCAATGGGCAGACTTAGGATTTGAGATTGCCAGATCGCGAACGGCGGCCAAGAGGCGTTCGGCGTGGAGGGCGCGGCGCATGCCGTCCTAGGCGGCACGCGGGGTGAAGAAGACGCAGGGCCGGCGGATTCAAGCGGGCCAGCGAGCGCGTCGTGCCGCGCTAGTTTCCTTCTTCCACCCGACCCGTGCCGCCGTGCGCCACTTCTGCGCGGCTAACCCGTGGCCTGCCTCGTCAGCGATAGACCAAACCGCCGAGCACCCGAGCCCAGCCAAACCGATGGCGGCGGCGCTATCCGCGCTCCCGCGCGCCGCGGCCGTCCGCCTCGCGCCGCGTGGCCGGGCCGCCTCCCGCCTCCTCTGCGCCGCGGCGGGCGGCGAGGCCTCGACGCCGTCCCCGGCGCCGCGGAGGCTGACGCTGTACACCAAGCCCGGGTGCTGCCGCTGCGACGGCCTCAAGGAGAAGCTCCACGCCGCCTTCCTGCTCGCCGGCACGGCCTACTCCCTCGCCTCCCTCGAGCTCCAGGCAAGCAAGCCGAACCACTCCATAACTTTTGGTTGAGCATTTCTCTTTCTCCGTCGGTTTGTCCTGACTCCTGAGAATCTGAGATGGATGCTTGCCTTGGGTTTCGGACTTCGATTAGGAGAGGGTCATCACGACGGATCCGGAGTGGGAGCGGCTGTACCAGTACGAGATCCCGGTGGTCGCCAAGGTGCTTCCCGACGGCACCGAGGTATTGTCTATTGATTTGTTCACCGTTACCGTGTGCCAATGGATTTTTTTGCTGCTTCTGATCACATGCTTTCAACTATGCAACGCAAACTAGGAAATAGCCAAAATATGGTAACAAAAAAACATGTAGGCTATAATTGTTACAAATACTTAAACAATAGCTTTGGGGAAGACATATTGAGATAACACAAAACAGCTCAGCAAATTTGTCATGCGTGTGCACCTTGATGGCTTGACGTGTATGCACAATAAGCAGAGCACGAACAACAACCATTTAAATGCAAGAGTTTATGAATATGAAGAGTCTGCTCTTAGTTATATTCATAAGATTGCGATCATCTTCCAGATTGCTTATACACCATCCCGTGTTATTATCTGATGTGTATTATTTTCTGGAGAGCTACTCCCTCAGCATTTTGTTATTCTAGGCTTGATTGTTTGGAATATCTTGAAACTACTCTTGTTACAGGAAAATCTTCCCAGATTATCTCCCCGTCTAAGTGTGGAGCTGATAGAAAAGAAAATATCCACTGCGTTTGATCAGTAAGGAGATTGTTTTACTTAACAAGTTCAATGGATGAGTTTTGCATTAAGAGCTGCAGTTGTAAGACTGCCAATAGATACTCTGATGGTTAGTGTATTTTTTTCCTTGATTGTAATCCATGATTTCAATGTGCTTAATTTATTTTCTGTAAGTTGTTTGGCTGTGTGTGTGGTTTTGAAGAAAAGATTCATATAGAGAGACATGAGACATCCAAATACTTGTTTTGGTTCTCAAGAAGATCTACATGTTAATACTTTATAGTCAGCCATTCCACAAGAAAATATAGATAAGTGAACAGAAATATTACACATAGGCTAGCAATGCTTAATTTTCTCTCATAAACAAGTGTAAAATTTTGCTTTGTTGGAGATGAGAACCATGTACGGCCTATGCGATTGCTGAGCTGCTCAGGGGAAAATTCCCTATCTGGATGGAGAAACAACTAAAAACGTATCACTAGGAACATATAATGGCCAACCACCTTTGTAGTTGTAGACCTGCTATTATACATGGACCTTGGGATTGTCCGGCTTTCTTGTAAATAACTTCACCATTTTATATTTACACTTGACTGAGATTTCTTACAAGGTTAGCTTAGGCATGGATGCAACCACTTCATCCTAACCTTGGTGCAACCGGAAAAATAGCATTGAAGGATAACGCTTAGTATGAGCCGCAAAAGACAGTCTTAACATGCAAATTGTGATCTGCCCGCAGGCATGGTTTTGTAGAGTTCAAATTCAAACTTGAAACCTTTTCAACTGTTGGTGTACCTGTAGAACATTCAATGTAGAAACAAGATTCAGACCAGTATAACCATATGAATGTATCTGAATTCTTTTATTCATGTCATGCAGTCTATTCTACTTTTATTTATTTTACTAATTTTGAGGCAAATGAGTTCCATGCTAAGATAAGGGATGAATTGTATTGGCATATTGCATGTCTTCTTATTAGCAAGATGCACATCAGTCGTATAACAAAGATTGAATGAATTTAAGGACTACCTTGATGAATCCAAAAGCAACTTACTTTACGACGGTTGGGATGCTGGTGCAATGAAGGTTGGTGCTGCCACTGCCATGCTGTTTTTCTTCCACCCAGTTGTGTTCACACTATGAGACTGTGTTGGTAATCGTGGAGAGGTTGCCATGGGAGATAGCTGCATTAACTTGCGATGTGGAAAGGCTGCATTTAGTTTTCTCACCAAATCAGGGCATAAAAAATGTTCTTGACGATTGTTTGTAGTTGGCTGTGAACATGGAGGCCTGGATGGGGATGGTATTGGAGTTGGAGACAAATTAGGAGCACGTGACAGATTGAAACCTTGTAGGAGTGGAGACAACTTTAAATCCTTAATTCTGCCATAAACTAAGGGGTTTAGGCCAATGTTCGTTGAATTCAATTCTGTGATTATTTCTGCTATCTGTTTCAGTCTGTAAGGTAGTCGATAAATGCCGCAATCATCTGGGGAAAGAGAAACTTGGACTGTAACTGGTGGGGTAACTGTTGAGCCATTCTTATTTGTTAGGTCTATAAGTAAGTCCTGCACACACATAATATGTTGTCACTTCATGTCAAGATCTTTTAGGAAAAAAATATTCAAGGTACTTGATCATAACACGAGATAGAGAGGGGTGCTGGGGCGGACCTCATGTGGCGCCTGCTCCAATGTACATGCAAGCATGATCTTCATCTCCTCAACATATTTCCTTATTTGATGAATGCTCATATCAAGTGTGAAGTTGAAAATAGGCAGTACGTCTACAGTGAAGTTATAGTGTGGAAGTGTCACGGTGATCCCTCCTGGGAACCTCAGCATCTCTAAGCAAAACGGATCTCCAAAAACAGACGGTGTCAGAGATAGGTTCAGCTGCTGAAGTGTAAGCTCTGTCAAGTTTTTTCTCAATCTACTCATGGATTGTTCACTTATGGAGGTATCTCTTGGGTCTGGAAAAATACTAAACTTTACATAAGTGGAGTACTTGAGTTTGAATGTGTGCATAGACACGGAAACCTGCAGAATTGTCAGCCAATATTCAGTATGGCTTGAGTGCTTGACAACTTATTGAAGTGGGGGCAGTACCATACCTTACTATTGGGGACTCCCATATCGCTATGTATCTCTTCTTCTAGCCTTCTGGCATGTGAAGCAAGCGTTGAACGTGGCTTTAACAAGATGAAGCCAGCCTGAATGTCACCTGGAGAAGCGAATGCTTTCTTTTGTCAAAGATGGGGATAAAACTTCGCTTTGACATAATCTATCTTAATATTTGCTCAAAACTTCATCTAGCGCTAGCATGGGTAGCTGATTGGCGATCTACAGCTGGATCTGGATTTCTGGAGATAATGCCTCTGACTTTGATAAACCGAGTGCAACTCTCGAACTTGTCAATAATATCAACATAGGAGGTTGGAATGTATAGGTGTCAGATAGTTAATCACTGCTTTTTGAAAGATGTTAATCATTGCTGAAAGCTGCTTCTGAATGAATTGGTCTCACCGACGAGTGTGCCAGGGTCATCGGGGATGATTCCTGATGCGCGGCGATGGAGGAGCAGGGAGAAGGCCGAGAGGGAGACGCCGACGGCCAGGAGCAGCATGAAGGCGCACTTGGCATTGAGAGCCTTGCCGACCACGGCGCCGTATCGGCCAAGGATGGAGCCGTTGCCGGTTGCCGGCGCAGGGCTGGGGATGGCCTGCTCAGCATCACCGGCCTTGCCCATGGCGGCGAGCGCATCTGGCACGAGTTTCTTAGGCGCTCGTCGGTGTAGAAATCATCAAAACTGAGGGCAGGCGCTGCGGCTGCGTTGCGTTGGGGAGCAACTGGAAAGCTGGAGCTGGTGCTCGCCGTTGCCGCAACGGTGACGTGAACAGGGTAATATCATCAAAACTAGTGAATAGGGTGGATGAGTATTAGGGATTATGTGTGTTTAGATGTTTTCTTCCTAACAATCATTCAGATTTGAGACCGTTGGATTAGAGACCAATGACCCTTTTTTTGGAGGAGGGGGAGATGTTTTTTTTGGAGGGGGTGGAGGAGAATTCATGACCGTTGAATCTCTAATCTAATGGTCACAAATCTGAATGAGTTAGGAGGAAAACATCTGGGCGATGTTTATCAACATCCTTAGAGATTTAGGGGTGGTGGATGGGAAGGCCAGCAACTTAGGCCGGCTGTCACTGGTTTGGTAGTCTGGTTTAGTTTAGAACGTCGAACAAGTTTTGTTGCTTCGGTTGTTTCGACTTTTGCTCTTCAACAGTACTTCGTCCATTAACATTAACATTTATTTTTGTCCCGTGGTGACACGGTAGTTTCAGCACTACTTGGTCTAAGGTCTAAGGGGCTGTTTGACCCGAAGCCTTTGGTTGCGTTGATCGGATTCGGTGTATATTTGGTCTGCTATCAAAATTTCGGTAATATTCTGTTCGCATTGGCATTCTAATTTTTTTTTGCCTTACAAGATCTCAGCAAGGTGTGGGTGCGACCAATTTCATGACCAAACTTTGGCACACGTTGGTTATGCAAATTTTGATCAAACACCGGTTCGTGCACACCAGCAATTTCACGTCCAAGAAGCTCAATTTAGTTTATATTGTGATTTGTTTGCACAATTCAATTCGGAAAGGAAAAGGGAAATTCTGATTTAACACTTCAGAATAAGGAATGTCTTCTTGCTCTTTCGATCTTTACTTTTTTTCTCCTCTACATCATCTTTTATGCCCTTACTTTTCAATCCCACAGAGAAAGCTTCGTCGTATTTGGCCGGTGCTTACAAAGCTAGTAATCTGATTTCTTTAGACAAGTGCTTGCAGTATCACTACTTCAAATTCTTAAGAGAGACTAAATAAATTGGCCCCTTTGTAATTGACATACCGGTGTTTTCAACTAGCTCATCTCATAGACAGCTCGATGTAGTTTGTAGAAGTAGTGGTCTAGTACGATGATTCAGGCCGTACTGTGATGTTAGGACAAGACTACTTGGTTAGATTACAATTCGTTTCCCATTCGTCGTTATCGAGAGCAATGTGTCGATAATACCGAAGACCAATGTGAAGATAACAAGAACCCACGTAGCCAAAAAAAATTGCTACTGATATATACTAATTTCGCCATTCTATCACGATGAATCTTGTGGATCTATGAGCTGAAGACGTCAAATCTTCCAAAAATAGACATTTCAGGTATATTTCACCTATCTCCAACCACAATGCACAACGCAAGCTAAATTGAATCATAATTAGTTACATACAGTACAAGTTGCTCATCACTAGTGTGAAATGTTCGAACTAAAGATGACAAAATTGTCCTTTTCCAAGGTAAACAACATTTGAGTCACAGGGCAACATCAAATGGGTTGAGTCTAAATGAGCTTCTTCTTCCTGAAGTACCCTTGAAGGTGCCACAACTGCAAAACTGAAACCACGATGCAGACACCTAGCGACAAAATACTGAACCAGGCAACCCTGGCATTTGTTTTCTCGCTCACTGTTCGCATTTCTGCTTCTCTGCATGGATAGATCAAAGCAAGAATTAGCCGTATTGCTAATTTAAAATCCTGTAGGGCAGGAATCAAATGTGTTCCATGTTACAGATCATCATATGTTAGTATTAGTCACAGAAAGAGAATGAATTCAGTCGCAACAAGAGATCTTCAAATAAAAGTAAACTAGATCCACTGTTGGACTGCAGATTGCAAGTTTCATCAACAGTACCGCTCATTCCTGTTGATGTATCTACGAACGAGACTTGTTGACCACATCAGAGTTTCATTAGCACTTCCGTTTATGGTTATTCCAGGTAAACCATCTTCCAGTGCCAATAATATGCCAATCACCAGGTTTTAAAAAGTTAAATCTCAATTACAGAAACTCCTCTAACAACAAATGATGTTGCCACAGACTGGTGGAAAATGCGGAAGTTGAATACACGACTTGCCTTGCTTTGAGGTATATCATGTTCTGATGAATGGACTCTACTGCCACTTCAAGTTTCCTAAGCTCTAGTTCTACACCCTGCAAGAAGAAAATTCAGATTGCATGTAATTAGAGACTGAAAGCAAATAAGCAATGCATTAAATTGGAGTTCAACGAGACTTGGACTGGTCAGTAGTTCATAGTCTCACCTCAATTTTTTCCTTCTTAGCAATAGCATCCCAGTCCTTTGTTGCAATCCCAATCTTCCAATCAAGGTTTACAGATATTCCTGATCCTTTATCTGCACTGTCTATCCAGAAGCATGCAAGGTAGTTTCCAGTTTCTGAGGTTGTGAATGCAAATTGACCAAATGTAGCATTTCCATTGTGATGTAAGGTGTTCCCGTATGGTGAAGTAACCTGCAAAAAAGCATAAGCATTTATAAAACTATAACAAGAAGAGTGTACAGTGATTCATACTATGATATCACGAACAAGCAAATTGCTAAGCTCAACAGAATTGGACTAGCATTATTTCTCCACTAGTCTACTGCAGACTGATACTCGCAAAGTTAAAAATTCGAACTCTAGCCTAGATTGATAATTGAAATCGATGCCACTCATTTATAACCCGCAAAACTAGGACTGTGCATTCGGTTAATTCGGTAAAATCGGTTCGGTATATACGGTAAATACGGTATTGTTAGTTCGGTAGTATACAGTATTTTTGAAAATACGGTTCGGTATTGGTAAATCCCAATTTATTTCGGTACGGTATCGGTAAATACCATATTTACCAAAGTTAACGCAAATTGCAAATGATATGGTGACTAGTGAGATGAGTAGGCGATAATATATATACTACGAGCCATCACAACGCCGACTACTATGAGTGCATTCATATACACTGTACGTCTGCGTCAGAGATCACGCCAAAATGGAGTAAACAAGAAACAGTGACCAAGCACTAACTACGTACTTTTGCAACGTTTTGGGGGCTCTTATCACTTCTCGCTTCATTGCATGGCCTTAATTATCGGATAGACAGGACGCCCAAAGGGCGGCCAAGTATGTGCGCTGCTCGATGCTGAGTTGCTGCTTAAATGAGTCGGTTTATGATTTTTTAGTTGTTTGTATATTTTTTGGTGTAATTAAATTTAAAAAATTAAAAGTAGAAAAAGAAATAGATTAATTCATCACAAACAATGCAAACGAATATGAGAAAAAACCTAAAAAAGCTAAAATATCAAAAATAACGAAATTAAGAAATAATAAACTAAAAGCCTGGACTTAAAACCAGAACAACAGAGCCGAGCGCAATGAGCTCCAGAGAGGTGCCTCCTTGCAAAATGCAAATCACGCTAGCGTTGAACTCAACTTCCACCAATCCATGGCACGGAAGGATTCGGTTGGTGGATGGGCCGTGGATTCGATTCTTCGTTCCTCCTAGCGTGACAGGCAAAGGCCGAAGTTATATAGCTTCGGCTGCTCTGCTAGGCCCATCAGAGCCCATGAGAAATTGAGAACCCGGGCGAATCGGTTTTTCGGTTTTTGTTCGGTTTTTCCCGAAAAAACCGAACACAAAAAAACCCAAAAATATAAAAACCGAACCGAATACCGAAAACCGGTCAAACCGAGTTGACCGGTTGGGTTCGGTTTTTTCGGTTCGGTTGAGATGTGCACAGCCCTACGCAAAACAACCAAAAGCACCGTTCAACATAGAGCAAAGACAAATCCAGGTAAATTTGCCAATTGCAAATATATCTGATTACGAAATTAACATTATGCTTCACATAAATAAAGTTATAAATTATATATATATATATATATATATATATATATATATATTCTTTACTCCAATGGTCCAATTACCCCTACTGTTTATAACTTTATTTATGTGAAGCATAATGTTAATTTCGTAATCAGATATATCACATTCTCATCCAGCTGTTTGTAAGTGTACTTATTCAGCCTGTCTCTTGCTCACTGAAGTGCTAGTATGATTATATCACATTCTCATCCAGCTGTTTGTAAGTGTACTTATTCAGCCTGTCTCCTTGTTTGTTTAGCCTCCTCATTTCTTTTGCATCGGTGCAACCGATCATGATCACCGTTTACTTCTAACACCCATGGATTTGTTTATTTATTTACAGAAGTCCCTAGAAAAGCAAATGTGGAATCTTGTAAGATGAACCACCTAGTGTTCTGTCATGAGTGACGCCCTGGATGGAAACCACCATTACTCAGACAAAAAGAATCGATGCGGTTTGAGGATCATCACTGAGCATCACTGGGTCATCAACGTTAGTCATACCAATCTAGCTGAAGCAACAGCTAGCTATTCCAGAGCCAGCACTCTTAACATCGTCATATCACACAATGCAAAACATGTCTATACAGAGTTACAGACTGATATAGTAGGAGAGTCTAGAGAACAACAAATTCCCTCGTTTTAACAGCTGAATAACTGATCCCATGAAGAATATATGCTTTCTGGTACCTACATCCATCACAGTCCTGTGAATACACGCAAAGAAAAGGCACAAACTTTCTGTCTTTCGCAAGCACAGCTGCACCAATACCGTTATACCGCGCCATCTCTCACTCAATTTAATTCAATTCAATTAACCCGATAAATCTGCGCTCTGCAGCAGCCCCAGGCCCCGGAAAAGCCAAAAATTTCACACCTCCGCTCCATTTCAAAGGACAAATCCACCGTATAATCAACTTAATTCGTCCAAATTTGTCGATCCAAGAAAGGGAAGAACTCATTGCACAATAGAATGTGCAGTACGAGACGGATATATTACCTTGACGGCGATGGTGGGGGTGGGACTCGTACATGAGGGAGTAGTCGGCGAGCACCACCACGTTGGACTGGATCTCCTCAGACACGCACTTGGTCCCCGACTGCGGCAAATCCAGCCACACAGCCTCCGTGCAGAGAGGCGAGACGGCGAACGCCACCGCGAGGGCCAGCGCCAGCGACATTGCCGCCGACGCAGCCATCTCCGCCGATCTCGGGATCTCCGCCTCGCGGGGTCGCCGGGGGCGGCGGTGGCTTCGGGGAGGGAGCTGGAGTAGTGGGGGAGTGATGGCGTGGGTAGGCCGTAGGCGATGGCAAGGGGCTTAGCGGGCTATTTTGGAACTATTTACTTCTGCTGAGGGTTGCACGTGAAGTAGTGTTGTCTTTATTGTGCGATGGGTCTATGGCAAGTGGGTCCGGTGATTACGTGTGCTCTTTTTCCATGTTTAATGTTTGAACTCTTGAAGGGTACTTAGCGCATCTCCAATAGTTATAGCTAGCAACTAACTATAAGACTTCCACATCATCTATATAGTACACACTAAAGCTAGCATTCTAAAGAACTATCTATAAGGATAGCTATTTGATGCTTACATGCACACACAGAATTTATAGAGGATGTCTCGTTTGACGTTATAGACTAGTGCTTAAGGAAGAGCTGGCTCGATTTTTTTGCATACTCTCTTTCCTCCACATAGGATATATGCTGATGTGTACATGCATATAGCTAGCTGACTCAGACCATTGGAGATGCCCTTAATGAGGCGTAGTGGGCTTCTACATAGCCCAACTATTAAGATAGTCTAAGATCAAGTATAATGATATAATATCAATTGTCTATAAATTTTATCATGTAGCATATAAGATGATGTAGAGAAGAGATGGGAGCATAGAAAATTGGGTCGTCTATTATGCAGTAGTCGACTGTAACACAGTAAACAAGACATATTGTCATAGAGAAGCTGTCTATAAAGACATGTAAAAAGATAACCTATTGTATGAACCGTCTTTAGTACTATCTATAGATGACATGGAAATATTATAGACAACAGTTGTCTATACCATTGTATATACTCCAAGGACTCTAACTTTTCTAGAGATATCATTTTCAACAATTTGTCCCTAAAATCATTCATCTAACTATATATTTTTTATTATTTTTACCATAAATTTTCTACCCACATTCCCTCACCATTTGCGATAATTTGCGTGCCTAGATTATCACTTGTACTCTCTCATCCAAATTTATAAGACGTATTTTCTCTTGGCACATAGACCAAGGAGGTAGTGAAAATGACTAGTTACCCCTAATTATTCTCTCTAAGCACTATATTCAATGCATGCATATAGAAAATAGCAAATAAAGCTGTATATTTATTATAAGTATAAAGGAAACATCGCACTAATTTTACATTAGAACACGAAATAAGTCATATATTTATGGACATGACCATTCAAAAAATATGACTTATAAACTTAGATAGAGTGAGTAAGAGATAGCATATTCTCTCTTTAAATCCTCTCTGTTCCAACTAGAATTTTGAGTGATGTGGCAGGTAAGAGATGATTGAGTTAGCTACTATTGACGATACCCTAAGGCTTAATCTGGACAATTTATGTTTTTCTAAAGGGTGCAACCGTGCAAGGTTTCAGCTTGTTACCACAATCATTTTTATAGCTCAACAATCAAAAGATCACCAATCAAAATCCAAAAAATCCACGTATAAACGCAAAAAAGTACCCTATCTGTTTCACTATATTTGTCTATGGTCTCAGATAGAGGTGGGAGTTGGGCCAGGCCATTTCCTGCCAGCCCGAGGCCTGGCCAGCCTGGCACAGCCTAAGCATGGCATGGGCACACCACGTTGCAGGTCGGGTTGTATAAGAAGGAAAAAGAGGAACTCTTGGAGCAATCCTCCTCCAAGGGCAAAAGGATCACCGCTTTCAAGGCCAAGGCAGTATCAAGCGAGAAGTCCGAGATGATGAGGAGGATTCTGAGGAGGAGTTGACACTCCTTGTGAGGAAGATGAAGAAATTTATGAAGAGACGCTCACACCGTAGTGCTAGCCATGAGAAGGGTAAGAAGGGGCACTCCAACGATAACAAGCACTATAGCAACTTTGCTATGTGTGTGATATGAAGGGGCACATTACCTCTCATTGCCCCACCAAGAAGTATGACAAAGGCAAGTTATCCAAGAAGAAGGACTTCAACGGCAAGAAGAAGCTTTTCAAGAAGTTTCACAAGGATAGTAAGAGTGAAACTCATATAGGAGAGTGGAACTCCGATGAGGAGTACACCGACTCCGATGAGAATGAGTCCCTTGGATGACGATGAACCTTCGTATAATGAGCTTATAGACATACTAATAGAATTAAATAAATATCTTAGAAAAGAGAAGTCAAAATTCAAGGTCTTAAAGGAAGAACATCTCTCTCTTAAAGATTCTTATGAGAAGCTAAAGGAAGCTCATGACTTGTTTGTCCAAGGAAATTCAAGCAAAACTTGCACTAGTATTGGAATTACATGTGATATTTTTGATGACATGTCTAGTGTAAAAAATACTAGAACTAGCATCTCTACATCATGTGATGACTTGCTTGCCATGCCATATAGTTCTAATATTGATTCAACTCATGGCAATACTAAATCATATGATGCTAAGCTTATTGTTGAAAATAATGAGCTAAAGGAACAAATGACAAAGCTTAACAAAAGGTTGAAAATGTGCTTCAAAGGTAAATCCACTCTTGACAAGCTATTGAGTGAGCAAAGGTACTCATTCCATAAGGAGGGACTAAGGTATATACCAAAAAAAGGTAAGAAACTGGCAAGTAAGCCCACAACATTTGTGAGGCAAAATGGTAAGTATTGCCAAAAATATTGGAAAATAGGACACATGCAACCAAATTATCCATTGGGTAAGACTCCTTCCAAAAATGATACTATTATTGTTAAATTTGTTGGCACTTTAATTTTGGGTGCTAAAAAGAATACTATTTATTTTCCCAAAGCCTTAATTACTAACCTCCAAGGACACAAACAAATTTGGGTACATAAAAGATTCTAATTTTCTTTTGTAGGTGAACTACAAGACCGGTGGAAGGTATTGGATGCTTGATAGTGAGTGCACTCAACACGTAACTAGATATCGAAAGATGTTTACCACATTTGAGAATGAAAGCAATGAGAAAATCATATTTGAAGACAATAGCAAATGAAAGTTACTTGGCTTGGGTAAAATTTCTATCTCTAATGACCTATTTATTTCTAATATATCTTTTATAGAAACATTAAATTTCAATTTGCTATCCATTGCTCAAATGTGTAATCTTGGTTTAATTTGCTCATTCTCTAAAGATGGAGTAACCATTTCAAAAGAAAAGGAAAATGAACTTGTTTTCAAAGGCTTTAGATTTGGTAATATTTATTTGGTTGATTTCTCCTCTAGTGATTCATGTTTAAAAACTTATTTAATGATAAACACTTTTTTGGGTTGGTTATGGTATAGAAGGCTAGATCATGTGGGTATGATTCAACTTAAAAGGCTTTTCAAACATGAGTTTATAGTTAGCTTGAAAGATGTGAAGTTTGAGAAAAATAGATTATGTAGCGCTTGCCAAGCCAGGAAGAAAGTTATAAATTCTCGTCATTTCAAGAATATCATGTCAACTTCTAGGCCATTAGAGCTCTTATATATGGTTTTATTTGGGTTAACAACCTATAAGAGCATTGGGGGCAATAGCTATTGTCTAATTATTGTAGTTGATTACTCTAGATATATACATGTGTATTCTTCTTAAATGACAAGGGCGAAGCCTCATGGATTTTCAAAAATTTTGCAAAAAGGGTCCAAAATGAATTTGATTTCAAAATAAAGAAAATCCGTAGCAATAATTGTTCTAAGTTCAAAAATATTAAAATTGAAGATTTTTGTGATAAATTTGGAATAAAGTATGAGCTTTCCACTACCTACACTCCAATGTAAAATAGAGTTGTAGAAAGGAAAAATCAAACATTAATTAAAATGGATAGGACAGTACTTCATGAATATAATACTTTCGATAATTTTTGGGTGGAAACTATTAACACCGCTTGTCATATCATAAATCACTTTTATTTGCATCGTTTTTTGAAAAAGACTTCTTATGATCTTATAATTGGAAGAAAACTAAACATTTTCTACTTTGGAGTATTTGGTTGCAAATGCTATATCTTAAGAAAGAGAGTTTATCTTTCTAAATTTCAAATTCAATGTGATGAAGGTTTCTTACTTGATTATTCTTCTGATTGTAAAGCTTATAGAGTCTTCATCAAAAATTTCTATCTAGTTGAAGAATCATGTAATGTTCAATTTGATGAAATTAATGAATCTCAAGAAGAGAAAGAAAATTTAGATGATCTAGACGATGAAGGCCTAAGGCGAGAAATGTAGAACATACAATTGGTGATATCACGTTAAAGGAGGATCCAAATATATCTCCATTATCAAAACAAGTTGAAACTCCAACTTCTTTCACAACAAGCAACATTCAAGTTATAGATGTGAAAGAAAAGAAGGAACAACCTCTACCACCGTAGATCCATAACGCAATCGCCAAAGATCATCCAATAGATCAAATATTGAGTGACGTGAGTAAAAGTGTACAAACTAGATCTGGAGCAACTTTTTATGAACATTACTCTTTTGTGTCTTCTCTTGAGCTAAAAATTGTAGATGAAACGCTAGATGATCCGGATGGGATGAATTCAATGCATGAAGAACTTAAAATTTTCACCCGAAATGATGTTTGGATATTAGTGAAAAGACCCAAGAAGCACAATGTGATTGGCACAAAATGGGTCATCCGCAATAAGCAAGATGAAAATAGAGTTGTGGTAAGAAACAAGGTAAGGTTAGTTGCTACAGGTTATACTCAAGTTGAGGTTATGGATTATAATGAAACATTGCACCCGTAGCTAGATTTGAGTCAATTCGCATATTACTTGCCTTTACTTCAAGTTTCGATATTAAGCTATTTCAAATGGATGTTAAGACTGCTTTCTTAAATGGCAAAATATCAGAACTTGTACATGTTGAACAACCTCCCAATTTTAAAAATCCTAAAAATTTAAATCATGTATATAAACTCTCTAAGGCACTATATGGCTTAAAACAAGCTCCTAGAGCATGGTATGAATGCCTTCGAGATTTTCTACTCTCAAAAGTATTTAAAATTGGGAAGGTTGATACAACATTATTTACAAAAAAATATTGATGATAATTTCTTTGTATGCCAAATTTATATTGATGATATCATATTTGGTTCTACTAATCAAGATTTTTGCAAGAAATTTGATGATATGATGTCTAAAGAATTTGAGATGTTCATGATAGGTGAATTGAGCTATTTCCTTATACTGCAAATCAAACAACTCGAGAATGAGACCTTCATAAGCCAAACAAAGTACGTAAGAGACTTATCCAAGAAGTTTGGCATGAAGAATGCAAAACCCATCAAAACCCTTATGGTGACAAACGGGCATCTTGATCTCAATGAAGAGGTAAACCATTAGATTTAAATCTTCATAGATCCATAATTAGTAGTTTGTTTTATCTTACCACATCTAGACCTGATATCATGTTTAGTGTTTATATGTGTGCACTATTTCAAGCATCTTTAAAAAAGTGTCATGTAACGGCTATAAAGAGAATTCTAAAATATTTAAAGCATTCCTCTAGCATAGGGCTTCAGTATTCTAAAGGTGTCAAATTTGATTTAATTGGATATTCGGATTTCAATTATGTGGGTTGTAAAATGGATAGAAAGAACACCTTGGAAAGTTGTCAATTGCTAGAAAAGTCTTTAATTTCATGGTCTTCCAGGAAACAAAATTTCATAGTACTTTCCATTATCGAAGCTGAATATGTTTCTGTGGGTAGTTGTTGTGGAATTAAATTTGACAAATGCCTCTTTTGTGTGATAATAATAGTGCGGTGAAAATAGACAATAACCCGGTCCAAGACTCAAAAACCAAGCATATAGACATACACCACTATTTGTTGAGAGATCATATGGGCAATGGAGATATTACAATTAGCCACATCCGGACCGAAACTAATTAGCAAATATTTTCACCAAACCCTTAGATAAAAGTCGCTTTTGCAAGTTGAGGAGTGAACTAAATATCATAGATTACTCAAATATTGCTCGAACACATGCCTCATGCTTTAATTTCATGCTCATTTGGTATTGTTTGAAACATTTTTGAAATGTATTTTCATTTATTTTTGCTCAAGTCTTTATGTTCATAAAATATTATGTTCCAATGTTTTCTTTAGTTTTCTTAATGTATAATGATCCTGAATAGTCTTTATTTGAGTGCAAAACCAGGGATCATCTGCATAATTCTTAGATCTAAGTTCAGTTCCCTGGAAGTTCCAGAAAAATTGGAACTATCACTGTGTTTCTTGTAGTACTTCTGCTTTCCGAAACTACTAGCGATGGAAGAATGGTACTACCGCGTTTGTTTTGAAACAAACATGGTCAGAGCCTGCATGGTCAAAGACTTACGTGGTCGAAAACATGGTTGTACCGAGTGGTCGAAAACGTGATCAAAGATGTGGTCAGAAACGTGGTCGAACTAATGTGGTCGAAAATGTGGTCAAAGACATGGTCAAAAATGTGTCGAAGATGTGGTCAAAAACATGGTCGGAAATACGGTCGATAACATGGTCGGAGAACCATAGTGGTCGAAAATGACTAGTGCAATCGAACTCGACCAAATGTGGTCAAAAATGATTTGTGTGGTCGTATGAGACAGCGAAGTCGGACTCTAAAGTGGTCAAAAACCAATGAGTTATCCGAACAAAAGATGCAAACCTCATTAACTGGAAAGATACCAAAACTAATATTTACTCGTAACAACATGGCCAAGTTCAGTGACAACAATGGGAAATTTGGTATTCCAGTTGGGTGACAAAGTGTCAAGCACTCAAGGATATGGTAGATTTTCATACATTTCTCCTACTCTTCTTTGCAGAATAAAGGGTCTGTTTGGTTGATAGAATCCTCTAAATATTATCAATAATCTTTTCAGCAATTCTTGGATCACCTTATTTGATAAAACAACCAGTAGTCTAAATCATGATCTAAGGTTACCTTCAAAATTAGATTACCATCAATTTCAAGAATCTATAGACCTGGCCAAATAGGCCAGGCCAACCTTGCCACCCTGAGGCACGATACTATTGGCTCGGCCCAGACATAGCATGGCACGAATGGTAAATGGGCCACACCGACTTGCCCTAACCAGGCGTGCCTGCTTGGGCCAGCCCAACACGACATGCACAGTACCGTGCCGAGGCCCAGCTCGAGACGCCATTTACCCCTTAGTGCAGTAAATTGTTTTTAGTTGATAATAAAATTATTTTCATTAAGATTACTGCACTCTTCTGGGTGCGGATATGTAACTTGGTAGTAAAATTATTTGCAATTAATAATAAAAATACTTATGGCTGATAGTAAAAATATTTGCGACTAGCAGTAAAATTACTTGTAACTAGCAGCAAAATTATTTATGATTGACAATAAAATTACTTATGACTGGTAATAAGCTTACTGCTGTGTTCAATGGGCCATCGGTGGCCCGTTGGGCTAGCGTGCCGAGGCCTGCTCGGCACAGCCCGACCCCTCTCCGTGTCGTGCCTGGGTTGAAGGGCAGGCCGTGGGCCAGCACGGCATGACACGGTAACTTATTCGGGCTAGCCGTGCTAGGCCTAATCGGGTCGTGCCCAATCCGGCCTACGTCATGCTGTGCTAGGCGGCCCATTTGGCAAGGTATGGGAATTTGTTTCTAGTAGAAAAGTATGTCTATCTTAGATTAATAAGGGAAAGAAATCTTTGTTGTTGCGCTTTTTATCATTTGCTTTAATTTTTCATGGACAAATTTTAAACTTTGAGAATTCAAAAACTAAATTATTATTTAAATAATATTTTAATATCTGAATTATTATTTTTAAAATATGAATTTTGAAATCTGATTTTCCAAATTTTAAATTAAAAATAATTTTTAAAATATTTCAAAGTTTGTATTTAGAAAATCCAATTTTTGGAAATTTTGAATATGAAAATTTCAAATTTCTAATCTTAGATTTTGAAATATCAAATTCAAAGAATTTATTTTAAAATTTTTGAATTTTGAAATATAAAATTTGAATGTTTCAAGTTTTGAATTTCAAAAATTGAAATCCCTAGAATTCAAATTCCAAAAATCAAAGCTGAAATTTTTTAATTTCATAAATCCAAGATTTGAACTTTTGAATATTAAAAATTGAATTTTAAGTTCTTTGAATTCAAATTTTAAAATGCGGAATTTCAATTTTAGTTTAAAATATATGAGCTTGAACCTTAAAGCTTAAAACTTTGAATCATGTAATTTAAATTTGTGGAGTTGTAGATTTGAGTAATGAAATATTTGAACTATTATAAGAACTAATTTTTATAGATTTCTTCGAACCAACCAAACGTTAGAATCTTAAATTAATGATAATGTCTTTACCAATAATCAGATTGATGAGAATATTACATCACAGGAGAACTAGAGGCTATGCATACGGAAGGCACCCACTTCATTCCTCTTCAAAAGAGATTCTAAATATCTTCACACAAAAACACATAAAAGATGTGTGAACTTGATTGCTGCTCCGAAGATCCGGGGGATTAATATTGCTGCAAGTGAGTTGTGATTGATCCGGGGGATTAATATTCCGGGGGATGGAATATACGCGTGTACACCCAACGCACTTTGCCCAAGGAAGATAGATGTGGGCTTACGTCGTCATGTCCAAGTCGTGAAATCATGATGCCCAATCCAAACTTTGTTAATTCTTTGCAAGCCATATGTCAAAAGAATAGTCTTCATTCTTTAAGTAAGGAATAAGCAACATGGATGCATTGTTTGGTCCTGACTAGCTACGTTTGCTTGTTTGATTCTCATAGAGATTAAGGTAAGAGTGCAAGAGTTGAAAGAAGTTGACTGTTTAAGATATGAGCCTATTTATGACAGGAGGAACTAGCTGGGATTTTTTCAACAGACACACTTTCAGGACATGGAGTTGCCGAGAGAGAGAGAGAGAGAGAGAGAGAGAGATGAGATGAGAAGAATGTTTTAACCCTATCGTTAAATCGATCGGTGTCATCAACCACCAGGTTAGCTAAAGACACAAAAATGCAGCAGAGAAAAGCAAAAGGCAGATATGACGTGCAAGCATCGATCGATTAGTGCATGACTCTCAAAGACAGCACACATTTGGATTAATTAACTTGTCACAATTAAAGCAAGTTAATCAGTGAAGGCACCAAGAATGAAAAGGGGACCAGACGAAGATGGCATATCATCCTGATCAGGCGATCACATTAAGCAAAGGCAGGGCATTCATAGGCAATATACTCCTTGTCCTGTAATATAAGTCCGATCTCACATATACATAAAAGTTATATTATTTAAGTAATATTTAACAAAATTAGATCATATTTATCTTTAATAGAAAGAGTAATACTATGACTATCTAATAGGAGTAACTATAGTTTAATTCTATTAAATATTATTTAAATAATATGATTTCTAAGTATACATGGTGGAATTATATCGTGGGACGGAGAGAGTAGTTAAGTCAATTAATTTCAGCTCTACATAGGCAGAGCACATATATTAATTAAGCAAGCAAGCACTCCGGGCAACGTTATGGTCTTATCCATTACATTAGCTAAAAATCTAGCCTCGCTCACTCTTGATCTAACCAGAATTTTATGAGAAATTAACAAAAAGGAGGAAAATATTGCATCACACGCTCCATCGATCGACCACACAACCAGAATGCACGTCTAGAATAGACGGACGTGTAGCGGTATTCCTTGATTAGTAGTGGCCATTGGCCGCCGGCGTCTCGACGTTGAAGACATGGCCGCCGTTGCCGAGCTCGTGCTCGTGCTTGCCGTGGCCGCTGCCGTTGGGCACCGAGGTTAACGGCAGCTCGGTTGCGCCCTTGTTGCTGCCTGCAGTGACGTCGGAGACTTGGGTGATGTGGTCCTTGCTCTTGCCCCAGATGAGCGCGTAGAGGCCTACCACGATGATCACTGCACCAATCACACTGAAAGAAAGAAAAGCGATGGTGGCGTTAGTACTACTCCATGCTTCATTTAACTTTACTCCTTCAGTCCCGTAATGCAAGTATATATTTAGAGAGCACATTATCCTAATAATCTTTAATAAAACTAGACTAATCTTATTAGATAGACATAATACTATTTTTTCTATTAGAGATAAACATAATCTAATTTTGTTAAGTATTATTTAAATAATGTACCTTCTAGGCAAATCGTATCGAACTTATATTATTGGACAGATATAGTACTACATACCAACTTAATTGTCTAAATTTATGGATATACTATAAAGGTATACATGGGTACGTTGTACGTACCTTCCAAGAGTGATCTCCTCCCTCAGTATGATGGAGCCCATGATGGCGGTTATGATCATGCAGAGGGGGTTGAAGGCTGTGACGAAGACGGGGCCCCTTTGCCTTGACACGAGACCTTGCACGTAGTAAGCCACGCCGGAGCACACTATACCCTGCAATGTATCATCCGTGCACATATGGTGTAAGTGACTGACAGTGCCGTTGCTAGAAACGAAGACGATCAGAGCTAATGTAATGAACTCACCGCGTAGACGGCGGTGAAGAGGCGGGTGTCGAAGCCGATGAGCCAGGCCTTGGTGTTGGCGCGCTCCGCGACGAGGGCGACGGCGCCGCTCATCAGCGAGCCCATCAGGCAGATGAGCGCCGTCAGCGACAGCTCCGCGGGGTAGCTCTTCAGGGTGTTGGACTGGAGCACGAAGAATCCGGACCAGACGAAGCAGGCGCCGATGACCATGATGGTGCCGCTGAGCCAGCCGCCAGTCTGGCCGCCGGCGCCGCCGCTCTCGTGGTGATGCCCCTTGGTCCATGGGAACTGCACCACGGGGCCGTGGTACAGTATCATCAGCACCGCACCGGCGACGGTGCAGACCGTGCCGACGATCTTCCCCTGGCTGTGCAGGCTCCTCAGCCTCACCTTCTCCATCCTCAGGATGAGGGCCATGACGAAGGTGACGGCGGGGAGGATGTTGATGAGCGCGGATGCGAAGCCGGCGGAGGTCAGCTTGGCCCCCATGTAGTACAGGTTCTGGTCAAGCACAGGTCTGAGATGCAAAACACACGTGCATGCATGTCAGTATCAATTGTCATGCGTATATGTGCGATTAATCGTACGTACTCAAGTAAGGCGAGCCCCATTATCTTCAAGAAGATGGTGATGCTCATCTTTGGCCTCACTCGCCTGTACATGTCACGTTGGAGCAAATATATATACATATACATACAGTTAGTTCAGGTCAGTCATGAAAACTACCGATCGAGATTTATTCATCACACATGCATGCATGCATGTCATGCATCATTGACTAGTAATACTGCCTCTTTATTTCCACTAATGGCCAATCAGGGCATACTACTACTACTACTACTAGTGGAGTTCGTTGAAGTGTGTTTACACGCACGTAAACGCTTCCTTGGGTTGACGGTAACACGGTATATTATAGTTACGTGTCGTGTTCTACTACTAACTGCTGTTGCTCTCATATAGTCATATGGGATATATAGATTCTGCGGTATGTATATACGCTGATTTAACGCGTGACAGGGAAAGCTGCGAAGGAATATATACGCTTTTCGTTTAGCATGCAGGTACCAAATAGAATTGACAGGCTACTTTTCTGGATTAGCTAGAGGATCTGCAGGTGCTGGTTGTGGAGCATGTACGTACCATCTAAAAGGGACTAAATTCGTAGCTCTGTGGATTATCAAGACAAAATGAATGAATTGAACATTGTACATATTTCGACCATCCTTTTTGTGATAAAACATGAATGCATGTCCATGCATGATCAGAATTTCTCCATCTACTTTGATCACTTGCATGTCGCATCCTAGCTAGGTCTTACTCTTATAGGATTATTTTCTCATGAAGACTGAAGGCATGCGTGTGCGTTACTTCTTCAACCATAACATCTAGCATTCGACATTAACGACATGCATGCGCAGTTACACACACACACACTCGTTCTCATGCACGCGAGCGAGTCCAGGGAGCACTTATCCGGCACTACACGACGTACGGATAAGGAAGCAAAACATCTAGAACAGAGTGGTGAGAGAAGAGGACAGCGGTTAAATTACCTCTCGAACCAGAGAGCTAAGGGCGCCATGACGGCGGTGGCGACGAGGTTACGGTACACGACGAGCACGAAGTGGCTCATCCCGTGCTTCAGCGAGGCCACGGCAAGCACGTACATCCCGGCGAACCCTACCTGCAGCAGGATCATCGCCAGGTACGGCTTCACATCGTTCAGAACTTTCCCCACACCCATTCTCGACGGTGATCTCTTACGTACGCACACACTAGCTTCCTCCTCAGTTAAACAATTCCAAGTCTTTTTCTCTCTCTCTTGTATCTAGCTGGAGCTCTAATCTTCACTACGCAAGCTGACTGTGAGGACGCAATGACCTCAGACCGAGCCGCTTATATAGCCGCGCGCGCGCTCCATCGCCGCTGTGCTGTGCAGTACAGCGAACTAGCGAAGTGTGTGGTTATCGAAATTGGATTAGTCGTCCGTCCATCGAGATGCCAAGTGTGGTCATCGATGGATCCGAGTCATGCAGGCACCCGGACGTCTGCCTGTGTTGCAGTGCTGTACGTTCCATTCCTTGTTTAATATTCCACTTCCGGCCAAAGGAGAAGTCTCTCTCTCTCTCATCCCCTTGTATCTTTTTCTTCTGCTTTCCCCGGAAAATGCAGGGAGCACGTCCTAGACTATGGGTTTAGATATCTTTTCAGCCACTTGAAGAGAAAACTTGCGGCAGGAATCATCAGAGAGCCGTCCAAGTAAAGGTTTGTGGGAGTTAGCTGGACCTGGGCTTTTACTTACCCCAAGCTAGTGGTTGTGTTCCGACGACAATTGATGTGCATGCATGCATGGTGTCTAGACAAGATAGGGAGAGTACTATCAGGATCAGCTGATTAGATTTGGCATCGATACTAGGCTGCTAGGCTGAATGTTCTTCAGGTTAATTGTAAAGCTGAAGGTTCTCCTGAAAAAGCCCTGAACCAATATCTTCTTTCTGCTAATTCAAAAAATGTATAATATGCTAGGACTTGATCGAGAGTTGTGGCAATATCATATAAAACATCGACTGATAAGTAGGTCGATCAGGACATACATGTGTACGTGGAATTCGTAGGGGAACCTGTCCATGATAAGTGAAATTTTGATTTAAAAACGACCACATCAGAACAGCTTAGTTTTGCACCCTTAGGGCCAGTTTGGATGTGTGGCATGGGAGGATTAGTTAGGCTAAATTAATCCCAAAGAGAGAAAAAAAAATCAGATTTAGCACCTATCGATCGTATTGCATTGAATAGTTTTAACCGCTGAGTTACCCTCGTAGGGGATCTAAAAACCGCTAATTAAGCTGCACCTTGTTTCAACAAGTGCAGTAACCTATCCAAGGTTAGGGAAAACGCACATCTTTAATAATCACGCAACTCCGACACTCGGAGGAATGCAAACATCATTCAGGGACCTCCTTCCTTCTCTCTCTCTCTCTCTCTCTCTCTCTCTCTCTCTCTCTCTCTCTCTCTCTGACTCTGACCAAAGATATCAGCAATTAGGGTTAAGAGTGCATCGCAAAGTGCTGCTTTTTTCTCACAAAAATGAGCATGAGAGGGGCATGCACCTAATGGATGCAATCAGGGCGCCTCTCCGCGAAGTGCATGCTGATGCGCCGAGTGCTCCCATGCTGGCATGGTGCGCTCCTGTTAGGATTTGCAATTTTGCATCCATCGCCAGGCCTCGCCCCCACAGAAAACACTTAGCTTTGCTTCTCTCCAACTCCATCCCTGAAAAGTAACCTTGTTATTTACCTTGATCGTATCAAAATGTAGCCTCCGGTTTGGTAAATACCAATGAGGAATGAGTAAATGATAGCAAGAGAACGGAGTGTGTTTGGGCTGACACGAATAGTGGTCTCCACTACGAGCCATGTATATCTGCTCAAAAAGCAAGGCACGCACAAAGGATATTTCGGTCATGCCGCCCTCGCGGCTGCGGTTCTTTACTTCATTCTTTCGCAGGTTAGACAGGCCTACTGGTTGACAGGCACAAGTCAAGAGGGATTTGTATACAGATAGATCATGCGGTGGTCGTGGATATGTTGATGATGAATAATTGATATTTAGTTTTATTGAAATTGTATTCGTTAAAGTTCGGGTCGATGTATTTCTATGCTTGAGTTTTCAGGATGGCAAAACGACCATATCTGGCTTCGACCACGGATAGAAGTCCGATTGGTCTTGTAATGGATGATCCGATCGGCAGGTTCAAACAATAGATTTCGACTACAGCTAGCTTCGACCATGTATGACTTCAACCACATTTGACTTCGATCATGTCAGATTTCAACTACGTTTGATTTCGATCACGTCCAACTTCGACCATATCCAACTTCGACCACGACTGACTTCAACTACATTTGGCTTCAACCACGGCAGGTAATCATAGATTTCGATCTCGAACAGTGAACCGGTCGTAAGCAACATTTAATCGGTCATAAACGACAGTGAACCAGACTTTGCTACAGTAACTGGTCGATGGTTATAGCTATAGTATCTGATCGATACTTAATAGTCGTAGACTTTACTGGTCCGTACTTGATAGTTGTGGACTTTACTGGTCAGTACTCGATAGTCAAAAACTTTGTGATCGGTACTCACAGACTTTGCGGTCTGCTTTCGTTGTCTTAGAATTTTTGATCAATTATCGTAGACCTCGTGATCGGTAGTCGAAGGCTTTTGTGATTGGTTGCCGTAGGCTTCACAGTTGGTACTCGTAGACTTCATGGTCGATACGAGTGTTTTAATTCTTGTGATCTTCGAGTACCTCAAGTACTCATGTTAGATCAGTGGTTGACTGATTTAGTCATAGCGGTTGTCGATGATATTTGGAACTTGGTGATCGATGATGTAGTAATTGGTTGGTAGTCGTAATTGTAGCGATCGGTACTCAGTAGTTGGTACTCGATGGTTCTGGTCAGTAGCGATACTTGGTTTTTCTGAGTGTTTTGCGTAAGACGATGGTAATTGCCGAGTACTTATTGTTTTCAAGTACTCATTGAGCTAGCGGTCATATTGGTTAATCTAAGGCCGATTTCTCGGTAGCGATGTGATTTGTGGTCATGGATGACCTAGTTAGTGTTGATGGTTGGTTGAGGTTGTGATTATACGTGTGTGTGTGTGTGTGCTGATGATGGTCAAGTTGAGAAGAACTTATGTCTGGAAAATATTTCTTTGGTCTTTGCATATGTAGGTGAGCATGGAGGCGATCATGGTCGGTGACAAGGAGGATCGGGACTAGGATGAGGAGATCCGAGGTCTAGATGGTTGAGGATGTCATGCAAGATGGTCAGGCTAACGCTAGAGTACGTGGAGATCAAATGTGGTGATACGTAGAGAAGCTATGGGCGATACGGTCCTAGAGGCTTTGACACTGAAGTTGATGAGGCGTGATGAAGATATGGGAGTTGTGATCCTAGAGGCTCCATCACGTGTTGTGTCAGGAGTTGTGGATGGAGTCCATAACTAAGAAGAATGAGAGTTTGAATAAAACTGTGTTTGAAAGGGTTTGGATCCCTTTTGAGGAAGAGATAGGATTTCATGTTCGTGTTTGAATCGAATATGGTTTAGGGCTCTAGCATATAAAAGCATGTAGAGGCTAAGGGTTTTAGCTACGGTTTTTGAGGAAGCCTTTTGTGCTAGGGTTTTTGGAGTGCTTGTGAGAGCGCTTTGTAAATCAACAAAAATTCAGCAATAAAGAATATTTTGAATTAATCTAGTTCATGATGTGTTGAAGATTTTTGGGGATTGCTGTCGCGATGGAAGGGTTCGACTACATGCAAAGGTGATCGAGAGGCTCTACTTCTGAATTAACATTTTTGAGTATGTTCAATCTAGCCGAAGATTGGAGCTGAGCGATCTGGCGAGCGGCTGAGCATCGAGTAGTCGATCGAGCTGTTAAAACCTTCATCGACTACTTGAAGATTTAAAAAAGCAGAGACAATCATTCACCCCCTCTGATTATGCCATACGATACTACAAGTGGTATCAGAGCCAAGTTGCAATGGTGTCAGATTGGGATCAGTTCTCTGGTAAGCCACCGTTTTTCGATGGAACAGATTATCTCTACTGGAAAACATACATGGAGGTCTTTCTACAAGCGCAAGGTAATGCTATTTGGTAAAAAAGTTGAAAATTCATATAAAGTACCTTCTGTCATTACCACTGAAAACCATGCAAGTGTAGAAGCTAATGCTAAGGCTAGAAATATTTTTATTGCAAGGTTTAAGTAGAAACGAGTTTGTCAGAATTGCTCATATTAAATCTACAAATAAAATTTTGACTACTCTAGCTGATTACCATGAAGGATCAAAGTCTGTTAAAGGTATGCATCGGAATCAATTCAAAAAGGAGTATTCTAAATTTGAGATGAAACCTAGAGAATCAGTAGATGCTCTTTTCGATCACTTCAATAACATTATTAGTGATTTGTAATTTGTTGGTGTCACATATACTGATTCTAACAATGCTCGACAATTTTTGAATTTTCTGGATATGTCTGTTTGGAATATTTTAGTCAGTACCATCAATCATTATATTAGCATAGAAACATTTACCTTGAATGATGTTTATTCTAAGATGAAAACACATGAGGTTGATGTTTTGGTTAGGATAAACAAGTCTAATTCTTTGCGCTTAGTGACTAACTAAGCTGATAGTTCATCTAGTTCTTCTAATGCTTCTTTGTCTACTTTGTGCACGATTTCAGATGAATAGTTGGAGGAGATACCAGAAGAACATGTTGTACTTCTCTCCAACAGGGTGACAAAGGTAATTAATAACGTCAGAATGAGGCAGAGAGGAGGTCTTGTCAGATACTATAAATGTGGTGAACTTAATCATATTAAGTTTAACTATCCCAAATTAAAGAGCAAAGAGGTTGATGACAACAAGGAACCAACTTGTCGACTGTAGTTCAAGACTGCCTAAAACAAGAAGCACAACTATCGCAAGGCGGTCAACAAAGTACTTTTAGCACTAAGGAGATTGATTTGAGCGATGTTGATTCTGCAAGTGATGGGAGGATAGTGGCAAGAAGGTAAAGGAGACGGACTTCACAGGAATGTGCTTTATGGTAAATAGTGAGGAATTCGATAATGATGATCTCTACAGCGATCCTGATGAGGTAAAATCTTCTTATACCAATTTATCTCGTGTTATGCTTAGATTAACAGAAGAGCTCAAGAAGTATGGAAAAAAATAAAAATCTTGATCTTGTGGTTGAGAACTTAATTGTAAAATTCATAGACTTAGTTTCTCTTCTTGATGATGAATCATGTGAGCCTTGTCAAGTTTTACTTCAGAGTTGGAGTCTGCTAGAAAAATTAATGCATCAACCTTGGTTCAATTTGGTGATACAACCGCTAGACATGATGAATTAAAATTGGCACATAATCCTTGCGGTGAAAAGTTAAAACTTGCATATGATGAAATTGAAAAGTTCAAGTCTAGTTCTTCTGCTTAATTCAAAGCTTACTCTAAGTGTGATTTTTTTAGGCTAGGATTAATTCATCTCAGGAGTCAATTCAACAAATGTTTTATCATGAGATTATTTCTTGCTCTAGTTATCCTAAACTTAACACTGAAATAGAGGTTTTGACTAAACAACTTAATGATTTTGCTGAAAAGGAGAAATTAGTTTAGTCTAGTGCTTCACACTATCTAAAGAAAATGAGAACCTTAAGAACACTTTATAGAGTTTTCTTTTGGCAAGAAGAATTTAAATATGATCATAGATAAATTGAAAACTAGTGTGAATATTCATGGTCTAGGATTTAATTTTATTGAGCATGCTAAGAATAATCCTCCTAAAATGGTCAAGGTAATCGAACTACGAAAATTTGAAGTAGAATTGAAACTAAAACAAGTTATTTTTAGATCTGCTGGTTTTGCAAATGAATACGCTACCAACTAAGTGCTGTTAAGTCGGTTGATACGATCACTCATCAAGTCAAGTATCAATGCACTCATTGTGGTAAAACCGACCACTAGGTTCAATTCTGCTTTAGAAAAGTAAAGAAAGACAAGAAAGACAAGGTAAAGAAGCGTGTTCGACTAGGTACTCCCTGTGGTCGAATTAGTGTGGCTGGACCAGGTGCTCGACCAGTTGATTCTCGCGGTCGAACCAGCTTCACAAGAGTTTTTTGACTAGTTTTTTTACTCGGTTGGACCAGTCAATGGTCAGACCATTGATACGTAGTCAGTCAGATCGCTCTCGACCAGCATCATCCATGTGACCCGACCGATCAACGATCAGACCAAGTCTTCGAAGGAGGTCAGACCGCCAAGTGGTCGAACCAGTTGTTCATCGACTATTTGGTTGAAACATGACGAATTCTAATACTTCACTTAAATCTTTATCAGTGCATGCTTTTGCTCTTGTTCATCGAGTATCTCAGTACTAGATGTCTAAATCTCTATTGTCTAACCCCAATACTAAGATACTGATTATTGTTCGTGCTCTGTAGGCTCGTCGCAAAAGGAAGGAGAATATATGGCTCATTGACTCTGGTTGCTCTCACCACATGACTGAAGATTTACGATGGTTCTCCTCCCTCACTCATGCCCCAGTGATGAGATGATCACTTTTGGGGACAGCTCTCAAAGATGAATTTTGGTTAAAGGCACTGTGCACATCAATGACAAGTTTATCTTAAAGGACGGTGCTCTTGTCAGTAAATTGAGCTATAACCTACTTTCAGTTTGATAGTTGGTAGACGATAATCTTGAGGTGAACTTTAAAAAGCATTCATCCTGTACCTTAAATTCATCTGGTGATCTTGTTTGCAAAATAAGTCGAGTTAGTCGCTTGTTTAAGGGTTATTTTTCATATTCAACATCTTCTAATCTTAGGTGTCTTATTTCATCAGACTCTAAGGATTTGTTCTTCTGGCACAGTAGATTAGGTCACATTTACTTTGATCATCTAGCTCGGCTTAGTAATATGAATCTGGTTAGAGGAATTCCTAGTCTTAAGATTAAAAAGTCAATAGATCTAGTTTATTCACCTTGTTGATATGGTAAGATGGTCGCATCGTCTCATCCCCCACTCACACTTGTGATGATTGATTCTCCTGGACAATTATTGCACATGGACATTGTAGGTCCTTCTAGGGTTTAGTCTGTTGGAGGTAAATGGTATGTTCTTATTATTGTTGGCGATTACTAGGGCTGTAAATCGAGTGCGCTTGGCCTTATAGGCTCGAACTCGGTAGAAGCTCAAGCCGAGCTCAAGTTGGTGTTCGAGGCTGGACCTAGGCTTGAACTCGGCTCGACCTAAGCTCGAGTAGGCTCGAGCTCGGCTCGTTGAAGTTCGACAACAATTAAAATAATTTATTATGTACTATTTTTCAATAATAAGAAAATTTAAGTTCGAGCTCAGCTCTAGTAAGCTTGATAACAATCAAAATAATTCGGACATGCATTAATTTTCAACAATAAGGAAAGCTCGAGTTCGGCTCGAGTAAGCTTGGTAAAAGTTAATATGTATCACTATTTAAGCTTGAATCGAGGCTCGCGAATTATTCGAGCTTGGCTTGATGAAGCTCGTGAGCTTGAGATCAAGCTCAACTCATTTAAAGTTCGAGCCGAGCTCAAATCGAGCCTAGAATGAGCCGAACTCAAGTAGCTCGCGAGCTTTGAGCTTTTTTATGGCCTTAGCGATTACTCTAGATATTATTGGTGCATTTTATGGCTTCTAAGGATGAAGCTTTCGGTCACTTTCGAGAGTTAGCTCTTAGACTTACTAATGAACTTACAGGAGCATTTAAAGCAATTAGAAGTGATAATGGAATTGAATTCAAAAACACATCATTTACTTCCTTTTGTGCTGAAAAAGGTTTAGGCCATCAATTTTTGTTAGCTCGAGTGTTCTACAGAACGGTGGTCGAACACAAGAATAGAAGTTTGGTCGAGATAGCTAGAACTATGCTAAATGAACATCAAATGGATGTCGATGTTTGGCCGTTCCTATGAGCTTCATTTTGGCCGTTCTCCTAATATTTCTCACTTTACGATGTTTGGATGTCGATGCTTCATCTTTAAACATGGCAATCTTGATAAATTTGAATCTAGATCTTCATATGACATGTTTCTTGGGTATGCAGTTCATATTCGGGGTTATCGGGTATTCAACTAGAAACTAACAAAATCGTTGAGACCTACGAGGTCACTTTTGATGAGGCTAGACCTCATACTAGACCTGACAATGCAGATATACAGGCCTCTGATGCACTCGATGACATCTTCTATGACTCCAACGACGACAACAGAGAGTCCTCGAGCTACACTGCGACACCCATGACAACCTCTGTGACTCCTATGACTACAACTACTAGGACTGCACCTTCGGCCACAGTTGCTACAACCACTCCTACGATCACAGCTACTAAGACTGGCAGACTGCACCTTCGACAATAGTCACTACGATTACTCCTACGACTACAACTGTTGTGACTGCACCTATATTTAGTACGACGGTTGCTACTACTACTTCAACGACCACATCTACGACTACTCTGCAAGCTTTTTTGCACATTCAATGACATCATCCCCCAGAACAAATGATTAGTGAGTTAAATGAGAGAGTTCTTTATAGCAGGTATAACTCCAATGCCTCATACACTCATTCTGCTTTCATCTCCTCTATTGAACTCTAATATGTAAGTTATGCTTTATCTAATAAGTCTTGGATTAATGCCATGTATAAGGAATTAGAAAACTTTGAGCATAATAAAGTCTGGACCCTAGTCTCACCTCCACATGGTCATAATATTATTAGAACTAAATGGGTTTTTAATATTAAACAGAGTAGGGATCGTGTTGTTATTCAAAATAAGGCTAGACTTATTGGCCAAGGATTTATCCAGGTAGAGAGTCTTGATTTTTATGAAACATTTGCTTCTGTTACTTAATTAGAAGCCATTAGAATTTTGTTAGCATTTGCTGCTTCAAAGGGTTTTAGACTACATCAAATGGATGTGAAAAATGCTTTTCTTAATAGCTATATCGAGGAGAAAGTTTATGTAAGACAATCACTTGGCTTTGAGAATTCTAAATTTCCTAATCATGTCTACAAATTCTCCAAAACCTTATATGGTCTAAAACAAGCACCCAGAGCATGGTATGATAAGCTTAAATCATATTTGCTAAAAAAAATAACTTTCAAATAGGCAAGATAGATAAGACTTTGTTTACTTTCAAGTATGGCAATGATCTTTTACTCGTTCAAATTTATGTGGATGATATCATCTTTGATGGTTCATCTCATGTTCTTGTTTCTAATTTTTCAGATACTATGAGCAGGGAATTCGAGATGAGCATTATGGGAGAGCTTGCACTCTTCATAGGCTTTCAGATCAAGCAATCAAAATTGGGTACTTTTGTTCATAAGACTAAATACACCAAAGATCTACTTCTTCACTTTGATATGGGGACAGTCAAACCAATTTTCACACCTATGGAATCTATGGTTGTGCTGGATCTTGACGAAGATGGTGAGCTTGTTGATCAAAAGGAATATTGAAGCATAATTGGATCTCTTTTGTATCTTACCGCTTCAACGCCAGACATACACTTTGCTATGTGTTTGTGTGCTCGCTTTCATGCTTCCCCACGTGTTTCACATCGTCAAGCGATAAAGCACATTTTCAGGTATCTTCGGTTAACTTTAGAATTTGGTCCCGACCCAGGAACTGAAATCTGGATAGTTTACCTCTGAACTCGATCCTATTGATAAGAATATGCTTGTATACTTTTCTCAACAGTAATTTGTATAATTTTTAAAACACAATGAATAGTGGATAAATGTTACTTATATTTTCATGTGATTTAAGATTAGTGTTACTCTTGTTAAAGAGAAAAGCATAGATAGAAACATGTATATGAGCGTAATGACCAACTCCCCCTCCTTAGATTTTGGAAAAAATTTCAAATTCAAATTATGATATACAAAACCAGACCAGTTTTGAACCCGGAAACCACGTTTAACCAACCAGGTTATAGTTTTCAACCCTGATATGGTTTCTCAAACCCTGACTAGAAGCACTTGTTGGATCACTGACCTGAAAGACTTAATAGCAATCAAAATCAAATATTCTTTTATCTCTACTGCTTAAAAGAGAGAGTTGGTGATGGTAATAGTTCATTTACCCCACCCAACTCCCCTTGTATCTCCTTAAAAAATCTCTAACAAAAATAGAAAAAACAATATACTAAAAAATAAATTTCACCGCCTTAAAAATTCTCTAACAAGAAAAACAACAGAGCTCTACTGGGTGTGCGACAGAGCCGAGGGCGTGGGCCGGGCAGACCGATCCCGATAATATCAACTCAACATGTTGGGATAATATGGTTTTTTTATCCGTAGTAAAGCAAGCGCATTCGGCTAGTACTACTTAAAAAAGAGGGTTAGTGGTACTGGTGGCGGTGATGGTACACACCCTCTCCCATCTCTCTAAAAATATCTAATAAAAACAGAAAATCGGATCCCAACAAACAAATTAATTTTAATACAAATTGTGACATGGCTCACAACGAATCCCAGCTAGGCGCGGTGCATGTCGAGCATGCCACGTAGCGGAGGCTTGTGCTAGCTTGGTCGGAGCCTAACCAAGTGCTGAGGTGGAGCCAAGGGCATAAAGTAGGCTAATCACAGCGATATCGACTCAATATGTTAGAGTAATATGATTTTTTTTAATTCGTAGTAAAGTATAGACATTCGGCTAGTATGAACTTAATTAATCTCCTAAGATTATCGTGAAAATCAACCTACAAGCAGTGTGTGGTGGGACTTGAAACCTAGATCTTCACCTGAACAACCAGATATGCCAAGGAGCTAGTCTGACTCTCTGCCACATCGGACAATGTTTGGTACAATGATGAGTTTGTCTTTGGCAGCACGACCGCGTATATTTCCTTTTGGCCCCTGTCGGCGTCGCGTCGCCTGAAAAAGGAAACGGAGAGGGATGTATCTTCGCAGCAGGCTGGCAATGGCAGGCAATCCGGTCGTGGTACATCATATTCCACAACGCCCGCCTGACCTTCTTACTTGGCCATGAATCACATGCACTTCTTCCTCTCAGGTCAATGTCTGGGAGAAGCGAAAAGCAAACACGTGCGCCAGTCGGTGTCATGGTGCGCATGCACTTTGATCGAAAACAACGGGCTGACGAGAGTTCAATTAGTTTAGGTATTTCAATGGCCAAGTTGATGTTATGTGCTGTGCTGTGCTCACTATAGAACGACGCACCACTGTCGTCTGTAGCTTCTTCCTCTATGTATGGGACATCACTGAAACAACAGCAACAGCAACACAAACATATTTGATATTTGTTATGCTCGGGATGATTTCAGCTACTAGCTTATTATTAAAGTTTAGATCGACTAATGGAGGTAATGCTAGCCTTGTCACATGAGGCTAACAGAGGATCGATTATCGAATATTCAATTAGGACCGATGCTCACGTGCAGCTGGCGATGTCATTTGCAGCAATGATTTTCGATGAGCTTAAGCTGTTGCGTAATATGTACAGTTGGAGTTCTTGGCCAGTTCCATCGAAAATGCGATTCTCGAATATTTGACTTTTCCTTTTCCTTTACAAAAAATTGTTGCCCTTTGTAGGAAGGAAAATCCTACTCTTTTGCTGCATCTTATCCGTTGGCATACTTAATTTTAGCATTATTCTTATCCATTAATTCATGACAAGTACACAAAGTTCAGTATGTTATCTGACATTAAATTCCTTTTTTGATTTCAAAGGATCGATGAAGCGTGTTAACAATATGCTAAAATTGACTGATAAAATCCAGTTAAAAATATTCAACACTTATTGTGATAACTTAAGGAGTATTTATTGAGCTACTGTAGGAAGCCCTCATTTCACACTTATTAGAGATCAGATAATAAGCGAAGTACTACTTAAATCCGGACTGTAACTGAATTTTGGAGGCAAAAGTGTTCCTCGGTTCCACCTGACTCCTGAGCCAAGTAGCCAATAAACACTGAGGTTAATGCACTTCGCCAAACATTCTTCAAGAATCAATTGTAATCATACTGCAGATAATACTAACTTTCTGAACAGTAATGGCGCATCTTCTGGAAACTGAACCTGGCATGCAGTTGCAAGGGAGCTTATCAGCATTGCAGCATCCCACCATATTCATAATTGAAGGCTAACTAAATTGAATAATGAACACTGTATTAAACTTGTCTGCTCAAGACGTCATTCTGTAGTTCTTGATCTGTTATCTGTTTGCAACTTGCGAGGTTGCGCAACTGCCTACTTCAGATGTCATCTTCAGACTTAAGCACCTGTTCTGAAGTCTCGTTATGTAGCATATTATTCTTGCTGGAATTATGATCAATTATTCATCAGTATAAGACACATACAGGTTTTCAGGGGAAAACATCAATTCTTTATTTGTGCAGTAAGCAGATCTTTCGCATGAATCATGGCCCAGCTTAATTTCTCATGGTACAAGTATCTAACTAGTCATTCACGTGTCCTGATCAAGTCACATATGAAACTAAACACATATCTTGCTAGTTCACCTACTACCCTATAAGTTGGTAATGCCCGTAAACAGTAGTGCCGGAAATGGGATGGTTGCTGTTAACCAAAACAAGAATTTCTCAAGACAGCAGTCATGTCATGTCATTCATGAAGTCTCATTTGTGTGCTTCTTTTCCATCGTCCTGAAAGTCATTTGGCATAGTAATGGGGTCTGTTGACTAGATTGGCCTAGCTGCTTACCATCTTCATAGCGAAGACCTACATGCTGATCATGTACTACTAGCTAGGGCTTGGAAGTCCACAGATTTCAGACAAGCTTTGCTCGGAGGCGCACATCCACGCTTTACGTACTTGCAAAAGTGGTCACCAACTTATAAAGAGTGCATCGCTCATTTCGGTTTGAACTTCTGGATTCTGTCTTATTTTTTACTATTCATAAATTTCGTTTTTCTGGTTTTTTTAGCTTTTTTCCAGTTCTTTTTTCGTATTCGTTTGCATTGTCCGTGATAAGTTAACCTATTTTTTCTATTTTAATTTTTTTAAAAAAAATTAATTATGTTAAATAAGTCATATTCAGCTACAGTGTAATTCCAATCAATTATATTACAATTTCAATCATAAGCCACTAGCGGCACCCTTACAGTGGGCAGACAATACATGGGTGGACACAAGAACAGGATGTGTCACGTCCAGCTAGGGGTCCATTGAATTTGCTTTGCTGCCGCTGACACCAAGTATTCATGCTTTAGCAAGTAGGCACAAAAATATCTGCTATTCGGTGACTTTTGCAATGGTCAATTAGCCACAAATAGATAACCAATCTTGGAATTCCACCCGATCGATGGATACATCACCGTTGAGATCTCACCTGGCAAGTATGACAGCATGAGCATGTAATTAACTGCATGCTGGGTTAAGCGGCAGGCAGTTGACAGCGCGCGGGATTGGCTTGGGCGATAAATAAAGGAGCGATTTCGGTAAGTAATCGCCAGAAGACGAGGCGAGGAGGTACTTTCGTCAGCCCTGGGAAAAAGTTAAGACCAGTTTTTTTTAGGAGTGATCATTTGGGTTTTTTTTGTGGCTTATGACTGAAAGCACTGTAGCTGGCTGAAAAAACAATGTAGCTGACAGAGGTTTATTTAGCATAATTAAATTTAAAAAAATTAAAAAATATAAAAAATATGTTAGCCCATTACATATAATATAAACAAATACGGGAAAAAAGAACTGGCAAAAAAACTCAACAAAAAGCCAAAAATTCAGAAAAAGACGAAATTTATGAATAGTAAAAAATAAGCCGAACGCCAGAAGCTGAAGCTCTTTTGATCACCACCAAGTCACCATAAGAGTTACAAAGTCAGAGGGGTCATGATTCACTTGTACCGCTTCGTCAAGGTGCATCGTATGGCTGAGAGCTTCGGCTGTCCCTGTTTTCCGTCCATTTTCGTCACTGTTTACCGTAATACTTTTGTCTGCTATCTCGGTGCTGGAAACGGCTGTATGACCACAGGATGGAATGGCGCACTCCATGTAAGCCTTCCTGGATGTAACGCGAACTTTATCGAAGGAATGAAGCCCTAACTTTACCTACTCCCTTTGCTTGTTCTTTGCTTTACCTTTCGGTGTTATTCCCTTTTCCAATTTTTCCAATTAGTATACTGAAATTCAATCTGGTTTTATCCCAATTTCATCGGGCGTGACAACTTTCTTTCGGTAAGAACACATCACCTGCGGCGCTAACAAGGAATGGCACAAGCGGCGGCGGATGCCCTCTCCTGCGTCGCTGCATCCGTCACTCGACGGCGCAGTGCCTCCGCCACAGATGGGCTGCGACCTTCGGACGGGCTCCGATCTGCATCTGCGCGGTGGCAGTGCCTATGACAGGTCGGGAAGGCCAGTCGGTTCTTTTGAGTCATTACTTATAGTTGTAGCTTATAGTGTTTAATTTAAAATTTTGAAGTTTAGTTGTTCGTTAGAAAGTATAGAGAAATACTCGTGTATGATTTTGGTCAATATAGATTAAATCTATAATTAATTTATATCCTATTTTTTTAAAAAAATACTTTATTTAAAAACTAGTTAACGTAAAAAAAAAGACTTCTCCTAAAATAACCCACCCATCGGGCTTTGATGCAAAACTTCCCCCTTCCTACCGCCAGGCGCCAGAGGCGATCTGGGGCGTGTATTTTGGTCGGACGGTGCGCATCGGGAAGCCTGATTTGGATCGCGGATATTATTTGCGATCGAGTCGAAACGGCAATGCGAAAACTCCCAGTCGATTAGTCCGATAGCCTCGTCTGGCCCGTGTATTTTCAATCTTACCAGTGGCCCGGCCCGGCCCACAAAACACTATCGATCTACCCTCGCGTCCCTCCAACCACAGCACGAGGGCCCGCCTCGTCAGCTAGCCACCACGCAAGCCGCAGAAATCCATCGCATCGTCATCCTCAGCGTCTCCAGTGGCCGCCGCCGCCGCCTCTTGCACTCGCTCCGCACCAGCCCCGACGACCCTCCAGAGCCCTCGCAGATGGCGACGGCGGCCACGGCGTCCGCGACCGTGGCCACCCGCTTCACGCGCCTGGCGGGCGTAGGCCTCCGGCGCAGCCGCCTCCCCACCGCCGTGCGCTTCCAGCGCCGGGGGCTCACCACCACCGCGCTCCTCAGGGCCGCCGAGCTCCGGCCCAAGGAGCAGGGCCAGCCTGAGACGCTCGACTACCGCGTGTTCCTCGTCGACGGCGTGGGGCGCAAGGTGTCGCCGTGGCACGACGTGCCGCTGCGCGCCGGCGACGGGGTGTTCCACTTCGTCGTCGAGATACCCAAGGAGAGCAGCGCCAAGATGGAGGTCGCTACCGACGAGGCCTTCACGCCCATCAAGCAGGACACCAAGAAGGGCAACCTCCGTTACTACCCGTAAGGTCTCGGAACCCAGGAAAAATGGATCGCAAATGCCGATGTTCTTTCTGAAAATATCGCGTCTTTCATGTTGAAATTGGAACTGTAACTTGTAAATTGAGGCGATAATAGGCAATAGCGGACCAATTATTTGGGAATGACTACTTGAGGCTATATGGACAAAAAGAGAATGCCCTAGTTAGCTAAAGCTTGCATTTTTTGAAGCTTTTCACTCCCATGTTAAGGATTAAGAATGGAGTAGATTAGAGATCAGTAGCACTTGTTGCTTCATGTAGTATCGCTAGAAGTTTTGTTTTGCCTTTAGTTCTAGAATCGTAAGTTGAGGAAAATGGTATGTTATACAGAAAGGGAGGATGCCGTCCCCATAAGATGCAGTTGGTAAAAAAAAAGTTTGCACCTTTGATTTTTAGTGGCAAAGCTTGTGCTTTTATGCTTTATAGAATTTTAGCGGTAGATTGCAACCTTTTCATTCACGAATTCAGCGCATTCCTTAGTTTAGCTGGTATATTTCAATCGTTGTGACGTGTGACTGAAATTGATAATTTGGTTTCTTTACTTGAAGGTGGAATTCAGAGAACTCTTGTTGGTCTTCTGTCAAATGTTTACAGTCTTCTCACTTTTGCATCTGAGATTATGGAAACGTTGCTGAGTAGATCCGCCTGTCTGGTTGACCAGTGTTTGCTGTGGTTTTATGTAAATATGAAGATTTTTTGTTTGTGTGTGTGGCAAAGTTTGCATACCTTCTGGTTATTGCGTGATACTTTGCAGAATACTTGTGGGCAACTTCGCCCTGGTAGTTCAATTTGGAAGTGGCAATATGAAGAACCAACACTTCATTTATACTGTTAGTTCATTTAAATGGTTTTAGTGGCACCATTTGAAGTGTTGTGGTGGAATGCTTGTGATTAAGCTATTCAAATATGTAGTGCGGACATTTGCATGATCTTTACTTGTCACGGTAGATAATATGCACAAAGATAGTTTAGATTGGCAATTTGTATTTTGAGTGGCAGAGTGTTCACGATCTAATGGTGGTTGGATTTTTTAATTAAAAGGTAACTTTGTGAAGGATTTTTTTGAGATGTACTGGTAAAATCCTTGAGGGGAGAGTGGTAGTTCTTTTCAATTTAGAAACTCATGCTTTGTGTGCTGGCTGGATTTTGGCAATATCAGACTGTAGTGGCCACCGAATGCTTTATTTTAGGGTTCTTCAAGGCTTTTGCATTCTGCCATGCTTGGCAGTGGGATCACCTTTAAGACTTTTTTGGTTCCCTGTTGTGATATGCCCGTCTTTAAGGAGCAGATCTTGTGAGGATATACTCTTTTTAGATTTGTATGAAATCAAATCTGAGAGTGCTCTTAAAGAATCCTGAATCTTCTCAACGATTGAATGTTTTGTTACCTGCAGTTAGCTATCTTCCTTTTGCCACCAAAACCAACTGCGGTACAATATGCAGGTTGAATTGATTCAACTTCATGTTTGTACTTGAGTCTTTTAGGTTATTTTTCTTGATGAAAGCAATCTTAAGCTGCTCTATTATGCTTTGACTTGAATCCTTTTGAAAATGACAGTATGTGTATTTATTGAAATGTTCATTTTCCTTACTGGATTTTATAAAGCTTCAAGTGTGAAACTTCCCGTCTTGTTAGCAAGGCAATTGAGTTTACACTTTTATTGGTCCTGTTGATAAATTAGTTCATGGCTCTTTCTGACATTGTTTGTTACATCAGGTACAATATTAATTGGAATTATGGATTATTTCCCCAAACATGGGAGAACCCGACTCTTGCAAACACTGAAGTTGAAGGAGCCCTTGGAGACAATGATCCTGGTAGTAAACTTTTCTTTTTTTGTTACCTTTGATAGACAGTTTTTATATTAGCTCCAGCCACTCCAAAGCGATCTTTCTAATGACTATCTTTCTAATGACTTTTTTCAGTTGATGTTGTTGAGATAGGTGAAAGACGAGCTAATATTGGGGATGTTCTCAAGGTGAAACCATTGGCAGCTTTAGCAATGATTGACGAGGGAGAGCTTGACTGGAAAATCGTGGCCATTTCTTTGGATGACCCCAAAGCATCTCTGGTGAATGATGTAGATGATGTTGAGAAGCATTTTCCGGTATGACTGCTGTCCTTGTCCCTTTCTTTTAGTGTTTGTCCTTGTTCTCCTTTGGTATCCATTGTCTCTCTCCTTGATGGAAAGTAGGATATTTCCGTATAATATAACCACTGTTTTCTGTTGTTATTTTTTTCTATCTCAGCTAAGTAGTTTGAAAGTAAATCCTTTGCAGCAAACTTACTTTACATTCGTGGCATTGAAAAAACAGATAATGCACGCCTGCTATAATATTAAATCCTAGTCATCTCCCACATACTTTTCTGTAGAGAAATTTGGTTTATACCACTGATGTTTTCGGGCTTTTGGATTTTACCATTGCTCTTTACCTTATTGGTTTTATGCCATTGCAATCACAAACTTCTTTTGAAAATGCCACAAGTGACTCAACTTTTCTCAAAATGCCAGAACTGCCCTTACCAGTTTCTTCTTCCCCTCGTGTTCTCCCCATGACCCATCTCTATCTTTCTCTCTCTTTCTATTTTGGAATTTCAACCTAATCTTTTTCTCTCATGCTGCAGCAGCAACTAATGCAATGCAATTTTGTGAATTGGAAAGGACATAAGGGTCATTTTGGCTTGGTCAAAGGGTTTTGACCTTATGCGAGTGGCATTTTACAAAGAAGTTTACAATTCCGATAGCATAAAACCAATAAGGCGAAATGCAATAGCAAAAACCAAAAGCCACAAAACATCAGTAGCATAAACCGGATTTTCTCTTTTCTGTAACAATCACCAGTGCGTTTCTGTGAAGCTTTCTCGTGTCTGTGGTTGTTGGGTTTTCACTTGAAGATTAGTAAGTTATCATATCTTTTGCAATTCAGATTAATTCCACAGTTAGCATTAAAAAAAGGTTGCATATGCAGTTAATTTTCACCCTTCTTTGTTTTACAATTATTTTGACCAACATTTTATGATACCTATTCAGGGAACATTGACTGCTATCAGAGACTGGTTCAGAGACTACAAGATACCAGATGGAAAGCCTGCCAACAGATTTGGTCTTGGCAACAAGCCCACAAGCAAGGTAAGCCTGATCTTAACTTCTTCAGTTATCCTGAAACACGCAGGATATTTTTGCATTCTGATGGTATCCTTCATTTTCTTGACTAGGAATATGCTCTCAAGATCATACAAGAAACCAACGAATCATGGGAGAAATTGGTGAAAAGGAATATCCCTGCTGGAGAGCTCTCCCTAGCGTAATCTTAGGTCCATGAGAAGCCACCGCATTATTTCAATTACGTACTTAATCATGTTGTTTTATATGCTATAAGCATGCTTCTTCATCTGCAGAACTTTTTAAGGGACCTGTGTGTAACAGGAATAATCTTGTGGAGTGAATAAGGATTTCTGAGCAAGTTTTTCTGAAGGAAAAATGGATGTTCTTAAGCAATGATCTTGTGTGTAACAAGTTTTACAAAATGAATGATTCGTTTAGGAAGTTGGAAATGGTATGCTGAGCAAACATAGTTTCAACATAGTTGCCATAAGCACATTGTTTTTACCACACCATTAATCAATGGATATTGAAATGTTGGATTCTTACAGTTGAAAATGCAGAGCTAACACAACAGCTACAGAAGTTAGCAAACAATTTACAAATAGGTTGAGCATCTAACCATTTTCACATCTAAATCTGAAGAGAGTACGTAGCAAAAGCAACACCTAAACATATAAAGAGATAAGTAATATCTATCGTTTATTGTGCTTTAAAAATTATGCAAATTACTATTAAGAAAAGCATAAAAGCATCTTCAACATGTCAATGCTGATTATTACTTGTTAGGGCTGAGTGCAGAATGGTTTGACCTGCCTATAAGAAAGGCAGTGCACCTATGTAGCTCGCTCTGTGTACCTCATCAACTTGTACCTGCAGAACGAATGTTGGTTAGTAGCAGCTCTGTTCAAGAAAGAGTTACTGACAAAGGACGAAGAGATACTGAAAGTTCAACAAAGTCTACTCAGATCCTTTGTGAGACTTGTCTACCAAACATAGATAACCTAACCAGTAACCAGCATTGAACTGCTGAACTCAACAAATTTGACTGCCACAGTATCCTGAAATATCCAACAGATGCGCATACACAGGACATGTTTTATAGTGTTAAAAATAACAAAAACAACAATATGGCTTGTAAATAAGGAGTTAAGGACCACAAACAATGCATTAAGCTCTAACAACTAGATATAGGAGCTTTCGCAATGTCAACCAAAGCTGATCAAATCCTTGTTAGACAATGAGGTTGGTAAAAATCAATAGTCAGTGTTTTCTATTAAAGAAAACTGAAATACTGCTCTAAAAGGAGATAAAAATAGGAAGCAACTGTACTAAAGGTGGCAAACAGTGTAAGCAGACGCAAAGAATGAGGAGTTGGGTCTATTCATGTGGTGCTCACGGCTCAGCAGCTCAGATATTGCAAGAGAGCTCATTGGGGTGTTCTAAAATTTGCTGCAGACCTGCAGTGACGATAGAGGTGGACGTCTGACAAATAGGATCGTGCAGATGTCCATGAGAAAATTCTAGTGGAGTAGGGACATGATGGGTCCATGAACTTGCGATGGATTTAGCTGCTCTCAGGAATATTAAACCCACATTACCCACGTACAGATAGAAGATTCTGCTACAGTGTTTCAGAGACTGAGTGAGTTCCAGACAACGTTGTGCTACATAATTGCATAGATTGAGTGAATTACAGACAACATTGTACTACATTATTGCATAGATCAGGAGCAGTTCTAACAAAATTGTTTTTTTGCCGTGGTTGTATCAGTATTGTCCTGCGAGGCTTCTCACAACTTATTAGGTAGCGTCATGACTCATGAGTATATCCAAATCTGCTGCCAACGCTCTTATACCCAAGCAGACAACTCTTGAAGACCAGTGAAGGTGGGCCAAAGGCTACTTCCCACAAATATTGTAACTTCTGGGCTGAAGATTCTTTGAAACTATTGCTGTAAGTGGTTTTGGAACATCAAGTGCCAATATAACTGTCCTGAGCAAGTCTTTCTCGTCTGCTATTTCTTCATAATAACACATCAGTTCTCGAATATGACTACACGAGGTAACTACAATACTAGCACTGAAAATTCCTTCGCAAGCCCTTTATGTACCACTACCTACTACATAGTATTCCTTGTCTCATTTTCCCCATCACCACAACTCATCACTTCAAAAATGTATCCAATCTGAGTCATCAATCTCCTCTTATGTTTCTTGGCTGTTTATTTGGAAATTTTCCTAAGATTTTTTCTCTTGGTGACAGCAGTTGTGAACACTGAGCTGGTGCTGTGGGAAAAATATAGACTAACAGGATTCACATGCATGTATCTGAACCTGACCTCCCAATTGGCCGAAGATATAGCCAATAGACCCCACTGTTTCATAAGAAATACATGGCAACTCGCTTTATTATATATGTGTTTTTGTAAATTCATCCTGTTTTTTAGATCACGTAACCCCCCCCCCCCCACGTGCACGATTAATCTCAACGAGAGATTAGCAAAGTTACTCCTTGGCTTGGTTGGTAATGTTGTCGGCTTACTCGAGATTGTTATGGTATGGTTATAGTATGTGCTATATTTGAGCATTAGACGTGCGCAGAGATGTGCATAATGCCACAACACATCTGAATTAAGGGTTGTCTTTCTTCTCAAATTCCCCTTTTCACAGTAGTATTCATTCTCCAAATTATCCAATCCTGGACATAAATCACAGGCTAACTCAGCCCATGCAATTCTCTAGGCTTGGTCAACTAAACAAACAGAAATCAAGCTGATTTAGCTTGCTCAAGCTCAATTCTTCTGCAGTTTTGCAGATGAGATGTTACTTTCTTCGCACTCAAGGGGAGCATAATTGCTGAAATTTTCAGTATGTGTTCATGTTCACTAATGGGAAACGAACAATTGATGTGCTACCTTGTGAACAGAAGTCAGACCACACAATCGTGTTTTCATTTTCAACAAATTATTCCAATAACCAGCAAGTATACTCAATTGCCAAGTAACTTTGTACAAATTCTACTGTAATTGACCAAACACTAGATTATAGAATGAGCAACAAGTGTAAACTAATTACCCAGCAAGAAGTTAGACTAGTGAAGGAAATATCAAATTTTCCTACAGATCACACGCAACACGACAGACGACACGACAGTCGTACCCGAGCTAAGGCCCGAGGCCCTTGATGGTGTCAATGAGCAAGCCATAGACCTCCTTAGCCAAATCGTGCTGCCGCATCTGTGTGCGCACCTCTGCATCAAGCTGCCGCAGTGCCGCCTCCACTTGGCTTCAACCGATCTAGCGTCTTCTGTCTCCAGGGACACCCCGGACAGTGCTCGTCCATTCGTCTTCCAGTACCCATCAAGCACCTCGGTCACTACCGGCAGTATGGCTGCTGCGTCTGGGACAGTGCACCGCTCGTTGGCGCCCCCCTCATCAGCCTCCGCGTCGTCCTCGGCAGGAGGGACGAGGTGGGCGCCCCACACGTTGTTGCAGAGGTCGCGCACGCGGCGGTCGTGCGGGCCCGCGGCCGCGGCCGGCGCCGCGTGAAGGAACTTGCTCTTGAGCCGCTTCAGCTTGTAGTACATCTCGGCCTGGTCGAGGTGCGAGGAGAGGGAGCCCCTGACGTTGTCGACGAACGCGCCCATGTCCGGAAGGCGGCGGCGCCGGTGAGGAGGGCGACCTCGTCGGCGTCGCTCCAGAGCTTCTGGACGGCGCCGTTGACTCCGCCGCCCGGTGCGGCGGCCGCGGGCGCGGTCACCACGGCGGAGTCCGTGAACGCGCGGGGCCAGCGCTCGCGCTCGCTCTTGCGGGAGGAGGCGCCGGCGGGGGAGCAGCGGGAGCTAGGGTTGGGTTCCGGGCGATCGCCGTCCATGCGGGGATTTGGGCGGGACGAGCGCTTCTTCGACCTGTGAGGGGAGGGGGAGGCGGCCGCCGCGCCGGCGTCCATGGCGCTCGGGGACGGTCGCTTGGATGGCATCGGCGAGGCGCGGGTGAGGGCTTGGCCGTGCGCTTTGTGGGGTCGTCGGGTTCGGGATTGGGGGAAGCCAGGGAGCTGGACAGCTGGTAGTGATCGATCTGCCACCGTGCTGTCTAGTGCTGGATACCGACGGTGCCTGTGGTTTCTGTCTTTCTGACGTGTCAGTTTGGTTTGGCCGTTTGATCAGTTGGCATGTACTCAGTCGTCAGTGTATCCTCCTCAAAATCTCTCAACAGTGAGTGAATTTGTGTGTTTGAGCTGCACTTGGTTGCTTGTTCTGGGACTGGGACTTGGAAGGGGTGTGGCTAGAGATGACAACGGTACAAACCTGCTGGGTTTTGCTATTTCAAACCCGTGCTTATGAAAGTTGGATGTGCCCGCTAAAAAACCCATACCCGTGACGGGTGCAGATTTTTGCCCAGACCCATGCCCACTGGGTTAACGGGTACCCACGGGTCGCCCGTGGGTTTAGTAATGTGAGCTGCAACAATGGTTAATGGAGAGGAGGAAGAAGTTCACCGGCCATCTTCGTTGGAGCCGGAGGGCAGCGCCATGGCCAAGGGCCTCCTGCTGCGATGCGCGTTGGCTGCGGCGTGGGAGTGGCGGGCTGAACTGGAAGGCGAGGCGACGGCGAGGGCGTGCGGGAGGACGAGCGTGCGGTGAGAGTGGCAGGAGCAGGAGCGGGAGCTGCGGGACGGGAGGGCGAGCGTGGAGACTGCCGGAGACCGAGCGCGGAGCGCTAGATGCGCCGCCGCTGCGACGGTTGTTGAATCGGGGTGGGGACTAGGGAGGAGTGAGTAGTGACCGCGACCGAGTGCTAGCTAGGGTTAGCCGTGTGGGTAATGGGTCATTGCCGCATTGGATTTGGGGGCTTGGGGCTAAATGGCTAATGGGCTATGGGCTGGGCTGGTTTGCCTGGGAGGCTGGGTTTATAACTCCTATGGATCGGGTTTATATTACCCATGGGTTTACGGGTTTGGGTACTATAGGAACGTACCCGAACCCGGCAGACCCGATGGGGTTGGGCTTTTTGCCCATTAAGAGACCCATGGGTTAGGAAATTGACTCAGACCCATGCCCTAATAGAGTAAAAACCCATCGGGTATCGGGTTTCGGGTACCCATTGCCATCTCTAGGTGTGGCTCTTTCATGCTTGCGTTTTGGTGAGGTTGAGTGCTCCATCATTTTCATATGGAAGGCAGTCTGGTCCAAGGTTCCAAAAACTGAAACCGGAAGAAATCTCGGTCGATGGCCGGTAACAGTAACCGGCCGGTTACCGGAAAAACCGATAAAAATCGGTCACAATTTGAAAAACCAAAATTTGAATTTTGAGATTTTTTGAAACCGGTAACCGGAAAAACCAGCCAAAATTCGAAAATCAAAAATTGATACTGGCCGGTTTTTTGGGTTACCGGTCTCCACCGGTAAAAACGGTAACTAGCGGTTACCGGGCGGTAACCGCCGGGATTTTGAACCCTGGTTTGGTTTATTGAGAAGGGCTACACATAAAATTGAAATATCCATCATTGAGACATACAACTTGGAGCCCTCGTATTTCATATTTGTATTGTATCTGATACTTTATCATACATCAAAATCTAATAAAATACAAATCTCCCTCATAAAAAAGTACAAGATACTTATCATATTTTGTATTATATACTCTTTGTATTATGTTCAGTGATATATGTATTATGGACATTTGGATAAAAATAAACTAAATAATGTAGAAGTAGAAATAATTCAAAATTTCACTATCTAAATACGGGCCTTGATTATGTGGTCACCATCACGCATTTTACCCCGCTGAAATTTCAGTATCTCCAACAATCATGGAGAACGATCCCTCTATTTATGTAGCTAAAAGCGCATAAAAATGTTTTGACATGCTTGTTATCGGTAGCTATTTATATTTCACTTTACGATACCCAAATCATTAATTTGTACTTTTATTGTCTCAACTTGCATCTAAATGGTTTGAATGGTATATTCATATTTGTAGCACAATAGATTTTGCGTTAAATAAGTGAGCCCTAACATAAAAATAGTGTATCATGACGAATTTTGGTTTATCTGTTCCTTCTCAACTTTTGTATACGTAAGTCTCAAATTATCACGTAAATCCTTGAACCAAGATATAACACATGTAGCTAAAGTTTGCCAGTGTGCATACAAAATTTTCTACGTTATACATAATAATCTGCTAAGATCTTGTTGATATATACAAGGTACGACCAATCCAAAACATCCGCATAAAGTTTTACAACACAATACAAAACAATTTACTTAAATATTTTATTATTATATATATTTAATCTAGAAGCTACTACATATTCAATAAATTAGATGGAATAGTAAAGTTGCAAGCAACCAACTCCAAGCATAGACCCTATTCTTTTTAGGCTACAATTGATAACTTTTAGCTATAATTGATGGTTTTTATTTGTGTTTTTGAGACGGCAGTGGATAACGTATATGATTTTAGACTAAAAAACTATTTAAAGAATCTACTTTTAAAAACCGTCTTATTTATTTTAATTTTAAAAAAGATTAATTTTGATTTTAGGAGAGGTCAAGATGACAAAAAAAGAACACAGCTAAATAAAGGCGGCATATCCTACGTCTAACTTCCTCTTTACAAAACTGACCCTGTGTCCTCACGCTGAGCCCCTCCTCCCTAGGGGTGCAAATGGAGCGGATATTTCCCGACCGACCGTCCGTCCATTTTAATTCGGATACAATTCAGAGCAAATTTTCGGATATCCGAAGGTTTTGTCGGATACAGAAATAGATTCGAATATTTTTTGTCGGATACGGAAACGGATTCAGAACAAGCATTATCCGACGGATACGGAACTATCCGAATATTTTTCCGGATAGTTATCCGGATAGTTACCGGATACGGAAACGGAGTCGGATACCTGTCCTCTCCGCCGGCCAGATAGGATCTCCGACTCTTCTTGAAATGTAACATCATTTATTTATATAAGATTGCTTGTTTCAGTGGCTGTTGCAACGTCAGTATACTCGTATTAGATCTCAGTTTGTTTAATTTGTCTCTGTCACCATGTGAAAATTGCTTTCACGCATTATCCGATTAAATATTCGTGACCGAAACTAACCGTATTCGGAGCGGCATATATTCGCTCAGTATTCGTGACCGAGAATATCCGCATTCGTATTCGTATCCGGCACTATCCGTGTTCGACTCCAACAAAAAATATGGAAAAGGATACGAGATGAATAATATCCGTCCATATCCGCTCCGTTTGCACCCCTCAATAAATTAGAAGGAATAGTAAAGTTGCAAGCAACCAAGCATAGACCCTATTCTTTTTAGGCTATAACGGATAACTTTTAGCTATAATTGATAATTTTTATCTGTGTTTTTGAGACAGTAGTGGATAACGCATATGATTTTAGACTAAAAAACTATTTAAAGAATCTACTTTAAAAAATCGTATTATTTATTTAAATTTTAAAAAAGATTAATTTTGATTTTAGGAGAGGTCAAGATGACAAAAAAAAAGAAGAACACAGCTAAATAAAGGCGGCATATCCTACGTCTAACTTCCTCTTTACAAAACTGACCCCGTGTCCTCACGCTGAGCCCCTCCTCCCTTCCATCGGATCCGAAACCCACGCGAAAAAATCGGGCCGGAAAAATTCGAGGAAAGAGAACAGACGCGAAAGGGAAACTTGTACTCGGGCTCGAGACGCAACCCTAACCCTAGCTCCGTCCTGTCCGGCGCTGTCGCTCCTCGCCGGAGGTCTCCCCGACGTCGCCGTCTTCTCCGAGGGCTCCGGCGGCGATGCGCCCCTCCCCGGCTGAGGCTTTATGAGCGGCCCCGGCGCCGGGGACATGGCCCGCGCCGAGGGTTCGCCGGAGGGGGCGCCCCGCGGCATCGGCGTCGACCTGTATGAGCAGGCCAGGAAGGCCTTGTCCCTGCGCACGCCGTTCGAGGGAGAGGAGGCGGCGTCTAGGGTTCCGACGCTGCCCGCGCGGCTCGTGAGCTGGGCAGGGCCAGGCGACGGGCGGAAGAAGCATAAGAAGGCTCAACCTCCGGATGTGGCTGCTGGGGAGCATCCACCACAGCTAGCTACAGCGCCCTCTGCAAAGGCAGGCGTGTGGGAGCAGTTTGAGGCGTATTTTAGGCCAGTAACCTTGGATGATGTTGATATATTAATGCCAAAGTTTCCATTCAGCTACGGTGAGCTCGATTCATGCATCGTCATACCATTTGTGGGCAGTGGTAAGGAATTAGTGAACGAAGTTGAGACATTTGACGTGGCTGTGGCTGAAACAAGCTCGTACTTGGGTGTTGGTGGTGAAGTGGTCAGTAACAAAGAGCGTAGTGGGCAGTGTGTGGATTTGGTTAGTAACAAAGAGCGGAGTGAGCAAAATGTTGAGCAGGGCATGCATGATGTGGTTGTGCAACAGTTGGTTAGTAACAGAGAGCGCAGTGAGCAGAGCATAGAGCAGGACATATGTGAAGTTGTTCAACGGGAGGAATGGCCATTGGAAGTGGAGCAAGCTGGTAGCATCGGTGGCATTGTGTCGCCAAAATGTGGAGAGGAGGCAGGAACATCACTGAATTGGCTGCTAGGAGCAAAGGAGCGATTTGTGCTCACTTCAGAGCGGCCCAACAAGAAGAGGAAGCTCTTAGGTGTGGATGCTGGTTTAGAGCAGCTTGTGCTGCTTCCGCACGTGGGAACTGAGGCTGCGTTAATCTGTGATGTTTGCTGTTTGGGAGAGAGTGGCGTGCTGTCCAGTAGGATACTTCATTGCAACAACTGCAAGGTTTCCGTGCACCAGAAGTGTTATGGTTTGCATGTTGTGCCAGATGGCCAGTGGTGGTGTGCTTGGTGTAAGTATTTGGAGTCGACAGAGCAGTTATCAAAGAAAGATGCGGGCAGCACACTGTCAATGCCTTGTTTGCTATGCCCAAAGGAGAAAGGGGCTCTAAAACCTGTAAAAAGGGAGCCTAATCGAACCACAGATGGAGGCAGTCTAAAATTTGTGCACTTGTTTTGCAGTCTTTGGACACCAGAGGTTCTTGTGGAGGACATGGAATCAATGGAACCTGTTACTAATATTGGAAGTGTCCAAGAGAATCGGATGAAACTGGTGTGCAACATTTGCAAGGTTAAGCATGGTGCATGCATTCGATGTAGCCATGGTATGTTTTTTTATCCTATGTACCCATTATGACAGTTTGAGCTTGAGTGACAGTGTATAATTCTCATGGTTATTAGACCACATGTATTGCAGAGAATATCGCTTAAGAACTTCAGTCTCATGTTGTATCACTATTTAGCAATATATAAAATTTCTGTACAGCACAAGTCTACTTCAGTTGTTGGCCCAGTTATTTTCAGCTTATGGCTTCCCTCGAACAAACAAATGACACAACTTCTCCATCGCCGTTTCAAAGCGGTTCATTGGGACAGTTTTTTCGAAATGGTTTATCGATATTCGGTGCATCCACACAAGCGCTCACACTAGTGCTAAAAACCATAAACCGTAGCTATAAACCATAAGCCACAGCCAAAAAGAACCCACCCGTGGTATTAAGCTTTGACGTTTCTGATACTGTGTTAACTTTGATGCTTAACACTTGTCTTTCTTCAATTTTGCAACTTCAAATTTCACTTCCGAATTACAAGATATCTAACAGCTTTTATCAGCCTTTTCCAACGAAAAATTATGCAGTACATTCACATGTGCCTGAAGAGATAATTGTTCAAAATTAGGCGTAGAATGCTGTTCTTAATCGAGCATTATAATATGCTGTACCAGGCTGGAGCACAAAATGCTTGCTAAAATAGTCGGGCAGTATAGCTCCTTTCCGGTGGTAAGTGGTAACTTTCCATAGGAAGCATACCCCTTCTGAATGGAAGACTTCAAGAACCGCTCTTAAACACTTTGTAGGACACATTGTGACGTGTGGTATAATTAGTTGATGCTTTGTTCACATCACGATATTGTGATGACGTTTAGTCAGTAAATGTATTTGACTATTTTCTATATGTGCACTATGGGAATTTGATATAATTGTATTTTGTCATGTAAGACAATAGGTCTACACTAGTTAACTATCGAGTTTGAATGGTACAGTAATCTCAAATTTCCTTCCATGTTTGTGGAAAATCTATCATGTCCTTTTTTTAACCAAGGGAGTTTTGGCCCATTTAAAATTTAAAATTTCCTACATTTTTTGTGGAAAATCTATGATGTTTATTTCTCAATCAAGACGTTTAATCCACCCCTACATTTGAGTTTTGGAATATGCACACAATTTAATTTTTGTTCTGTTTGATGTCATTGCCCCATTGGTAATTGTGTTTCCGTAGTTAGCAGTTTTGTAACTTAAATTTGTCTTTTAGGCTGCGGCAGTGGAACAAATAATGATTGTTACTAGTCATTGGTCTTGTGACGAGAATTACAGAGCTAGGATATTACAAGCAGAGTAGATTATATCCCCACTAGTTACAGTGCTTCCTGAGGACATTCCTCATGCATTTATCGTCAGAGAACTAATTCATGGAGCATTTTGTTGATACCTGAGAATTGGCTGACTTATTTAATCATTCTTGTACTTACACCTTCAACCATTGTTCATTATGTGACTGGGGGAGCCTTTATATAAAATGAGTACATCCTGCAGTGACGCATTGTTTGTTCTCTATGAAGTTCTTATCATTTTGATGGGCATCTCTTGAAAGGATAGTGATTCCAGACTGATTTTTAAGTTCTTAACTCGAGAAATATTGTCTTAAATACCCCAATACCCTGAGGCCTGAGCTCTATTGGACAGATTGAGAAAAGCGGTGAATTATATCTTAAAAGTTTTTCATATATGATATATTGTTGACATAAACATTTTCTGTTTTGAGTTATGTTTTGAGATTTTTTTCCATCAACTTTTGTGTGACTTAAAATTGATACCACCTTTTTATCTTTAACCATGCTAAAGAAATATTAGTATTCAATTACTATCTAATTATCCATACAATTTACCCATTTTTCTTGTTTGCTAAGTTCCATGTGGTTTTTAGGGACATGCCGGACAGCCTTTCATCCTATATGTGCACGAGAGTCCAAGCATAAAATGGAGATATGGGGAAAATATGGACATCCTAATGTAAGATCATTTTCTTCAGGTGGTTGCCAATTGCCATTAACCTTATTTAGGTTGCTTCTGTTGATTTTTCTTGTTTGTTCCTTTGTAGGTTGAGCTGAGAGCATTTTGCTCAAAGCATTCTGGAGTTGGATACATGCACTATGTAGAGAAAAGTAACAATGTATCTGAGCAGAGTCCTACAGAAGTGAGGCCAACAGAAGGAAACCTTTTCATGGGAAAGGTACCAAAACTAAGATTTACACGCAGGAACAAGGACAAATTCATGAACCATGAAACCAGTAACCTTATCAGAGTAGAGGCCATGGAGCAAGGTGCTTTGCCCTGTACTGTTACAAGTTCAGATACCCAAGCAATCCGATGCATGGAAATGGATACCGATCATCTCTCAATTGGTGGGAATCTTATGAGAAATTCTGGTGACATTGCTGTAGTGCTTAGAAAGGTAATTGCTACTTATTCAAAGTCCAGTTAGGACTCAGGCATTTACTGCTTAACTTGTGCTAAGAAAATAGCATTGATATCTATACTGTCTTAGCAGCTAATTGACCGAGGCAAGGTTAGTGTTGGTGATATAGCATCTGAAGTGGGTATTTCTCCGGAATCCTTGGAAGCTGCTCTCGTGGTACTCTGAAAATAGCTTATGTTTACTATGTCAATTTTATTTATGAGCTATTTTGCTAATTCTCTGATTCTCAGGGTGAAACGACCACTTTTTCCCATGGCTTGAAGTTGAAAATTATCAAGTGCCTTCAAAATTCTGCACATGTACCAGCTGTTCAAGCAAGGACTCTCAAAGGGAGCTTAGTGGTGGTGCAAGATAACAAACTAGATGGGTTTGAGGGTACAGATAACGTCAGTGTGAAGAGTTCATTGGTTCCAGATGATGACAAAGGAGCATCAGTTGATATGTCGGGTCCTGCTGTAACGAAACCCTCACCAACAAGATCTAAAGATAATAACAAGATTCTGAAAAATAACAAAACAATATGTGCAACTGGAGTAACTCCTTTGCAAAATGGAAACAAAAAGATGGTTAAAGAAGGTGCTGATCGTGAGTGTTTCCGTGCTGAAGATTTTGCAAAAGAATCTACTAGGGATTTGTCCCCGGTTGGAAGCAAGGATACTTCAAAGGAAGAGCATGAAAAATTGGTAAGAAAAAACTACTTTTGAGTAAGCATGAAATAGTAGTGTGTGGATGATGGTTTCCTTCGATTCAACCCCCCCCCCCCCCCCCCCCCGGGAGCCGCGAATATCTGGCAACATGCATTAAAAGTTACTGACCACCTTTGTTGACAATGTTTGTGCATGTATATCTTCTTTCCTGCCAGCATTAGGGTGTTGGAGAAATTATAGTAATTATACATGCAAATTAGAGAGATTTTATTGGTGTTTTTTTTGGAAGGGTAGAGATATCTTTAGTTGCTCCAATTGGATTTTTCTTTCAAATTCCATAAGGTCAAGTGGCTTAGGTGATATATGCATATGCTGTTTGTGGTGAACCACTGATTGTGTAGGATTTTAAGGACCTACTTTGTGGCTTTGTGCTAAATGACAGGTATATTATCTGAAATTCAACAATACAATAATTTTGGTAGATGAGGTTTTATTAACAATCACACATTTATTTACCCTTAAATGTAACAAAGACTTCCACAATTCTACCCACTTGGTAGTAAGTGAATGGATCAATGGCATCTTCAGAGCTCTCTCTCTGTCTCTCTCATGTTAGCTTTTAAGGCGTCTTCTTATTTTCATCACAAAGAGTTCAACTGAGAAAACAGTTGACTGATGGCATTTAGTTCTGTCATCACCATCATTTGTGTCTCCGAATTTTGCTAAGGTTGTGGCCTCCAAGTTACCTTCTCTGAGTAGGTGGCTGTGCTGTCATTATTTTATGTTCTTAAGGAAATAATCTTACATCATGGATGTAATTTCGTTCCCATCATTGTGACAGATATCGAACAGCATCTCTGGCAATAAAGAATTTGGTACTTCCATGGAGATACCAAATGAAAACGAAGGTAAAATCTTTTGGTGAACTACTACTGAATTTTTATCTCATTGTTTTTTTGTATGATCTCTACTTCTCTAGACCCTAGAGAGCATTTTCATTGTTTGCTGGTTTATTCTTCTGTTCTCTTTTGCATTAGTCACTGGAAGTTCAGTTTCCTTTTGGTTAATTGTTCATTTACAAAAGCAAATAAGGCAAATTGCCACACAATCCTTTCAACAAAAACCTGCCTGTTAGGCATTTAAATTGCAACCCAATCTGAAATGCAGCATGAAAAGAACTTGTGCTGCCTTTTCTCTGTACTGATGCAAACACCTCTTAATGCTCTTTTTACTAGCTTGACTGCTTTTATCATAATGTAGTTGCTGCTAACTTTGTGAATTTTCTTAGCTTACTTGGAATCCTTATTTTATTTTTAAGAGGCATGTTGATGGTTGCAAATTGGCAACTTGCAAGTGTGTATTTCTCATTCTCTTTGTGTTGATTTTGAACCAGATGACATATCACTACTCTTAAGTTGTTAATTAGGTTACAAGGTAAGTTCGATACTATTATTATCGGCAGTACTGCAAAGGTTGTGACAGTGCTGTTCTGTTGTTCTACATTTATATTTGTGGGTATTTAAGGCTATTATGGATGTCTTCTCAATTTTTTCTGTACCAGAAAAGACCAAATTTTCCCAGTTGTTGCTACAATAGAAGTGCTTGGCAACTCATTGCCCTTTTTTCCATTCCAGGAGAAATAGCTATACCAATGCTAACAGTTTCCATTTCCCGAGATATTATCCTTCTACATCATCATGTATACGGAATACAATGTAACCTGTAATTTACAATATTTTGATTAGTCTAAATAGTGATGGAAGTGTTCTCTATGTGCACCACAGTGTAGTTTACTTGGTAGACCAACTCACTCTAAGGCCAGTTTGTGGTTGTTGTGCTGTGGCGTGCTGCGCTGTGTAATCTAGTTAGTTACAAGAGATTCCCGATTCCAGTAAGATCATGCTGATATGTCTCCAAAAAAGCAGCTTTCAACTAATTATTATGTCCAAAAGTAAAAAAAAAAAGTGTATTTGAAAAGCCACTGCAATGCCAAGTATAGCCTCAAGTCCTGGAACTATTCTTTAATCTTCCAGTTGAAGTCATAGCTAGTTTTTGCAAAGATTAAGGTGGCTGTGAATTTTTAAGGTGTAATGATCATATTTGGATTGCCATGATTTCATTTCTTTTTGTGGGCTCATATGATCTGATACATAATAAAAATAGGTGAAATTGAAGGCATTACATTTGTCCATCATGCTTTACTTTGTTGGCCAAAGTTAAAATCCCTGGGAACTGTTGAATTTGAAATCTTACAGTTGAAGTCATAGCTAGCCTTTTATAAAGATTAGGTGGCTCAGAAATTTTAGGTGAACCTTATATTTTTCCCCCTCCTACTAATGGCGATTTTATTTATTTTTGTGGTTGTAAGCTCAAATGATCTGATACATAAACATGATAAAAAGATGTGAAATTGCTGCTTGAAGTTATAGAAATTCTCACATTAATCATTAGAAAATAAAAAAAATCTATACCATTTATTTTCTGGACCTAGAGATGAGGGTTATTACTCATATTCTTGCAAAATGGATTGTCATATATACATTACAATATTAGCTTTTAATAATTGTGTTTTATTTTAAAAACTATTGACAGAATTATTCACAAAACTGTAGTATTTTTTTGAGTTCTTATAATATGTTATGAACAGGTACATCACTTGAAAGTAAAAGTAATGACTTGACTAAGGCTGAACTTGGCTTGGAATTGAAGGAGGGCGTCTCTTCATTGGATCAGTGTTTTTCTCAGGGTGATAATGCTAAACATGGGTCAAATTCAGTTGAAAATGGTGTCTGCAGTCGTCGTGATTGTAATACGGCTCATGATCATGGACAACCTTGTTTCAAGTAAGATGCAAAAATTCAACTGATTGAATTTGGTTATTCTGCCATTGTTCTTTATCATCTGCTTCATTTAGTCTCAAACCCCCATTTCTTGCATGAACCAAGAAGGCCCTCCTGGATGTCGTTGCTAACCCCTGTCTCAATTCATGCAGCTTTGATTATTCTCATTCTTATATTCATCCATTCATAAAGAAAAAGATGGCACATCTTTGGGGTCATACTTTCAAGCAGAATAAGCAGGCACCATGTCATCCTGGTAAATTCTTAATAGTTTCTCAAATGCTAATAATCATTTTATATGTCATGATTTAACTGAACCTATTTTCCTTTGTCAAATATTACTAGAAGGACCATTATTTTCTTCCGATGAGAAAAGGCCTATGGATTCCTCAATAAAACTTGCGGAAACAACAGAAATTGCTGTGGCAGATCGAGTTTCAAAAGCAAAATCCTTAGGAATCCTTGAGCATTCTCCCGATGATGAAGTAGAAGGAGAAATGGTGTACTTACAAGCTAGGCTGCTTGACAATGCTGCTATTCTGAAACACAGATATGGTAAGATATTCTGTTTATTTATTCTGTGTATCCTTTACACTTCTTCCTGTGAGTTTACAGAATAATCAAACCTTGTTGATTCCTCTGTTGCTTGTTTTACTTCAATGCCCCTCTTGCTTCAACACTGTCTATGAATCTGTCCCGATAATTAAGTTCTTGTTTCCTCAGTTTTCTGAATCACTTTACACTTGAATCCTGCAGAAGATTTGATACTAAAGGTTGTCCAGAATCTTTCTCGCGAGTTGGATTGTTTCAGTAAAAGAAAATGGGACTTCATCCTTGTCAATCAATTCCTTCGTGATGTTAGAGAAGCTAAGAAACGTGGGAGAAAAGAGAAGAGGCACAAAGAAGCTCAGGCCATACTAGCTGCAGCTGCAGCTGCTGCTGCAGCCTCTTCTCGTAACTCCACTGTGAGAAAAGATGCAAACGATGATGGAGTACCTGCTAATCAAGAGGTTTATTGCTGTATTTTGATTGGTCAATTAACAAATTAGTATGTGTTGCAGAGGTTATGTATCTTATTCCTTCAACACTTGTAGAGTTCCCCAAAATTTGGTGCTGGATGTTCAAGAGTTGGCCAGTGGACTTCTTCATTGCCACGGACCAAGGATTCATCAAAGCCATCCAACAGCAAAGTTTCACCAGATACTAACTTGGGCAATTTTCATATGCCAATTATTTCAAAAGAAAATGCACTCTACTGTGATGTATGCATGAGAAGTGAAACTGTGTTGAACCGAATATTTGTCTGCTCCAGATGCAAGGTGCTTTGGATTTCATTGAGTTTTGAAGTATTATGTCTCATTGTGTTATTAACTTTGATCTGTTCAACAGGCTACTGTCCACATAGATTGCTATAGAAATCTGGGGAATTCTACTGGGCCCTGGAAGTGTGAACTTTGCGAAGATTTTTTATTGGAAGCTGCTAACACTAGTGATCAGTCGGATTGCAATGGCACAAATTTATTCTTGGTACAGTGTGGGTTGTGCCATGGCACATCTGGTGCTTTTAGGAAGACTACAGACAGGCAGTGGATTCATGCTTTCTGTGCCGAGGTACTTAAATGATTATCAATTTATCACCCTTTTTTCTTATGACTTTCTCTTGAGTTTTAATTTTTCTAATATTTCCTTAGTGGTTGTTGGCGACCAAGTACACAAGAGGACAAGATAGCCCGGTCAACGGAATGGTACTCTTCTTTGTTGAGCATTGCAATTTCTCCTAGTTCTCATTTTCAGGAATAAATATAACCTCTTCTCTCTCTCTTTTGTGTTCATATAATCAGAAGCTGTTGTCATTTCTCAGTGTTATCATATGATATCTTGTTATATTGTATCAGGTAAGCCTTGTAAAGGAGAAAGATACTTGCTGTGTCTGCCTCCGCAATGTTGGCGTGTGTCTAAAGGTATATCATCATCTTTGCCTCTATCTAATTCAGAGCATGAAGAGGCCAAGCACTTAGAACCTTCATTTTGTCTCTTTCTACCATGCAGTGCAATAGTGGGGACTGCCAATCCACTTTTCATCCTTATTGTGCTAGACACGCTGGTTTCTACATGAACACAAAAGGGTTCGGTAGTATGTTGCAGCACAAAGCATATTGTGGCAAACACAGCAGAGATCAGAAAGAGGTAAGTGTAGCATCAGTGCTATTTTGGAGTAATAGCTCTCTCTCTCTCTCTCTCTCTCTCTCTCTCTCTCTCTCTCTCGTGTACCTAAGACCAGGATTGACTATTCTCCTTGTATGCTGCAAATAAATATGTTATTATGATAGGTAGTGAACTTGGTCCCCTGCCTCACATATATAACAATGTGACAACTTAAATGTAGCGTTATACTTTTGTCATAATGATAAAAAAGAAAGGGGATGGATGATGCTAGTGTAAGTATATGTCCAATTTGCAAGCTTGGTGGCATGTTCTTTGATTTGTTGATTCGTATTTTCCTGCCCACATGGACCGAAAGGGGACATGTTTATTATGTATGACAATCCTGTGTTTGGCGTAGTTATTTTTTGTATCTTATTTTGCTCTTCAAATTCATGCAGGCTGATGCCAAACAATATGGACCTGAGGAACTCAAAAGCTTGAAAAGGATGAGGGTTAGTATATCTGATACATACTTTGTTTTCCTAACTTGATTGGTAAAATACAATATTTTGCTCATTTGCTATAAAAAGTTTCAAGTACTTTGAATACTTGGTATTTCTTTCTTGCAGAGGTCATTCTTTATTTTATATTATTTAAATGGCAATAGTCGTTCCAACTATGTTATGATAGATGTGTCCAGAGGATGTCCTTTGTTTTCAGTGAACATTGATTAAATTACTATTGAGGAAATATATTATCATTTTGCAGGTTGAGTTGGAAAAATTGCGCCTCTTGTGTGAGAGGATAATTAAGAGAGAAAAGGTGAAGGTATGTCTAGCCGTTAACATTCTACTTCTTGTGCGGTGCCTTGAAAGTTGAACTACATCTTGAAGCTACTTTGATCTAGTTATTTTCTTTCTGAATCACTTCCTATTTCCTTCACAGGACTAGATGAAAATCATACGTGAATTACTCATTTATGAGATAGTATATGCATTTCTTTTATTTTCTTTTGTTGTACCTGTGTCTGACAGTTGTTGTGAAATTAGGGAACAAGATAACTACCCACCAGTCTTTGAGGTAAATCAAGTGTGTTCATGCTAATTAGGGAGAGTTAAGGACATGGGTGGATGTGCTGCTCCTTGACCTTGGGCCAAGGGAAGCAGTTATATAATGTCCAGCAGGCTTTCCTTTCCCCCCAAAACTGAAAAGATTTTTTTAGAGAAAATCATAACTACCTTTACCCAATTTATTTTGAAAATGAACGCAGCTGCTATGATACTGATAAAGGTTGGTAGTTAGTGGTTACTGCCTGTTGTTTCCTGTGCCCAATTGTGAATCCAGAATTCGGAAAATCTGACCTTTTCAGTTGTTGAAAGTGGGATTTGTTAAATTGGATTGATCAGATTGGACTGAGATATTTGGCAGGCAGCCTGGTAGCTGTAAAAAATCATTAGTATTTATTGTGAAAAAGAAAATCCTAGTCACGTTCACCCTCACAATGGCTTGGCTTCAACCGTGTATGTTCACACTTGTAAATAACCTTTCAGCTTTTCTTTTTCATCATTTGACTCGCTATAAAATTTACTGTTGCCATTATTATCTTCTGTAGACAACAAATTGTCATCTTGATATTTCCCTATGCAAACCAATAAATTAATTTAATGTATTGTCTATTATGTCAGAGAGAGACAGTTCTGTGTGATCAAGACATACTTGCCAAAACAAAGGATGCTGTTGTTTTCTCCTACCTAGCTCCTGGAGCAAGTTCAGAATCTGCCACTACTTCGGTTAATAACAAATCATACAGTGGAACCGTGCAAAGATCCGATGATGTCACAGTGGATAGTACTATTTCTGGGAAAAACACCATCAGGTTTTCTCTTAATAACAGAGATGCTGAGAGAAACACAGCTGATAGCTCAAAGACACTGATATCGTTCAAACGGAAGTTGAATGAGAGGGGATCACTAGCTGGCAAGCAACTCCCGCAAAGACCAGCTACTGCCTTACAGAAATCGGAAGCCGGAGAAAAGAAGACAAAAGATAAGAAGGTTTGTATTGCTCTTTTCATGTTTGAACTTATTTCCTACACCATGCTAATGTGTAAAGCACATGATTTGCAGCAGAGGGAAACATTTCAAAAAGAGCTTGTTATGACATCTGATCAAGCTTCTACACAGAACCAACGCCTTCCAAAGGGATATGTGTATGTCCCCCGTGACTCTCTTTGTAAAGAGAAGCCATGGAATCGAAATACACAGACCCATGAACCACAAGAGCCTGGTGGATAGGAGCAGCTGAGATCAAGATGATTCATTTTTCTCATGGAAGGCCACAAAACATTTGGTTGCTTGGTCTTGATAACTTGAAAGCACAAGCGTCAAGTGGGGCTGGCCAGTGTTATTGCTACAAGTATTACCGGCAAGCAATGATCCTGTCGGACACAAGTTGTAGATGGTGCAAACCGAGTTATGTGAATGAATGAATGAATGAATGAACGGTGCGGGATCATGTCCAGAAGGCTATAGCCCCCACTCAGGTCACTTGGATGAACGACAACGTGGGTGGATTCGCCTACCAGGGCTATATAAAGATGCCTCTGTCCTGTATATATAGATTTGTCTTTTAGAATGCAGATTATGTAAAATTGCTTTGTACATTCTTACCTTTGCAAATGCTAGTTTAGCTATGCAGAAGGGGAAAAAAAGAATCACCATTCCTTTTTGGTTGTACAAGAAAAGGAAAGACTTGGGACAACTGCAGGGGTGACGTGCGCTCACAGGATTGAAGTATTTGCTAATACCCAACAAGGTCTGATTCATGTTAATTGTAGGGATGGAGACAGTTAATGCAGTTAAAAGGGAGTGTTCAAAAATAGTCTGAACCAGCCACTACTGTTCAGCGACCAGTTACTGGTGATAACCGGTATAGTACAGACTGAGACTCTTCTTTTTTATGCTGATTGGTAGCGGGTGACTTGTTGAAAGCCAGTAGGTTTTTGGGGGAGAACATCGTTTTGCTAACTTGAGTCCGGTGTGGTAGCCGGCTTTTAACTTAAATGTTAGATCCAGGTATTTTGGTCTGAGACAGGTGTTTTCCGCTTGCCGTCCAGATTTGTAACTCTGGTTAATTATAGTTTGGTGCCGTTGGAAGCCACACCGATAATGTAAAACATTTGTTCAGTTTGTAGTGGTACTTGTTTCCATTTGTTGTCCTTGAACCGAGCAGCTCCTGTCTAGTGCGTATTTCCAAATGTTGATTGTCTGAAGGACTTGAAGGCACCGTGCTGTTTTATTCGTAAAAAATCTGCTGTGCCGACTGCTGTTCTACTTCAAGTTGGCTCGTGGAAGCTAAAAGGCTGCCGATCTAATATGGCATAACTTACCGTCTTATGCTACGCAGTCCAGTACAGCTATGCTTTTGCATTTGGTTCTTGTGGATGTACCAGATATTTGTGTTCAGGTCGAGTCGGCTCCTGCTTTATTATATGATGTACGTGGGATGTATTTGATTTTTTTTTCCTTCTGTGGTTCACGTTGGAATGTTTGGAACTTTGGTTGAGGGGATTTCTTAGGGAATCTGGGGGATTTAGTTCACATTTGTTATCTTGTATCAATTGGGTCGGATAAACGCCTTACGAGCTTATGGCATGGATCAGGGTTCGGAAAACCGGTACCGGCCTAAATACCCATGGGGGCCGGTACTGTTTCTTGGCCAATTACCGGCCGGTAACTGAAAAAACTAGAGAAAACCTGGTCAAATTTCATGTTTTAAAATTTAAATTTAAAACCAATAATCGGAAAAAACTTGTCGGTTACTGCCAAAAAGCCCAGAGAAACTGCTAAAAACCGGAAAAACGCTAAAAATTAGGAAAAACACAAAAAAATATTGAATTTGAGATGTTTTGAAGTATATTTACCTCATACAATAGGTAATTTAGCATAAAAAAGTTCTAAACCAACTTAGGAGATGTATTATGTAGTTAAAAAAACTCATAAATATAAATACACTTTAAAAAATACAGTCGGTTTTTTATTTCTTGATACCCAGCGGAAAATTTGGTTAACGGTAACCGTCGGTTTTTCTTTTTAGAGCTCTGGCCTGGACCTCGGTCCATATGGGCAAAACGGCAAAACTGTTGCCGTTCTTGTCAGTTTTTTGGGGTCGGTGCAACGAATTGCTGTCTCTCTAACGATACGTTCAAAGTTCATCCCACGTCTTGATGTTAAGTCGTATCACAGCGCACAATTTTTCTTGTCCTTAAAGAATGTAATACGTGGCTGGTCACTATATTTGTCGGCCTAACTTCCATTTTTCCCGTTTGCTTTACCTTTGCCGACCACTGTCCGCTACAGTTAGCTTGCGGGGCTAAGGAATGCTCCCGTTACATGACGGTGTCTAGCCACATCCTTCAGAGTTTTGTCACTTTTAACTGTATTTAAACTCATAATTATAAGAATAGCAGTTGTTACATTGAATTAGTAAAAATATCACTTCTGACGCACGGTATCATGTGGCACCCCTAGGAGCGACAATTAGCCTCTGACGCATGGTGGCCATGCGGCACCTCTGAGTGGGCGACATGTGGCCTTTGTCACACGGTAGCATGAAGGCCACAGGGCTACCCCTATGCCACACAGCCACCATACGGCTACTAGTTAATCCAGCTTAACTAGCAGCCTTAATTACTTATTTATGTGTATTATTTGTTTGAAAATTTAAATATAGTAAATTAGCTTAAAAAATTATAAAATTTTATGTTCAATCTCTCAATATAGTGTACTTGATTTTCTTTTTTTTTTGTAGTTTTATCCATTTTGAACATTTCTCAAAAATTCATATGAATGAATTGTTTGTAGGATTTTTTAATGAAGAAAAATGAGGTGTAAACATTACAAATTTTTTTGTGAAAGCTCTGTATGTAGTGTACTTGATTGTTTAATTTTTCTAGGATTTTATATGTATATTAAATAAGAAGCGGCCTGTAATCAAGAGAGCGGCCGCAATAAACAAAAAATCCCATTAAAATATAACTTTATTGCGGCTTGTTATTTTATGTACATATAAAATTCTAAAAAAATAAACAATCAAGTACACTAAGTATGGAGCCTTCACAAAAAAAATTATAATGTTTGCACCTCATTTTTTGCTGCATTAAAACATTCCTACAAACAATTCATTCGTATGAATTTCTGAGAAACATTAAAAATGGATAAAATTACAAAAACTTTAGACAATCAAATACACTATGTTAGGAGATTGCACGTAAAATTTGTAATTTTTTAAATTTATTTGCTATATTTAAAAATCAACAAATAAAGCTGCATGGTGGCTGTGCGGTAGCCACCGTGCTTCAGAGGTCACGTGTCGCCTCCTGGGGCTGCCGCACGGCCACCATATGTCAAAAGAGATATATTTGCTAATTCAACGCAACGAATACTATTCTTGTAATTACGGGCTCACATACGCGCGTGACAAAAACTCCATCCTTTCTCGCCGTCACGCTTCGACCGAAAGATAACAATGGAAGTGTTGAATCTCGAGTTGAAAGTAGAAAGTGCTCGCCGTCGCGGGAAGCGAGCACGAGGCGAAAACCCCATCCAGAGAGACAGGGAAGTGAGTACGCGGCCATTTTTGACTGTACATACAACGGCGAAGGTTCGTTCCACTCCGGCCACGTAGCCCACAAAATATCAGCGGAAGCTTCAGTGGCAGGTCAGGCCGGAGGCCGGCCGTGCATGCTTCCCCAAGTCGACCGAAAGCCACTACTGTATCGGCATCGAGAAAGGCGTCCACGTACGGAAAAAACACGCACAGGCCACTCATCATTCATCACCGCCCGGCCTGCCGCACTGCCACTGTCGCGTTGTCCTTAGAGCAAGTACAATAGTATAGCTAACTAGTGGCTATAACACTTATCCATTTTATCTATAGCCTTCAAAAAAATAGTTCATACAATAAGGTAGCTATTACAATAACTATTTGGCCCCACGTGTAAGAGAGTGAAATGCATATTTTTACGTGCTATAGCTAGCTGTAATTTAGTAGCCAACTTCTTTCTCTCTCTTCCTTTCTCTCTCTGCCACATAAGATTTGGTTGATATTATATTTACTATAATCTGCTGACTAAGCCTTATTGTACCTGCTCTTATCGTATCTCTCGAGGCCTTTCTGGACGCGAGCTTGACTTTTTTTCGCCGAGAGATTTGGCAGGGGATTTGGGGCACTACCGCCCAGCTCATGGGAGCCTCTCCCTTTGGTTACCCGATCGACCCCAACTTGTTCGGCGTCTCGTTCCCGGCCACACACGACCCACACGCACGCCGCCAAGCGCAAAGCGAAGGGCGACCGGGCATCGCATCTCGCCGATCTCTGGGACCAATGCACAGTGCTGGCCAATAGCCAGCGGTTGCTTTTGGAAGGAATATTTGCTGCTGCTGCTGCTGCCGCTATGCAATGGTGGCTTTCGATCGGGCCGGGTCTCGTCCGTCGCGTGTGCCTCCGTTGCTTTCAGCGCTAAAGCGGGCGGGGATAGCTGCACCGCAGATTCGGTGGTCCGCGCCTACCCCCATCATCAGCATCATTTGCAACCACGCAACCATTTCCGAGCGAAGCACTGTGCTACTGTGTACTTACAGCCTGCAACACACGGAGATTATATTTGGAACCGGAACTTTTTCCTATATGAATTGAGCTATTTTTTTTATAAGAATCCTGCGATTCAAATATAAGACTTTCTGATATATATATGGTGGAACATGCATTCGTTCGGATGATTTAGAGGATGTAATAATCCTACAGGTCTTGTAGGTTCTTGGCTGCATCGATGATCAATGGCACGGATATACATCCCGCTTGTCGTTGGTTGAGTTCGTGGCCGGATCGACGCGGTTGTACGTGATGCTCATTTCGAGGTGGATGGGACGGGAGCCGTGCTCCGTAGGGAAGTAGAAGCCGGCAGCTTTCTTTGTTGAATTTCTGAGAGTATTTTAATAATTTCTCAATTTAAAAAACAAAAAAGGAAAGGGCCCATCTATCAGTGGGCCCGACGAAGAGTTAAGGGAGCGTTCCCGTGCGCGTGGACGTTCGCGTCCGTCTGGCTTCTCGCGTCCGGCGCGGAGCGGCTTCGACCGCGTCGCCCGAGGCGACCGAGTCAAGCAGCGGCAATGGAGGCGTCACCAGCGCGGGCGCTTCGGCGCCAACCGTGGCTGCAGCATGCCGGCCTCCGCCTCGCTCCCTTATATAAGGTTCTCCCCTCTTCTTGGTGACCCAAAGTAGCAGTGAGTTCTCTCCTCCCTTGATCTCAAATCTTTCTCAATAGTTCTTCCATCTTGAGTCTTGAGAGCCGCCGGTCGGGTTTCTTCCTGTCGCCGTCGACTGAGGAGCTCGAATTGCCGTTCTAGGATTTTCCCTGGTGGTTTCCTTGTGCCTTTTCTTTGAATCTGGCCGTGAGGAAAGGTTGGGGTTTACCTCTAGAAGCTAGTTCGACTCGGACTTAAGCTGAGCATTTGAGAGATTTGTGACCTGTTCTTGTTGTTCACGAGCATTCTCGGCCGAAGCTCTGGTCGGTCTTGTGCGGCGTCCACCCAACCCTCGGCTTCTATCTCAGTTCCAGCCAGGTGGAAGTGCGGCATTGTATCTCCGATTGCCTTCATCTCCTTGCTTGACGTAGTGGGGTGTTTGGTTTTCTGGGACAGCGCAGTATGCGTATCTTGCCTTGTTCAGCTTCTTCTCGGTGGTTTCGAGTATCACTGGCTTTGTGAGTATTTCGGCTATCAGCTCTTGATATCTGTGATTTTTCACTAGTTGATTATTGAAAGAGATGCATATGGGGTTGGCTGTTAGCTCTATGAAGAGATTGGTCTTATGCTGAAATTGAATGATTAAACCTGAGCTCTAATCCATTGTTGTTTCGGTCTCATTCCTGCAATTAGAAATTTTGTTTTGGCATAATCTGCTATCTGTGATCACATTTATTGCATTGTATATATATCTTTGTTAGCCATTTCGGTCTTCTGCATAACTGGTTTACTTGTGAATCTATTCTTTGGAGCATATCAGTTAGTTGGCTAATTTTGGAGATATTTGGTGGTCATTTTGATTGTGTCCTCTGCTGACCGAAAGTCTTGTGTAGTCTCAGTATGTTAGTTTTTTTAGAGCTCAAGGTCTGAAACTCATTTGGCATATTCAATTAGTGAAGAGTATAAGATCATAGTAGCAGAACGGTTAAGATTAAATCTTGTGCAACCCTATATTTGAGAGCTCTAATCAATAACTAAAACTTGTGCTATTTGCTAAGTTTTATTAATTCCCTGTTCATGAGAATGTTATGCATGGTTATTTTAGCAGAAATTTTGGTTCATATGATAAATATATATTCTTGTATAAATGACATGGAAGAATTATATGTTTGTATGCAATTTATGTCATTTATATTCGGCTGGAAATGTGTTTTGATAATATTTAATTATGCTAAAATCAAATTCAAATTTATGTTTATACCACATAATTTACAACATTCTTTCGCTTGCAAGCTTCCTTGTTCCATGAGGAGGAGATGCCCCATGCGCATAGTTATGGAACTCGGAGCGAAGATCAAACCGGTGGCGTCACCAGTTCACTAGTTCATCGGTCTGATCGGTGGTTCAACTAGTGAATCGTTGGTTCGTTTAACGCTCAGCTCTCTGTCTATTAGCTAGCTATCTCAGGCTACTATCACCATGTAAGTATGTAACAAAATAGGATCTCAAAGCAAGATATGATAGTATGATACTACTCTAGTCTAGCAGAGAAATTATAATTCTATAAATCAGCAATGAGAAAACACTAAACTATAGCCAAACAATCATGAAACAAGACCATTTTTGGTAATGATCAAAGGCGGATTTCCATACTTTTCTTTGACATATTTCATCAGCTTGAACATGCCCCAAGGAACTATGTGCAGCCAACTTGATGCTGCCTAAAAGATAAATAATATTTTTCAGTCAAGCATTTAACTTAAAAGTTGAAAAATGAAAAGATAAAACAAATCTGAAGCAATTTAGAAACTGTACCATTTCTCCTATTCTCTTTCCATGCCTAATAGCTGTGAGATCTGAAGCTCAAACAAGAGCACGTTGAAGACATGATTGCATTACGAATCGAACAATAACTCAAATGAAAACTAAACTAAACTGAACTGGTATCACAAATTCTAAATCGCCTCTAAGTAAAGAAGTGATAATGAACCCATAAGTGACCAGATTCGACCAAATTGATGGGGCAAATCACGCAAGGAGCATAACAAACTGGAGAATCCCCACCCCCGCGGACATATCACCAGGACCGACGGGCAAGGAACGGGAAGGTAGACACCTCGATCCAATCGGCACACCAAGCCCTACGGTAGCCAGCCTAGTCAGGCGCACAACCAATGATATGGCCTAGTCTAAGCTAAGCAAGCACAGCCAAGCTGTGAATCGCGCGGAAGCCAGTACGAAATAGGGGGCAGCAGAGAGATTATCGGCGACGCAGAGCAGAGGTGAGGCTAGAAGCTTCGAGGAAGAGGAGCAAGTTAACTGCCTCAGGCTCAGCCTAGGGCAACAGCCGATTTGCTGCCTCAGGCTTAGCCACTCAGGCTCGGCGGCGGCGAGGCGGCGACTAGGGCCCAATCGGGCTCAACTGTGACTGTGAAATATGAAATGTGAATGCTTCAATACCAAGCCAAGCAGAGCCGGAGATTGAGATATGAGCATATCTCCACTTTTCCAGTTTTACCTTTGAAATAGTGAAACCCTAAGGCTATTTTTGTCCTTCACCAACTCAGTTCAAATAAAACTGGCTGGTTCACAGGTTCTTATAAAAAATGACCGGTTTGTCCGTTTTTTTCTAGTCTAACTACGTGAACGGTCTTTGAACCAAACTGACCCGTGCACTCTCTGGTTCCGGATTTTTCTAGTTCAACCAGCGGTCCGGTCCGGCTTTTTTAACTATACCCATGCGCTAGCTTGAGATTTTTTTAAAGAGTATAAGGACATGTACAAATGAGAGGACCTAAAAACGACACGTCATTGCCACGTAAGCTGAGTCCAAGTTTCCAATTTACTCTCCAATGGTTAGCCTCACCTAGTCACCTGCACCAAATATGGATCCCACTGGTAAATAGAAAAACCAGTGTTTCTCCCTCAACGCTTTCCCAACTGACACTGTCTCCCAGGTCCCATCGTTCTCTCCTTTATTTTTTATTCGGCTGGACTTGAGCCCTGTATTTTCTCCGGCTCTAGAATTTTTTTCTTAGCCTCGCCCACTAACTTTTGTCTCCGAGCGTGGAGAGTCCAACAATTTGTTAGCCTGGCTTTTTTGCAATATTGTATATGCCTTAAGGTGGTGCTCATTTGGGCTATTTTTGGGTAGTTTATGGCTGAAAAGCGCCGTAACTAGCTGAAAAAATACTATAGTTGGTAGAGACTTATTTAGCATAATTAAATTTAAAAAAATTAAAAAAATATGTTAGCCCATTACATATAATACAAACAAATACGGGAAAAAAGAACCGGTAAAAAAGCTCAAAAAAACTAAAAGTTCAGAAAAAGACAAAATTTATGAATAATGAAAAATAAGCCGGAAGCCAGAAGCTGAAACCGAAATGATCACATGCTAAATTCATACCATACATATACATACACGCTGGAAATTTTTATGAAGGCATGAGTCATACGGAACGTACACATAAATTTCTTCATTAAACACGTATACATATGTGTACTATATTTCTAATTTATTTGGTTGATATGCACCGGGTTGGAATCCTAACAGACTGCACGCTCGACGGGGCTCCTAGCGATCCGAGCAACCGCTCGGACCTCGCTAGCTTGAGATTTTGTTGACAGCTTTCTACCGACTTACTTTGCATGGAGCTAATCTACTCGTACGGCACTTGCTTGTGCATGAGCTTATATATCTAATCATTAGTGTATCTTATTACGGTTATCAAGTTAATCACGCATACTCAAAGTGAGTCGTGCGGTTTCTTATTGGTTAAGTACTAAAATGACCTGGACTAGGAAAAGGATTGGATCTCATTGATTGGCTACTCTAAAAGCTCAAGCTGTTACTGATACACGAAGTTGATCGCAGGTCCTTCCCACTTACATGGCACGCAAGCTCGATCACTTTTTATGTGCGCGAGAGCCAAACAAGTACCAATTAAAGTACAAGAAACTCGAAGTTATCTTTTACCTTTTTCTTCAAGAAATAACTACCTTATAAAGATGCACTAATTAAAGGTCTAATGGAAGCAACTTGAGTATCAGAGTTTTTTTTACCCTCTACCATTTTTTTTTTCAAATCTGGCTCACATACCCTCTTTTTTTTTTTGTAGATGTAGCCCCCTTCCAAAGCACAGAAGAATCAGTGTGGGACGCGTGGCTCCTGCCGTGCTTCCAGAGCGCTGAGCCACCTGACCCCGGCAGCACCTCCAACGAGCACGGAAGCGCACATGGCGGTCCCACCGCCTTGCCGCACCCCTAGACCGCGGAAAAATCCTACTGCGCTACCGAGCCGTGGGAGCTTTTTGCCGCGCCACTGGAAGCTCCCTGCTACCCACCGCGCCACCCGACCACGGTACACGCCAGTACTCTAAAGTCTACTGTAATCAATCCTCTCTCATGCAGCGAGTGTAGAATTGAATAAACAGAGCCTTGTGTGATAAATAATCAAAAATTTTAGATTGCGATTTATGATTTTTAGCTATAGTATGAGTATTCGTGCGAATGAATGGATTGAACCGAAAGAGGATCAGCCCACTGTCCCCCGTGCGCTGTTGAAATGGTCCCAGGGTGATAGACATCCTATTTTATTGTAAGCCACGAGAAACCGAGACAAGGGAGGAAGGAAGAACCGGAATCCCTCACCAGGAAGAAAGGAGTACCGAGTAGACGTGCATGCCCCCAGAAACACCAAGACGCGACCCCTACCAGCCACCGAAAATTGAAAGTGCGAGGAAACAAACAAACAAAAAACACATGGGCCCACAGTCTCCTCATCATATCGCACCTTTGCCCTGTCATCAACATGCCGTGGTACTGCAACCCCATAGCAGCCATACAAAGCAGCAGCCCTAAACACCCGACCGGCACGGCCGAATCGGCCCAGATCCGCCGGCCGGCCGACGCGCGCCGTGACCACGCACGCCCGCCCGGGCCGCCGTACGGCGCCGCCGGCGAGCGCACTGACGAGCGTTTCTACCAGCTGAACGGGAGAGAAATGAGAAAAGCGCGAGGCCGTGTGGCCCCCGGTTAGGAAAAGAAGCGCGCACTGAGGACCCGCTCGCGTTGAGCCTCTCGCTGTCACGGACATACTCGCGGGTGACTGCGACGGCCACGCACGCACGCGTTGATCGGCATCCGTCGTGCCGTGCCATCGCCTCGGCCTTATCCCGTAGTAGTAACACACTAACATGGTAGCACGGATGGACCGGGACCAGTGGGTGCAGGTGAGATCTAGTCATTTTTGTCCCTCCGTGGCAGAGAAATTCTATCTTTAGCCTTTCCTACAAAATTCTCCATTTGACCCCTCGTGCGGCTGCCGACTACACGAAGCAAGCAAAGACTAGACCGAAATTCAGTAAACAACTGGACAGACATGCCTTTAGTCATGATGTCCACGAATTGGTGGGACGATGGCACATGGAGAACTCGAACATGCCCAAGGGAGACCTTTTCACGGACGAAGTGGATGTCAATCTCAATATACTTCGTGCGCCGATGCTGAACTGGGTTGGAGGATATGTAGACAACACTGACATTATCGCAGTAGACAATGGTCGCAGAAGCAATCGAGATGTACATCTCCTGAAGAAGTTGGCGTAGCCAACAACACTCAGTGACCGCATGTGCAACGGCACGATACTCTACTTCTGCGCTGGAGCGAGACACCGTAGTATGGCGTTTGCTGGTGGCAACTTTCCTTACAGCCAGTGATAACTTTTCGGGGCACAAAATTGCGCACACAGAACGCGCAGGCGCAGAATAGCACAACCGTGTACATTTTACTCCTAGGAGTACATACTTTCACCTTCTAATATATCACTCAAACATACTTGTTATACCTCTTTATCACTTTTGGTATATTTAAATACTAATTTTAAGATACTCCAATCCAACATGGTTGAACAAAATTTCATCAGAGCCTTTTATTTTTGCTATATACCCTTTTTCATTTGTAAAAGGAGTGTGTGTATACATATTATGCTTTAAAAAGTGAATTTTGATAAAATTTGTCATGAAATTCACTTTAGAGTATCTTGTAATCATTATTAGAGTATGGTAAAAGAGATTATATATATATATATATATATATATATATATATATATATATATATATATATATATATATATATATATATATATATATATATATCTACTCCTTAAAAAGAGGAGTTCAAGGTGATGGTGCATCCTACACTTCAAAAAGGTAGTCTGACGTGTGGGCCACCCACCTCTCCAACCGCCCGTGAGCCTGCCTCCCCCACGAACCCGTGCGCTTCTCCCCAGATTTCTCCGCCGCCTCCTCCCCCGCCCTCCGCGCCGCCGCCTCATCCCCCGCTCCTCTGCTCCGCCGCCGCCTCCTCCTCCCCATCCCGCGCCGCCGCCGCCTCCTCCTCCCCCCACCCCGCGCCGCCGCCGCATCCTCCTCCCCACCCCCGCGCCGCCGCATCCTCCTCCCCCCACCCCTCCGCTCCGCCGCCGCCTCCTCCCCACCCCGCGCCGCCGCCTCCTCCCCTCCCTCCCACCCCGCGCCACCATCGCCTCCTCCTCCCCCACTCCTCTGCTCCGCCGCCTCCTGCCCCGCTCCTCCACTCCGCCGCCGCCTCCTCCTCCCCACCCCGCGCCGCCTCGCCACCGCCACATCCTCTTCCTCCCCACCCCCGCGCTGCGCCGTCACCTCCGGCGAGCCGCCGCCGCCGCAGCTCGACGAGGCCTCCGGAACCCTACCGCTCCCGAGCCGTGCCCTGCTGCTTCCTTTAGGGATGGCGACCTCGGCGCTGCTCCGAGCTCTGAGGCAGCCCTTGTCGGAGGCCGCGCTGCGATTGGTGAGTACGATTATCTTAGGGGATTGATTGATCGTTAGCGGAGGAGGCGTGGAGAGTATAGTATGGCAGAAATATTGGAACTTTTTTGGGTGAAACCTATTTGTTTTGGCTTGTCTTAGTTGTTCATCCATGGTGGAGGCATGCGAAGAAATGGGCGGAATGAAAATTGTAGCTTAATGTGTACTGGAGAGTGGAGAGATATGGGAGAGTATTGGTGTGACTTGCGAGATAAAAATTGTGGTTTTTAGTGTATGTATTCGTTTTGATTCGTTGTGATCTGTCTGTCAATATTGCACGCGTCAGAAGGTAGTGGAATGTGAGAAAATATTCTAGCTCTAATGTAGTCTGTTTGCTTTCTGTTAATTTGGTCGTGTTAGCCAAGAAAGGAGTTGTGGAATTGGAGCAAAATGTATACCTTTAATTGGTCTGTGTGCGTTTATATTTTTATGTGATCATGAATGAAGAATATTGGGATGAACAACATGTAGCTTTAGATGAAGCGCATTTGCTACAATTCATGGTAGAGTATTGTAAGTTTGGAACAAGGCATAAGAGCCTGATGACTGTAATATTTGAGAATTCAACTATTTGTTTTGTTTGTATCTAGAGGATTACTAAGAGAGGACAACAATGGGAAATGCTGCAGCTTTATTTTGAGACAGCCAATGTGCCTGTTTTGTATGCTGTCTCAGAGCCACCACCATGGATTAAAATTGTTGGGCACATAAAATTACTTCTGAGAAAAAATTGTCATGCTTTCAACATAAAAAAGAGAGAGGAGCCTTTTGCTTGCTATATTTGTGTTGTATCTGCTTTGAGTTAAAGATCTGCATGTGGAATTGCATTTTACTGCTTTTACATTTTATTTGAAAAAGGAGCTTTCTTTTATGGTGGAATTTGATTAAGATTTCATACCAGTAAAATTTTCTATGGTTCTGTAACCAAGGAATAAATAAGAACTTGAAATTGATCTGATGTAATTGCCAGAAAAGAGTATTATATGTCTTTTGTTTTCTTCGTTAATATGAAATTTAAGGAATATGGTGTGTTTCTGGATTTTTATTTACTGTGCGTTTTATTTTCTTACTTAATTCCTTGCTTTACATTGCTGAATGCATTTTACTTATTGCTATATATTCCCTTAACATGGTATAGGCAACAAATGTCTATGTGCAAGTCGTTACTGGATATAGGCATTTGAATAATCAGAATCTAAGTGTTTTCAATGAGTTCTCGAAGCAACTGAAGGGTGAGGCTAAGAGGTATGCCTTACTTTCTAAGGTCCCCACCACCACCACCAAAACCAAAAAACAAAGTAAATCATTTTACCAGGGTGCATTACTATCAATATTTCTCATCTTTTATGGCCCATTATGCTTATCATCACTATTTTTTTGCTTTATTTACTTCAATTTTCGACTGCAGTAATCCTGAATTCCAGAAATCCATGAAGGAGTTCAGTGAGAAACTTGGTGTGGTGAAGGAAGATCTCAAAGTAAGGTATAGATTGATGAAAACCATGCACTTCTTTCATTTTGAGTCTTGTACATATAGCAGTGAGGTATGTTTTTGTATGTAAGAAGTTCCAGATATTTTGGAGGTGTACTTGAAGATATCATAAATTGAGTTGTGCAGAACTAAGAAAACGGCTTAGACAATTTACAAGAGCGTTGATGATGTTTGGACTGAAGCTGAGGCAACATCTAAAAAGGTAAGTCAGCCACAGTGGTCTTCAAGAAGGATTGTTTGATCTACCAAAACATGTCCTATTCATTTCTTTTTTGTTTTGTGCTCAGAAATTTGGTTTTGTTCCTTTGCAGGTTACTGCAAATGTCAAAGAAAAAATGTCTGCTGCTACAGAAGAGGTTAGTGATAAATCAATATCACTTCAATCCAGTATGGATCATGCTTTTCCTTAAAGAGGGTTTCTTTGCCTTGATGGAGTTCTTTACAGGTAAAGGAGAGTTTTGGGCTAGGAAAAGAAGAGACTTCAAGTTGTAGAGATGGTTCACCTGAAGCTTCAAAACATAAGAAAACTGAGGCATCCTCACATTCAGATGACAAGTCCCAAGATGCCACAAGTAGCCATACATTGTTCAATAAATTGAGGTCAACACTTTCATCTGCTTCACCAGTGGTATCTGGTGCATTTGCAAAGTTGAGGGACACAAGAGTCTCAACTTTAGCCAAGCAGGGATATGAAATTGTCAAAGATGAGCTAAGCTCTAGCTCTAGCAGAAAGAAGAAAAATCATGCTAGGCATGCTTCTGCTGCAACAGTAGAGAAGAGTACAAGAACTGATTTAGTTATTGTACCAACAAAAAAGTCATTATTGGGTGAAAAATGGGAAGCATTGAAGAATAAGGTATCTTAAGAGGAGACCCCTGAACTTTCCTCCCTTTTTCTCCACATGAATCTCCTATCTGAAACCCTTTTTCTCTAAAAAGATGCAAGGTCATAAAGTCTATAAGAGAGTGAATGAATACACCAAACCTGTCGTAAACATGGGACAAGAGGTACCATCAGAATGCTGTACAGTTTTGTTTTATGAAACTGGTGGTAGCTGGGTTTAAGAAGTATGCTCTTAAGTTGTCTATGAGCATTTTTAGGTTTTAGTAGATTTGGTATCTTTTTTTAGCCAAGAGCTCCTATCTCGCATGGTTTTAGAAGAAGGAAGCATGTTAAGTGATTGGGAATGCCTAGAAACAGTACTTTTCAATACATCAATTAAGTGTTTGCCGATGCTAAGAAGCGTGACTAGCTAATTATCACTTCCTTATTGTGTCTGGGATCTAATGTTATAGCTGGGTTTAAGAAGTATGCTCTTAAGTTGTCTATGAGCATTTTTAGGTTTTAGCAGATTTGGTATCTTTTTTTAGCCAATAGCTCCTATCTCGCATGGTTTTAGAAGAAGGAAGCATGTTGAGTGATTGGGAATGCCTAGAAACAGTACTTTTTAAAAAAAATTAATTAGGATCACTTGGGCATCAATTTCATATTTTTATGAAGAATGTTGTTGGTAGAAATGCCATCTGTTATACTCTAGCTTAATATTTCTCCTGGGACCATGAGGGTATTCATTTTGTAATTTTTGGGAGGGTTTCCAATTGGTACTGAACTGTGGTGTCTTGTAAACCAGAATTGCAATATTGATGAAAATATGTGGAGTTGCTATCTAATTGAGCTGTGAACAACATCGAAGTTTTACTACTAAACTCAGTTCTATACTGACGTTTTGACACTTTACGAGCATTTTTAGTTGAAGATATACTGTCTTGATTTGCATAAGTTAAAGACGTATGATATCTCTGTTGCTGTCTGAATTGGGCTTCAATTCTTTAGTTCGCCGGTTATTATGCTGAAAGAAGTGCAGTTTTGGTTCCTTGACTATAGAATCACCACACTTGATTCTTGCAATATTTTTACCCATTTCTACTTGTGTAGATGGATAAGATTGCTGAAAGTAAGTTCTCATCAAACATAATTATCGCAACGTATGATCAGGCATCATGTAATCTTCATTTTTCTATTGAATTTCAGGACATCTTCAATTGCTAAAACACAATATTCCATTTCATTTTTCTGAAAATCTTACACCTATTTCCATTTTATTACTCACAAGCCACAATTGCCTTCTTTTCTTATATCTTGTAGATTGGTTCAGCAAATTATCGATGTTGTTTTGGTTCTGAACATTGATGATCCTCCCTGCGCTATTGCTGCAGCAGCTCTTTTATTTGTTTTGGCAGTTGATGCGAGTACCTCTTAATCCCAATTGATATGCTTATGTGCATCCTGCATTGTTTTATGCATATTAAATATATCTATCTCACAAGTCACAAAGATAACCACGTTGTGACAAAGTTATTCATATCTACTATATTGTTACTTTTTTCTTTGTAGAAGTATCTACCTTCTTTCAAAAGATTGACGTGTGATAAAGAAGATTAATTAAGCAACGTCATGCATTTATTTTCATCATTTTCATTGAAAGTTGAATTAGAATTTAAGTGTGAATTTCATGTAGTGTTGATATTCAGCTTTTCATTAGCTTATATATATCTCGCTTGTTGAATGCCATTTAATTGGCGAACAGTTGCTATTCTTTTAATACCTTCGATGTTATATTCCTGCAGTTTCAATTTTGCTTATTTTCAATCTCCCCTTTTCTTGTTGTTATGCAGGTCTAAGACAATCATTTTTTGGATTCGGAATCTTGTATCCATTTTCTTCTTAAATTATTAAACCCTCCAATGAATGCTGTTGATGCCAAAGCGCCATCTATAGGTTCCAAACTTCTTGGAATCAGTAAAGTTCAAATGCTTAATGGCTCACATAAGGATTCCGATTTCAGTTCAAATGATAGCATTTCAAAAGTTGAAGAAATCATGTTAAGCTGTAAAGAGATCAAGCCACTCAAGAGGGATGACAAGGTTATGTAGTTGCCTTTAAACTTTGATACACCGTATGACTACGAGGTGTGATCGACGGCTTCCGACTTACTTGACGGATTTAAAAACTTTTAGAACTAAAATTTTTTACCATCTGTAAGTTTTAAAACATGTAATGTGATAAATTTTAAAATCCGTAGCAACGCACGGGCATTCAGCTAGTATATATATATATGTAACTTGTTCGTTTAAATGGTATATGAGAAGTGGAAGTATATACTCTCAGGAATATAAAATCATTTCTCTCTCTCTCTCTCTTTTAGAAAAACCTAGCTAGTTACGTATTTTATCTAAACAAGAAGAGTAATCATCTATGGTCCATCTCATATGATGGACTCGAATAGGCTAACAACCGGGATAAAAAAACATTATTGTAGCCCTAGCTAGCTAATCCATCACAGCCTGGGCCGTCGTCCCCTGTCATTTGGAGCTAGAATGATGTGATTAATTCCCTTATGATGACTCCTCTACTTGAAATACGAACCTCAGAATTACTAGCACAAACAAACATCTCAACAAAGAGTGACAGAAAGAACACACCTCCACGAATCATTATTGTGGTTTACACATCCTCAAAGAAATATCTGTAGACAAGCATCATATCTTATCGATCATACACCATACATTAAATCATGCACATACGCACCGCATAAGAAACAACTAGAAGCAGATGCAAATCTAGTCCCTCGTCCCAAAAAGGAACCAAATTAACCCAGGGGATTACTCCATCAGCAACAATCTAATGATGATGATGATGAGCAAGCTAGATCAAGATTGACCAATCCATCATCCATTTGCTTATCCCTACCGATCTCTCCATTTCTCGTGGGACAAATTAAACACACCAACATCAACGTGTTATTCCCCCCCCCCCACTTGCCGGCATCAATTTCTCCACAAGCCACGGCCATTGCCATTCCGCTGGTGGGCCACCGGGTGGACGACCAAAGGATGGCTCACCCATCGCACCCGCATGTACTAATGTTATCCTCCCGTCTCCTCCATAGCCATCCATCCATCCACCAAATGCACACAGCCCATATCATATCAGACTTCCACAGCTCCATTGTATCCCCTTCACCACAACTAATGTGCACATGCAACAAATTAATCTGAAACGATCTACCATTGAGGGACGCACAGTATGACTACGATGCTAGCACCCAACCATAATGTTCCTATAGACCGACGTGTTAGTGGCATGCGTGGAAAGCCTTTCTTGTTTATTAATTGAGAATGACTACCGCGCGTCATACACCCTCGATAACTCTAACTCCAAGATCATCACAACGTGAACAATTGTGACCATCGAATTACTGGCTTTCTCTCGCGTAGCAGCATGGGGTCGAATTAGCGCAACAAAAGCTCACACCCATGTGACAACAACGCCATCCTGCGACAAAACCACCTCTATCCTTTTTACGCCATTCTCGAGTTTGTGTGGTTGCAAGATGGACATCGTCTTCAAACTCACCGACGCAACATCTCGGGAGAATAGTGCAACACATTATTTCAGCATCCGCAACAAAAATGCAAAAAACAAACAAACATTGCAACGAAAGGGAAACATTGGTGCAACAATACAAGAAAACTACCCAACAAAAATAAAATATTGTTACAACAAAGAAAAAATTCATTGAAACAACTTCAACATTTACATGAGGGTGTTGCAACAATCAAAAGAACTGTTATAACAAAATCAATTACCTATGGCAATATTTGATATGAGCACAAGGAGAAGATAGCGGATTTAGAACAAAAATAATGTGGGGACCTTATGCTTCAAACGTGTACTTATCAACGTATCAATCAATAATGTAGCAGGTAGTAATGCGTTCTAAATTTTGTAAAATCAACTAGCTTCATAATACAGTCAATGGTAAATAACTATTTGTTAGACAACATATCAAAATCAAGAAATATACTATTAGTGAATGATCTATGATAAATCCAAAACAAAAGATGGTTAGCTATTGAAACACAATAAATTAGATATTGAAATACATTAAAAAAATTCTAATTCAATAGTTGCAAAAATTGAAATAGGACATTCTAATATTAAAGCCCTAACCCATAAATATTTTAAAGATCATAGAATTGAAACCCTAAAATCTAAATCACAAAATTTTGTACCTATTTTGATTGGTCGATCGTTTCTTTGTTAGCTATGAAGATCATTGTATTTTGAAGCAAGGAGCCAGTCATCTAGGATGAGATGACGAGTGGTTAGTGGATGACCTCACATATTGCCATGATCGCTGACCATATTGCATACATTGATACATACACCAAGATTTATTCCATTTGCATGTGCGCATAATGAGATTAACACAACGAGAAATCCAACCATACCATCTGAGTCCGACGCACGCAGGCATAGGTGAGAAGCAGCCAGTGTGCTCCTGGATGACGACAACTCCGGTGTCAGGCCCATCGTCGCTGCAAACAAAAGGACTAGCTCACCAAAGGTTGTGTGCGTGGCGTGGAGAATAGGGAAAGGTAGGTAAGGTGTCGTCTGGACCTGGCGTTGCCTACTTGATTGGCTTAAGGTTAGTGCTAGCTTGGACGCTTGGGCTGGCGTTGGCTTTGGGCTGGATCGACTGGTGGCCTACACTCGATCGATTTAAGTAGCCCCTGTTATTTTGTTTTCTTTTCACTGCCAATTGATATGCTGTGATGTGCCAACTTCAACTTACACGTATTTTTTTTGAAGTGTCTTACTTTGTCAATATTCTGTGTGTTTTTCTTTTTTTTTCTCCCCTATTTGTCAACGTGTTTAAGCCTTCTTTCTTTTAAATAGATGTAGTTTTTGGGATTTGGGACACTAATTTTTGGCATGTGGAGGCACATCCTATGTAAGTTTGGACTCTAAGAAATAAAAATTAAAATCAATGCAAGGCCAGTGCCCCTCATTTGATAATGTGCATCCGCCTGCAGGCGGAGGCTGATCGACGGATCCATATGTGGCTCCATTGTCTAAAGCAAATTGTCCTCTCTGATGGAATCAATGTAAGGCTAAGTTCGAAGGCAGCGGCTGGCCCGAATCTGATAGAGCCAAAAGCTAGACGGGTGTCTCGTCGCCCTAGCCATGCCGCTGCCAAGATCGTCGTCTGCAGACGCTTCGGCCGTCAACGATATGGTGGCTCATGCAAAGGATTTGTGCGGTGTACAACAAGATAGCTTTTTTTGGTGGAGGATGAATGGGCCGGGATGTGACATATGAGAGACCGGGTAGTAGATGAGAATTGAGAGAGCTATGAGTATGGTGGACCACAGACCCATAGGCGGCCGATGCCAAGGGCTCTTACAGTACGCACGGTGGTAGCGATTCCCTTATTAATTTCAATCCAACACGGAAGCCGCATGGACCAGGCGAGGCCAGCTTCCGTAACGAAGGACGTACGTACACCGGCACTGGCACTAGCAGCACTACCTCCAAAGCTCTCTCCCATACGAGCCTAGTCCTATAAAAACCACCACAAGTGCCAAGAAACACCTCGCAGCACACCCAAAGATCCATACGCTACTTGCTTGGCCTCTAGTAACTCTGTGACACCGGGCGCGCGCGCAGCAGCAACGGCGAGCTTGCAGTTGCACCACCGGTGAGGAGAAAAGAGAAGAAGTGTTGTTGGTACTCGGTTGGTTGCCATGCAGGGGGAGGAGAAGAAGGGGAAGGTGAAGAAGGGCTGGCTGGCGGTGAGCGTCGGGGTGGAGGGCGACGAGGGTGGGTTCCGGCGGTTCGTGATCCCCATCGCGTACCTCTACCACCCGCTGTTCCGGCGTCTTCTGGAGGCGGCGCGGGACGTGTACGGCTACGACTTGGCTGGCCCGCTCCGGCTGCCGTGCTCCGTCGACGAGTTCCTCCGGCTCCGCGCGCTGGTCGAGCGGGAGACGCAGGCTGCCAGGGGCTCGCCGTCCTCGTCGCACCACGTGCACGCCGGCGGCGGCGGGCACCAGCACCACTATTTCGCCCCGTGCACCCGCGCTAAAGTCAGCTCGTGATCGAGGCCGGCTTTCGTGCTTGCATCTGCCGGACAGGACACGCATGTATAGATATCGCGAGAGAGAGAGAGAGAGAGAGAGAGAGAGAGAGTAGGTGATTAGTCTGGGATCGCGTATGGTTTTTGTTTTTCTTCTTTTTGCTTTTGATTTTTGTAGATGCTTGTATACTAGAATTAACAGATCGATCGATGTATAATTACTAGTTGAATTCCACAGTCGACACAGCTCTTCACGGCTTTATATAGCTTGATTCGTTCCTCTGTCTTTGGAAAACTTTTGAGTATATTTATAACAAGATCGAGCTAGTTTGGATGGAATTGATGGGTGCTAAGATAAATCAGGTGATCAATCAAGAACGGGATTGCTGTATGGGATGCATCTGGTATCAAATTGGATAGGCATATAGATTTCCTCTTCCTTTTTCCTTTCACGTTTTTCTCATGTGCATCAAGTTGCACCAGTACAGTATCCTATATTCCTATTATGGGTTCTTGAATCTTGATTGGTCCTCAAAAACGGGACTCTTAATTGATTGAGAGTTTTAATTAAGGGTATATATGATCTCGAGCGGGGGTTAACTAGTCCTTGTGTACTTTTTGGTGTCGCGTTTCTTTCTTCTGGTCGATTCATGTCGTGTCGTTCAGGGTGGGTTCAGCATTGAGTTGGGAGGTGGAGGAGACATCACTGATCTGGGCCTGATCCTCAGTACATCTTTCATGTCTCTCTCTTTATTTCTTGAACTATATGAGACATTCAACTTTCGTTCTTTATTGCTTGAACTATATGCAAATTGACATTCAAAACCCTACTACTTCATTTTTTAACTTGCAGTTATATGTGATGCTCGAAGCTAAATGTAAGATCGAGAACGGCGACTAAAGGGAAGGGATGAGTAGGAGCCAACAAAATTAACGTCTTTTCCAAATCTTTTTTTTAAGAGAAGACCATGGTTATCGCACTTCAATAGCTATAAGGAGCTAGTCTACAAGAAAAACCGAGCTAAATAGATTAGGACGTGTCTAGACATTCTGATGGGAGTGTGAAGGGTGGTATGACTGGCCTTGGGCAGTATGATTGCTCCTAGGGGCGGTGTGATCGGCCCAGGGGCAGTGTGACCACTCTTAGGGGTGGTTGGACTGATTTCTCAGGTCAGAAAATCAGCACGATTTCAAACATGAAAATCTATGTAACTTTTGATCAATTGGTCCAAATGACTTAAAATTTCACGCACACACCTTATTTAGGATGTTAGAAACTTATTCCAATAAAAGATCAAGAAGATCATTGCCAAAGTTTCAACCTTTTTTTATTTGAAGGAATGTTGCACCAAAATGGATAAAATACAAAGACTTGAATCAAGACTTGCTCGTGAATAAAAGATGATCAAGATGACCTTGTATCATCTCTCACACATCTTAACAGGCCTAACAACATCAAGAATCCAACCCGAAAGCCTTCAAGATCAAAACCCTCAAATCACCCTGTCTTGAATCAAAACCGGCCAATCACAAGAACTTACTATGAAAGGTGTCTTGATTGATAGGATTTGATATTCAAGAGATATCTTCATCACTTACACATCATTGACACAAAGCAAGATCAGGAGAACAGAAAGAAACATTAAAAACCAAGCCAAATCAAGATTTTAATACTTGAGTAAAGAGGAGAAAGACTTAGACGAAATCTAATCTCTATTGATTATTGGATATGAATATTTGCAGCTACTTCACAACCCTAAGGATGACAATAACCTTAGCCTAAACTCCTCTTGAAGACATTGCATAAACTCTCCCAAGATTAGCCATTAAGAAACCTCTTTCCCTTCTTGAGGCTCATAAGAGGAACCTTAACTAGCACATCTAGTTGGGTTTCACTCACTTAAATGGGCTAACCCGTTAACCCAACACAATACTAGGCTTTACACTCATACAAGCGCACTTCTTAAAACATACACAACTATTAACCCGTTAGTGAATCAACAGTTAATCTACTTAACATTTTCAGCACAACTTTAACCTAAACAACCTCTCTTGTGCCTCCTCGTGTTGTGGTTTAATCAAGTCCAAACTTTCTAGTTTAGGACAAAAAGACCATTTTGCCCCCCCCAAACCACTTCCATGAAGTTTCTCGCTTCCTTTGCCTTGAAGCAGCCTCGTACTTTATCTTCAACTCCATATGACCCCAATGACTTACTGTCAAGCCTCTTACGTATTTGGATTCCACCAAACTATCCTCAATTACAAACGAGTTCAAGTCGCTTGGCGTGCCACATGTCTTTCCTCGCACCATGACGACACCCGGAGTTACTCGACCGCACGAACCTCAGCTCCTCTCTGAGCTTAGTCCTGGTCCCTTGTCGTTACCCTTAATGTCTATCACTGATAGCTCTCGCTTGGGTTTTTTGTCTTCCCAACTTTCAACCACTCCGCTAGCTTAGTCATGATCCCTTCTATCTCACCATAACCTAGCTCTGGAGTCCTACAACCAACAATAAGTAAATTGTCATGTAACACCACACTATATAAAATCATCAATTGACATAATTGATGAGCCAAGAATCCTTACCTCATACCAAAGCATCTCCATATGCATTGATAGGTAACCTGTAGTACCCAATGACAAGTCATTAAGTCTTCATGCATTCGGTCTCCCCAAAACCATCTCCATATGCTTCGGCCTTATCACTTGGTATACTACATGCACCAGCTCACCTCTCCACAATTCTTGTCTTCTCTGTGCTCCTACTTGAGCCACATAGTCTCACCCGGACTTACATGACCACTCCAGACCTCAGCCCCACCGCCTAGTCCCGATCAATTGCTGTTGACCTCTATGTTCTCTAAGCCACCTGCACATATAAAAACCAAGCAACCATATTAAGCGCAGATTATAAGCACTTGAATCACATTAATCAAAACAATGCATAATGCAACATGCCACACCCAAGCAACGACATTCATGTCGTGCACACATTCAAACATGTCCACATCCATTTTCATCTACACTTGTGACATGTCTGCCATCGAGACACCGGTCAAACCGCTAGCTATTGGCCGGTTTGACCGTCCGATTGGTCTAATCACGACTTCAATACTGTCACAATAGTCCGATCCAACCACTACCATGGTTTGTCGAACTTCACGTACCCAACACCAAAACACGCTCTCTAAAAAACAACCACCAACTAGAAATTTGGTAATACCGCCCCAGCGGTCTGACCACTCCCAAAATCCGATCACACCGGACCCATTGGTCTAACGCTCACTTCATGCCAATCAGGCTGCCAGAGACAGGTAGCAACTTTGAAAATTGCAAATTCTCCAAAAATCAAACTCAAACTCTGATGAACTTGCATATCAAAGTTAAATACCCATCACACATATAGGTGATCTCTATATATCCTCACACTAAACTAGGCCAAACAAGTTACACACAAAGCACACCATGCACTTCACCATCATATTGGACAAGGCTTGTGAACAGATTGGCTGTTTTCTTCATTCTATTGTAACTTTGTGCGCACAGTAACATAACATACATATCTAATTAAGTTTTCACAACTTAATGGATACAAGTCACGAACCATTTCAGGTACTACTAGTACTGAATATTGATTACATCCATTCATGTCTCGCCACTTTGTGAGACAACATGTTTGAGATGTAAAGTGTGAAGTCGATTACCGCGCAAGTTGATTTTATACAATTATATAGAGTGCAAATTTCTGGTAAAAAGCACAAAGCGAAAGAACTCAAACATACAAGCAAGACAAGAAGTTCCATTAATTCCATAGCCCTATGACTTATGATTTATAGCTTTTCTCAAATAAATAAACGAAATGATTTCTCCGTCGTTGTTTTGAAGCGATTTATCGAAACAGTCTTTTTTAAAGCGACTTATCGATATTTGATTCGTTCACACAAACGCTTATGCTAGAGCTAAAAACCATAAGCCGCAACTGAGAAGAACCCACTCTTAAGTTCTTTTTGGCTTTGGCTTATCAGTTCATGTTACAGCAGCTAGCTTTTAAATGGTGTGTCTTTTTAAAAGCAGGGTCTACAGGTAGATTATAGTAGACACCGTACCTAGTTCAACTATACCGGTCAAAATCACATGTGACTATTTTTCCTCTGCGTACTGCCTCTTATAAACAGCCAAAATTTAAAAATCATAAGCTAAAAACCATAACCTTAGTCCTAAAAGACCCATCCAGGCTTATATTGAGCTCGGGGATAAGCTTCCATTAATTTCATAGCCCTAGGAAGAGATTAATCTATGGAAGGCAGAGCTCAAAATCAAGACAAGTTGACGGTTAACATGCATGGCTGGATTTCCCATGTCAACTTTCTGCTCTCGAAACTCGACTACTCGACTTTTGGTACATACACAAGTTTTGACATCACGTCCACGGAGTGTTCGACTGCCTTTTCGTGATAACTCTCCAGCTCCGTCAATTTTAGCTTACACGTTTTCACTAAGCACAAAAGGCGATGTGCAGGCTAATGGTAAGAATTGAGCACTGTAGCGAACCAACTCACTGTTGTTAAAGGTATTAGTGGTATTTTCTATTATACTAAGATTTAGTCTTATATCCTCTTTATACCTTATATATATATATATATATATATATATATATATATATATATATATATATATATATATATATATATATATATATATATATTGCTCATTGGACCTCTTGAATACATATACAATATTCATATCATAGTATCAGATCAAAAGTTAAGATTATGGTTTACTGTAGCCGCCGCCACTGCATCCTAGCCTCCGCTCTTTCGCATCTGCTGCCCCCGGGAGAAGCGATCTCCACTCCTGGGGACGGCCACCTCTATTCCAGCTTGTCCTGGCTCACCTTTGGCTTCCTTTGCAGCGTCGTCCTCTGCGTCGGCTAGTGTCCACACCGCTAGGCCGCCGCATCCATGCCTGTCGTGCCCGCGTCGAATCCGGACTCCCCACCGCCTAATCCGTGCAGCCTGAGCCAGATCCCGCTGTCACTGGCCATCTCCACACCGGATCCGACCGGGCTCTTCTCGTGCCGCCACTCACTCGCCCGTCGCGCCTAAGCTATGCCAGGTTCGGCCCTCCCCGACTACCCTCGCCTCCTCTCATGGCCGCCAACCAGCCAGATCAGCTAGCTGCCTCCCCTTCAACCGTCGCCATCTCCCAGCCGCTACGTTGCGCCGTCACCTCTCGACCACCAAGCCCGCCCTGTCGCCTCCCGACCACCGTACCTACACCGTCACCTTCGGTCACCGACTCCGACTCCTACTCTTCCTCCATGCCGAGTGGCTGGAGGCTAGACGGTGGTCTCTTGCTGGTGGGGAGAGAGGGGAGAGGTGATGAGAAGGAGTGAGGTGACGAGGGACTGAGTGAAAGTCTTTCTAGTGTGAGTCCATTCAGTATATGCTTGGGTTATTTGGGGTTTGCGTCTAGATGTTGCTACTAGTATCCGTAGGTGAAGTCGCAACAGACTTTCTTATATCACTTGACATACGGATATATACGGGCGGATATCACTTATCCCGTATCATATTTCATATTTTCCCTCCAAGTCAGAGTCGGATACGGATAGTGCCGGATACCCATCTACCCCTTCCGTATTCGTTCCGCATGCCTTCGGTCGGTCGGATAGACGAAAATTATCCGCTCCGTTTGCACCCCTAATTTGTGTAGCTGAGCTGCTTTTCGGAGTAAACAAACGATCCAATCAGATTTACTACTAGCATAAAAATCACCCAAAGTGCAAAGCTCACTCACTGAATGGGAGCTCTCCAATCTTTTTACCGCAACTTTCATCTTCTACAGGGGTAAAAGAACCGAGGCCTGTCGCCCATTCGTTCCGGGTCGCTTTGCTTTTTACGCTTTAATCCGAGCTTTTCCTTTAACTCAGAGATAATGGCGACATTTGGTGGCACTAGCTGGTTCTGGTCCGGGGGATAACGATCTTTCACTCGGCGGAGCACGAAGTAATGCAGGGTAAAGCGATCGACACAGGTGACAGCACAAGCTGCTTGCTTAGTTGGGTGTGCTGCTCAAGTGGAAAAATCGGAATTTCGGAGCCCGGCGTAGCGAGTGCTATTGGACGGCTCGTCTTAATCTCAGCAATGCATTTCTTAGTACCAAGTGTGCCTTTTTTTTTAATGAAACTAGCACGGTAGCCCGCGCACTTGTGCAGTATATTTTATTGGTTTAATGTTGTCTATGTGATGGATAATAAAGTAACTATATACGAAAAATAAAGGGTTGTAGATCATATGAAAAAAATTCAAATATTAAAATTTTTAGAACGTTATCAATTCGATTTAGTTTCATGTTTGTAGAAGTAGTTTCATTTGTGATATTAATATATAAGTAGTATATGTTAAAACAAATATAAACTATATCTTTGGGAGGAAATACTTGTTTTTTATAATTTTTAATAAGCATCTCCAATATAATAGAGACAATAGTTGTATTCATGTTAATACAATTAAAAGAATACAAATTATAATGGATATTGTAGGCAAGTTCATGTCTATTTGTGGATCACATGAATTTAATTTTATTTCTAGCATCTTAATTTCCTACAAGAGCTTTTCAACTATACATGCATTCATATCATTGTGCAAATCAACTATATGTGTTCTTTCATAGATCAAGAAAAATCACTGGCTATAATTTGTTAATAATAAGAAGGGTCCACTTAATTAAGAACTAGATGCTTTTCTTTTTGTGAGAATTTTTAGCAATTATTCTCATTTATCAGGAAACATCCATCGTTTATGAATTGCAAAACATAATTAGGGTCCACAAATTTAAGGGCCAAATATTTTTTGGGAGAATTTCTACAATATCTCTCTTTTTTCTTAGCTGATTTAATCAATTGTTCTATGCTTTTATTATATTATATAATAGATAACACCAACGGTTGATATAATTCAACTTTAATTAGAATCCACCATATCAATGGCAATTCTAGCAAAAAAAATCAATGTTGTAAAACATACATTATTAGAAAGCGTGCAGATTGCAGGTGGAATATGTCTAGTCTTTTTTTGGTTCTCCTTTTTTCTTGCTGAGTTCCACTTCTTCTTTTTTTTTCTTTTCTCATGCATGGCTTTTACTCATTTATTTTTGCATGTCCAAATTCTTCTTTTCCTCTCATACATGGCTTTTAGTGTGGGCCATCTAGAATTTTTTTTCATTTATTGGGTTCATCTACAATCTATAATGTGTAGTATTTTCTTATAAGATTTTTTGTTTTATCTAAGACATCCATTGGTAATTGTTTCCTGACCATAATAAATGTCCATTGAATCAAGGGATGGATGTTTCCCCCTTTTTTTGAGAATTTCTAGTTTTTTCTCTTTTCTTAGCAAATGTAGAACTCATGTCAAATTTCTAATTTTCATTTTCCCCTAAATTTTAGTTAATTTGGATTGTACTTGATATGGGCTCTTTTTTAAAATTTTGCTAATTATTATTTAATTATTATCCAAAATTGTAATTATGTATGGATGTTACTTTAGATGTCATATGAAAATCAAATTGCTAATTTTTATTTATTTCTATTCTTAATTTCATTCAATTTGGATTGTACTTCACATGTGATTCTTTATTTTAATCTGAGCTATTCCAACTTGAGTTCGCAAGATAGATTGCTAGATCTTTCTAGTTAATACAGAAGCTTACTCAGAGTGTCTAATTAGTATAGATTTACATATGTTAATAATTTAGGTTTCAATTTCATTTACAAATCAAATATCTAATTATCCTTTAATTTTTATTCCGAATTTGCAAGTTTTTAGATTGTACTTGCCGTGGATTTTTTTAGTTTTAGGGTGAAATTAGTATAAAAACCATTTTTCTATTTCCTTTTTTTATTATTATGAATTAATTTTTTATTGTTTACTTTGAAATTCATATGGAAGTCAAATTGTAAATTTCGTTTTTATTTTTTATTCTAAATTTTAGTTAATTTGGATTGTACTTGACATGAACTCTTTCTTTTAATTTGTTAAGTTTTGTTTAATTATTATTGCAAAATGTAGTTATTTATCGATGTTACTTTGGAAGTCGTATGGAAATCAAATTGCCAATTTTATTTTTTTATTCTGAATTTTAATCGGAGCCATTACAACTCTGGTCCGCCATATTGATAGCTATATTTTTATCTAAGTGTATAATTAGTATAGATTATTATATCTCTAAATCAACTATCAAATATAAGCCTTTAAAATTAGGACACACGAAATGAAAGGCTAGATATTTTACTTTTTGTAAGAATTTTTAGCATATTTCTCTTTTTCTTAGCAACTCTAAAAATATCCGTCATCAACTTTTATTAATCTGTTTGTTCTTTTTTACTTAAGTTTCTAGAATCCATGTTGTCCTTTTTAAAGTTTGACCACCAATAGATTTAAAACTATCTAGTTTGATTATACGAAAATTATATCATTAGATTTATTATTAAAAATACTTTCATAATATTAAAAATTTATTAATATATCTTAGTGTAAAGTTATAAAAAGTAACAGCTAAAGTCGCATCTTGACGATTGTAAAAAAAAATCGAAACGTCAATTGAAGACTGTAAAAAGGTCAAAACGTCAATTGAAGACCATAAAAAAGTCAAAACATCAAGTAAAAATGAAGAGGGAGCATATAATAGATCTTTGCGAATGTTTAGTATTGATGAAAAGAAACTGGACCGAATTGCACCCAAAAAAAGAAACTGGACCGAATTGCACCAAAAAATGAGGCCCGCTTATCAGTGAAGTTCAAAAATTATGCTAGGTAAGAGGGGGACTTAAGAATTTGGTAACGCGAGTAATTTTCTAGGATATGATCCTACGGTCTCTCATGTGATCTACGCCATGGGTAGTGTTTATATGCTCTTTTATAACGATACAAATTTTTTCATGTATGTGCTTCTACCTAGCCCGAGTTTTTTTAGGAGATACCTAGCCCGGCTTAATTAGTTCTCTAAAAACTTAATCTGCCCAATCATCATAAATTAGTAACGCTTGTTAACCTACCTTTGTTCGTAGCAAATCGCATGTGAATCAAATGAACTCCATGTGGCTAAACAACACTGATACTGCAGGCCGTCGTAGCCTTGTAGCTAGAGTGAGTTGGTTAGGAACTGGCAAGAGGAAAACCGGGGGGAAACTACTCTCACCTTGTTGAGAGATTGCCACCATTACCAAATGTGGATAATGACCACGTGCGGCGGCATCTTAAGACGATAAAAGCACTTGCTAAAGCGTGCGAATCACTCTTTAGACGGAGCAACTGGTGAGAGCTAGTGACATCTCATAGCAGTAGCGGCATTATTCTGCAGAAAGTCTGGAGCCGTTGGATATTCGTGCGTGTGCCGTCTCGGATTTTTCATTCCGATTTGAGGCGCCGATTGATCGTTCTCAGAGCGTTTTCAGCACAGGAGCTTTTGTCCTTTCGATTGGGAGCGCCGCATCCAGGGTGGCCGGGAGTCAACCGCCACTTGTTGCGACCTGAGATGCTTGTAAAAGGGGGAGGAAATATTTGGAGGGAGCATCTGAGCAGAAAGAGCAATGGCATTTCACTTCTGCCTGATATAGTGATATGGTCCAGCTGCTATATAGTCCTATGGATTGGTTGGTTGGTAGCAATGTGCATTGCATCGTGTGCATTGGCGCACTTTGGCCGTGGAAATAGCCTTGGAAATGTGCACATCACAGTGTGAGGCGCCAGCCACCAGCCAAGTAGTTACATACATGAAGAAAATGTGCTCAGCTGAAAGTTCCATATTAAAACCTGCGGATGATGAAGAATGGTCCCAAAGGTAAGGTCAAAGCAAAGGACAAAAGGAGAGCAAGAAAGCAAACATCACATGACTCAAATTGTTTTGTAGATGATAGATTAGCAACGACATCCGATTCCACAGAACTCATTGTGCAATCAGTTGAGCTTGAGCGCACACTGAAAAATTTTCTTTTCTGAAGGCGGTGAAGAAGGCCTCAAGAAAAGGAGCACGTCCATGGCTGCTCTAGAAAGAAAAATGTGATCACGATGGAGGATAAAATGCACTTCGTGAATAGTCCATAGAGAACAGCAGACATGTACCTCTTTCCACATCACAGCAGAATCATGTTCAGTGCAAAGGCTTGCAAAGCTATCTCGGGAGATGCTGCTTAGGTACAACAGCTAAGAAATCTCACGAGATAAAATCACAGTGATGATACCCCTAGAAAGATGAGCTTCAAAAACATTGCCGCTATGATACCGTCCACTTGCCTGCCTAAATGAGGCAGTTTACAGTTACTACAGAACACAACTAAGAATTCTTCACATGGTGATTCGCATATGCAGGTAGCAAAGTAGACAAAAAATGAAACTGGATAGGATTTGATGCGGTTTGGTCATCAGAGATGCCTCTGAAACGCTTCCAGAAGGGCCATTTGCCGTAGAAACTTTGGGGAGTGTGAAGGACCCTCCTTGCACCGATGATGAGCTTGGTGCGGGAATGGCACCACCTGCTTCTGCGGGTGCTGGTGCAGATAACGGAGGTAGATACGTCGAATCATGGTTCACTGTGGTAGGTGGCTCCGTGAGCGGAGGAAATTGATGCAGTCCTGCAAGGAAGAACATCAAATTAAATCTGGTTGCCCTAACCAAATGAGAGAAATGAGAGAGCATGTAATCATAAACAAAATGTCATGAGGTGTAACGTTGACAAATCTGGGCTTTTAAAAAAAGAGCTCTTTTATGGTACCCTAAAATAAATATGATCCATCCATTCTTTTAATCCAATAGATTAGATCACCGGTAGTAATACTACTAGAATCCTAAAAAGGGTAAAATAGTCATTTTCCCTGTTTCTTCCTCCTGCTGTTCCGGCGGCTCCCGCCACATATATGTCATTGGATGACCCTGCTGGCCACCGTACACCATTGGACCTAGCAACTGCGGCTGCGGCACATAGTAATACGGATACGCATCTGCCGGGGCACCCAATGGCGGCAACCCAGCCCTAGGAAGCCCAACTACCTCCTCCTCCATCTCATCCCTGGGATGTCAGTCCTAGTGATGACAGCTGCAATGTCATTCTTCTGCAAGGTCCTGCACTTGTTCTCCTCAGTGCATCCATGATCTCAGCGTCAGCTCCAATATGAATATCTCGCATGCAGCACGCATGTACGTAAATAAATCGTCTCAAAACAAAGTCGAATTGGCAGAGTAGGAGATTGTATTCCCAGGAGCTTTAATTCATCCACCGCGCGCTGGCCTCATGGCGAGCAGCCAGACAGACTCCGAGGAGACGATGAAGATGCTGGCGGCGCAACTCAGGCGCGCGCATGGGTAAGTGATAGCTGAGGTCGGCAAAGCTGAGGTCGCGGGTCTTCATGATCGCCTGCGCGGCCTCCAGTGATGTCGCGACCACAGTGGGCACCTCACCGAGCCAGAGCTGCATGAGGGGGCCGCATTTCTTGGCGAGCCCATGCAAAGCGCGGCGGGTGCCACTGTTCGTGACAAGGTGGTGGGTGCTACCAATCATTCGCAAAAAATAAGATTTATAAAAAAAAAGTCTATTATACCCTCATAAATCAATGGTTAAATTTAATTTTTACTACCACTCTTCTACTACAGTAGAATGTAAAGTTTAAATGTCATTCGTTCAGGAAATATGGTGTTACTCACTTTAACGTCTACTATGCATTGGTAAGCAGATTATTCAATAGAAATTGTGGGTCCATAGATTCAAATGCTTAATTTAGTGCAGGAACACTTGCCCCTTTGTATAGTTTTGACTCTAAAGATTCTGATGATACAGTTTTCAGGTAGTGATAAATTGATGGAGTGTTTACATTCAAAATGAAAAATGCATGCTTTTCCTAATAGAAAACCTACAACACTTATAGTTCGTGCAGCTTCTAAACCAAAGGAATGGAATGATATTACTGCCTTGGAAGCCAATTATGCAGAAAGAGGATTACAGCAACAATAATTACCTGGGCATCTGGGTTGAAGACCTGTGTTTAGCCTGCAAAGAAAAAGTACGATGTGACAATCTTGATTCTAGAAAGTAGGAACAAAATTGAAGACATCTCTCAGCATGTTGCTTACGTAGTGGTAATAGTTCCATTAACAAAACCTCCATAGCTGCAAGAAGAAACATTGCAGCCTGCACTGGTGGGATGGGTGCTCACATTGCTAAGCATCACATTGCTGTTACGACACTGCATGCTTGGACACGATCCTGATAATGAAGCTGGTGTGCAATATAAACTGGTGCAGAACAGAAGACAGGGATTATGATCCAATGATAATTCCAGCAGTAATACTGCTTTAAACAGAAAAGGTAAGAGCTGAAATTTACTTGAGATTGCCTGGGCCACAACTACACTGCACACAGTTGCCAGCGGTAAGCGCATAGGTTCCATTTGCCACAAGCAATCCATGGTCTGAAGCAGAGTTTGGAAATGCAGATGCACATGCTAGACACAGAAATAAACAACCATTATCAGAAAAATTGTAGGCAAATGCTGATGTTTAGAGAACAAAAAAATGCTATTCAGTTGTGGCATCGTGAATTAACAATTGACGAAAGATAGAGCCCATAAAAACAGAGATCTGTCACTAACAAATTCATCACTCTTCACAATACGCTTATATTCAGCTTATGCTATCTTACTGGATGCATAATTTTGAACTCGGACTGAATAGAAAGGAATGACTGAACGGTTCAACATACAGAATAATGTGCCAGTTATGCTAGCTTACTGTGTAAAACTCAATTTCAAAACCAAAAGCTAAGTTGTTTGATTTAAAAAAAAGAAAACAAGCGACATATGCTACTATTCACATCCTGAATCATATAGTAATTAAAACAACCACCTTCCACTGACATGCTACCACTACTTGTTAATTCGTTTTTCAGAACATAACACGCCGGTCAGGTCGACTTGACAGACAAATGGAAGACCAAAATAGCCGGACAACTACTAAGCTCATTTGCAAAGCTTTAATTCAAAACCATCCATTGCAACGAACCACAGCTTCATGTATCCAGCTATTAACTCCAAAGCTGAATGCATGCCTTCCCAAACTGTGGCAGCACCTGAAAGTACCAAGAAGAAATTCTGTTGTGTCCAACAATGTCATCATTAAAGAACTCCCGGAGGACCACACGCAAACTGTAGCTCTACGCAGAAAATTGAGCTCATTTCGTACTACGTTCCTTTTCAACACAGTACAAACATTGGCGTTTACACCACCGTAGATCAGGCAAACAGATGAACAAGACGATCTAGTAATCGAGATCACATATTACTCTATTTACACTATTACTGACAGATAAACAACTAAAACCATCCTTACAAAATGCGTCTAGAAGAAGAAAAGGGCAATTTGATATTACTTATACCTGGCAATGGGATCGCGAGAATGTCGCCCGGCGCGGCGACGGGGCTCCCCATGGCGTTCACATTCATGACATCCGTCACGGTGGTCTCGTAGCTGGCGGCGATGGAGGGCACGGTGTCCCCGACCTGGACGACGTAGGAGAGGTACACGGCGGGCAGGTTGTTGTCGGAGGAGTTGAAGCAGACGCAGGGCAGTGGGATGACCAGCTGCTGGCCGGCGTCGAGCGGCGCGTCGGGGTCCGCGGAGGCGAGGCCGTTGGCGTTGCGGATCTGGTCGGCGGAGGCGAGACCAGCGAATACGCCGTCCGCGACGGTGGCGAGCGTGTCGGCGGGGCGCACGGCGTAGCGGACGGAAAGGGACTTGCGGACGCCGTCGACGCAGGAGCAGCGGGCGGGGACGCGGACGAAAAGCCCCATGGGGATGATGCGGTGGGGGGCCCCCGGGGCCGCGAAGTCGAGCGCGTTGGCCGCGAGCAGCGCCGCCGGGTCGGCGCCGAAGAGCGCGGCCACCTCGGACACCTTCATGTCAGCGTAGAGCGTGTAGCCCAGCAGCGCCGTGCACGAGTCCGACCCCGAACACGGCTCGATCGTCGTCTTGGCCTCCGCGCCACGCGGCGACACCGCCATCGCAAGCATCACTGCCGCCGCCGCCGCCAGGAAGCTAGACACCTCCCCCATGCCCGCGATGCTTCAGGCCGTGGAAGTGTGGAGTGCGAGAGATTGAACCGTGTAGTGTGTCTTGTGTGACTGTGGGGGAGAGGAGAAGCTGGGCTGAGCAGGAGAGATAGTGGCGTGGGCCGCATGTCAGTGGCGGAGTGGGAGAGGTGCGTCCGTGGTGGGGTGAGTAATGGCGGGAGGACGAGGACGGGAGCGGTGTGTGCTTTTGGCAGCGCTGGGAATCTGTGCCAAGCTAGGGGAAGAGGGAAAGGCAGGAATTTTGGACGTTTCTAGCACTGTTGATACCCAAAATTCCAAAAATAGCCGCGTTGAAAACACAATTCCAAAAATAGCCCCCAAACGACCGCACGATTAACGGCAACGCGACACGTGTCCAGTGGTGCGGCCGGGGAGCGCACCACACCTGAGTGGTGCGGTCCCCGACCGCACCACACCCCCGCCGTACGTGCCACGTAGATGGTGCGGTGCCGCACCGCACCACTCCCCTAATGGTGCGGCACCACACCGCACCACTCCGCCGTGGGTCCCACCCCCCGGTTAGGGTTTGCACTGGTAGGATTTTAATTCAAGTTATTTTTGTATGCATTTGTAAAGATAATTTTTTAAATAAAAATTTATGTATATATATGAAATGATGTGTGAAAAAATATGAATTTGAAGTGGAGTCCACTATTCTGGATGTGTAATTAGTTGTGCAATTTTGAAAATTAAAAATATTGGTTGGTAGAGTACGAACGAAATTTGTGTGAAGTAACGATTAGTGTTTTTGTGATTTTCCTATATTGCTGACCGTGAAAAATGTGTTGAAGTGACAATAACAAATTTCGATCATGGTATATTGTTTTATTGGAAGCAATTTAAAGAAAAAATTTTCGAGCACAAATGTGATATGAACAATTGGAGGAAATGAAGGAAAGTGATATTGAACATGTATGATTATAAGTTTTGTTAATTTTGTAGTTGTGAATCAGAAAAAAATTTGAAAAATTTTAAAACAAGTTTATGTTGATTATATGTTGTAGATGCATAAAAAATTTGGGTAAAAATTTTTTAGGAACGATTGTGCGTAGAACGATCGATATATAAAGTGGTAAGTGACTTTTAGGGTTTGGTATGTTTTAAGGGTTTGCAATCCGCGTCATGTTTGTATGTTTTGTCAATTTTGTAGTTATAAACTGCGTAAAAATAAGATAAAGTTGTAATAGAAGTTTATCTTCAATGTAAGTTGTAGATGCATAAAAAATTTGGGTACATTTTTTTAGGAACGATTCGATACATAAAGCGGTAAGTGATGTGACCAGTGGCATGTGGCATGTGTGGAACTCTGTACTTCTAATGTTCAGAATTCCACCACTAGTCCTAACATGCATGCCTTAGGGGAAATAACTTGCTAGGTCTATTACATCATGGAATGCGAAAATACGAGATATTAAACTTCATAATACAGTTGGGAGTAACATGTCGCGTAGATTTTTATTACATGCATAACATATAGCATGATATGCGACTAACCCACCCAACTGCTCGTACGACCTACTGTGTGGACCGGGGCCACTTTCCCTTCCTTGCCCGCTCGGCATTGAACTCCTCTCCGGCCTCTTTTGCCTTAGCCGCAATTTCCCTATTTCTCTCGCGCTCCATCTCGCGAGCCTCCCGCTCCGTACGCGTGCACGCTTCAAGATGAGCTTGCGTCTCGCGCTGTATACGCAGGGTGTGCTCGTGCTTGCGGCGCTCCTCCTCCAGCAACTCCTTCTCCTTTGTGACATTCCACTCCTCGAAGTCAAGGGTCCATTGGTCCTCAGGGTGGATCTCAAGATCGATCCATTTGCGGTAGCCACACAGGGGCTCCGGAGACTGTAAATACATTGGAGATATTGTTAGTGCGTGCTGTGAAGGAGACAAGGTAGGGGAAAATGGTGCATGTGGTCGTTACCGGCTGCCGATAGGTTGCGGTGTCAAAGCGGCGGTTGGGGTAGTCACTGGAGTAGTTTGCGCAACCCCAGTAACGCATACCTAGACTGATGCGGTGCTTAGACTTGAAGAACTTGCACACGTCCCCGCACCAACAAAGGGGAGGTGTCTCCCCCTCAGGTGGTAGTTGTGGCGAACGCTCGGTGGGGACGTCCGGGATTGGGTTGTTGCTACGCGGGCGCTCTGGGGGGGACCTTTCATCGTAGCACGATGGGCTTGTTCTACCCGGGCCTGTATCGCCCTTATTTTCTCATCGCGTGCGGCATCGCGGGCCGCAGCTGACCGTGCTATGTCACGGGTCTCCTTCCAATCCTTCACCATCTTGTCCCATTGCTTCGTCTTGCCTTTGTCCATCCCGGTTGGGTGAGGGTGAGGGAAGCGCGATGTAGTATGGGGTTTGGATGGGCAATGTTCGCTGGGAAATGGAATGCATACGAATTTATAGGGGCTATTTTGGTCTCTACTCGTACGTCTAAAGCTGGTCCGCGTGGTGGTAGCAGTGAGTAAAGATGGGAGTGCTGCGGTATCACTGAAAAAGGTCCCGTTTTGTATACGAACTCTGAGCAAAGCTGCCCTGAATTGTCATCTCACTGAGCAAAGCTGACCTCTTGTTGTCATGTCACTGAGAACAGATGCCCTCTTTAGTACTGCCACTGCCCAAAGCTGGCATGTTTTGTCGTCGCACTGAGTAAAGCTGGGCCGTTTTGTCATGTCACTGCGCAAAGCTGGCATCTTTTGTCATCTCACTGAGCAAAGCTGCCCCGTTTTATCATGTCACTGCGCAAAGCTGGCATCTTTTGTCATCTCACTGAGTAAAGCTGCCCGTTATGTCTTGTCTCTGGGCAAAGCTGGCATCTTTTGTCATCTCACTGAGCAAAGCTGCCCCGTTTTATCATGTCACTGCGCAAAGCTGGCATCTTTTGTCATCTCACTGAGTAAAGCTGCCCGTTATGTCTTGTCTCTGCGCAAAGCTGGCATCTTTTGTCATCTCACTGAGCAAAGCTGCCCCGTTATGTCATGTCTCTGCCCAAAGCTGGCATCTTTTGTCATCTCACTGCCCAAAGCTGGCATCTTTTAGTCATCTCACTGAGCAAAGCCGGCATATTTTGTCATTTCACTCCGAAAAGCTGTCCTGTGTCATCTCTTTGAACAAAGCTGCCCCGTGTTGTCATGTCTCTGAGCAAAGATGGCCTCTTTTTGTCATATCACTGGGCAAAGCTGCCCCGTTTTGTCATATCACTGGGCAAAGCTGCCCTCTTTTTTCATGTCACTGCGGAAAGCTGGCCCGTTTTGTCATATCACTAAGCAAAGGTGCCCCTTTATGTGCGTGTATGAATTGTGCTGTCTGTGTTCTTTGTGCGTGAGGCTGCCCCCCCCAGACAGCCTATAAAACGGAGCCATCCCTCACATACTCCCTTGCCATGTTATCAGTCACCTCCTGAGTTAGTTGTTCACAAGCAGTGTAGTTTTCTTTCGTGCTCACTCCCCCAGACTAGGCAATGAGTCAGCTCAGCACGTCTTCATGGGCACCGACGGTGATGTGCCCAAATTGCAACACCTTGGTTAGACGTAGGACATCACAGACGGCCGCGAATCCTGGGCGACACTACTACAAGTGCCCCCATCACTCGGTGAGTCAGATTGTTTCGGGTTCATTGAAATCGTGGTGGTATGTTTAAAAAAATTCTTGTCATGGAATCGCAGGAAGCTCATGGTGGTTGCCAATTCTGGGTGTGGGAGGATGAAATGGGCAATAGGACTGCCAATGTTCGCCATGACAGAGTTGTCGTGGGGGGTTGCGACCCCGTCGGGATGCGGCATCGTTTGGACAGACTCAAGTGGAAGATAAATTTAATGTTGTGTGCTATTTTGTTTCTTGTGATTATTGTTATCCTCAAGTTGTAGTGCTGGAGGTTCTCCTCGTGTATGTTGCTAATGTTTTATGCTATGTTGTCGTCAAGTTATTTTGGTAATGTGTTAAGTACGGTTGTGTTGTATTTTAGTTGTTTTGTTCGTTCGTGTGTTGGTGATTGTAATACTTGCTACATTTCATGTACGTGCAATGTATGTGTTGTTTCGTGTTGTCATTGCCTGAGGCCTTCGTATTATGTGGGTTGTACGGTGTTGTCATCTCTCAGTTGGTTGTATGGCGTAGTAAATCAAAGAACTTAGAACAACCCTTTTATACTGGAAACCATATTTGAACATCAAACCATCAAGCACTTGAAAAACATCACAAAAATTACAACAGCCCAATTACAAAAATTCATTTATCATCTCGTCGCCGCCGCCTTGGACGACGTATCTGATCCTCCGAGAAGGTGAACCTGCTAGGGGAGCGTGGTGCATCTCGAAGGACGAGGCTGTGAGGACGAGGGAGCGCAGCTGGGATGACCTCCGGACAGCGACGGACGACCGCCGGACAGCGATGGACGACCGCCGGACAGCGACGGACGACCGCCGGACATCGACGGACGTGCGCCGGACTGCGACGGACGACCGCCGGACTGCGATGGACGACCACCGTACAGCGACGGATGTGCTGAAGGTGGTGCCGACGGCGGCGCTGAAGGCTGCTCTCTGCGGACGCGTCGTTCATGGACATCATCCCGGTGCTGACTACAGCTCATGGCCTTGATCGCATTCCTGAGGTCATTGAAGATGCTACGCGCCGAAGCAAGAACCCGGTTGCCGCCCTCCCCACGCTGCAGCATCTGAAAAGCCTCGTTCTCAGCACGACGCATATGCTCGCACTGTACGTAAACAACAAATGAGTTAAAACGCACTGTACGTAAAGAAACAATGAGTACAAACGTACTGCAGGTGCACGTACCGCCTCGTCAAGACGTGCTGCTCGATGACGGTCTGGGCCGGCCTGTATGGCATCTTCGTGCGCGACCTCTGAAGGACGGGGTGGGGCAGGCCGAGTAATCTTGCTGCGGGTGCGTGGAATGTACCACTCTAGGTACACACCGTATGTGGCGATGTCGTGTGGCCTAGTCTCGGCCACAACCTCTGTGCTCGCTGAGTCACGCCACAGGTCTGTCCACGGCCGCTGTGTGGCTGTCCAATCGTCACCATGGTGCCCTCTTCTTGTTTGCCTGCTAGTTAGTGCACATATTGTACAATTAGTATTATCAACAAATTACTACCTTGCGTACAGGTACCGTGCAATGGCTTACCGGTGGGCCTTCGGTAGTAGTGCCCGTCCTGGGAGGGGTGGCACGTGCTGGTGGAGGTGAAACTGCCTCATCACTCTCTGCGGGTTGTACGGTTCGACGAAGTGCGCGAAGACGAGGTGACAGGTCGTCAACCAGTACGTGTGGTCTTGGTGGCACTGAGATGACAACCCGTAGGGGGCAATGAGCTGAATGAACCCTGCATCCTCATGCACCACCGGTTCTTCATGTCATTCCACTGGTACGGAGGCTGTGTCCCGTTCTGCATCGTTCCCATTGCAGACAGCAAGCCCGCATTGCGGTCTGAGATAACACACACATCGGGCCGATCTTGTACAACGGCCTGCTTCACATTGACAAGGAACCACAGCCAGCTTTCCGTACTCTCATTCTCTACTATTGCAAATGCCACTGGGAGTAACTGGTCATTTGCGTCTGCTGCAACCGCGGTCAGGATTGTACCCTTGTATTTGCCAGATAGGAATGTGCCGTCCATCGTTAGCACTGGACGGCACCACTTGAAGCCTTCTATTGCCTGATGGAAGGCCCAGAACACTCTGTCAAGCACAAAACAATTCGGCCCTTCCGTCTCATGAACCCGCTCGCACTTGTTAATGAACGTGCCTGGGTTTGCTGCTGCAATCTGACACAACAATCTCGGGACCAGATCATATGCCTCCTCATATGTCCCGAACATACTCCGCAGTACCTTCTGTTTCCCCCGCCACACCTTCTTGTAGCTCACAGCAAACCCCACCGTGTTCGCTACCTCCGCCATGAGAACCTTGGGAGTAATGGATACATTTGCAACCACAAGATGCCTTATCACCTCTCCAACATATGACGACGTCATGTTGCGGTGCCTATGTAGTGGCGCCGCAAGCTCACAAGTGTGATCGTTCAGCACCGTTATCCGGAAGTCCGTGGCAGCGCCTCTGAACCGCTGCGCACGGACCTTGCCAGGGCAGGAGCCGTCCATACACTTCACAATGTAGGTGTCAGGGTTGGACCTGTGCACCCGATATGTCCGACTGATGTTGACGGCGTACGTGGCAATAGCTTGCTGTGCAGCACTCTTGTTACGGAAGCTCTGCCCTACAACGAGTCTGCCTTCATTGAATCCCCACTCTGCCTCCTCCGCCCGTGGCAGAACTAGGGATTCCGCTGCGATGTCGTCCAATCTGGACGGCACGTACGCACCCTCCGTGGTTACAACACCACCTACCACACCTCCCGCTGTAGGTTCCCCTTCGTCCTCCTCTCCTGAACTCTCTGTTTCCACATCGTCCTCCTCCTCACTTTCCTGCACCTGGTTCTCAAGGTACTTGTGACAGTCAACACGCGCGGCCCACCACCTCTTGGCACCTTCGTTCGGCTGAAAATTCTCCGCGCGCCTCCGCAGGTTGTAACATCCCAAATTTTTTTTTTGCTAAAAAAAAATTTAAATAAATAATAAAAATGAAATGAAATAAAACCTTAAATTAAAATAAGTATTTTTTTTTTGTGCCCAAAATTTCTTTTTGGATTTGCTCTGAATTTCTGTCTTTGAAAAAGCCTGATTTGGAAAAGTATTTCAAGTGAAAACCCAAAAATAATATTATATGATATTTTGATTTTATATAAAAATTCTATGTCAAATTAAAAATTTGGAGTTATTTGGAGTTTATTTGGTTCCCTGGATTTTTCTGAGTTTGAAAATGTAATTGTGAAATTAAAAAGTATTTTAAAATATGAAAATTAAATACCAACATTAGTTGGAAATATTTTTATGAAGTCCAAAGAGTGTCCAGGAGATTCTCTGAATTTTTCTGGAATTTTTGGAGGTATTTTTGTATTTTTCTGAGGCTTAATGGAATTTCTAGCCTTTTCTGAAAATCAGAAATCAATTTCCAAAAAAATCAATCCTCAACCTCCCCTCCGGCCGCCACGTGGACGGCCGGATCGCGCCCACGTCACCCCGCCGGCACATCCCGCCTTCCACCTCCCGATGGCTGCCACGTCGCCCCGATCCATCCCCACCGTCCGCCTCCCACCCGGCAGCCTCCCGCGCCCCGCTCCTCTCTCTCCTCCCGGGCCCGCCTGTCGGCGCCGCTCCCCGCTCCTGCCTCCTCTCTCTGGTCGCCCGGTCCCGCCCGCCAGCCGCTCTACGCTCCTCCCTCTCTGCGCCCCGGGTCCCACTCGTCAGGCCATCTTCCCCGCCGCCTTCGTCCTCCTCGCGCCCGCCCGCCCCGGCCGTTGCGCCCACCTCCGCCTGACCCGGTCGCCACCCCCTTCCTCGGCCATGCCGCCCACCTTCGTGCGCCGCACGCGCCGCGCCCACTCCCCCGCCCTCCGCGCGCCGGCCCACCTCCCCACTCCCCGCTCCCGCATCGTCCGCCGCCGCCGCCATTAACGCGCGGGCGGTTAGCTCGCCACCCGGTCGCCGCCCCTCCTATAAAAGGCCCCCGTCTCCACCTCCTCCCATCGCACCACTGCTCCGCCCTTCCCCCTCCCTCCCCCAAGCGCCGGCCGCCCGCATTGCGCTCACGCCGCCGCCGCTGCTAAGGCAACTCCGGCGAGCTATTGCGCTCGGCCCGAGCCCTCCCGCGCCAGGCCGACCCCTCCCCGGGCTTCCTCGCGCCTCCGCCGACGTCCTCCGCCCCTCCGTCCAGCTCGAGCGCCACCGGAGCCCTGCCGCCGCCTGAAGCCCGAGCCACCGCCGCTCTTCCCTCGCCGTCGACCGCCTTCCGGCCACCTCCGGTAACCCCCTCGCCCACCTCTGGGTTCCCCGTCCTCCGCTCTCCCGAATGCGCCACTCGCCGCCGGCCGTCACCCGCCGGAGCGCCGGCGAGCTCCCCGGGCTCGAGCGCCGCCCCAGCCGGCGGGCCACGTCAGCGTGCCCCGCGTCTGCGTGGCACCCCACGTCGGCGCCACCTCGGCCGCGTCTGCCCAGTCGGCGCCACGCCAGCCCGGCCCCGCCACCTGTGCCACCTCAGCGCCTCCCCCTCTCAGTGGACCTGGTCCATGGACCATGGGCCCACTGTCAGCCGGCCACCCCCCTTGCTGATGTCATGCTGACGCAGAAAATTGATTTTCCAGTTGAAAAATAATTCGGCCGAAATCAAAAATCCCTGCTGACGCAATAAGTCAGATTTTCCTTTAGGAAAATAATTCCAAAAATCCTCTTTTTCCTTTTTTCTCTGAATTTAATCTTCCCGGAGCCCGTTCTCCCTCGTTTTAACTCCGATTTGGCCCATTCAAATTTCTAAATTCATCAAAAATTCCCCTCTATCCATTTCTAGCCTCAATTCAAATATTTGAGTTCAGTTTGAATTTAATTTGAATTTATTTGAATTTGGTGGGTTATTTTGACGTGTAGACTTCGACGATTCGGGAAATTTCTTCGACGAAGATTCAAGCCAATTTGAAGACCAAGGCAAGTCACCCTCCTTGATCATGTTGATCCCAGTTTTCAAAATAAAATTATGTTGATTTAAATTATATTGCATGCATATTTCTATTCAACGTATTTCAATCCAGTTTTAAATATAGTTATGCCTACTTGTTAATTCCTCCGTTGAATTTGAATTCCTCAATACCTTGTCACCCTAGATTCAAACTCTAGTTAATACATTAGTGTTGGCTAGAGAGTTTATTCAAATGCTTAGCCCTGCGAAGTCATATTATTTTTGGGTTACCTTTTTACATAAAATGACAAATCCTTTCACATGAAATGATATGCTCTTGACTTTGGTGAGTCAAGGAGGTTTATAAATTATTTTGAAAACAAATGTAAAACTGGTTTAGACTTAGGCAATTGGTTAGAGTGGTGGGTGCAGGCATGCCCTGTTGGTTGGAGCCGCAGTGGTTGATTGTCGTGCACAGGGGTATGTGGTTGGGCCTGAGTCAATTAAGGACCGGTCTGTGAGCTACTGTTGCAAAGCCCTAATCGTACTACCACATGGCTGGTATGGGACAGCCCTGGCTGAATAATTTGTGAAGTCCCAATCTGAGTCGAGTCGTAGGTTGAAAGTGAGCGTGGTTGGTGCCATGTGAAGTCTCACTTGGGCGAGCGTGGTTAAGCCATGAGAAGTCTCGTCTAGGCTCAAGAGGGGGTCCCGGTCTGGTGGATTCCTTACTGGGGTGAAACCTTAGAGTTGGCTCGACCAGGTTGAAGGCTTTGCATTGTAAAGGCCTTGTCACGACTCCTCGCCGCACACCTAAGGAAGTGTGTAATAGCTTGGCAATACGGGATGATCGTGTCTTGTGGGTAAAGCTGTACAACCTCTGCAGAGTGTATAATCTATCCTGGATAGCCGTGCCCACGGTCATGGGCATGCTGAGTAAAAGTTTTTCATGGATTAGATTTTGCTTTTCAAAATGCTTTCGAAAACCTTGTGGGTAGATGGAACCCATGAGAGGATGATAACTTGTGGATGGATGGAATCCACGAGTGTTTGGAAACGTGTGGATGGATGGAATCCATACGTGATCTTTTGGAAAAGATGGTCCGGGTGTGAAGCCCGTGGATAGGTTGGTGTATGGTCGGAGCCTGCACTGACGGTATTAATTTCTAACTCAAGTATTGTTTTTACTTATTGTATTAAATTCAGCAATTTCAATCTACTTATTGTATTTCTTAAATGCTGTTTTATGCAAACTAACCCTATGAGCCTTCCTTTGAAGCCTTTATCATTATGTTGCATTTTCCCGGGTGACTTGCGGAGTACAAGTTTGTACTCACCTTGCTTTTTCCACACAGAGAAGGAAGACGTCAACTACGGTGAAGATCTGGACGAGTAGGCCGCGTCTTACTATCGTTTGCCTGTGGGCAGGCTTGGGCTTCGCTATTTATCAGTTTGCTTCCGCAGTTATTTTCTTTATTTATTTTGCCAATGGGCATTGATGTAAGACTTGGCCATAAGGCCGTACCTTTTATTTAATAAAATCAGTCGTTTGTGCTTGGTATTTATCTTTGTTGTGACTGTGTGCACTAGCTGATCCTGGACTAGTGCGATTTACACAGAGGATCCAGGAGTCGCTACTCCGGGTTCCGACAAAGGTGGTATCAGAGCCATGACGATACTAAGACGCGACCGTAGGTATAGTAGAATGGTTTGACCCTAAGGACTTATTTTTAATAATCAGTAATTTCAAAAGTTTTTCTTAATCTTACCTCTTAATCCTTGCTCACCCTTATCTCACATCCATCCTCACCTTTTTGTCATTTTTGAGAAACATATTTCAATCTCTTCCCTTGTTCCAAAACATCTATAGATGGCAACAGCTGGAATTCTTCGACCCTGTCGCCACTTCAATCTTCGCCTTGAAAGATCAAGCTTCATACCTCGAGAGCTGCGAAGGATGACACCAAGACGACCCTTACCCCTTTAGGATAAGTTGTTAGGCTAGTTAATAAAACGTTGTTATGAGTTGTCAAGTTTTCTCCTTTTGCCGGCAGCCATAACCATTACTTATTATGAGAATAATAAAGGTTTTAATTAAGTTGAAGTTTTGCTTGGGTTGCACAAAATATCCCCTATTCCTCCTTTGCCTTGAGTCCCTTCTCTCCTAATTCTTAAAAGCAACAAGCAGATGGTGAATACGAGGAACAACAGCAACGACAACCTGAATGGAGCACAAGGAAGTCAGCCCGTCCCTCCACCGGCAAATGAACCTAATTGGGCTCAGATGATGGCAAACCAGACTCAACTCATTCAGCTGTTAACACAGACTATCAACAACAATGCACCACCAGCTCCACTTGTGCCAGCTCAAGCTCCTCCATCAAGGCTATCGGAGTTTATGCGCCTTCGTCCTCCGACCTTCTCCAGCAGCACTGAACCCATGGACGCGGACGATTGGCTCAGAGCAATCGGAAAGAAGCTGGACATCATCCAATGCAGCGATCGGGAAAAGGTTTTGTTTGCTTCACACCAGCTGCATGGACCAGCATCAGAATGGTGGGATACTTATACTGCCGCTCATGCCAATGCTCAAGAAATCACTTGGAATGAGTTCATGAAGAACTTCCGCAAAGCTCATGTTCCCACTGGCACCGTCACTCTGAAGAAACAGGAATTTCGAGCGCTGCGTCAAGGAAGCCGCTCCGTCAATGAGTACTTGCAGAAGTTCAACCAGTTGGCACGCTATGCACCTGAAGACGTCGCCACCGATGAAGCCAAGCAAGAAAGGTTCCTCGAAGGACTCAATGATGACATATCAGTCCAACTCCTGTCCAATGATTACGCTGACTTCCACCAGCTGGTCAGCAAGGCGATTCGCCAGGAGTCCAAGCATCAGGAGATTGAGAACCGGAAGAGACGGATGCATGGTCAGCATATGAACACAGGAAGCTTCACCAGGACCAGAAGAGTTCCACCACAGGCCAACAGATACCAGCCTTCGTCATCGACAGGAGAGCTAGTTCCCATGGACCCCTCCCCCAACACTGAAGAGAACAAGGTCTTGAAAGACTCAAACCCTGCAGCAGGAGTCACTTGTTTTAACTGCCATGAGATGGGACATTACGCCAGCAATTGCCCCGAGAAGCAGCAGGCACTGAAGAATGGTACCCCAGGAGCACCAACTGCCAACCACCTGCATGCAGCCAATCGAGGACCAAAGAAGTTTTTCAAGGGACGCCTGAATCAGATATCAGCTCAAGCCATGCAGAGTAAGATCCAAACCCAATTCTTGCTAGCCAACCCGAATCTCGGGGACGAGATTCTTTTTAAGGGGGGTAGATTTGTAACATCCCAAATTTTTTTTTTGCTAAAAAAAAAATTTAAATAAATAATAAAAATGAAATGAAATAAAACCTTAAATTAAAATAAGTATTTTTTTTTGTGCCCAAAATTTCTTTTTGGATTTGCTCTGAATTTCTGTCTTTGAAAAAGCCTGATTTGGAAAAGTATTTCAAGTGAAAACCCAAAAATAATATTATATGATATTTTGATTTTATATAAAAATTCTATGTCAAATTAAAAATTTGGAGTTATTTGGAGTTTATTTGGTTCCCTGGATTTTTCTGAGTTTGAAAATGTAATTGTGAAATTAAAAAGTATTTTAAAATATGAAAATTAAATACCAACATTAGTTGGAAATATTTTTATTAAGTCCAAAGAGTGTCCAGGAGATTCTCTGAATTTTTCTGGAATTTTTGGAGGTATTTTTGTATTTTTCTGAGGCTTAATGGAATTTCTAGCCTTTTCTGAAAATCAGAAATCAATTTCCAAAAAAATCAATCCTCAACCTCCCCTCCGGCCGCCACGTGGACGGCCGGATCGCGCCCACGTCACCCCGCCGGCACATCCCGCCTTCCACCTCCCGATGGCTGCCACGTCGCCCCGATCCATCCCCACCGTCCGCCTCCCACCCGGCAGCCTCCCGCGCCCCGCTCCTCTCTCTCCTCCCGGGCCCGCCTGTCGGCGCCGCTCCCCGCTCCTGCCTCCTCTCTCTGGTCGCCCGGTCCCGCCCGCCAGCCGCTCTACGCTCCTCCCTCTCTGCGCCCCGGGTCCCACTCGTCAGGCCATCTTCCCCGCCGCCTTCGTCCTCCTCGCGCCCGCCCGCCCCGGCCGTTGCGCCCACCTCCGCCTGACCCGGTCGCCACCCCCTTCCTCGGCCATGCCGCCCACCTTCGTGCGCCGCACGCGCCGCGCCCACTCCCCCGCCCTCCGCGCGCCGGCCCACCTTCCCACTCCCCGCTCCCGCATCGTCCGCCGCCGCCGCCATTAACGCGCGGGCGGTTAGCTCGCCACCCGGTCGCCGCCCCTCCTATAAAAGGCCCCCGTCTCCACCTCCTCCCATCGCACCACTGCTCCGCCCTTCCCCCTCCCTCCCCCAAGCGCCGGCCGCCCGCATTGCGCTCACGCCGCCGCCGCTGCTAAGGCAACTCCGGCGAGCTATTGCGCTCGGCCCGAGCCCTCCCGCGCCAGGCCGACCCCTCCCCGGGCTTCCTCGCGCCTCCGCCGACGTCCTCCGCCCCTCCGTCCAGCTCGAGCGCCACCGGAGCCCTGCCGCCGCCTGAAGCCCGAGCCACCGCCGCTCTTCCCTCGCCGTCGACCGCCTTCCGGCCACCTCCGGTAACCCCCTCGCCCACCTCTGGGTTCCCCGTCCTCCGCTCTCCCGAATGCGCCACTCGCCGCCGGCCGTCACCCGCCGGAGCGCCGGCGAGCTCCCCGGGCTCGAGCGCCGCCCCAGCCGGCGGGCCACGTCAGCGTGCCCCGCGTCTGCGTGGCACCCCACGTCGGCGCCACCTCGGCCGCGTCTGCCCAGTCGGCGCCACGCCAGCCCGGCCCCGCCACCTGTGCCACCTCAGCGCCTCCCCCTCTCAGTGGACCTGGTCCATGGACCATGGGCCCACTGTCAGCCGGCCACCCCCCTTGCTGATGTCATGCTGACGCAGAAAATTGATTTTCCAGTTGAAAAATAATTCGGCCGAAATCAAAAATCCCTGCTGACGCAATAAGTCAGATTTTCCTTTAGGAAAATAATTCCAAAAATCCTCTTTTTCCTTTTTTCTCTGAATTTAATCTTCCCGGAGCCCGTTCTCCCTCGTTTTAACTCCGATTTGGCCCATTCAAATTTCTAAATTCATCAAAAATTCCCCTCTATCCATTTCTAGCCTCAATTCAAATATTTGAGTTCAGTTTGAATTTAATTTGAATTTATTTGAATTTGGTGGGTTATTTTGACGTGTAGACTTCGACGATTCGGGAAATTTCTTCGACGAAGATTCAAGCCAATTTGAAGACCAAGGCAAGTCACCCTCCTTGATCATGTTGATCCCAGTTTTCAAAATAAAATTATGTTGATTTAAATTATATTGCATGCATATTTCTATTCAACGTATTTCAATCCAGTTTTAAATATAGTTATGCCTACTTGTTAATTCCTCCGTTGAATTTGAATTCCTCAATACCTTGTCACCCTAGATTCAAACTCTAGTTAATACATTAGTGTTGGCTAGAGAGTTTATTCAAATGCTTAGCCCTGCGAAGTTATATTATTTTTGGGTTACCTTTTTACATAAAATGACAAATCCTTTCACATGAAATGATATGCTCTTGACTTTGGTGAGTCAAGGAGGTTTATAAATTATTTTGAAAACAAATGTAAAACTGGTTTAGACTTAGGCAATTGGTTAGAGTGGTGGGTGCAGGCATGCCCTGTTGGTTGGAGCCGCAGTGGTTGATTGTCGTGCACAGGGGTATGTGGTTGGGCCTGAGTCAATTAAGGACCGGTCTGTGAGCTACTGTTGCAAAGCCCTAATCGTACTACCACATGGCTGGTATGGGACAGCCCTGGCTGAATAATTTGTGAAGTCCCAATCTGAGTCGAGTCGTAGGTTGAAAGTGAGCGTGGTTGGTGCCATGTGAAGTCTCACTTGGGCGAGCGTGGTTAAGCCATGAGAAGTCTCGTCTAGGCTCAAGAGGGGGTCCCGGTCTGGTGGATTCCTTACTGGGGTGAAACCTTAGAGTTGGCTCGACCAGGTTGAAGGCTTTGCATTGTAAAGGCCTTGTCACGACTCCTCGCCGCACACCTAAGGAAGTGTGTAATAGCTTGGCAATACGGGATGATCGTGTCTTGTGGGTAAAGCTGTACAACCTCTGCAGAGTGTATAATCTATCCTGGATAGCCGTGCCCACGGTCATGGGCATGCTGAGTAAAAGTTTTTCATGGATTAGATTTTGCTTTTCAAAATGCTTTCGAAAACCTTGTGGGTAGATGGAACCCATGAGAGGATGATAACTTGTGGATGGATGGAATCCACGAGTGTTTGGAAACGTGTGGATGGATGGAATCCATACGTGATCTTTTGGAAAAGATGGTCCGGGTGTGAAGCCCGTGGATAGGTTGGTGTATGGTCGGAGCCTGCACTGACGGTATTAATTTCTAACTCAAGTATTGTTTTTACTTATTGTATTAAATTCAGCAATTTCAATCTACTTATTGTATTTCTTAAATGCTGTTTTATGCAAACTAACCCTATGAGCCTTCCTTTGAAGCCTTTATCATTATGTTGCATTTTCCCGGGTGACTTGCGGAGTACAAGTTTGTACTCACCTTGCTTTTTCCACACAGAGAAGGAAGACGTCAACTACGGTGAAGATCTGGACGAGTAGGCCGCGTCTTACTATCGTTTGCCTGTGGGCAGGCTTGGGCTTCGCTATTTATCAGTTTGCTTCCGCAGTTATTTTCTTTATTTATTTTGCCAATGGGCATTGATGTAAGACTTGGCCATAAGGCCGTACCTTTTATTTAATAAAATCAGTCGTTTGTGCTTGGTATTTATCTTTGTTGTGACTGTGTGCACTAGCTGATCCTGGACTAGTGCGATTTACACAGAGGATCCAGGAGTCGCTACTCCGGGTTCCGACACAGGTCCCCATCTCCTATTGACTCATAGCCTCCTTCTCCTTCATCAGCATCTTCATGACCGCCGGAGAGTAATGCACGCTCTACATCTCCGCCAGCACCACTAGAGCCATCCATAGCGGATGATTCTGTCCTCTCCACGAATTGAACATACACCATTGGCCTGGCATATATCAATGCGTCTGGGTTGCACACGACCTCCATGTAGTTCGCCCATGAAGCGTCGCTCGTCACCTTTATAAGTTGTCACACTGTCTCCCCTGCAGCACCTCCAACTGTGGCATACACTGCCTCGATCCGTAATTTGTTCCTTGCGGTGTCCTGATCGAATCCGGAACGCACGCATCTCCGTAGCTCCAACAGGCTCATGGTGTTCAGATTGCGTGCCCGGATCACAATCCGGTCACAATTATTCAGGTCTGCCCCGTACGGCCCGTCCCGTACGAGACCACTTCCATAGAACACGAACAAGTCTTGGATGTCACCCATGGCGTACCTAACATAATCCCAAACTGAACCCTCTTAGTATATATCACAGGCAACAACTGTACCATCACACATAACCTACTGCGTACCACATACATGCGTACCATTTATGGAGTGCGCTAACAAATTTCTATATAAATCAAATTACTAATGTAATGCACTTTTTTCCAATTTCTATTCTACAAATCTTAATTCTGTGCTACATATATTACAATTTTTTCAACTTCATAGAGTCTAATTTATTTTTAACTTCTCATTGTATTTTTTACTTTATTTGCAGAGCGCGCTAACACATTAAATTCAAATTTTACTGCAAATCAAATTACATTTTGTATTATTATTCTACTAATTAAATCACTAATCGAGCAACTCATTTTTCATCATTTCTTACTTACGATTTCTTACATCGATCAAATAACTACATTTTTTCCCAATCTGTTAGATCCTCTACATTTCTAATACTACTTCCTCTACATTTCTAGTACTACCCAACAATGTGCCATGCTTCATATATGCAGCGTTACACTTTAACATAGATTTTTTTTATGAACATGCATAGCAAGATCTAATATTATTCAGTGATTTTGGTTACAAAATGAGTACATGTTAATACAAACAGTACATGCGCAAGTGGCCTTTCCGACTAGCTATGTGCTTCACAACGACACCATTTAAATGTAGTTATAATCCACTTAACAAACAGCAAGATTACTGCTTACAACATCAGTACAAAAACTATTCACATAAAATATAAATTACAGTACTCTACAACTACAAATATTTTATAAAAAAAATTGCAATATACTACGACCACAAATAACTACAAATATTTTACATTACAACAACATTACTTCATTTCTTAACATAAAATATAGAATACAACACGATAATTACATAAAATATAGACATATTGACATCGTGTACGCTAATTACAGGCTAATCACTATAATACCATCTTAAACGCATGGAGATGATATTTACCTTTTCTTGAAGCTCACGAGAGGATCTACAACTTTCACAATTGCGAGAACTTCAGATACCTTCCAAAATTGCTCCAAATCCCGTGTTTGTGTTCTTCTTTCCTTCAGTATGAGCGCCCTTTCTTGCTCCCTCTCTGGCTGCTTCTCTGTCTAGAGCAAATGCAAATGCACTGGAGCCTTCGAAAGCCATGCCACCCTCTTCCTTTTATCGCGAGAAAATAACAGTCACATGCACAGAATGAAGTAGGGGCCGGTTCTCATGTATATACACGTGTTACAATCCTGCAGAAGAACATGCAATAGCAGCGCAGCACGGGAGCTACTTCCAGCGAAAAAAGCCAGCAACACGAGGGAATCCTGGGGCTTTGGCGATGCGACGGGAAGCCAGGCATGTGGTGCGGTCGGGAGCCGCACCATTTGGCCGGGTGGTGCGCTGCCCCTCCGCACCACTGCCTTTGACATGACGGCGGGGTGTGGTGCGGTCGGGGACCGCACCACTCAGGTGTGGTGCGCTCCCCGGCCGCACCACTGGACACGTGTCGCGTTACCATTAATCGTGCGGTCGTTTGGGGGCTATTTTTGGAATTGTGTTTTCAACGCGGCTATTTTTGGAATTTTGGATATCAACAGTGCTAGAAACGTCCAAAATTCGAAAGGCAGCAGAGGAGGAGGCAGCTCTTTGCCGTTGCCACTCGCTTGTTTCGAGTCTGACGTTCTGTATGGTGGGGTCGGGAAGTTTTCTGGGCCGACATGTCGGGGTGTGTGGATCATTTCGGTGAGGTAGCCAGTCCCGTTTCTTCTTTTAAAAGACGACGGAACCACGTAAGTACGTAACGGTCGGGGTAGGGAAGACGTGAGTCGAGAGAGAGAGAGAGAGAGAGAGAGGGGTGGTGGCCCGCCGGCCGGTGGCATGAGGTGCTTGGCGGTGACGGTGGCAGCGGCTCGAGAAATTTTATTATGTCATGGTTATACGGCTTTATAGCAATCTAATCAATCATTAACATGTGTAAAATAAAACGTTCAAAACTTCTGAGAGTGTCCCGAGGAAATCCAAAAACAGCACGTAGCATAGTAGCAATGTAACAGTACTATAGGTTGTACAAAAAACAATTTTAATGTATGCTACAGCTCTCAGTTGTATAAAAAAATAATTTTTAATAGTTATTTACTGGTCGCAAGCCATGGTCGTAAGTTAGTATATGACCACGGCTTACGACTTATGATCGCGCTAACGACCACGGCTTATGACCACGCTCACAGTCACGGCTTATAACTCACGACCACGACTTGCGACTAGTAAGCAGGTATTAAAAATTATTTTTTGTACAAATGAGCGTTATAGTAGTATTAAAAATTAACTTTTTTTTGTACAATCTATAGCATTGCTATAGTGTTACTGTGCCATGCGTTGTGTTCCGATTTGTTCGTGACACAAACTATGTTGTGTCACCGTTACACAATAAAATTTCTCCAGTGGCTCGGTTGAGCTAGCCTGCGTGCGTAGAAGGCCTTGACTGTCGTGTTGACTGATCAATCACGATCTCTTGACTTGTGACTGAGCCTCTGCTCGTTAGTGTGGCTGACGGATAATCTCGTCGTAATGGTATACCAACAGACTTTATGTGGTTTCAGTTTTTATGAAATCATTTGAAAAGTTTTATGGACATATTTATATTTGCTGTAGAGGATGGTTTTTCGGTAAGGCTTATGGATTTTGGCTAAAAATAAATATCAGTGGCTGAAAGAAGTGACTTTTAAAAAGAGGATGCGGGCGATAGAGAAAGTAAGAGAGAGATACATATGCGAGATGGGAGTGAAATGTGTAATGCGCCTGTGACCTTATGCCTTATCTCTGAAGTGAGACAGTAGCGAGAGGAGTAGGGAAGTCGCTTTGGAAAGTCAGATATTTATATTAGCTTTTGGATTCTTCAAGCAGAAGTCAATATAAACAACCCCTATGCTCTAATGAGTTTCATGTGTTTCTAAAAGTTTTCAAAAGATTTCAAAGAAGTTTTAAGTAAAAGTTTCAATGACTTTAAAATTTTAAAACTCGAATTTCAATAAAATTTAGTTGAACAGTTTGCACAAGTTTCAACAATATCTTTCAATAAAATTTTCAAAGATTTGGAAAGAGTTTCTTGCAAGTCTCATAAGAAATCATATAGGTTTCAAAAAAGTCAACAATATTATGAGAAGTTTTTTCAAGTTTCAAACCTATTTTGTTGCAAAATCAAACCATAACCATGACTGGTCGCATTTATCCAGCACCGTGGCAGCTTGCTTGCTATGCCCGCCACATCATTCATGCTACTCGCTGCTTGCTCGCATTTGCTGCCGATGCAGCCCTAGGCCCATGTGCTTTCTACTGCAACTATAGGGCATGCATGCATTGCAACATCTACTGAGCAGTTCCCTCCCCCGCCTTTGTCACCTACTGTGTCCTCCTCGACCATTGTTGGGGATGTACACGCGTTGTAGCTGAGGCTTGCACACTAGCTTGCGACTCTCCGCCTCCACTACGCAACAACGTCACCACTTGCCCCTACATATGTGTAAGTTCAAGCTATATTAAGTTGGTTTTTATTGATAATAACAAATGCAATTGTGAGATCAATTTATTTATTAACTATGATTTGCCTAGTCTCATTTGGATGTGATTAATAACAAATGCAATTGTGAGACTAACTTGTTTATTGATTATGATGTTGCTTAGTCTCATTTGGATGAAAAGACATTTGACATCACATTCTTATATCTTATTGCATTCCTCATATCCAAAATATAGATTGAACTCTACCAAAAGTCTAACTTGAATATATGCATATGTTTTTGTTATACATTATAGTATGCACATATTTACAGGGAGCTTACTCTATCTTTTCTGGTTTCATTAATATTGATCCATGTTTCCCTTTTAACACATATTAGGATCTACACTTTGAAATGTATCATTTGAGTATATAAAACTTGTGTAGTTCATATATACTCATGATTGATTTAAAATAAATCAATTGTAATTGGATTGTCATCAATCATCAAAGGAAATGATTGAAAAATCTAGTTCATCCATTATGTGTTAATGATTAAATAATAAATGACAACTGGATGTATAGCTTCACTAGCAATTATCTATTAAATAATAAATGACAACTGGATGTATAGCTTCACTAGCAATTATCTCAAAACAAACACTCATAATAAATGAGTTAATTATTTAAGAAGCTTATCCTATAGTATACAGTTGTTGTGTACATGATGTATACTCATAAATCATTTTCTATATCGTTATTTATTAAGATTGTCATGAATTACCAAAAAGGAAAGATTGTATAATCTAGTCTCTCCATTATGAGTTAATGGTGAAGTTTTGATAATACATGACAATTGTTTCGTGAACTAACATTTTTCATAAGTTGCATGAATAGGTTCGATCCCACAAATGAGGATGACTTGAGATGACTTCATATATTGACAATCAAGTCAAGGTACCGGATAGAAGATGACTTCATGAGTTGAAGACCATCAAGAAGAGGATGCATCATGAGTTAATGCATGTCCAACAGGAGATGATCATGAGTTAATCAAGATCCTAAAGAAGAGATGCATCATATGTTGATGCACATCAAGATTCCAAAAGAGGAGATAATCATATGTTGATCATCAAATCAAGTGAAGATCCATCATGTATTGATGGAGTTTAAGTGAAGAATACATCATGGGTTGATGCATAACAAGATAATGACCCGAACTTGGAGAGAAGATGTGCGTCATCAAGCTTCAAGAGTATACTCAAGGCAAAGATATAAATAGCTAGGGCTAATGATGTGTTCTTAGTCTTTTACCGACCTTAATGTTTGGTTGGAAGACCGGATTGCTAGTATATGTTGTTGTACTATTAAGTAGGGCTGTGCAAATCTCAACCGAACCGAAAAAACCGTACCAAAAAAATCGAACCGAACCGGTCAACTCGGTTTGACCGGTTTTCGGTATTCGGTTCGGTTTTTATTTTTCAGGTTTTTTTGGTGTTCGGTTTTTTTGGGAAAACCCGATTAAAAACCGAACAAACCGTAAAAACCGATCGTGGCGCAGGGACCCCGTGTCGCGCCCACGGTCTGCGCATGGCCCTCGCGGATGTCAAGCTGCATGCGGTTCATTGATTCACTTCGTCCAGAGACAGTGAGACAGTAAGTCTTGGCTTACTTTGGACCTATCTTAAGTCCGGTACACAACTATGATATCCTCCACGCTTAGTTCATCCCTCATTTCTTTGCCTTGGAGAAACGAAAGCACATGTACTTCTCACCACTAATTGTGATGTCAAGGGCTCCATCTTGGTTGTCTTGATTGGAAGCTGTTCCCATGAGGACACTCTTTTCCTTCTCTAAGTTCTCCTTTTCCATCTTCAGCCTTGCCTCTTGCCGTGCAATCTCAGCATGTGAAAGATGCAATTGAAACAAGTCATACTGATACTACATGCCATTAAAAGTGATGCTGACATAAAGGAGTTCCTTGCATTCTTTTTAGAACTGTGATTGCAAATATCTTTCTTTAGAACGGCTCGTTGTATATATATTGTCGCTTACTAATCTCGCTAGTCACTATATCGTTTGCAATTTACGTCAACTTTGGTAAATATGGTATTTACCGATACCACACCGAAATAAATTGGGATTTACCGATACCGAACCGTATTTTCAAAAATACCGTATACTACCGAACTAGCAATACCGTATTTACCGTATATACCGTATATACCGAACCGATTTTACCGAACTAACCGAATGCACAGTCCTACTATTAAGAGGGATCATGTCCAGTAGCTTGAGTCTCATCATGTGTTGATATCTCAATCTCGCTTGCTCTAACTCTTCGTGGTATGATACTATTATTTATGAATGTGTTTTACAAATAGTTGAGACTCATGCATTTAATCCTTGTAACATAGGACTATAGATTATGAATGTGTTTTGCAAGTGTTTGAAGTCTATGTTTCCTACTCCTTGTGGCATAAGTCTTATATTTGTGAACGTGTTTTGCAAATGGTTGAAGCTCATAAACAATCCTTATAGTATGTAATTTAGATTTGCGAATGTGTTTTGTAAATGTGTTCAGTCTATGTACCTATATTTTGTGTCATAATTTTAAAAGTGTGTAAATATATTTTGCAATTTATTAGGAATCATAGTTGATCCTTATGTGCATGATTCTATAATTTGCAAATATATTTTGTAAAATTTCTTGAAGTATACGCATCTTTTGGAACAATTAGAACTACCACTGTGTCGTGCGGTACTTCCGGTGGGCGAAACTACAGGGGTTGAGATCACGGTACTACTACATCGGTTGGTCGAAGACTTGTGTGGTCGAAAATTGACGTAGTCGAAGACCTGTGTGGTTGAAGATTGATGCGGTCGAAGATCGACCAACCGACATGGTCAAAGGCCTGTGTGATCAAAGATCAGCGTGGTCGAAGATCAACCACCTAACGTGGTCGAAAACTGATATGGTCAAAGATCGACATGGTCAAAGATCAAAGTGGTCAAAGATCGGCGTGGTCGAAGACTTTTGTGGGTGAAGTTTGGCATGGTCGAAGATCGACCACCCAACGTGATCGAAGACCTGCGTGAGTCTCCCTTGCTTTAATTGCTGTAATTTATCAAAGAGATCATGTTTGTAATGTTTAGGAACAGATCTTGCTCTCGTGTGGTACTTCATCTCCTCCCATGTAGTAATGGGTGGCTCATTGTTCTTCCTCCTTTGATTTTGCACTTGTTCTCACCAAATCAATACATAATCATTGAATTCAAGTCTCGTCATGTGAATTTTCTTCTCTTCAGAATAATTGTGCAAGCAGAACACCTTGTCCACCTTGAGCTCCCAAGTGAGGTATTCTTCGGGCCCATGAGTACATGAAAATGATGGCATTATAAATTTAAGCTTACCAAATTTCTCCTCATTTGGTCATTCATCGCCGTAACGATTACGGTAGTGGTAGCCGTCATCGTAGTGCAGAAAGTCTTCGTCTTCGAAGTGTTGTGCTCCACCACCACGGCCTTCATGTCCATGGCGAGGATGATGAGGGTATATCTACTACACATTCATTTTCCACTCGAAGGATGCATAACAAAGCTACTAATGAAAAAGGTCCTATGACAAGAGCAAGAGCTAAGCTACTGTAACAACATGTGCTTTTGTTTTTAAAGAGTTTTCTACTGCTTTAGAAGAGAATTGTATACTACCTTATGCAAATACATTGTGTATTCTCATATTTAAAGCAATGAAAGAACAAGTGGAGAAGGACCAACCGACCAACCACAAGGGGAGAAAGACTCAGGCAGCCATAGGGAAGGAGGCCCAAGTAGCCAACCAAGGAGAGAAGCAAACCCAAGTCATGCGGCTAGCCTATCTATAGAAATGTCCATGTTTATACTTTTAGAAAGGCATGTTTGCCATTTTGTGATTAAGGGCTGATTTGGAGTTAGCTCTTGTTATGGGCTTAAAAACCGAATAAAAACTAAGTAGAATGGGCATTAGGCGAGGTGTGTGCGTGTGAAACCCTAAAACCCGTGTGTGGGGTATAGAGCCCAAGAGTGTGCGCAAGGGGGCGTGCGCACCCCTTAAAGGCAGCCGCCACCCTCTTGGAGGCCTCAGACCATCTTTTGAGAATTAATCTAATATTGTTCGTGCTTGAGGTCTTCCTTCGCTACCAAATTTCCATAGGAAATTAGAGAGTTGCTTTAATCAAGATCGTTCAACCTTTCCACTGGGAATTTGGTGTACGATAGATCTTTACTTGGTGGTTGGCAAAATCGACATGAGTGTGTTTTAGAGGATTAAAGAGTGTTCGTCCCTTGCACTGGCATTGGGACTTGTAAGATCAAGGAGGCCGACTAAAGGGGGGAATAGGCGATCTAAGGATTTTCGTCAAATTAATATTAACAATTCAAGACCTTTTCTATTTTCCTAAACCAAGTAAACAATGCGGAACCTTAAATCAATTTGGTTTAGCTCAAATAGCGCCTAAGACAAGCAAATCCGCCTAAGTGCACCAACAATACTAACCTAGGTTAAGGTTTGTAATCCTAGGTATACAAGCAATCAAATTAATGCTAAGAATGTAAATTGCTTGAAAGTAAATTGAGCACGAGAAGCAAACCACAAATGACACAATCTCTTTTTACCGTGGTGTTCGGAGACTTGCCGGTCTTCCCCAGTCCACGTTGATGTAAGCCCGAACAAATCGGATAGGCTCCACGAATTAAGCCTTCCACCTCAAATCACTAGTGATAGCTTTTTCCCGCTCCGGGTAGGTGAGCTTCAACCTTTACAACTTCGCCGAGTCTTCTCACAACCTTCTTTGAGAAAATCACCGCGCACGACGCCTCCCACGCCGTCTATGAGTCGGCAAACTCCAATAGTAACAAGTCAAGTCCCTCACTTGACTCTCATCACGTGCAACGAATGCACAAGCTCAACTCAGACACGAAGTCCTCCTCTAGATGCAACACATGCACACTAGATCACCTCTCCTCTCTCACAAAGTGCAACACACGCACAATTGAGTGGAGAGCCTCACTCTAGCTCAAGGAATGCAACACTAGCACCAGCAACCTCCTCCCAATAACCCTTGAGGAGTTATTTATACACCTCCCTCAAGAACTAGTCGTTAGAGAAGAGAGCAGGCAAAAATCAGCCCGAGGGCCGGAGTACCGCGGTTACACTACCGGTACTTCTGCTCTCCCAACGGTCACAAAAAACTAGCTGTTGGGTTGGAAAACCGTTCAGACCGCCACACAAAAACCAGTCAGACCGCCAGGACCGGTCAGACCGCCCACACAGGACCGGTCAGACCGCTCCTAAAAAGATCAGCGGAGCCGCTCTCTGGAAAAAGGTTCCGGGCAAGGAACGGAAGTTTCGCTGGCCGGTCAGACCGCTACCTCAAAGCCGTTCTGACCGCCGCATTCAAACCGGTCAGACCCCCATATCAACACCGGTCAGACCTCCATTACAAGGGCGGTCTGACCTCCAGATCAACACCGGTCAGACCTCTAGGTCATAACTTTTGACTCCGATGTCGGAATTGAGTGATCTTGGACTCTATGGAAAGCTTATTCAGAGGGCTAGACAACCCATCTATTTGTATGATCTCAAATATATTAGATCAATGCAGAAATCAAAAGACATTCAAAGAGTCATTACCATAGTCTAATGTCAAAGGAAATAGTAACAAACAATCTTAGACCATGCTAAGGAATAAAGTATGATCTCCAAATTTTGCAAAACACATTTGTAAACTTAGATCATGTCATAAGGAGTAGGTACATGGACTTCAACCTTTTGCAAAACACATTTGCAAAGTATAGTCACATGTTAAAGAGATTCACCACATGAGCTTTAACCATTTGCAAAACACATTCGCAAATGCAAGCCTCATACCAAGATGAGCTAGAGCAAGTGAGTTTTAGCCATCAACACATTATAAGACTCAAACTACTAGACATGACCCCCTCTTAATAGTACGGCAACATATACTAGCAATCTGGTCTTTCAACCAAACACCAAGACCGGTAAAAGACTAGGAACACATCCTTAGCCCTAGCTAATCATACCTTTGCCTTGGGTCATTATCTCGATATGCATCAACTCATGATACATTATTTTCATCAACTCCATCAACACATGATGGTCTTCCTTGACTTGATGATCAACAAATGATCATCTCCTCATGCATCAACTCATGATGCATCTTCTTCTTTGATGGCCTTTAACACATGAAGCCATCTTCTTCTCGATCTTGACTTGATGATCTTCAATCCATGAAGTCATCCTCATTTGTGGAACCTAAACTATTCATCCAACTCATGAAAAATGTTAGTCCACAAAACAATTATCATCAATTATCAAACTTCACCATTAACACATAATGGAGGGTCTAGATTCAACAATCTTTTTTGGTAATTCATGACAATCTCAACAAATAATGAGATAAAGGTAATTGATTTGAGAGTATACAACTTATACACAATAATTGTATACTCTAAGATAAGCTTTAAACAAAGCTTACTTATTCGTTTGTGATTAATCATCTAACCATTAACACATAATGGAGAAGTTAGATGACAACTCGATTGCACATGAGTATATATGAACCACACAAGCTATATATACTCAAGAACGTATTTCAAAGTAAAGATCCTAAATATGCATATTAAAACAAGCATGGATCAATACTCATGAAACTCCAAAACATAAAAAGAGAGCTCCCGCTAAATGTGTGCATACAAGTTTATATAATGAAGACATATGCACATATTCATTTTGGACTAATTGAGGAGTTCAATCTATATTTTGGATCTAAGGAATGCATTAATAAAATGAGAAAGTGATTTTGAATGCATACCTCTTTGATTTTACATTTTCATCCAGATGAGACTAAGCTATAATATACTTGAACAAACATATTAGTCTCATATGTACATTTATTATTATCACCAATACATTATAAAAGTATTTGTCATTAACATCAAAATCTCATAATGACATTTGTCATTAACACCAAAACCAACTTAAATTGATCTTGATCTTTCAAGGGATCACTACGATTCATCAAGACTCCCACGAGTATCCAATCCTACATCAAGAAGATCGGGTCATCCCGTATCACCGTTACATCAGCTCCTGTGGAGAGGACGCCAAAAATGTATCGCAAGCAAGGCGCTAAGGCCCAACCGAAGAAAATTAAGGCGCCTCCTGGGCAATGGAAGTTCATTCTCGAAGTGTTGTTGGTCCCCGAGTCATAATTACCCAGCCTTGGACTGGTTTGTAGGATTTTACATACCTGGTGCATGTAGAAGTCCAATATGAAGCCAAACCGACAAAGTGGATTCAACGTGAGATGCACAAAGGCGCATTTTCTCCATGACTTGAGCTACTTCGTCATGACCTTCGAAGACGTATTCATATTATTCAACCTCGACAAACTCGATGTCTCACTTCTATAATGTTGGACACTATAAGTGTATTGTACAATCATATTCTACATTCACGCAATACCGATAAATGTCATAACTCATTGCTTATGTATAGATCTATAATCCAATAAGTCCAGCGACGGCGAGAACCGATGGGTTTTCTTGATCCACACTTGGTCTCTGAGCAATCCATCAACAATAATACATCCTTTATCTAAGATTACATACGAGGGGATTGCTTGCTCACAGTGACAAGTATTAGGTCTCACTGGATTCTGATTGCCAAGGATAGGTGCTTCACTAGTTGTCATACAACTTTCATCTGTATTTTATACGGAACATAAACTTAGGATTAATCACTATAGCGACATACATGACTAGGTCTTACTAGATTTTGATTGTGATTGTACCAAACTGCAGTAAGGTTATATACATTCATTCCCTAGTTAGGAGCAACTAGGACTTCACCCGTGTACAACAAGCAATTGACAGGTAAACTCATTTCCTCCATACATAACTCTATTGTAGTTTTTCTTTCATTTGCAATGGCCGAGGCTAACTTTTTGGAATCACGTAGGTCGTTCAGCGCTTACATTGCCCAGGGAGGGAGACACAAGGAATCCAGCGTCACACTGCGACACAGGACGCGATTTCCTGTACGCGCTACAACACAACAATCATATATCACACTTTGTTATAATGCCTCTAGAACTAACAATACCTATGTATGTAATTATATTTTTGCAGTGCCACCAACAGCTATAGGGTAACGTATGTGGATTCTATGTTTGCCGCCATATGAAGGAAATCATGGATGCTAACACGAATGATCCAGAGGTTTGTCAACCTACCAATAATTATTTTGTGATTATATATATGCTAATGACTTTAACACTCCTAGTGACAGTGTGTGGAATTCGATGAAAGTGCATTCGATGTTGACAAACTCGTCGAAGTTCAAGGAAAACTCTCCCAATTTTTAATAGCGGAGGTCATAAATAAGACTGGAGAGTTCTACTCCGGTGATGATGATTAAATGTTGAAACATTAGATACAATTGTAGTCACTCAGTTGTGCTTAATCAAACAATTCATTCAATTGTACTTCATTCAGTTGTTTAATTCATTTGTAAGATCGTATAATAATTGTCTTGTGTTATATATGTAATCTGTTTGTTTGTTTTTAGAGGGCATAGCTAGCATTTCCTGAGGCCAACAAAAAAATAGTAAATTATATGGGTATTCAAATAGCTATCATAGACGGTTTATAACAACAAACCATTTGTGATATATAAGATATCACAGACGACTTTGTTTGAGAACTATCTGTGATATGTGACATATCACAAACAATTTAGTATTAGCCGTCTGTGATATTCAGATATCACATACGGCTATGTTTAAGAATCGTCTGTGATACCTGATATATCACAAATGATTATTTTGGAAACCCGTCTATGTTATAATTTTTACAAACGGTTTGAGAGCCGTCTGTAATAAGCACCTATTATCACATACACATAAATTCAGACGGTAAACGTCTGTGATGACCGTTTTTGTAGTAGTAAATCCTCGATGCATCGTGTGTATGACGTTCGGTTCGTCGACCTCCAATCTCTATGCATATCCACTCCAATGAGCTTTTGTTTCTGTCATCTAGCTTTTTAATTTTGTTTTTTTAGTATTTTAGTATTTTCTTATTTTTTTTGTATTGTTTGTGATGATATATTTTTACTTTTTAGTTTTAGTTATGCATGAAAAGCTAACATCAGCTGCCATTATGAAAAAAAAGAGAAAGGCTAAAACCCTACTCTTGTAAGCCTTTAGAGCACCACTTTACATAGGTGAAGTAAAAGAGAAGTGTCTGAGTAAAAGGCAATCGATCCCAGTGCGGTTTTGGCTTGTTTTCTGCATGTATGCATCGTCCAAGTAGCGCAGGCTTGGACAGGGTGGGGGACAAGGTATGGGCGGCACGGATGGAGGCGAGCGCGTGTCCCATCGGAGCTGCAGCACCCCGATCAAATCACCCCGACAGGTCAGCGTGCAATGCGGGGCGCTGTGCCTGATGCTACGTTATTTTGGATGCCTTGCTCGTGAGTACTCCATAGTAGTAATCCATCCTCTCACTACTATAGTATACTAGTGCTATACTTCCGTGCTGCCTCCTTTTGAGTCCTTTCCTCCTAGCTTAGATGGATTTGTGTATAGCTAATGCATGCAGCAGATCGATCGATCCACACATCCAGAGCGTGCACCTTTCTCTTTCAAATAAGTACAAGCTATGTATATTACCTACTCCAGCTACCGATTGATCACCAGCAACTTGTTTAATTGCTTGTACGTACAGTATCTGATCATCAATGCTATGTAGGGCTTGTTCCTTTTAGTTTCTAAAAACTATTTTTCAATTTTTCTATAATAATTAGTTTTTAAACAGAGTATCTTTTAAGATATGACTTACTAATTAATTATAGTACATATTGTATCAACTTTATTTATATCGACAAAAATTACACGTTAGTTTCTGTTACTATGTAATCTCTCACACGAACAACTCAAAAATCAAAAGCCGCAACTAAAAGTCATAAACTTCAGCCAAAAAGAACATAACCATATATTACCTACTCCAGCTACCGATCGATCAACAAAGCTGTATTAGTACAGGTAGTACGTACAAGTGGGGGAAACATGCCTATACTTGCACCACAACTGCAGTAAAAATTAATAGTTCGAGCTTGTGACCGGTATGAACTAGGCATTACATTCAGCGATATGACGAGTGTATACACTTAATGCAAAGTCCCCCATGATTACGGGAAGAAGGAAGCCTACTGGTCTACGTACGTGAGCAGCTACTACCCGGTGATGTAGTACTGTACGCATCTGACTGCCTCTTCTACGAGCACGCAATGAGGCAACAGAGTCTTGACCACCTTTACAAACTTCGAGGCATCTAAACAACTCACGGTCAAAAGCTGGTGAACAACTGAACACACACGCGCACCATCTCGTACGTATCTTAGGCCACGAGTGCATCCGCACACACAGACACACGTACCAACAGGTGCATCCGCACGCACAGACACACGTACCATTTCGTATTTCTCGATATACGGGTTCTTTTAGCTGGTGATCAAACAGTCACACCAAGGTAAAACGTACAAGCAACATACTGCCCAGCAATTGCAAGATACAGTGGCTAATCTGCTAGCTGCAGGCGATGATGATATTAAAATGGACAAAAAGAATACTGCATACACATGCATGCATCGGAAACTGAGAAAGATCAAGCAGCATTTTAAAAGAAGTTTTCACAGATCAGTAAATGTGTAATTTGTCTCATTTACCCGAGCTAAAGATAGATTTTTTTCAATAGCGATTGATGTCTTGACTTTAGTGTAAGCGTCTATGCAATCAAATCAAATACAAATAAATTATTTTTAAAAAAATATCTTGACAAACTGTTTTAAAGAAATGATTAAAAAAGCTGTACTATTTATTTATACAGACACCAAGCTGAAAAAAGGGAAGGAAGCCATATCGAAGAGTTGCTAGCTACACTTTGCCAACAAAAATTGCCACACTTATCTAAGTTGAGGTGCTCAAATTCTTTGCCACACCTTAGCAAGCATAAGGGAATTTTGCCACACTTTTTTGAGTCATTGACGCGTAGGACCTAAGGGATCTTGCCACAACTGTGGCTGCAACTAAACAGCTCCCAAAGTTGATCAAACTTGTCTAACCTTAAGACGTGGTAAACTGTGGCTGGCAACCAAACACCCCCTAAGTACATAGTACTGCATCCGTAACGTGCACAGGGGCCCATGATGTGCTCCAACACAGCCACAGGTGGCCCACGCCTCCGTGTGCCATTCCCTTCCCATTAATGCTACGCAAGAGATACCATGCTCCCGAAAGCCCCTTTCTTCTGACCCTCGTCCTCGTCTCTCCTGTAACCTCAAACCCTACTGCCCTGCAGACTACAAAGACACTAGTCTGTATACAACTATACACATTAGTATACCCTTTTCTCTCTCCGTTCATCATGTAAGCTACAACGCATACACACTAATCTGATTAAGCAATATAGTAATAAGTAATAACCATGTAAGAGACGGAAACATGCACGCAAGCTGTTTCTCGATCCTTAGCAACCTTGATAGCTCCGTCTATGGCATCTGGTGATGCATGTACGCTAGCTCATGCACTACGGGGAGAAGTGGAGGCGTGTATACAGATGCAAGAGCTAGCTAGGCTACTGATCTCAGCCTGAGCAAGTTAGCGCGTTTACGGAGGGCAGCAGAGCCATGCCAGGGCTCCTCTCTCTCTCTCTCTCTCTCTCTCTCTCTCTCCTGTCAAACTCAAGACCAGTCCTGGATGATCAGTAGTGTACTGTTGTTGGAAAGGACATGGGAAAAGAAATTTGTCACCGCATGCATGATCGATGCCCGCAATTATGCCCACATCATTCCACCTAGCAGATCGAATGATTGCATAATCATGCATAATGTAAGCTTGCGCTACCTCTAGCTAGTCCTCTCGTTTATTTCTCACTTCGTCGCCGAGTAAACCATGGAAACAATCAAACAATGATAAAACATGCATAGAACCAGCAACCTAATTATCTGGGTAATTAACAACCTTCTAATCTCAATGCACAACGTCAATATGCATGCTGCATATGATGATCTCCAGAGTCCAGACTCCAAAGTACGTACTTACCTGAGGGCAGCAGCTAGCTAGGAAGAGGAAGACAGAAAAGCTGCAAGAGAAATGGGCATCTACAAGTAACCCTGCATTGCAAGAGTCCAACAGTCGAAGGGTTGAAGCTAGAGAGTATGTCTGTCTAGCTACTCCCAAGTTGGCTTACCAATTTATTGCGTCGCCGGCAGTGGACAATTGACGACGGTGCCGACACGATTGAATTGTCGACAATGCCGCATGGTTAAGGGGATTGAAGCCTGGTCCGAGCTCGCCGACCGACGCCTCCAAATGGAGGAGGATCGAAGAGATCGATCTCGACCGGGGGCCTCGAGCCAGACAACAATCCCCTTAACCTAGTGTCTTAATCCAAAGCATGCGCTCGCGATCTCACGCTGTATATTCCGCACGATTAGAAAACCTAGCTAGCTAGCTACATACGTAGACGCCATGGATGTACGTTTCGGTTTGCGAGGAATGAAGCCTGGTCCGACGCTTCCACCCGCCGGCGACCGGCCGGCAAGGACGTGAATGCCTCGAGCCAGCCAAATTTCCCCCACAAACCACCATGGGCAACGAATGAACAAAACGCTCATGAGGAACTACGAGATGGAGGAGCAGAGACTGGAGACTAGAGAGAGATCAAAGAGCAGCAGGATATACTGGAATGGATGGATGTGTATGGTAGAGGAAGAAGGAGTGAGGGTTTTGAAGAGGAGAGGGCAAGGAAGGGGTGATGAGGACAGGGGGGCACTAATGGCAATTTATGGAGACATGCCCCATTTGGCACAGGGGGTGCCCTAATGCATATTAACTGCGCTACGTCCCCTTACTTAATGTTGCTCGAGCCAGTGGACAGTTTTCTTTGCGCTGCTGTGCTGCGTCTCTATATCTTTCCTGGCTCAGAGGGGGAAAGGTCGAGCAACAAGTGACTCTAGTTTTATCAAAAAAAAAAACACAAGTGACTCTAGTGCTTTGAATTCCCACAAAATGCCTCGTGAAGTGCGCCCGCCCACATCTCTCTTCCTCTCTTCACGTAAAGGGTGCGGAAGAATGTCTTTGACAAGCTTGTGGAGGGCGTAGGTCTGTTTGGGAGAGCTTTATCAGTTTCAGATCTACGAAAAATAGTTTTACTTTACGAAATTTTACCTAAACGCTCCAGCTCCGCGAAATCTGGATCCACCAAAATCTGGATCTGAGGGTCAGATACATGGATTTCATGGAGCTCTTCAAGGGGTGCTCTACTGTGGAGTTGGTTGGTAATTACCCACCAATGCCACTGATTACACACCCCATCCCACCAAAAGTGGCCATTCCCACCAAAACCTCAATTTCGTGGATCTGGAGCTGCTGTACAAGCCAAACACTCCATGGTGGGATTCCAGATCCACAGTGGAACTGCTCCAGATCCACGTTTTTAGTGGTAGAGCTCTCCCAAACAGGCCCATAATCTTTCCCTCCCATAATTGTAGCTCCAACATGTATGTGGATCTTCTTAATTTCCCAACAAGTTCTAATGATCGTTAAGATAGCTTAGTTATGAGATATTTGATCTTTTGCCACACCTTTCGTTTGCATTTGATGATTTGCCCCATGATGTCTCATTAACATGTGAGGCCAAGGCCCACATGTCAACGAGACAAATGGGGCAAATCATCAAATTCTATGTTTATGTATGGGGCAAATCCTCCAATCTCCCGTTATCACATGATTTTTGGTGATTCAAATGGATGGAATATATATGAATTAGGATTATGAGTAGAGTAAAATAAGACCCAATTCAAATAGGAGCAGCGTATACTATGTTCATTCTCTTCAAATTGGTGTGGAGTACATTCAAGAATGTTCTGTTAATTTTTGTTAACAATCCTGATCTCAAGCCCATTTGCCTCGTGAAATGCACCAATTCAGTGCAATTAAATGCTGTGGAATGTCTGTGAAAAGCTTGTAAGAAGAAAGACCTCGTAATTACAGCACCAAAGCTAGCTAGCCCTCTTTCGAGCCTACTTGCACTGCATTTTACCTGCCCCAAAACTGAAGGTCTTCTACACCTAGTAGTAGCTCAAACTTCTATAAACGTTTCCGTCTTGGGAAGAATGAAGAAGGAATGCGACATGGGTGGCTTGACGCAAAGCTAGCTATGAGAATCAATATGTCCCTTAATTGACGGCGAGCCAGCTAGCTTAGGACTGTCCACATAAATTGTATTTTAGTCATTTTTTAAAACAATCCAATCTGACTAACGTTTTTACAGTCTCTGCTGTCTGCACCTAGCTTGATAGCCGTGGCAAGTGATACTTGCCGCGCTGTAGCAGCTCGGCGGGTCTCCTACCGGGCAGACACAATATAATAAGATCAGCACTAATTAATTATGATTAACACTATTTAATTGGCAGTGCGTCCTGCTGAGTTTCTTAAGCTCGGTAGGTACCTGCCGAGCATAAAAAAGAGTCTAGATTTATAAAAATGGGTTCATTGGACAAATTTCTTTAAAAAATAACTACGGTGTGATTTATACGATCACTAGCTTGGGAGCAAAAGGGCTCGTACAAAAGGTTCAAAATTTTGGCCGGTGATATCACCGATAATCGGTTTTACGAGACATGCTCGGCTAAATTACAATCTAGCCTTAAAATATTCTAGGTCCAATTTAAATTTGCACCGATTTTATTTGGAAATTCAAATTTTAATTTGAAAAATTTTGCCTAAAAACCACCGAAATCCCCCCCCCCCCAAATCATACCTGTTTTGATAACACTTATCATAGTTTCATCACCGAAATGTAAACGTCTTTTGAAAAAGAGTTCTTCAAGGGTCTTTTGAATTTTACCTGGGTAATTTGTATCTGCTAAAGAAATTAATTTTTTAAAAAAACTAATGTATTCGTAATTAATTTGGCAAATGGACTGGGCAGCTGGCTAGTTACTATGCCCACCGAACTGACTACTGAGATGCATGTGTATATGCCTCCGTACAAGTTGCATGCTCCCGTTCAATCTTACAGGGTTGACCTTAGAGCATCTCCAACAGTGACTTGTGAGCTAGCTCTAAAGCATATTATTTCATGTTTTAATAGAAGAGAGAGAAAATCTATCTCTTGATCAAGAGCTAGTCTCATACACACATTCCAAGATTATGTGAGAGTGTCATGTGAGGTTATTTATGTTATGAGCTATGTGCTAAAAGTTAGTACTATTGGAGAAGTTGTCTTAGAGCTAGTAACTAGCTCATACTGTTAGAGATGCTCTAAACGTAGCTATACACAGTGCGTTTGGCCTCCCACGTACGTAGCCCGACAGAGCTTGTGATGGTCGACAACATTACCTGTCGATTTGGAAATTTGGGCAGTCCCCATAGCGCTAGCTTCTCTGGCACGTGCCACATGAGAGCTATGGTAGCTAGCTGTGTCGTTTCTGCCTCTGCCTCACTTTTCTCTGCCTCTGCCTTACGTTTCCGCCTCCTTAGAGCAAGTATAATTAGAGGCTGTTAGTAGGCTATATGCTAAGGTGGAGGAGAGAGAAGAGAGGTGGGATGTAAGTTTACAGCCAGCTGAAGCACAAGAACCAAAAAAACTTTGTGAGGGAAATGGGTGGGTCATACAGTCTTCAGCTGGCTATAAACTACTATATAAATGGGCTGATAAGTGAGCTGTAAGTGTCTATACAGCCAGCTGAAGACTGTATTATTAGCCTTGCTATTAAATGTGAGTGAGAAACACGCATATACTACGAAACCCTGCGTGTCATGAGAGCATCTCCAATGGGTCTATAGCAGCTATCTACAAGAGAGTCCATGTCATCAACTGTCCTACGTGGAAGATATTAAATGAAGAAAGAGAACGCAGCTCTCTACAGCTCTAGAGATAGTCTATAGCGCCAAACGAGGCAGCCTCCATAAATTCTGTGTGTGCATGTAAGCATCAAATAGCTATCCTTATAGATAGTTCTTTAGAATGCTAACTTTAGTGTGTACTATATAGATGATGTGGAAGTCTTATAGTTAGTTGCTAGCTATAACCATTGGAGATGCCCTGAGCTGCTGCTAGCGCCTCTGCCTCTGCCTCTGACCTTTCTGCCTACCTTTTGTTGTTGTTTTCAACGCAGCTGGGTCTAAGTATACATGGAATGCACTGCATCCGTAGCCCCCCGGCGATCGCGTGCACCGGCAATCTTGCGTGCATGTGCTGCGATCATCTATTTTGCGAGAGTTATAAAACTCACGGCAACACTAGAGAAATAAAACTGCGAGGAGACACTGATTCTACATGAAAAAACTTTCACATGAAAGACCACAGACGTACAATGGTAAAAATAACTATACAAGGATAAATTATAAGCATATGGCTATTAGACACTTCTAGGTGGAACATCAGCAGGGCTATATATATATATATATATATATATATATATATATATATATATATATATATATATATATATATATATATATATATATATATATATATATATATAGAGAGAGAGAGAGAGAGAGAGAGAGAGAGAGAGGTTCGGAAATGAGAATCCTACTAAAATATGAAACTAAATCAGAGTTGTGTCTTGTCTGGCACAAAAACATGACAGATTTATATAGTACTTTAATAATCTCCGTATTGAGACGAATTTGCTCATATAATCTAGGACCCGCTCATTTGGGCTTAGACTTCTAGCTTATTTTTCATATTCCTAAATTTCGTCCTTTTCTGACTTTTCGGCTTTTTTGAGCTTTTTTTGCCGATTCTTTTTTTCTATATTCGTTTGCATTATACGTGATGGGCTAACCATTTTTCTATTTTTAATTTTTAAAAAAATTTAATTATGCCAAATAAACCACCATTAGCTACAATATAATTTCAGCCGGCTATAGTAAAAATTCAGCCATAATCCACCAAAATTTAGCCCAATTGAGCGGGCTCCTAAATACCAAAATTTCCTCTAAATAAGCCTTCATCAACAGAGCTTGTGGCTTGAAAGTCGATAGAACTAATCTCAACAAATAAGGCTAGAACACTCTTATCCAAACGCTTCTCATGAAGTCAAATTGTCCTAGTAAACTGGAATATTCTTCTCTAAAAGTTTATCACGAAGCTAAATTGAGTAAACCACCAACAGGTCTAAACATACAGCTATCAACAAAGCAGAAGAACAAATCTAGGTCTTCAGTAACTCATAACCCAACTAAGTTTGAGTCTACGTACTTGACCTCATGAACAAATGCTCAATCATCAAACGATATAAGCTAAAACAACACCTCTGCTATTGGATAAATACTGAAGAACTCATGGAATCTAATAATACTCCACCTCGAACACAAACTCAGCAAACTTGCACATGTGGTCATCACATGTATCTAACTGTTGACTTTAATTGCAACTGATATCCATGATATGGTAAAAAATGCTCCCGTAAAACAACCTCAATGAAAAGAATTTTTATGCCGTCAATGTAATAGAAACCGCAGTTGATCCCTCATATTGAACTATGGTGACTAGAACGTACTGCACTGCAATACCAAACGTTATAAATGCAGTAGACCTCTGTACTCGTGTGGTTAGACCGGTCGACGGGCAAACCTATCCCAAGTGGTGGTCAGACCGGTCTTCTAACACTGTAGCGCTCATCTGAGAATCTGATCTTCGTAGCTGCATATTGGAGTGAAAGTTTTAGAGTGCCCGAGGGGGATTTGATACAATTATTCACCCCTCCGATTGTCGGCATTGGTTTTACAGCTACCAGTGATCAGTGGCGGAGCTAGAGCAAAACGGAGGGGGGTGCACCACTTCACCATATCTATATAGGCATATAGAATTTTCAAGCAAAATAATACTAAATAATAACATTTGTAGATAGCGTTTTATACCAATACTTCATTGATAGAACGATACTATATGACAACTTAGCATTAATGATTAAAAGTGCTTACCAAAATTAAAAAAGAAGTGAAACGAAACATTATGATCATAAAAGATAATCGAGATTTGCCAAATCCTGAAATACATCATCAAAGATAGTAACCAAAGATAGTAATGATTGATCGCTTCAATAGCCTACAACAAAAAAAAATATAAGCATCTTAGTTTTCAATTAAAAAGTACATAATAAATTAATAACTATGTAAAAAAATACATTACCTTCTAACATTTGCGTGTGGTCATATTCATAAAGCGATGAACAACGGCCTTGTTAGTAACTTTTCTCATCTCTTCTTTCTCCACATAGCAAATAAGGCAATTACTCATATACTCATCACCAATCCGATTGCGCAAATGTGTTTTCACAATCTTCATCGCTGAAAAACATCTCTCAACTGTGGCGGTGGCAACAGGCAATACTAGAACTACTTTCAAAAGTCGGTAAACCAAAGGATAGCAAATATGCTTTCTTGTCTCTACCATTTTCTGAGAGAATCAGAGAATTAAAAAATTTGCCTTCGCCACGTGCGCTGTGAATCAATCGATGCTCAATCAACTTTGCCTTGATCGGTGTTGCTTCTATACGTGCGATTCCGCGATTGATGGCTGGAGAATAAACAATCCTCGTACGCCGCGAGGAATCCGTCGCTAGCCGCGCCTGGGCGACGTCGCCACGCGCCAGCAACCGGCACCAGTGCCGTCGGCTTTCACGTGCAGCGCGCGCTGCACACGTCGCCTGGAAATCCTCCAGGCTCACGCGGAAAGCCGGAAAGGACAGGCGCTCCGCGCTCGCACGTGACACGCAGGCAACGACAGCACTCCAGAGTCTAGTCTCCAGGCTCCAGCGATGAACAACATAACAAGATGAGAATTAAGATTTGAGAAGAAGTTGGATCGTTGCCAAGACGCCAATGCCGTGAAACTGCTCGAGTGCTCGACCCTTCGGTTACTTTCCGTGCCGCAACGGGCCACGCGTGACGGTGGGAGAATGGGCTGGACAGAGCTGAACAAATTTTGTTGGGCTAGGGGTACACCATATTGGGTCAAGGGGGGTGCACAAAGGGTGAATGCTTACTCATAATAACTAAAATTTTTTTTAGACCCGGGTTCCTGGGAACCCCCTCCGGCCCATTGGGCTCCGCCCCTGCCAGTGATGTTGCCTTTGATGTCATGTTGACACCGCTATGGTAGCCACCTGTCGACGCCATGTCACTACAAGAAATTTGAGCATCGGTGATGATACGTATTTGTCACAAAATCATGGATTTTTGTCATAAAAGCATAATAGTGACGATTTTCTTGCGTCACTCGGATCGTCACAGATTCTGCGTCATAGAATGTTCTTAGTGACGATCATTGGGAAATCGTCATAAAATAGTACACATTTATGACGAATAACAGATCGTCATACAATAATATTTATGACGATTTACTTAGTGTCATAAAATATTTTCTATGACGATACCGTTATGTGGTCCAGGACGTGTAATTTATGACGAAATTATTCATCATGAATATATTTGCAACGTCACAAAATTTAATCCAGATATACATGAATGACAAAAAAAAGTCATGAACAGTAGCATAATTCTCCAGATAATCACCATAGAATTGTTCCATCAAAGCATATAGAATTAATTGACATTTATCCAATACATGCCATTACAATCATTGGTTCAACACAATTGCTTCCTGTGCAATATCACTACAACAATCAAACAATAAAATTGCATTCCTCAACTGCATAGCACTAGTAGTGTGCCCGTGCTAACGCTACAATAAAATACAAAACAAGATAAAATTTGTAAAAAAATAAACCAAACAACCATTACGCCTAAGACCTTCAAGATTCAGACCACGAAGCTCAGCTCTATCACCTGCAACCATCATGTACCTTGGCACATCTTGGGCAACCTGATTCAAATAGAAATGAATGAATTTCATACTCTACAAACTTAACACTGCGAACAATTGCAATGCCAGCAGGGTGCAAATTACAATGCAATCAGCCTTAAACAAGCACATTGTAGGAACGAAAACCTATGCAAAATAACTGTCACACTAAATAACATTTGGCATGAGTGCCTCCATGCAGAGCTAATTCTACATCATTCTGTATGATCATATGCACCTATTCCTAGAAAAGCAACATCACATAAAGCGTATGCTGATTCTCTAACTTAAGCTTAGACTCCAGGTTTCTTAGTTCTTATTTGCATTCTCTAAGGGCACAAATTTCTCATAGTTTATAGCGAGGGTTGACCAAACTACATGAGATGCAATATCAATTTTTGCCATAAGAATTGTTCCAAACTTCCAATTGTAAGGAATACCGAATACAGATAAATGTTTATACTTTATAGGACCAACATACCACAGAGCCGCCACCTAGAAATGAGAATGAACCAATATGACAAAATTGATGGACAACAACAGCCCCTGCAGTATGAGTGCAGTCCTGAAACAATATAGTCTATCAATATACAAAAGGGCTCTCATACAGATGGTATGCCTAGCAAAAGATAGCAGGATAACAACACTGGTTGCAGTTCCTAGCTCCATTTTAATAAATAAAATATCAGAGCTTAACCTAAACTGACCCCAAGAGATAAAAACAGTAGTTATACATTTTACCAGTTGAGAGAATACAAACGGGAAAGAGAAGTTTACCAAACTTTAATTATAGCAGCATTCAATTAACAAAGAACATAGGGCATACAAATATCTCGTCTATATTTTATATGGCCAGAGTGTCGGGACCCGGAGCAGCAACTCCAGAACCCTCTGTGTTAATTGCACTATCCCAGGAAAAGCTAGTGCACACAGTATCACAAAGACAAATATCATGCGTAATGACAAACTTTATTTAACTAATATGAGCCTGATGGCCAAAGTTTACAATAATAGCAAAAGAAGACAGCGGAAGAAATACATAAAGCAGCAGCCCATCCAGCCTTCCCACAAGGCGAATGACTGTAAGACGTGGCCTACTCGCAATCCTCACCGAAGTCGTCGAAGGCTTCCTCTGAAAAGAGTTAGATATAGCAACATGAGTACAAAAAGTACTCCACAAGTCACCCGGGAAAATGCAACATAATGATAAAGGCTTCAACGGAAGGTTTATAGGGTTAGTTTGCATAAAACAACATTTAAGAAATATAATAATAGATTGAAATTGCTGAATTTAATACAGTAGATAAAACAATACTTGTAGTAGAAAGTAATACCGTTAGTGTCGGCTCCGACCAAACACCAACCTATCCACGGGCATCCCACCCGGACCATTTTTTTTCAAAAGCTCACGTATGGATTCCATCCATCCACACGCTTTCACTGCGCAACTCTGATGAATTCCATCCATTCACCAGATTTCCATCTCTCACGGATTCCATCCATCCGCAAGGTTTTCATCTCTCGTGGATTCCATCCATCCACAAGGTTTTCGAAAACGTTTTGAAAAACAAAGTCTAATCCATGAAAAACTTTACTCAGCTTGCCCATGACCGTGGGCACGGCTATCCAGGATAGGTTATACACTCTGCAGAGGTTGTACAGCTTTACCCACAAGACACGATCATCCCATATTGCCACGCGATTACACACTTCCTTAGGTGTGCGGCGAGGAGTCGTGACAAGGCCTTTACAATGATCCGTTGTCAACAAAATCACGCCGCCACTAAGGTTTCACCACAACATGAATCCACATGTTGGAGCCCCCTCTTGTGCCGTGTGAGACTTCTCACGGCCTACGCCGCGCTCACATTCAGCCTATAGCGAGATCATGTTGGAACTTCACAAATTAGTTGGCCAGGTCTGTCCCATACCAGACTTGTGGTAGTACGATAGGGCTTTGCAACAGTAGCTCACAGACCGGTCCTTAATTGACTTAGGCTCAACCACAAACCCCCGTGCACGACAATCAACCACTGCGGCTCCAACCAACAGGGCATGCCTGCACCCACCACTCTAACCAATTGCCTAAGTCTAAACCAGTTTCATATTTGTTTTCAAAATAATTCATAACACTCCTTGACTCACCAAAGTCAAGAGTACATATCATTTTATGTAAAAAGGGTCATCATTTTATGTGAAAAGGTAACCCAAAGCAAAATTATATGACTATGCAGGGCTAAGCGTTTGAATAAACTCTCTAGCCAACACTAATGTATTAACTAGAGTTTGATTCTAGGGTGACAAGGTATAAGGGATTCAATAACAATGGAGGAATTAACAAGTAGGCAATAACTAGATTTAAAACTGAATTGAAATACGCTGAATAAAAATATGCATGCAATATAATTTAAATCAACATAATTTTATTTTGAAAACTGGGATCAACATGATCAAGGAGGGTGACTTGCCTTGCTCGAAGACCTGGTGCGATTCGTCGGCGTCGTTCTCTCCGAATTCGTCGAAATCTACGCGCGAAGAACCAAACAAATAAATTCAAATAAAATCCAAATAAAATCCAAAAATTATAAAATATATACTGCAACTTAGATTATGATTTTAGACAAATTTAGAGATTTGAATCACTGGATTCGGAGATCGGACGAGGGAGAACGAGCGATTGGAAGTTTGAATGGATTGGAAATTCCAGAAAATGCAAAACCGAAAGAATATTCTCTGGAATCTTATTTTTGGCTGATTTTTGGAGTATTTTGGAGTGTATGACATGTGGGGCCCGGTTGTCATTGGGTGCAGAATTTTATTTTATTATTTTATGACAAGTGGGTCCCGCTTGTCATGGACTAGAGGTGAACAAAAAGTTTGGCAAAGCCCCAACCGAAATTGCCTTGCCCAGGACTTGAACTCACAACCTCATGCATGCATGCCTTGACTTGTCTCCCCTAGCCAAGTGAGCATGTGATCTTTTGTGACAAAGAAGCATCACCAATGGAATAGAAGGTAAATGATAGAGCTATTCTTGGATGAAACCAACCGAAGCAACATGGAGGTGCGGCCATGGAGGATGGAGGGCGCTAGGGAGGGAATAGAGGGGCGGCGCGGGATGGGGATGCGGCCGGGGTTCGTCTCTTACCGGCGGCGGCTCGAGAGATGGCCGGAGAAGGCGACGGCGACGGGAAAACCGGCGACGCGCGCGGAGGAGAGAGAGAGCTTCGCGGCGGCGCTTGGTGCGGCGGCTCCGGTGGGGAGAGGGCTCGGCCGCGGGGCGGAGGGTGGTCGCCGGCGCACGGGGATCGCGAAGACGTCGACGACGAGGCGCGGGGAGACCGGGGCGGCCGGCGGCGGTTGAAGTTGGAGGCGGCGGCGGGAGGCGTCCGGGCGGTGGGGCACGGCGGCGGGGTGGCGGACGGGGAGGAGGAGAAGGACGGCGGCGGGTGGAAGGGCCGAAGAAGGGGGGAAGGGAGAGAATGGTGGTGGGGAGGCCAATTTATAGAAAGAGAAGGGAGAGGAGAGGGTTTCGGTTTTGAGAGGGTTAAAGGATGGGAAACGGCCGGGAGATTGATGAGGGTGATTAGGGCGTCCGTTTCCATGCCTTAATCGAGAGTTATGAGGGAGAAACGGTGGTTTTTATGAGCTCCAATTTGTCATCCATGGTGGAGGAGAGAGAGGGTGGGAGGAGGAAGAAGGGAAGGTTGAAGAAACATATGACATGTGGGGTCCATGTGTAATAGAGAGAGGGAGGAAGTGAAGGGGTACGGGCCGTCGGATTGTTGACACGTGGCAAGTGAGTGTTTCATGGCTCTTGGATTTTATGAAGGGGTAAGTGATCATGTGTGGCTAGGATTAAAACGTGGAGAGAGAGTGATTCAATCTGAGAGCGACACGTGGCGGGCTTGGATGAATTTGATTTTTTTATTTTCGGAATAAATTTCAGAAATTACTAGAAACTTCACAAACACTTGGAAAAATAGTATTTAATGTCTAAAAATTCCAGAAAAATTATAGAATATTCCTGGAAGCATTTTAGACTTAGAAAAAATATTTTTAATTTCAGACTTCCATTTAATAATATTATAAAATAGTTTTTAACCTTTAAAAATTGATTTTAAATTCCAGAAAAGCACAGAAAATCCAAATAAAAGCCAAATGCTTTTAAATACTTAATTTGAAATTATATTCTTACATAAACTCAAAATATTCTTTTATTTAATCATAATTTTATGTTTTTAGTTAAATTACTTTTTATAAAAGCCTTTTTAAAAGCTAAAAACAGACAAATAAAATCTCCAAAATTTAGGCAACCAAAGAACACTTTATTTTATTTAAATTAAATTAATAATTTTTTTTTACTGAAAATTTTGAAATAAACAGCTGGGCTGTTACACAGAGGGACTGGAATACACCCATTCAAACACAGACATGACAGTGGATTAGTGGTAATCTGCATGACGATACCTTTGCCAATACAACAGTACTCAAGCTGTAGACCTGTAGGCAGCTAGCTCAAATAGACGTGAGCAAACCATAAGAAACAATATACTTCCCATACAAATCCTTTCAAGTATATATATTCTTACAACAGGCATTCTGCATGCAAATAAAAAGAGCAGGTGATAAACAGAAGGCAAAGGGAATGACCTGCCATGGCTAGAAAATAGGGCTCATTACCTCATCGTCCATTTGAGCTTCATCCTCCATGAGAGCACGATTGAATCAGTGGCTGCCTCAACTGGCCATGTGAATCAGTTAGATAATCATTTACTCACAACATCAAAAAGTGCCACTGCCTCAACTGGCCAGTTCGGCATGACCGTTGTGCACCAGCACCACCCCACTGGCTGCCATTTCCAAGCCTGCAAGCCCTGAGAAGCAAAAAGTCCAAGATATAAAATATTTTTCTCTAGCTGACCATCAAACTATTCACTAACCAAATTAATATAACAGGATCTTCCAATACACGTTCAGCAAAGCATTACAAACAAAGAGATCCATGAGATGGAGACCTCCTAGAATAAACAAGTGCATCTGCATTGTTTCTAGAACAGTGGATTGGTCAGCCAATAATTTAGGACAGTCGCAAAACTAAACAAGGCAGTTTGATCAGGCTAAATTGTGATCATCAAACAATTCACTAACCAAATTAATATAACAGGATCTTCCATACACGTTCAGCAAAGAATTACAAACAAAGAGATCCATGATATGCCAACATTCTATAATAAACAAGTGCATCTGCATTGTTTCTAGAGCAGTGGATTGGTCAACCAATAATTTGGGACAGTCGCAAAACTAAACAAAGGCAGTCTGATCAGGCTAAATTGTGGTACCTATCACCCTAACGAACTCCTGATAGCATGAGTCTTCTTCCTCGGGCTTGAAGCAATAACCAAACAAAACATCCGTCAGCATTACATCTCTCTGCGGCATAAAATCAAACACCTTCCGGGCGATGTCCAGAAATTCAAGCCCAACTCACACAAGTAGGAGAAGAGGGCGACGAAGAAGTGAGGAATCGGGCACTCACCTGCAGGAGGTCAACTTCGGGCTTCGTCCATTGCTGCCAGCCTAGCCGCAAGACGGCATGACGGCATTGGCGACAACAGAGATGGGGGAGGGCCCGACGAACATGGAGACTTGGGGAGAAACCCCATCTTAATATAGGGATGCTTAATGTAGCTTCCAATGAATAGGAAACAAGATGATCACCCAAATCCTTGCACCTCTCTCCGGGTGGGGGGCGGAGGAGGCCCGCGGCCGGGTGGGGGCGGAGGAGGCGAATGGAAGAGGAGGAGGCGGATTTGGGGGCGGACTGGCGGAGGAGGAGGCCGGCGGCCGGGTGGGGGCGGAGGAGGAGGCCGGCGCCGGGTGGAGGCGGAGGTCGGCGGCCGGGTGGAGGCGGAGGTGGAGGCGGAGGCCGGCGGCCGGGTGAGGCGGATGGAGGAGGAGGAGGAGGCGGGCCGTGCGAGCGGGAGTGCCAGAGGGGGGCGGAAGTCGCGGAGAGTTATCGCGGGGGGGGGGGGGGGGCGGAGGAGGAGGCCGGCGTCGGGTAGAGGCGGAGGCCGGCGGCCGGGGGGAGACGGAGGCGGAGGCCGGCGGCGGGGTGAGGCGGATGGAGGAGGAGGAGGCGGGCTGTGCGAGCGTGAGTGCCAGAGGGGGGCGGAGTCGCGGAGGGGGACCGGGGTGATATACTCAGTTTATTATTTCTAGATGGCCCACATGTCAGTTTGTTTCACAATGGCCCCATTCGCCCTAACTTTTTTTTGACAATACTTTTTTCGTCATCCAATAAATCGTCACGAATAATAATTTTTTTGATGACGAATATAAACAATCATCATGGTTTTCTGTATATTCTGTGACAAATATTTGTTTTCGTCACAAAACTAGGCGTCGAAGGTACTGTCCCTCATATTAATGACGAAATCACTTGAATCGTCACGGAATGATAGCTAATCTATGACATTTTCGTTTCTCATCATAACTATATTCGTCACTGATACTCAAATTTCTTGTAGTGTGTAGATGCCGTCGTGCATGCTGCCCTGGTTGCCACATCAATGTTGCCTAGGAGTGAAGGTCGCTCCTCTTGGGACAATGGCCAGGGTTTCAAACCTCAAGTTCCGATACCATTTATTATAAAACGAACGATAATACCATATAAGTAAAAGAGCAAGGAGACATGTAATTTACGAGAAAACCCCTGCGAAAAAATCACAGATACACAAAAGTGAAAATCACTATAAAATGAGAAATTACAAGCACGGAGTTATTTGGCACATCTAAACTGTGCCCTATATGGTACATATGTAGATTAGGAAACAAGAATCCTCAGAGAATACGAAACTGAATCAGAGTTGTGCTGCATTTGGCACAGACACGATAACAAACTTGATCATACTTTTACAAGAAGTTTTGAATCAGGTGTCATCATTTATGCTATCCATAAAATTTCCTCGATTTTAAACGCATAATGGATGCTTTTGATTAATTGATAGAGACTACTTCAAGTTTCTATATGCGAGAAGCTAGTTGAAGATCTAACACAAGCATGAACACGGAGATAAATTGAATGCAGTTTACGTACAATTTCTTTTTTTTAAGAGGACTCCGGAATCTGAATCTCTAACATAAACATATGACGAGTACGTACCGCACGCAGAAACGCAGTCATGTACTACAATTTTGGCATGCATTTGGGCAAGCAAAATAAGAAAGGTTCTTTTCTTATAAGCTGCGCTTTATAATTTTTGATTCTAATATAAGCGTTTATATGAATAAATCAAAAGTCGATAAACTGATAAGCCATCTCTAAAAAGGCTATATCAATAAATCGCTTCAAAATAATAACAGAAAAATTATTCTATTTATTTATTTAAAAAAATCATAAACTATAATTGTAAGCTGTACACTGAAAAGGAAAGCAAAAAGAGACAAGGTAAAGCAAGCTAGGTATGCAGTCCACCGGGGCGTCCTTGCCCGGCTGGTTGGGCAACCGCTGCTCTCGCGCGCGGGCATGCAGGCGCGCGGTTCCGTGGAGCACGTCCGCGACCAGTGGGTGATGCGAGGAAAGCCGCATCCTGGCCGTCCGCCCAGCTCGCCCCGAGGGCTCGATTAGCCGCCAGCGGCGCGCGGCATGCAGCGCCTGCCAGTGTCGGCGAGGCCGGCGGGTTCGGGGACCCCGAGGCCGAGGGGCGCGCTCACTGGCCCGGTTCCCGGGGCCCGGCACCCGTTCCTTGGCACGCAGGAGCGGTCCAGTAGACCAGCTGCCGTACTGTAAGAGCATAGCTGTAAGTTACCGCCTTTGCCTGCCTGCCTCCTTCAATCCTTGTAGGTGGCGACATGATTCGATCTTTTTTGAATTATTTTTCCTCCAGGAAGGAAAGGATCACCATGTCCATATGGCCATGTGGCCTTGAAATCAAACGTGTCTTGGGAAGAAATTGCTGTCTTGCCACGTTGTTACGTGCCCATACATCATTTTTCTGTCCCTGCCTTTTTGGTCCATGGACGTAGCGCTTCGGATGCGTCGAGATCCGCGAAGTTCGTTTCGGACGGCTACGATTAGGTGAAACTTACACGCGACCGGCCTGCCCCACATGCGGACGCGAAGCATGCCCGTTGGTAATTCCCGATCGTACGGCCGCTTTTCGCGGGGAGCGCGCGCCAAAAGAGCCACGGTTTAGCTCCTGTGGACCATAGGTCACTGCACACGTGGCCTCCAGCTGTAACTTCATGTGGTTTTTGTAACATCCCCCAAATTTTTCATAAATTTGAAAAACAATTGAATTTTCAAAAACTTTTGCAAATTCTCAAACTAGAGCCTAATCCTCACCAATCTACACCCAAATCACGCACGAATCTTGAAGCAATCTCCCTCCACCCAGCTGTCTTTGTGCGGTTACTGTTCATGCCTGAAAATATCCCCACCGCCTACGCCCTCTCGCCACCGCACCTTCTTCCAGCTTCTTCCCGCGCCAGCACCCACCGCCAGCTCGAGCATGTGCTGTGCCTCGCCTCTCCCGCCCCTGCCGAACCACTGATGGCTGCCCGGCCAGCTAGGCCTGCCCTTCGCCGCGCCCCTGTCCCGCTGACGCCCTGCCCGTCTCGATGCCAACCGCCTCTCGGGGTCTGTTTAAGCACGCCGAGCCCCTCACCGTGAACCCTACACTCCCCCGCAGCTCACCAAGCAAACCCAGGCCGCCCTTCCTCCCCCATTGCCGGTAATCGGAGAAAATCCCCAAAGCGGAGCCCTAGCTCAATGTCCGACATCCGGTCAATTACTTTTCAATTCCTTCCATTGGTAGCACCCCCGAGCCCCTAAAAGCACCCCTAGCTCGCCGCCTTAGCTTCCCGAGCACCCCTCTTCTCCAGCACCGTGAGCCGCTGCACCGCCGCCAAGCTCCACCGTGGCCAGGCCTACCCAAGCTTCCCCAGCCTCGGCCGACCCTTCCCCGAGCTTCACCACCTCTCAAGGATGCCCTAGAACCCCTTCAATTGCCTAGAGCCCCTCCTGTTAGCAACCAAGCCCAAAAATCACCGCGGAGAAGATGGCTTCGCCGCCGGCGATTGCCACATCCTCCGGGCCGGCCACCGCCCAAAATGGAGTCCCCGTCCCGCCCTGAGTCCATCCATACCACCCACTGCCGTCGCAGTTCACGGGAGCGCCGCCAGCAGCCACCGCCCGCCTCCTCTGCTTTCTGCGCGCGGGGGAGCTGCGGGAAGAAGACGACCGAGCAGACCGCGCCACCCGACTCGGTTGAACCCAACCGGCCCGCACGCGTCTGGCGCGCCCGACCGGGCCAGCCCGAGTTGATCGCACCGAACCAACTCGCCCGAACCCGATGAACAGTACACCGAGCCCAATGAACAGTAACTGACCCAAAGTCCAAAAATTGATGTTTGTACTCCCCGGATCCGTTTCGAGCCCACCAACCCATTTCTTAGCTCCAAATATTCATACCAAGCCTCCAAAAATCCCAAACCTATCTTATTTGAGTTTTGGTGAATTTATTTGGTTATTTCCATTTCCTTATTCCTAGCTCATTTTTCGTCGAGCGTGGAATTAAATTGATTTTCTTTATTTTACGCTAGCACGTGACGTCGAGGATCAGCTAATTCAAGAATACGAAGCCTCGGATCAAGGTCAAGGCCAAGAAGATGAAGAATACGAAATTGTCGAAATTATAAGTCCGCAAGGCAAGTCACATGTTTTTGATCATATTGAATCCCATTAAATTACATTATTTATTTAATGTATTTTCATTATTGATAGTTGCGAACTGATAATTGCTTAAAATAAAGATTTAGAATGGCATGATATCTAGATAATCCTACCACCGATAAAGAGCCCTGTTCACCTTGATGGCCATATTCACCTTGACAACCTTAGTAAGAATTAACATATGATATAAATGTATACAAGATCATTTCATTCAGTATGATACACTACTAAGTGACTCTGGTCGTTGGCCAGTAGGTTTGAAAAACCCGGATCTAGGGTAGGGTGGTATGGGACGCCGTGCCCTAGACCGGAAATGTTGGTGGGCAGTGTGGGGTAAAGGTACTGCGCGAAACCGTGCGGCGGTTTCGCCCACTGCTGTACCCTTCAACATGTCACACCACTAAGGTGTGAGCCGTGGGCTAATAGAATTGAAAAACCCGGAGAGGGTAGGGTGGTATGGGACACCGTACCCTAGGCCGGTGATGCTGGTGTGTAAGTTAGGGTAAAAATGGTGTGGAGGTCCGTGTAGGACTTCGTCCACCGCCTTACCCTGAGCCTGAGGCTGCGGACCTCAGGAAAAGTATAAGGGCAAGAACCTTGTGCCAAGTAAACGACACAGTTATCGCCCTACCACAAGCGTTGACTCGTCAAACCTGGTTTAGTAGCTGCTCAAATCGATTGAATATCTACAACTTATTTTGGGGACTCCGACTAAGGGATGTCCCGCGTACACAAAGTTGGTATGGAAACAATGAGACCGTATTCAACAACGGTAGGATTACACGGAGTCGATGTGCGACTTTCTGCGTGGGCCAGCGGAATGCCGACTGCCTGTGTTGCCTCTTCCCTACCGGGTAGATGCTATATAAAGAATTGAGCAGCGAAAAACCATGTTTTCTTAATGTCAGACGTGGAATTAAGAAATCTTGTGGGTAAAGTAGGGCAGCTCTGCAGAGTGAAATAAATGGTATTCGAATACGCCGTGCTTCCGGTTAATGAAGCTGTGTTAATTGGGTGATTCCAACAACAAGGCATAAGTAGTGTTTCTGAGATTGTTGAAGTGAGTAATGATGAGACTTTATCTGATAACAGAAAACCCCTGACCTTAAGGAGCAAATGTTTTAAGTTTTACTTGATTGCAAATAAAACTGCATCCACCTCATAATAAAACCACTATACACCCTCCACCCGAGAACCCTGGCAATTAGTTATATAGTATTTCCACATGTGATTTGCTGAGTACGGGGTGGGAGTACTCAGGCTTGCCGAATTTTCCCCCAACAGATACCAGAAGAAAAAGGAAGCAATTCAAGATTTCACATTAGGGTTACGACCGCACTCAAGCGTTCCTGTGGAGTTTTCTTCGGCTCTTTTGTATGTAAGTTAAGTTTTGGGCTTGAATGCCCTTATTGTCGTTAAAGCTGGCCATTAGGTCTTACTTTAATCCAATTAACTCTTTTTAAATGGCTTATAAGCAGGCATGATACACGGTTAAGCCGCAACAGAACTCCTGGGCTGTTGCAGGCCGTACGACGTCCCTGGTCCCGAAAATTGGGGGCGTTACAAGTGGTATCAGAGCTATGCTTGACTGTAGGATGTAACCCTAAGTATAGGTTTGATTTCGATAGGAACACGATTTTACAAAATCTAAATTTATGATACAAAAGAGTTACAAAAATCATAAGTAATATTGCTGCCTCACTCTTCCTATGTCTGCCGTATCTTTCCTAGACATGCATTAAAAATTTTGTTTGGATTGGTCAAAAGCTCAAAAATACGAGTAGTCGTTTAGACTAACTTCTTGCTGCAGGTCTTTAACCAAATGGAACGAAGACTAACTTTAGTAGAAGTGCTAAGGATGGTATTAAGAAGAATAGCACGAATGTCCCTGACCAAAACTTTCCTTTTGAAAAGTTGAAGTCACCGTCCGAGTAGATAGTACATCATGCCCGTTTAATTCCCTTGATGTAACGGGTAAAACCAATTGAGTAGACGAAGTTTTCTGATTGTAACAGTAGCCAAATTGCACTACGAGCCTGGTAGGCTGCTATATATAAGCAATTTGTGCAAACAGTTGAATATTTGGTTTTAAGAAAAGTTTATGTGGAAAATTTTTCTACTCCTACCCTACTTCGTCTCCGCTTGTATCTATGTTCTTCTGTTCTGATTCTTCTCGTACCTTTTAAACTCAAAATTTTGGGGAACTTAAATGCAAGTTCCTGATTGCGGTGAAAGTTTCCTAAACCTCTTCCTCGAATCTCGAGGACGAGATTCTTTTTAAGGGGTAGTGTGTAACATCCCCCAAATTTTTCATAAATTTGAAAAACAATTGAATTTTCAAAAACTTTTGCAAATTCTCAAACTAGAGCCTAATCCTCACCAATCTACACCCAAATCACGCACGAATCTTGAAGCAATCTCCCTCCACCCAGCTGTCTTTGTGCGGTTACTGTTCATGCCTGAAAATATCCCCACCGCCTACGCCCTCTCGCCACCACACCTTCTTCCAGCTTCTTCCCGCGCCAGCACCCACCGCCAGCTCGAGCATGCGCTGTGCCTCGCCTCTCCCGCCCCTGCCGAACCATTGATGGCTGCCCGGCCAGCTAGGCCTGCCCTTCGCCGCGCCCCTGTCCCGCTGACGCCCTGCCCGTCTCGATGCCAACCGCCTCTCGGGGCCTGTTTAAGCATGCCGAGCCCCTCACCGTGAACCCTACACTCCCCCGCAGCTCACCAAGCAAACCCAGGCCGCCCTTCCTCCCCCATTGCCGGTAATTGGAGAAAATCCCCAAAGCGGAGCCCTAGCTCAATGTCCGACATCCGGTCAATTACTTTTCAATTCCTTCCATTGGTAGCACCCCCGAGCCCCTAAAAGCACCCCTAGCTCGCCGCCTTAGCTTCCCGAGCACCCCTCTTCTCCAGCACCGTGAGCCGCTGCACCGCCGCCAAGCTCCACCGTGGCCAGGCCTACCCAAGCTTCCCCAGCCTCGGCCGACCCTTCCCCGAGCTTCACCACCTCTCAAGGATGCCCTAGAACCCCTTCAATTGCCTAGAGCCCCTCCTGTTAGCAACCAAGCCCAAAAATCACCGCGGAGAAGATGGCTTCGCCGCCGGCGATTGCCACATCCTCCGGGCCGGCCACCGCCCAAAATGGAGTCCCCGTCCCGCCCTGAGTCCATCCATACCACCCACTGCCGTCGCAGTTCACGGGAGCGCCGCCAGCAGCCACCGCCCGCCTCCTCTGCTTTCTGCGCGCGGGGGAGCTGCGGGAAGAAGACGACCGAGCAGACCGCGCCACCCGACTCGGTTGAACCCAACCGGCCCGCACGCGTCTGGCGCGCCCGACCGGGCCAGCCCGAGTTGATCGCACCGAACCAACTCGCCCGAACCCGATGAACAGTACACCGAGCCCAATGAACAGTAACTGACCCAAAGTCCAAAAATTGATGTTTGTACTCCCCGGATCCGTTTCGAGCCCACCAACCCATTTCTTAGCTCCAAATATTCATACCAAGCCTCCAAAAATCCCAAACCTATCTTATTTGAGTTTTGGTGAATTTATTTGGTTATTTCCATTTCCTTATTCCTAGCTCATTTTTCGTCGAGCGTGGAATTAAATTGATTTTCTTTATTTTACGCTAGCACGTGACGTCGAGGATCAGCTAATTCAAGAATACGAAGCCTCGGATCAAGGTCAAGGCCAAGAAGATGAAGAATACGAAATTGTCGAAATTATAAGTCCGCAAGGCAAGTCACATGTTTTTGATCATATTGAATCCCATTAAATTACATTATTTATTTAATGTATTTTCATTATTGATAGTTGCGAACTGATAATTGCTTAAAATAAAGATTTAGAATGGCATGCTATCTAGATAATCCTACCACCGATAAAGAGCCCTTTTCACCTTGATGGCCATATTCACCTTGACAACCTTAGTAAGAATTAACATATGATATAAATGTATACAAGATCATTTCATTCAGTATGATACACTACTAAGTGACTCTGGCCGTTGGCCAGTAGGTTTGAAAAACCCGGATCTAGGGTAGGGTGGTATGGGACGCCGTTCCCTAGACCGGAAATGTTGGTGGGCAGTGTGGGGTAAAGGTACTGCGCGAAACCGTGCGGCGGTTTCGCCCACTGCTGTACCCTTCAACATGTCACACCACTAAGGTGTGAGCCGTGGGCTAATAGAATTGAAAAACCCGGAGAGGGTAGGGTGGTATGGGACACCGTACCCTAGGCTGGTGATGCTGGTGTGTAAGTTAGGGTAAAAATGGTATGGAGGTCCGTGTAGGACTTCGTCCACCGCCTTACCCTGAGCCTGAGGCTGCGGACCTCAGGAAAAGTATAAGGGCAAGAACCTTGTGCCAAGTAAACGACACAGTTATTGCCCAACCACAAGCGTTGACTCGTCAAACCTGGTTTAGTAACTGCTCAAATCGATTGAATATCTACAACTTATTTTGGGGACTCCGACTAAGGGATGTCCCGCGTACACAAAGTTGGTATGGAAACAATGAGACCATATTCAACAACGGTAGGATTACACGGAGTCAATGTGCGACTTTCTGCGTGGGCCAGCGGAATGCCGACTGCCTGTGTTGCCTCGTCCCTACCGGGTAGATGCTATATAAAGAATTGAGCAGCGAAAAACATGTTTTCTTAATGTCAGACGTGGAATTAAGAAATCTTGTGGGTAAAGCAGGGCAGCTCTGCAGAGTGAAATAAATGGTATTCGAATACGCCGTGCTTCCGGTTAATGAAGCTGTGTTAATTGGGTGATTCCAACAACAAGACATAAGTAGTGTTTCTGAGATTGTTAAAGTGAGTAATGATGAGACTTTATCTGATAACAGAAAACCCCTGACCTTAAGGAGCAAATGTTTTAAGTTTTACTTGATTGCAAATAAAACTGCATCCACCTCATAATAAAACCACTATACACCCTCCACCCGAGAACCCTGGCAATTAGTTATATAGTATTTCCACATGTGATTTGCTGAGTACGGGGTGGGAGTACTCAGGCTTGCCGAATTTTCCCCCAACAGATACCAGAAGAAAAAGGAAGCAATTCAAGATTTCACATTAGGGTTACGACCGCACTCAAGCGTTCCTGTGGAGTTTTCTTCGGCTCTTTTGTATGTAAGTTAAGTTTTGGGCTTGAATGCCCTTATTGTCGTTAAAGCTGGCCATTAGGTCTTACTTTAATCCAATTAACTCTTTTTAAATGGCTTATAAGCAGGCATGATACACGGTTAAGCCGCAACAGAACTCCTGGGCTGTTGCAGGCCGTACGACGTCCCTGGTCCCGAAAATTGGGGGCGTTACAGTTTTCGCATGTGAGTCCCTGGCTTCTCCCAAAAATTGAACTCCTGGACCGTTTCTTCTCTCTAAGTGTGAAACCAGATGAGTACTCGATGAAGCTTGGATACATGCTCCTGCTACATAAGACAAAGGTAACCTTATTCAAGTGGGTAGCGCATCAATGTGACTGCCCGCCGGGCCCCCACTGCCGGGTGTGGTGTGGTGAGGCAATTATGGGCAAATGATGGCGCGGGTGATTAGCTGTGGGGGACGACGCCGCTTCAGTCTTCAGTCGCTTCCCGCCGCGCAACGCAACGGCGCCAGGCGCCAGTTTGGCGAGGTCAGGTTGATAGCTCGATATCTTTATTGTCTTGTGTGGAACCTGTTGTACTTGCCCGTGCATGTAGAAGGACACTGCTGGGCTGATGCAAACTTCAATTGTGATTAAATGTGATTGACCGAGATAGCTGTACGTACGACCTGTACCGAGCTGCGTTTGTGTGTGTTTTCTGTCTCAAAACACTTTTTGCGAAGCTGTAGCTGAATCCACTAATTAACAACACACTCGCAGTGGAGGCGACAGAACCGTCCCATGCATGCCGGGGAGGGTCCTCGTCGACGGAGAGTTGCTTTTCGACGGTGTCATTGTTGCTTTCCTCGGCCATCTTCGGCAGCTCGTCCTAGGCCTTTTTTTTTTTATAAGTCGTCGGGCCTTGATCAGGAACTCACCGCGTAGCGGTATCTTATACCGTTGTACCACACCTCATCAAAGGTCTCCCCCATCTCATCTAAGGTGGTGATCATTTGGGTTTTTTTTTGTTTATGACTGAAAAGCACTGTAGTTGACTGAAAAAACACTGTAGTTGACAGAGGCTTATTTAGCATAATTAAATTTAAAAAAATTAAAAAATATGTTAGCTCATTACGTATAATACAAACAAATACGGAGAAAAAACCGGCAAAAAAGCTCAACAAAAAGTCAAAAATTCAAAAAAAAGATGAAATTTATGAATATTGAAAAATAAGCCAGAAGCTAAAAGTTGAAACCAAAACGATCACAACAGGTATGTCAGGAGTCCCAAAAAATACCCGACAAACGTGTGGCAGTTATATTTGGTGACGAATACGATCTCGATAGTGTTACCTACGTGACTACGTCTAGTCAATCTACACCAATATGAATACAACTCTGTGAAGACCTCCTATGGGAACAAAAGTACAGTATTCGAATCAAAAAGTTGAATGTTCAGATTTCTATTTCTCCATCGCTCGGTAAGTAACCTGATTGCATAGGCCAAATCGCCGAGATATATAGAGCGAAGTTGTTTGTGCACCTCAAGCTGCTTTTACATTGATTTGTTTACAGTTTTGCTTGCAACAGGCACAATAAATTGCTAGGCCAGAAACATGGAGGGGATCCAAGGACATGAAGCTCACATTGAGCGCCGCCGTCGCCGTCGCCGGTGCCGGCCGGTACCCAAAGGGAAAAGGGTCTTCGCAATGAAACGGAAGATGCGTGCAAGATCCGAGTCCCACACATGCAGTAGCATTGTTCACAACCGTTTCGGCGTGTAGTCGCAACTAAATCAGCACTACATAAGGAAGACACGGTATCTTAGGTTCGCCAAGCTCGGCTCGGCGATCCTGAAGCTGGACAAAATTAGCACGGCATGTTCGCGTGGGCCGAGTACAAGACGCGGCGGGAGATGGAAGCCGCGGACGGCGTGGTGAATAGGCTCTACTTTGAGTACGCGCCCGCGAGGCTCAAGAGGCAGAAACGGCAAGCCGAACGAGAGCGCGCACGGCGTCTCAAGGAGAAGAAGAAGCTGCGGGCTGATCAAGAGCGACGACGTACGAAGTCAAGCGCTGACGTTGTTGGCAATGACAAAAGAACCTATATACACATATGACCTCACGCTGGGTCTCTTCTTTTCGATTTCTAGCTTGTGCTTTTCGATTTTTCTATAGTAACTATCTTTAGTTTCTGATTCGTGCTTTTTGATTTTTCTATAGTAATTATCTTTCAAGTGAAATGTTTTTTCAAAATAAGGTATATAATTTGATTATAGTATACACCGTAACGACTTCACTTATATCGGCTACAACCACACATGAGTTTTTTTTACTACGTACTCTCTCTCACGAACAGCCAAAAGTTATAAACCACATCTATAAACCACAGTAAAAAAAACAGCCCCATGTTGGCGCGCTAGCTAGTAAGTAGTAGCTAGAACCGGTTTTTGCTTAATGTACTCTTTTTATCACTGTGGTATATTACTGCATGACAAGGTTTTCATGTAAGTACTCTCGGTTCTCAAAAAGGCTTTCATATAGTACATAGGGAAGTGCTAAAAGTACTTAAGTATTTTTGAGATAGCTGTTTCATTTGCAAAATGCCTTTCATTTGCAAAATGCCCTGAGTAACTTTGTTATGACAAACTTTGATACCATCACTTGCTAAAGTATCCCTCATGCACTTGTTATGACAAGGAAAGGAGGAAAAGAAGCGTCCCCACGTACGTGGGGAACATCTTCAGTCCCTCCATAGCAGGAGTATGATGGGAGTATGATGCATGTATGATGGTACTCATTTTCTCTGTTAGGAAATTTAAGTCTAGACATGCAGTTTTGACTCATGATAAACACCTCATCACTTAGTCTATAAATAGATATCCCAATCATTATACTTGTACTTGAAAAGAGAAAGTAATAAAGAACGAAGTTTCCCTCTCATTTCTCTGTGTTCAATCTATTTTGTATCTTGCATTATTCTGTGTTTGATCTATCTCTCTTGTCTAGGAGAAATCGCTCGAACTAAACTCGCCAGCGATGGTTCCTCCACACGTTATCCGCACGAATCGCTCTGGTGTATCGAAGGTAATCATTGAAGCACTCATAGATTGAATTGTCTATATCTAGATCGCTTTAAATTCCACAAAATTTACTTTTTAGATTATCTTCTACGGGGCAAATCCACTCTAAATCTACCACGAGCAAGCTCGAAGTCGCCGGCCAAGCTGATCAGTACATCTACATGATAGAGTAAATGTTGATTGCACTGTAGGTTGAAAAAAGGAGAAAAAACGCCGGGCCACCGCCTGCACGCACCGCGCTACCCAAAGCCCCACGCCATCGCTGGCATGGAGCCGCATTGTTGCTCGGCCGCCACCCGCATGCGACATGAGCGCCACCGGCTCGAACGACCGCTCTGTGTGTCGAGTGCTGCCGGCCCACCCAGCCACTCTACACCGACTAGCACCACCGACCCTGGCACGGTTGCTCCACGGTGAAGCCGGGGCCGTCACTCCTGCACGAGTGCGCCGCCCCTGCACGGGCTCCCCGTTGGCGCCGCCTCGCACAAACTCACGCCATGCCGCACCTTCCCCCCATGCTCGCCACCCCGGCCGTAGGCCTCAGACCGTTCTGCGCCGCCCACGCATGGGCTCCCTGCTGGCATTGCCCCGCACTGACTCGTGTTGCGCCGCACCTTCCTGCCGCTCTCACACAAGCCTCGCCCGCACACACCCTCGCCCCATACGAGCTGCCACTCCGCTGGCCTGAACACCGCGCACCACCACCACCGTGCATGAATAGGGTAGGGAAACCCTACCCCTCACCTCCTTTTGAGCTGGCCAAAAGTGGGCTTGGGCCGGAATGGTTCAAGGGAGAAGAAAAATAAGGGGGAGGCCCACTCGAAGAAAAAAGGGGGTCGGCGTTCGGATTTTTGCAAAAGACCCTCGGGGTATCAGAAAATTACGCAGAAATTTTTCTTAGAATTGAAAATTAGGGGACAAGCCCTTAGAAGTTGTAGAATTCGCTGAAAATACGTATTCCAGCATGAAAGGGTATCGGGAATTCAAATTTTGAATTACTTTTAGTATTTAAAGCATGTTTAACACTTTTATTATTTTCTATGTTTTCTATATTTACTTACTATTTTGATTAATCGTAATTATTTAAATTGCCTTTAATCACTGAAATTAGTAGTAAAATTATAGGAAAACACAGAAAATTCTAGAACGTTACAAGAGCCTTTTGCACCATTGTTCAATTTATTTCATGTATATTTGCCTGCAGTAAACTTATATATTCCTTTTATGCATATGTAGATGACAAGCATCGCAAACCAGGAGTTCGAGGAGCTGGCCCAGCATAGCCAAAACTACTTGACTTGTGCTTCCAACGTTGAGATTGTAATTGAAGCTAAGAAGCTCTACGCTGCCATTGGGATTAGTGCATCAGAAGATGTCAAACCCACACTTAAGGAAAATGATCAGGCACTTCACTTCCTCAGGTATCACCTCTGTCTCACTCTCAAGAATGAGTATATGGCAGAGAAGAGTGTGTTAGCATTATGGACTACATTTAGAAAGCGGTTCGAGAAGCTAAAGTACACCATTCTTTCTCAGGAAAAGCAGGAATAGATCCGACTTAGATTTACTGACTTCAAGATGGTTGGAGAGTACATTTTGCTCTGCACAGAATTTATACCAGTCTTCAACTCTATAACAAGTAGGTCACAGATGAGAAGAAGATTGAGAAGACCATCTCCACCTTTCATCCCAATGTAGTGCAGTCTATGCGCAACTATCGTCAAGACGACTATAAGGAGTATGCTGAATTAGTTGATATTATGCAGTTTGTGAAGGCTCAGAATGAAGTCCTCTATAAGAACTTTGTTGCACAGCCAACTACGAGCTCCGTTGGCCATGAGGCCAACGTTGGGAGCTACAAGCTGCGGAAGCCTGTAATAAAGAAAAGAAAAAGGGTAAAGCCGCAGTCTAGAAAGGCTAGTCCAATGCTCCACAGAAAAATAAGGCCAATAAACCAAAGCAGGACGACAAGCCTTATGGTCAACAAGACCAAACCTGCTACAAGTGTGGCGAGTGGGGGCACTGGTCGCGGATCTGTAAAGAGTCGCAGCACGTCATCAATACCTTCTAGGCCAAAAAGAAGAAGGGTGGCAAGGGCAGCATGAAACCCACTTTGCTTTCATCGAGGGGGAGAGTTCTCAGCAGCTGCTCGCACCAAAGGAGATTGACTCCACTCCTGTAGTAGCACCCCGTCTTGACATTACAGCTGCCGCTGCCATGATTTCCCAGGAAGAGGATCTCACCCGTGAGAAGATAGCAGCCAAAGTCTCTGGTTTCTTAATAGATTCAGTCTAATGCACATAATGCATTTAAACTTTAATTATTATTCATTTCATGTGTGGAAGGAATAAGTTAGATTTTGCATTGATGGTACTAAAATAATTTATTTTCTCGTGATGGTTGGATGATATTAATTCATTCATTCATCTATTCAGTGAGTTTCAGAAAGCGATGGCTTTTAGCGGTCGTAATCGGCAGTCTGAGATTGTTTTCTAGTTTGTGATGAGGTGATTGGTCGTGGATGATCTTGTTCTTGTTTTGGTTGGACAAGGGTGTTGTGAGTTGTTGTACTAATGACGGTCAAGCTGGAAAGAGCTTGTGTTAGGAAAAATGCTTCTTTGGTCTTTGCATATGCAGGAGAGCATGGAGACGATCACGGTCGGTGACATGGAAAACTAGGACGAGGATAGGGAGATCTGAGGTCCAAACGGTTGAGGATGTCACGTGAGGTGGTCGGGCTAACGCTTGAGCATGTGGAGATCGATGATGGTGAAGCGAGATGGAGCTACGGGAGGGGATATCCTAGAGGCTTCATCGTGTGTTGAGTCGTGAGTGTTACGGAAAGAGTCTGTGGGCTAGAAGAGGTAGAGTTTGAATAAAACCTGTGTTAGAAAAGGGTTTCGGGTCCCTTGATTTGAGAAGGAGATTAGGAGCTGTGTTCATGTTTAAATTGGACACGATTAGGGACATTGGTCTATAAAAGCAGGGAGAGGCTTAGGCTAACGTAACTAGTCTTTAGGGTTTTCGTCGAGGAAGTTTTTAGGGGTGCCGTTTGGGCACTTTGTAGCCAAAAACTTGTTGCAGAAATAATATATCGTATCTATTCTCAAAGAAGTTGATCGGCAGGATGCTTCTCTGAGCATCATTCTTCTTGCATCGTTGACGGTGTGCTAACAGACCTCATTCGAGTGTGATACGAGCACATAGTTGTCTTCAGCTGATACTCGTTCGAGCGAAAGCGTTCGAGCGGTCGAAGTTTCCGAGCAGTTGAAGTCTGCGAGCGAGTTCGACCAAGTACAAAGGCAGTCATAGCAAAGTGATCAAGTGTGCGATTGAATGACTAGCACATTTGGTCGAACGACTAGCACATCCGTGTGACAAGTAATCGTTCGAGCGGTTGTTTTCATTGTCAATCACGAAGAGATCGAGTGAAGCGGAAGAAGTGGAGGCGATCATTTACCCCTCTCTGATAGCGCCATATGGTCCTACAGAGGGAAAAAGAGATGACAAGAGATAGTTCTACAAAGGCATCGTAGAACACGAAGAAGATGATTATAGTGGAGCTGAGTGGGAGCAGAAACAAACTGACTCAAGATATGCACTTGAAATAAAATATTAGGACGAGTGACACCAAGATAAATAAGACTCCCAACAAGATGACGATAGCAAGTAGGATTAGTAAGAGGTTTACTATTAGTGGGACAAAGATGAACATTAAGCTCCATGGGAGTCTCAGCTGTGCGCTGATCAGTAAGAGAGACACTATGAAGAAGATTCTGCATATACTTTTCTTGAGACAAATAGAAGCTCTCAGAAGTAGAAATAACCTCAATTCCAAGAAAGTAGTGAAAAGGACCCAGATCAGACATGAAAAAACTGCTCATGAAGACGCTTCTCTCCTTTTCTTCTCGTATTTGTTTCCCTTCTCCCTTTTCTCTGTGCGGCAGCGTCACTGGATGAAATGGCCGAGGGCTTGGCTGAGTCGCTGATTTATATGCACCCTCAGTCGTCGGTCGCCCAACCCTTCGGCATCTGTAATTATGTTACCCAATGGCTCACAGACAGCCTGCGTGTCGTGTGGCCGTTGAGCGACAGGTTTTAGTCGCCCAATAGTTCGATATCTGGATGTTATTCTTATAAATTTTTTTACATAGATATATTTATGTTATTTTGAATAAAAATAGATTATTTTTAAAAAAATTCCTATCCGCCTATCCTCTATACAAGGGCAGCAGAACACCGCACCAGGTCAAAGCAAACCGCTCCCCGGTCCCCAGTCAAACCCCACTCACGCGCGGACGCGTTCCGGTAATCTCGCTTTGCTCTCTGGTTCCCACGCAAGCCCCACCCCACCGCGCGCCGGAGCGGAAGCGGAGCGGGGGCCATGGCGACGCCGCAGCGCCCGCGGCCGCGGCCGCAGCTCGCGCGCATCAACGCCATGAAGAAATCCCCCTACTCCGCCGAGGTCGGTCTCGACGACCTCGCGGCCTGCGGCGGCGAGCTCGACGTCGGGGGCGAGTTCGCGTCGCAGACCAGCTTCCGCATCCGCGGCGGCCGCGGCGGCGCGGAGGTCGCTGCCCTCTTCCGCAAGCTCGGCCTCTCCGGCCCCGAGGACTTCACCATCCCACCAGCCGTCTACGCCTCCCGCCGCCGCCCATCGCTGGAGGCGTCCCCGGGAGCGGGAGCGGGTGCCGAGGGTTCGTCCTCGTCCCCGCCTGAGATTCCAGAGATTTCTGGACGTGACGTCATGGTCGCGACGAGGACGGAGACAGCCGGCGATGGGGAGCAAGCTAGGTTGGCCATCAAATTAGTCCAATCAGAGGTTGTAGAATCTTTCGCACGAACCTACGAAGGATCTGGAGCTGAATCGAGCAGCAGATTGGTCGAATCGGAGAAAGTGGAAGCCTCTAGACGAGAGGTCGCCGCTGCGCCGAAGCAGGATAATGCAGATGAAGACAAGGAAGACGACAAGTTGACCAAAGTGGATAAATTACGAGAGGAGAGAAGAGAGGTGGTTGTGGAAGCGACAAGGGAGAATGCCGGTGCCTTGGTTCTGGTTGTTTCAGAGTCCACTTCACGTGACATCGAGCATTTGGTTTCTCCGTCGCCAAATAGGCGGTTTAGGAGAACCATCACGTCCTGGCTCAAGGGGGAACATCTGGGGAGCGGATCGTTTGGGTCAGTGTACGAGGCGATCAGCGAGTAAGTTTTGATGTGCCTACTTCGTGATAATTACATAACTCGTTTTATTGTGTTAGTGTTTATATGTTTGCATTTGCTGATTGGTAAGAGGAACACGACAAAGGAAAAATAGCGATAGTTTTGATATATGCAGAATAGATGGGTCATAAATTAAGTCATTCCTGGCAGATCATTGCTGAAACTGTGGTAATGCCAAATAACAATTTTGCCATCTCTTGCATCACATCTTTTAGGTGCGCTGACGGTTGACTTATGTGTAAATCAAAAGGGGATCAGCCATCAGCCTGTTGTTACGTCTGATTTGTCCCATCGAAGCTTTCATGCATAGTGTTTCTCTATATTGAAACAAAGCATTAGCTTGATATGCCTACCTCATTGTTTGCTACTGGTTTGATGTAAGCAGGCATAAGATGAATGATCAATTTATCCTTTTCTTTTGAACTCAACAAAAGACTGCACACATTGGTATTAACATTGCAATTGGTTGGAATATTTAGCATCAAGATTCCAGACCTTTTTGAGTGAACCACAGTGTATCTTAACTGAAATAGTTAGACATACTGATGCAACATCTTATCTGACATGTTGTGTGCACGCGTTTATGAACTTCAGAGGTAAAAACTCATATGCAGCGGCATGCTAAATTGGTTATGCTCTAATTTTACGCTTCCTAATGGGAATTTTACATTATTTAGGTGGATCTCTAATTGCATAACTCTATAATAAGATTCAGTGAGTACCATCTAAACCACTTTATGAAAATGTAACTTCAGTTCTTGAGCATTTGGGTGTAGATATGGATAGGCATGCCCTCATGTTCCGCGATAAAATGTTTCACTGACCAATTTGTAACATTGCTTTTACAGTGATGGTTTTTTCTTTGCCGTCAAGGAGGTCTCATTAGTTGACCAAGGAATCAATGCAAAACAACGCATTCTCCAGCTTGAGCATGTGAGTTATTGGTTATGACATGCTTGAGCAGTTATGTTGGTTACCCCACTTCAAACATTATGTTTGTTATTACTCTACCCTGGTTATATATTATCTTTTGAGGAGATACCCTGGTTATATTTAACATCCAATCAAGCATTGATGTTTCTTAAGTTTTACTGAGAATAGTGGTTAATCATTTGGTTTCAGGAGATATCCCTCTTGAGTCGTTTGGAGCATGAGAATATAGTTCGGTATTTTGGAACTGACAAGGTAGTTCTCTCATTACTGACGGCTCTTAAATTCCTTTTCAGAATATAACCATTACCAGCATGCACTTTTTGTTTCTGTTGTTTTTCCTTTTGGGAATTGTATAACGAGGTTTGGTCCATGTGGAGATATCTCTGTTGGATTTCATTTTATGCCGATTTTACGTTGCACGCTACCACCACGTAAACGCCAGTTTTCTGTTATGAGAACTACTGATTCTTTGTGTTTACGTTAAAATTGGTGGGATGAATGTCTTGCAGGAAGGTGGAAAACTGTATATTTTTCTTGAACTTGTTACTCAAGGCTCTTTGGCAGCTTTATATCAAAAATACCGTTTACAAGATTCACAAGTCTCAGCATACACAAGACAGATTTTGAGTGGTTTGAACTATTTACATCAGCGGAATGTGCTGCACAGGTGATTTGGTATAATGCTGTGTCAATTTGATAGTCTACTTTCGATTTTTTTCCCCCATTGTTAAGTATTTACTCATCTATATTCTTTCTGGCCTACTGAGCATGTTGTTTCCCTGTGTTACCACTTACCAGAGATATCAAATGTGCAAATATCCTAGTTGATGCATATGGATTGGTTAAATTGGCTGATTTTGGACTTGCAAAGGAGGTACTTACTCTATCAAACGCCTGATGAATTATCACTGTACTTCATGTTGACTCTTTCTGATCTGCATGTCCCAGATGTCAATTTTGAGCCAGGCAAGATCTAGCAAGGGAACTGTTTACTGGATGGCCCCTGAGGTTAGTCCATGCAGTTGTGCTGTGGTGCCTTTTGTATATCTCATTGGTCTTACACTCTTATTCAGAAGTGTCTGTAGGTACAATAGCATGTTCTTTTTCTCAGGGAAACAGTAGGGGAGGACCCTGCTGAAAATAAATTTATTAAACAATTACAAAGTACAGAAAAAAATAAAGAAGAAAAACAACTGATCACCTTAAAGAGGAAACTAAGTGCTATCCAACCAGATTTGCAAAGATTCCAAACTAGTTGAAGATAATATGACTTTCAACCAAGGATACAAATCTTGGAACCGGGAGAAAACCCGCCCGACGGCCGATAGCGGTTACCGGTCAAACTTCGAAAATAAAAATTTAAAGTTTGGGTTGTTTTGAAACCGGTAACCGGAAAAAACCGGTCAAAACTCGGAAATCAAAATTTGAATTTGGCCGGTTTTTTCGGTTACCGGTCTCCACCGGTAAAACGGTAATCGGCGGTTACCGATTGGTAACCGCCAGGTTTTTGAACCCTGCTTTGAACCAACTCAGCTCTTAAGATTAAATCTGTCTTCCATCTATGTCTATTAGGAGGAATGCTTTCAAATATGCACTTGTTTCTTTGATTCCAAATCAGCAAACAACTGAAGTGATTAACTCCGTAAAGAAAGGCTTTGAGCTGCCTGCTTGATTTTTAGCAAGGTTCCACATGTCCTCGATAGGGAGAGACGAGTCCCAAGATATATTTAACATATCCCAACATTGGGTGCAGTCAAATAGTAGATGCTTCTAATCTTCAATGATTTGGTCATTGCAAAGAGGACAAGAGGCATCCTCAACCAACATATTCTTTTTCTGCATCATGTAGCGGGTACTAATCTTCCCATGCATTAAGATCCAAACAAAGACTCTATGCTTAAGCATGCATTTATTTTCCCAAACCTAGTAGACGATAGGTGAAGTTAGATGAGATCCTGAAAGTGCCAAATACATCTTTTTGTGGAGAATGAAGCTGAGTTCTAGATAAAAGTCCAAATATCCTTTATATTAGATAAATTTACCATAGATAATTTCACTCTTAGATCTTGAATTTGAAATGAAGCCACCTCAGATGGAGGGAAGAAGAAAGCCAGAGCAATATACTCTAGAGATAGAGCATCAACCACTCTTAGGTTCTTATTTTTTGCATGAGAGTAAAGGTGAGGGTAGTCTTTTCTCAACACTGAGTTGAGCCACAAATCTTCCCAAAATAAAATAGAACCACCATCATTAGTAAAACATCCTTCCACCAAAAAGAGCCTTGGAAACTCCCTTAAACAGGGACTGATGTAGTATAGTATCTTTTCCACAAAAAATTCACCCAAGGAATTTCTCTGTTGTTGAAAAATTTATGGATTGCTTTTGCAAGTAAGGCCTCATTTTGTTTCTTAATGTTAAGAACACCAAGACCTCCAGCTTTTTTAGGTGTGCAAACTGTTTTCCAAGACACCAAGCAAGAACAACCATGAATGTTAAAAGTCACCTTTCCAGAAAAAAACCCTTCTGATTTTGTCAATCATACTCACCACTTTAGTTGGTAACCTAAAAGTAGTCATATAGAAAATAGACTTCCCAAAATTAGTTTCAACCAATTTGTCCATTTTTGATTGAAGCCCTTACTTTGTAATATGGCAAATAAAGTCTGATGTTCCATTGTGTCGAAGGCTTTTTCAAAATCAAGTTTAAGAACAATGATTTCTCTTTTAGACATTCTGCAAGCATGAATATACTCAACGGTTGTGGCATAATAGTCATGTATAATTCTTGTCTTTATAAATCCAAACTGATTTTGTGAACTAACTTCTCGATGAAAGGCTGCAATCTATTTGCAAGTGTTTTGGTGAGAACTTTCATTGTCTCATTTATTAAAGAGATGGGCCTGAAATCACTAACCAATTCTAGGGATGCTTTTTTGGGCACAAGAGTTACAAACGGATCATTAATAGACATCAAATTTAAGCCTTCATTTTCTGATAGAAGCTGTTCACAAATTCTGAAAAAAAACATATTCTATAATATGCCAACACTCTTTGAAAAAGAGTCCATTGAAACCGTCTAGTCCCGGTGCTCTATCAGTAGGTAACTCTTTAATGATTTTCTCAATTTCCTTCTCAGTAAAGTCATTTTCCAACGCAATGAGGTTCAAACTACTATTGCCAAATAGTTCTGAAAGATCAAAGGACATGACTGTTTCGACAGATTGACCCATTCTCTTCTTAAAAGCACTCTAGAAAACAACAACTTTTAGATCATGTTCATAGATGAAATTGCCTTCTTCATTTTTTTATGCGTGCAATCAGATTATTTCTTTTGTTGGTTGTGGCAATTGCATGAAAATATTTTGTGTTTTCATCTTCCATCCTGGTCCATCTTCTTTTACTTCTTTGTTTCCAATAAGCATTTTCATCTTTTAATATGTTGAGTACATTATGGGAGATTAGATCACATATATTGAATTCTGTAACAAATAGGGGTTTGTGCTCCTCAATCTTATCAAGCAATTGAATAATGGCATTACTAACCTTGATGCATTGGTCCATTTGTTTGAAGTCCTTGCTCCAATTCCTTAGGATTTTTCTTAGATTTTTCAGTTTCTGACCAAAGAATTTAGTAGCATTGACAGGTCTGGATGTGGTTGGAAATGAGATGTTGTTCAAAGCTCGGTAAACTGTATCCATAAATTGGGGGTGAGGAATCCAAAAATTTTCAAATCTAAATATAGCACTTTTCAGCATGTTAGTACAGATTTTGACTAAGCACGACATATGGTCAGACACAATTCTAGACAAAGGGATAACCAGAGAATTAGGAAATGTATCTATCCAGCTTGAGGAGGTAAAAAGCCAATCCAGTTGTACAAGTAAAGGAGATTCTTATTTATTTGTCCATGTGTAAAAAAAATCCCTTAACAGGTAATTCCACCAGGCCCTTACTGTGGATTATTTCATTGAAATCTTGCAAATTTGATAGGTTTGGAAGACCTCTATTTCTGCAGTCCAGTCTCCTCACCCAGTTAGTCACCCACAAGTAACCAAATTTCATTCTCTTGTATGTCAAGACTGTTAAACCATTCCAGAAATTCTGCCTTTTCATTTATGTGTGCAGGACCATAAACATTAGTTAAATACCAAGAAGTACCACAAGCCTTAGAAGTAAGTCTCACTGTCAAAGAGAATTTGTTTTGTTGTAGACATGAACCCTTGAACTGAGTTCTTGCCCATGCAATTAGAGGACTGGTGTTACCATCAGACCTAACATAGACAAATTTGTTGAATTTCTATGGGTAAAATTTTCTCAGATACCAACAATCAAAGGTAGTTCTTTTAGTTTCTTGCAAGCAAATGACATCACAAGCCGATTCATTGATATTTTCATTAATACAAATCCACTTATACTTAGAATTGATACCCCTTATGTTCCAATTTAACACATTCCAATTTTTCTTAGCAACCATATAGATTGAAGCAAATTAGATAATAGTGGCAAACAAGTACAACCTGATGCCAGGCCAGCCACAAGTGTCTTAGTAGTAACAACATAGCAGCTCTGTTAGCTACTAACAATAGCATGTTCTTACATTTGAAAAGGATTAAAAAGGGTTTTGAATATATTTTGTTTGTCTTATCTACTGTGTTCATCCTTTTGTCTTTTCTAAACTTGCATTAGATATTTTCTTATGGTCCAAACAATCCAGAATACGAGTCTGAAGTGGTCCAAGTGTGATCCGATTACAACTATCCTGGGAGTTCTACTCTAACTGACCAAAAAAACAAAACAGTGGTTGTGACTGACAAATGATTTGGAGATTAAGCATTGTACTTTGTAAGCACAACATTATGGGGCTTCCAGCTATTACTTTTGTTTGTCACCAAGTGTTATGGAATAAAATTTGGTCTTTTAAGTTGGAAGCAATATTTGCATATTGTATAACTTCTCTCCTAATTATACCAAGTGTGAACATTTTCTGATGACTTGTTCTTATTCAGGTTGTTAAGGCTAAGCCACATGGGCCTCCAGCAGATATATGGAGTCTTGGCTGCACAGTTTTGGAGATGTTGACAGGCAAAGTTCCATACCCTGATGTGGAATGGGTGAGTGTTTATGCCACCTTAGTTTTCTGGAACAGCATCAGCACATCCATAACTTGTAAATACTACAAGAAATGTCATTTAAATATGATGATATAAATGAGCTGTATATTTAATTAAATAAAAAATAACGGCGATGTTGTTTGCTTACGTTTGTATGTGTGTCGTACAGAATACTGGACCCAAAAAAAAAACTGAGTAACATTGTTCATGCTTGGTTCGAAGTTTTCAGTAGGAAAGTCTGAAAGGCATACATACCTATAGCCAGTGTTCCAAATACCGGCGGTAACCGGCCGGTTACCGCCGGTAACCGGTTTTACCGGTGCCGACCGGGAGGGAAAAAACCGCCGGTTTTTTATTTAATTCAAATTTAAACTTTTGAATGTAAAAATTAGTTTATCTAATGATATTTTCATTATTTAGCACTAAGAAAATGTATTAGGAAGATGCATGCACTTTCCGTGCTTGATTTCAAACTTTTTTCCATGAATGTACTAGGAATTTTCAAATTTTCAATGTAAAAGTTAGTTTTCCTAATGATATTTATATTGTTTAACACTAACTTTTACATTATGCGGCTATGCCAGCATCAAATTCAGTAATATGTGCCATTTGGACTTTCAAGGAGGGTTCATGGTCATTTGAATGAAGATTGCTCAGGATTCCTAAGAGTCTTAGTAATCAAGTGTAATCCCCTTCCCTATCTATATAAGGGGAAGAAATGTGATGTTTTGAGCAGCTTTTGATTGATATATGAACTTAGAATTAAGCAAAGCTCTTCTTCCACCGGTTTATCCGGTTTTTCCACCGGTTTTTCCGGTAACCGGCCGGTTACCGGTCTCCTCCCGCCCCGCCCAAAAAAATCATTTGACAAAATTTGACCGGTTTTTTTCCGGGATTTCTGGTACCGCCCGGCGGCCGGGATTTGCTCCGGTACCGGTTTTTTGATCCTTGCCTATAGCACATCCATTTCGTTCTATTTGCATCTCGTAGTACTGTTTGATCTTCTCATTATCACAGGATGCATTTTGTTACTGTCTATGATGCAGTCTTTTCTTCTGCTTTGTAGACACATGCTTTGCTTAAAATTGGAAGGGGAATACCACCAGATATTCCCAATACGCTATCAAAAGATGCACGTGATTTCATACTGAGGTGTGTCCAATTAAATCCAAATGATCGGCCATCTGCTGCTCAGCTGTTGGAGCACCCTTTTGTGCAAAGACCACTGCAACATGAAGGCGCCTGATGTAGTCTTGTTTGTTGCTAACAATTTGCTTGTACATAAGCTGGTAAGTCTTCCACCCTTTCTCGTCCAGAAATAGGGGTGCTTTGATCCCCTCTGACTCCTCACTCAAAAGGTTTGAGTTAGTTGCATTTGCAAACATTAATGAATTGTCTCAGTTGCATTTTATAGATTTTAATTTTACTTGTAGAAAGCTGTTGCTGATACTGAGGATGATCCCACAGTCCAGAAGTGTTTCTTGCTCACTGTCCCATGTTCATAGTTTGTTGGTCTGAAATTGCTTCCGATGTGGTGAGCACATCGAGACATTCAGTTAGAAGGTAACTATGGGCAAGCTATGATCAGTTAAAGATACATTAGATGGGTTCTTTTGAGCTGATAGCTTATGGTTTAAATATTTGAATTTTGACTGTTCGCAAGAGGTAGTATGTACAGGAAAATAGTCGCATGTGATTTTGACCGATACAACTGAACTCAGCACATTTTTTACTACAATCTTTCTATTGACTTCGTTTTGAAAAAACGGACCGTTTAAAAGTTAGTTATTATAGACAGTACGAGTATAAGCCGCGAATAAGCCAAAACGAACCCGCCCAGTTGGCTGATAGGATGTGATTCTTTTGGAGCTTGTCTGGTGTTTACTCCGTGCCCATACGACTGTCAGGGTGGTATTCTGGCACTCTGTGCATACCACGGATTGGCTAACATTATGAATGCTAGTTGGCCAGAAATGAACTCCAGTATGGTCCGTCAATATGAGTTATGTGCTTGAAGAAAAACAAGGGAAATGGTTAAAATAAAAGGACGATTAGCGGTATCCTGCCGAAGTATGCACACTAAGCCAGTGTTATACTTGCCCCATTTTTCTCTCTTTCTACTTGAGTCTAAATGCCTATCGCCTAAGTGTTTATTATTTGACATTTTGACCGAGCGGAAAGTCGCAGTCTAGTGTCAAAATGTGGAGTCAAAGATGTGGATAGTGGCGGTATTTATGTGGGGAGTGCTCAGCGCTCACACGCCAGTTCACTTTTCTGACCGTGTCTCCATACCTGTACTGTACCGTTCACTTGTTGCTAATGTAAACTGGTTAACTGGCTGTACTGTTCATGTTGTTGACTGTTTGACGTGGAAAATCAAATTTGTTATTATTCGGAGAACGTCCAGAATTACCAGTGTCTATGATTTAGCTGACAAACATACTATGAAAAGCAACTTGGATTTGCTTCTAAAGATCTGCAATGGTACAAGGCATTCAGCAGATCAAAGGGCGTGCTTCTGATCAAAGATGTAGGAATGAAAAGACTCATTTGTATTACTGTACATGTTGAATGCTGTTTCTTGGGACGTACAGGCAACAGGAAATCACAATCGCCGAACAACGGGGTACAGAAATTCTCTAATCTAACGCTTGTCATTCATCAAGCAAAGAAGTCGCCTTTACAAATGCTCGAAACCCATAACCCTGTGCAGTTGCCTACTGAAAGGCTGAACAGCCTTGTCACTTGTGCGGCTGTGCCCTTGTGCATTCTTCGAGTTCTGGGTTAATTCCCCGTCCAAGCAGGCGCCACTATGCTCATAACCATACCTCAACATGCCATGCCTGAGCAAGGCAAGCATCTCATGCATCCTGTATGTGCGACACGAGCAACAAAATATAATTTACTATTTACATCATACCCTATAGGCTTCTGTGTTTCAGCGGCAGCAGGAGTGCCGTTCCCATCACCGTTACCAGCAGTTTGGCGAGCGAATTCGCGCTGTAGCCTGATTAACACCTCTCGATCACATCACACAATAACATCTCTCGGCAGCTTTCAGAGCTCAGCAAACTACGCACCTACTTAGCCTCCTTTGCAATGCCCTAGAAACAATCATTTTGCAATTGGTGACAAGAAGTTTCTTAAGCATCAACGAATGGATACCACAAATTAAGCGCAGTTTGTTTTGGCAGAGGAGGCACATACCACCATGGCGGCGGCAGCAGAGGCAGATTTGATCGGTTGAGCTTCAACTTTTAACTTCCGGCTTATTTTTCACTATTCATAAATTTCGTCTTTTTCTAAACTTTTGATTTTTTGTTGAGCTTTTTTGCCGGTTCTTTTTTTCCTGTATTTGTTTGTATTATATGTAATGGGCTAACATATTTTTTAAATTTAATTATGCTAAATAAGTCTCTGTCGGCTACAGTATTTTTTTCAGCCAGCTACAGTGTTTTTCAGCCATAAGCCACAAAAAATAAGCTCAAATGACGACCACCTCAGACCCTTTGTAGATGCACACCGCCGGATCTTATTGCTAAAGGTGATCATGTGGGTGATATCGACATGAAATGTCAACCACTCGCACAACAGCCCAGCTTCCTCCGCACCACACTTGAAACCATCGTTTTACAATTAGCGCGAACAAGTTAATGAACATCAAATGACAAATAATAGAAATTATCTAGGACACAATTTGGTTTGGTTTGTTAAGAGGCAGGCACGTACCACGAAGCCAGCAGCAGCAGAAAATTTACCGTCTGAGCCGATCATACGATGCGCATGCTCCTTGATCTCACGGCTCAGGTTGGTCTCATCGTCAGGGAGAGCGAGATCTCCCGGACAACTCATGAAGTACTTGTCCTCCATCTTGAGACACTTGGCAGCGAGAAAATTGATACTATGCCACTCCTTTGGAGTGGTTTCGATAAAATACCACTCTCTAGGTGGTAATTGTTAAAATGTCATCTAATACATGATTAGCTCTATAATTTGCCCTTTTAGGGGTTTTAGCCATTTCTTTTTCATTTTTCATTTTTTCCCAACGAAATTGCATGAGAAATGACCCTAATACCCCTACTCAAAATTGAATCTCTCTATTGTCTTCTCTCTGTTCGTTTCAGGAGAAGGCCGAATGAAAGGGCCTACACCGCCGCCGGTACGGGCCGCCGCCGCGCCCTGCACAAGCCTCCCATTGCCGCCAGGCAAGAAGCAGTGATCTCCAACCATGTCATACGGATCATCCTGGTCCCAGAATGCAAGGCTCAGCCTTGACAACAATCCTGCATTGGCGTACTCCAGATTTGCTACATGCCAATTGAACAAGTTCATCTCTTCCTGTGTGGAGAAACCCCCATCTGCCTGCCTGCCGTAATGTCTCAAGTGCCGCCCCAAGTGAGACATCCATTGCCACCTCCCCCATGGACGCCCGCAGGTAGCTGGCCTTATCAAGAAGTTTGTTAAATGTACTCTCCACTTTCTTATCCACCTCCGGATCAACTGGTGACCCATCCGTCCGGTACAGTGGGCACTTATCTCTGATCTTGTGCATCGGCAAGCCAAGCTGCTTCGCCACAACTCCCAGCGGGTTCCCAAATGTCCCGGTAAGCACACTGCCGCCAAGGTCAGCAGCCCGTGCCTGCGGCGGCGGCGGCGGCGAAGCCCTCTCGTTCGGCCTTCTCCTAGAACGAACAGAGAGAGACAATAGAGAGATTCAATTTTGAATAGGGGTATTAGGGTCATTTCCCATGCAATTTCGGAGGAAAAAAAATAAAAAAATAAAAAAGAAATGGCTAAAACCCCTAAAAGGGCAAATCATAGACCTAAACATGTATTAGATGGTATTTTAACAATTGCCACTTAGAGGGTGACATTTTATCAAAACCACACCAAAGGAGTGGCATAGTATCAATTTTCTCCTTGAAACCATTGTTTTTGCAACGGTGCAAACAAATTAATTAGCAACTCAATCAATCTAGTAAGCAGGCCAGGCCACCGTTTGGTTTTGTGGAGGCAGGAGGAACCTATCAAGTCAGCTGCAGCATGCAGGGTGTTATAACTAGGGATGAAAACAGAACGGAAATATCCCGTATCGAACCGCATCGTTTTCTATATTTGACCCGATCGAATTCGTATTTTCGGACAAATTCGAATTCGGTTCGAAATACGGAATACCAAATTCGAAAACGGAGCGAAAACGGTTTAGACGTTTTCCGACCGTTTTCTACTTTTCTACATTTTATTCGGAATATACCGTATTGTAAATACGGTTCGAAATACGGAATACCAAATTCGAAAACGGAGCGAAAACGGTTTAGGCGTTTTCCAACCGTTTTCTACTTTTCTACATTTTATTCGGAATATACCGTATTGTAAATACGGTTCGAAATACAGAATACCAATTTTTTTTCAGATTCTAAAATGGTTGGATCAATTGTGAGTGATCTTGAGGTTGAGGCTTGCTAATGTTGTGGCTAAACTGAAAATTGAGGTATGTGTATGTTTATTGACTGCTTGCTCTGAAATATGCTATTGCTACATCTAATTTTAATTCACTTTGCAAACTTGTAGGAAAAGGACAAGGAGGGGGATGAGGACCCTGAGGAGGACAATGAGGAAGCAAAAGATATGGAAAGCGATCCCGACCTCATGGATGATGCTGATGGACTGTAGATGTTCTGCTAGCTGTTAATTGCTTGTTCTAGACTTGTATTGTATTTGTGTCGGCTATTGTGTTAATACTTAAGACCAAGGGTCATTCACTTGTTAATTATTATATGCACTTGAATTTGATCATGCACTTGGTAATTGTTATGTACTTGGTCACTTGTTAATTGTTATGCACTTGGTCCTACAGGTCGGTATTCCGTATTGAATTTTCGTATACCGACCGTGTTCGACATAATTCCGTTCGAATTGGTTCGTTTTCGAAATTCTCGATATTCCGTAAGTTCGCGTTCGTTTTCGTGTCCGGCTTTACCGCTTTCGCTTTCGTTTTCGTATTCAAATGTAGAAGTAGAAAACGGTTGATGAGTTTTCCGACCGTTTCCGACCGTTTTCATCCCTAGTTATAACCAGCAGCAATGGCATTTTCGTTTTGCTATGCTTGGGCAGCAGATTGTGCCAACCTCACCTCCTCGAGTGTGTGCTGGGCACAACGAGCAGCAAATTCACCAGCATTGCTGCTGGAATAGTCCTCGAGGTATTTCTTATCGATGGACCAATCAACATCACCAGGACTGTAGGGCAGCAACCTGCCCCACCCTATGCTCTCTCAAAAAGATCTTACCATGGATGCAAACAAACAAGAAATATTAGTCAGATCCAATAATAATAGTAAGCAATTAGGAAAAAGAAGAACCCTTCAAAACGGGGAAATTGCATATGTACCCCTAGTTAGCAGTGACTTGTAGATTTGCCCCACACTTAGATGGCTTTACTATTTTGCCCCATACTTGGAGTGCCACCTTATTATTTTACCCCACTACCCACCTGGCTGCTGGAAAAGGACAGATCTACCCTTACCCGGGGTGGAGGACGGCGCGGGCGTGGCTGGCGGCAGAACGGAGGCAGGCGGCGGGGTGGCAGGCGCGGAGGGGGCGGGGTTGGCGGGGGCGGCGCAGCCGGGGTGGCCGGAGGCGGCGCGGTGGCGTTGGCCGGCGGCGACGGCGCGGGGAGGTCCCCGCCGTCGTCCGGGGAGGTCGCCGTCCACGCCGAACCACCCGTCCAACCCGTCCCCGAAGTCGGCCAACGTCACTGCGCCGCCTCCAGCCACCCCGGCTGCGCCGCCCCCGGCCAACCCCGCCCCCTCCGCGCCTGCCTCCGTTCCGCCGCCGGCCACGCCCGCGCCATCCTCGACCCCGGGTAAGGGTAGATCTGTCCTTTCCTAGCAGCCAGGTGGGTAGTGGGGCAAAATAATAAGGGACACTCCAAGTATGGGACAAAATAGCAAAATCATCTAAGTGTAGGGCAAATCTACAAATCATTGCTAACTATAGGCTACATATGCAATTTTCCCTTCAAAATATAGAGCAAAAAATCACGAAATAGGAAGAAAAAAAATACAGTATCACTGTTCAAGAACACAAGCAGAAGGAGCATACATATCTCTGGCTCTCTGCCAACAAATTACACAGCAAATCAGCCAGCGATCTCTGGATGGATTGAATCCCCCAACCCCTGAAAGACAGCATAAATTCCTACCTGGGTACACGAGGATGTCCACTGGCGGTGGTATCTTGGAACCATCCATGTTCTCCTCCACCACACTAATCCACACCAACAAGGCGTCCCTACGCTTGTAGTTGCCACGGTTGGGCTGCTCTTATTCATCGAGGATGTTGACGTCGCTGGAGTAGGGGCTGTTGCTGATCTCCTCCGACATGGGGGCGGCCGCGGCACTGCTCTGATCCTCTCTAGGGTTAGGTTGGGTTCGCTCCTTTGGGGGAAGGGAGTTTTCAGAGTTTCCTGGAAGACGAGGACAAGGCGGAGCGCTCGATTTCGAACTTGTGATTGTGATGCGCGAGACGGCGAGGAGGCAGAACGGATGCATGTGTAGGGTGAATTTTGGGCATTTTTAGTATTTAAGTGTATTATTTGCATGAATATTTTAATATAGAAAATGATGTCGAAATGTTATGAAATTTTTTTTGAAGGCCTGTTGCGCATTGTGCACAATTGTGTAAAATTTTGTGATATTGTACGTTCCAAAATTATTTTGGAAATTTAGGATTTAAGTACAAAAAATTAGGGTTTCATGATTTTTTATTAAATTATCCGTACAAACATATGTGGTAACTATATATTTGTATGTATGTATATGTATACATGTCTACGTGTATGTGTGTGCAGCACGTACTTACATATGCATACACACTATATCTGTTTTTCGGAGAGAAGAGTGCATGTAGCGCTTTTGCGACCCGTATTTACGCAAATGTCAATACGCGCATGAAATTTACAAAAAATGGCGCTTCTACCACACGATGGCCAGCGGCAGGCCCATGGGGGTGACACGTGGCATGGGTGACATGTGGCACAAGTCCCAAGTAGTTTGATTTTATTTATTTTGGTAATTAATCGACTTTAATGGAATTTAGATGGAATGTACTTCCTCCTAATAGACCTTGATAAAAAAAACAAACATGCGAGCAAACATTATCAATTAGGATATTGGGGTGCTCATATCTATACACATTAACAACAACTAGCATGCCCGATGCTCCAGCATTCAAAACCACAAAAATTATGAACAAATTCATGCTTAACCAAGGAAAAGCATCAACATTACTCTAAAGGATAGATATTCAAAATCATCTTGTCCCTAGGTGGTCCCTTTGACAATCCATCTATAGCAACTTCAAAAGGTACATTTCAATGGCAAATTTTGCATTGAACAACCAAAATATAACTTTTTTTGTCAACTGAGCAAGAATTATATACACAATGGGCATTTACTATCTAATCATTAAGGCTCCCAAGTTAATAATCTTAAAAAGGGAAAACTACTATGTTTGCACCATTGGTGCCCTGAGATAGCAGCAACCTAACAACTTCTGTGTTTCCTTCCTCAAGTAACAGTCGAACCTGGAAAGAACATTACCCCAAGTTTAACAGACCACATGGATTTGGCTCAGTAACCAATAGAGGTATAAAACAAGAACCTTTTGCACTGAACCATGTTAAAAATCTTCAATTGATTGAGCAATGCTTCATGTTTGGTAGGAAAATGTAGTAACACTCCAATTCCACATTGCATCTTCCACAAGAACATATCTTCACAAATTGTGCATTCAATAGACCTTGATAAATACAATTGGACATTGGCAAACTGCATTAAAGATCAGAACAATCAAGTGTGAATAGATAGCATCAAAGCAACACAATCGCCCATTTAACCCTCTAGTCATCCGACCTACCACAACTAAATGACGTGCTCTAAATGGCCATCCAAACAGGACATGTTACTCAAAATTCCATGAACTATACAACACGGTGGTCATTTGATCAAATTACAACGAACAAAGGATGCTTTTTTCACAAAAGAATAAGAAAACCCCAGGGTATCAAACATTTCTGCACGTTTACCAAAAAGAACTACTTCCGAGAAGACAGAGATATGTCCTTAACCTCTTTGGTGACAAGCCTAATAACTATCATCCGAAACTCTTAAGAACCGCATCAAAGCTACCAATATCCGACTAAATCAAACTATAAATCTCGTCAAGTTAATAATTGTCCTCTAATTGATCTAAAGAATGTTCCAAGTTTGAACACAACAAAATTAACTCCAAGGGAATCTTTTCCAACTTCACCATACTAATCCAAGGAACATCCAAACAAGGCAAGAATAGGCTAAACCGCATGAGCGTAAAAATTGAATCTTTCGGCCGCAAACCAATCAAGAAACAAGTCAAGAACAGGAGAAAATGTTCACCTAGGCAAGAACCACCGCGAAGGACATTCCGAGAGGCAGTGCGAGATCCTGCACGCTGTCACCTGCGTCCTTGTTACTACTGCCATCGTCGCCCCCACCTCCCTGAGCGGACAGCTGCCGCCGCCGCAAACGCAGGTGCACCCCGTCGGCCCCGATGGCCTCCGACGAGTCACCGGTGATGTCCATATGGAAGGGGCCCACAAGGTAGGGAGAGAATGGTTTATTTACTATCTTTTAATCCGTTGAAGCAATCACAGAAATTCTGAGGAACTTGTGTGTGTAAACACCCGCTGCCTCTGCTCTGTTAGGCTTTGGATTTGTTTCTTTCCTTTCCCCCCTTTACTTCAAACTTTGTTTTGGATGTAATTTCACTTCACACTTTGAAGATGTTTATCTACATGCCATGTTGTTTTCTCTAAGGGAATTGCTATGCTCTTGACATCCAAAGAAAAAAAAGTAGTGTCGAACGTTTTCCATCCACACAGTTCTCATCGACTCATTCCTCCCATCACCTACTGATAGCTTCTAATCAGTGACCATCATCTTCTTCCTCATCTATTTTTTCTCATTTCCACCGACCGCAATGCATCTCTCTCTCTCTCTTTCTCTCCTCTATTGCTGTGACAAGCTCCACGATTCCTTCCCTACCCTCTCTTGTCTTATCCCCCACTCGCTATCTAGCCAGCTCTCTCTATCGCACTCACATATCACTGATCTTCTGCGAGTTTCGACCATGGCTTACCTCCTGCGAGTGCGATAGAGAGGTGGCTAGCAGGCACTGCCCTGTTGTGCCACACGTTTGACGTTGCAGTCGCCCATTGTAATGCGCGAAGACCTGATGCAGACATCGACGACAAGCTCTGCCAAGGCTGGGATGCGTTCTTCCATGACGCCTTCTAGGGCGCCGTGCGGCGATGGAGTGAGTACGTTAGCAACTACTAGCTCTTAACTTCTGCTGGTATGCTTGTTGCAAGTATTTTCTGGATTTATTGCAACATATTTCTCAAATTGTTGCATAAGGTATTTTATTTTGTTGCATAGTGTCTTCGCAAATGTTGTATCAATATGAATTTTATTGCAGTTGGGTTGGGGGTTTGTTACAGAATAATTTTTTTGTTGTGGTGAATTTGCTAAGAGGTATTTGTTGCAACTGTGTTTTAATTTGTTGCATGAAGGTAAATTATTGTTGCAGTAGAGATGTCTATTTGTTGCACCGAGGAATCCATATTTGTTGCCTAGAGGTTTGACAGCTTATTTGTTTGCACGGTTTCTCAGGAAAAAATATTGCAATGACCATTATTGATTGTTGTATCTATATTTTTAGAATGTTGCAACAATGTAACTTTTTTTTTGAAATTAGATTAAACCATTTGGGTATTTCTACACCTTCAAATATATCAATGTCTTATATTGTGTAAGATGTCCATTATTACTCAAGGTTTTATTGAATCTGCTGATAAAATAAGAATTTTAACTGCTTTTTTAATGTTGACATTTATACTTTGTAATATTGCATATGTATACAAAAATTATTATAGATGTTGTATGAAATTGCTGCACCAATATGAGAGACCGTATGATTGAAATGCTTTCAGGGAAGTTGGCCGGAATTGCAAGCCGTTCTGTAACCAACAAAAAGAAGGGGCGCAATCTTATTTTGGGCGGACCTCATTGGCACACTACTTTTCCCACTACGGGATTTGCTCGTATGCCTCAAAGTTTAATGGTATTTGCTCATTTGCCCCATGATATCTTACTGACATATAGACCTTGGACTCGTATGTCAGTGAGACATCGTGGAGTAAATGAACAAACGTCATTAAACTTTGGGGGTAAGGGAGCAATTTTTCCCACTACTTTGGGCCTTGTGCTTGCATTCCGTCTAAGTGGCCTTGTATACGTGGTCGGCTTTTCCTAGAAAAAAAAGCGGTCGGCTGGGTCTGGTGCACAACATATACTTCGCGCTCAAAACTAATCAACGGCCTCATAGCTATAGAAAAAGGCCCATAAAATAACTGGCCCACTAGCACAACAAAAACGGCGGCCCGTGGCCCCCACCGCGGGCGCCGGCTACTGCCCCCTCGTCCTTTCGCCGCTCCATCCCGCGGCCTTAGGCGTTTGCCACGCGCACGCGCGCGGGGTCGACGCTCCAGGCACCGCCGACGCTCACAACGTGTGCGGTGTGCCGCTCCCACGCACAGCGGTGGGTAGGCTCTCCGCCGGTTCCGCAGTCCGCTCACCTCTCAGGCGGCTAAGAGCAACTCCAGCAGGGCCCCTACATGAGCCCTCAAACCTCATATTTGAGGGCTTGAGGTAAAAATAGAGGTCCAGCAGGGCCCCTACTAGAGCCCTCAAATTTGAGGAGCCCCTCAAATCACCCTCCCACCCCTCATTCCTAGGGGCTCCCCCTCCACCCCTCATTTTCCTGTTTTTTCCCGCTCGTGAAACTTCCCCCGCCTCCACCCCAAAATTCCCCGCCTCCCCCCAAAATTTCCCCGCCCCCTATCGATTCCCCCGCCCGCCGCCCGCTCGCCCCTCGCCGAATCCCCCGCCCGCTCGCCCCCCGCCGAATCCCCCGCCCGCTCGCCCCCCGCCTCGCCCGTCGCCTCCGCTCTCCGCCGCCTCCGCCCCCCAAAATCCGCCGCCTCCTCCCCCCAAAATCCCCCGCGCCCCTCCCCCCAAAATCCGACGCCTCCGCCGACGCCTCGCCCGACGCCGTCGCCTTGCCCGTTGTCGTCGCCGTCGCCCGACGCCTCCGCCCGTCGCCTCCGCCCGTCGTCTCCGCCCGACGCCGTCGCCTCCGCCCGATGCCTCCGCCCAACGCCGTCGCCTCCGCCCGACGTCTCCGCCCGACGCCTCCGACCGGATTTAGGAGTGGGTCCCATGTGTCAGTGTGTTGTGGGATGAATTTGAGGGCTTAGATTTGAGGGGTGCTGTTGGAGTAGATGCAAAAAAAACAGGGCCCTCAAAAGTAGGGAGAGCCCTCAAATGAAAAGTAGAGGCCCTGTTTTGAGTAGTACTGCTGGAGTTGCTCTAAGATATGGGACTCGCGTCGTCACATCCACCAAATCCGTGCACAGAGCTATTTCGTGTGCGTACATGCCAAAAGAGAAGGGACGTGGGCCGTGGCCTGTCAAAACGCACCTGAAGACTGCATTATCAGCCTCCAACGCTTTCTTGGTTTTCTGCTGACGAACTTTCATTTGTTTCGCTTCTCAACTGCAAAGGGTCATTTTCCCCATCGGGCATTTATTCATTAGCCCGTAGCAGTGTTGATCTGCATGACTTGGATCGTACCAACATGAGATTTTATTTGTCATTATGAAATAAACTCTAGGGTATAGGATGTTAACTTTATAGGGCCCTGATGCTTCTCAGTTCAGCCAACACATACAGTCTCCTTGACGCTGAAACTACCACACTCCAGCATAATTTAGGATCTGTGGGTGGGGTGGCTGGCCTGATCTTGGATTGCACTATGGAGTTAGAATGCCTAGCTCTTTTTTTTTTTGAGTACCTAACTTATTAACACGCTCTTTTCTCTCCATTGTCTTACCAAATATGACAGTGAGCCTCACATCGAACTGCTATCCCAGAACCTCGTATACATGTTGTCATCTCTTCATCTGATGGCAAGCCAATGCTTCTGATAGGCTGTCAAATGATTATCCTTCTCTAGGATTCATATATAAAAATTAAAATGAACTCGGTTTCAGCAACTCGTCCTGATTGGTACGATGCGTCATTAGGTCCACCACTCCCTTACAAACACCATAGGACTACAATGGATTACGCAAGAGGTTGCTATCCTACGCATGCCTAGAGATGGATAGAGCAAGCCGTCACGTCAAGCAACGGTCACTGAACCGTGGGCCCACTCCACCCGTCGACCGTGCGTGCGTGTGTTGCATCTCATGCGTACTACATGGCAATTCTTTAGAAAGCAGCCTCGACCTGGGACGGGGTTTATAAGCTAATTAAGCAAGGGCCCTATCCCGATCGATGGACTCACCGAAACCTGCCTCGATCGGATCGAACCGGTTTACCTCGCTTGAGCGGAGTTCAAGTTAAACATTGTTTTGTTTACATGCATCGGGTGTCATGCTCGCGGTTACCTGGGGAGTTTTTATTTTGTTGCATGTGGGGGCGAAGGATGAATCTTCGCGAGCGCCACAGCGGATGATATGCGTCGATCGCGTCTCAAGAACACGTACGGCCTAACCTTTTGGTAAGCTGTTTTATCTCTACTGCTTAAAAACACGAATTGATCGTCTATTCTCGCTCGACTCTTCGCAGCCGTCCATTCTCCCTAGACTCTTCGTAGCCGACTTATCTCACGATCTCTCCTCCCATGCGCGCAAGCTCCTCTCCCACGCGTGCAAACTACTCCCCACGACAAGAAAACCTCCCATCTCTTCGTCTCAACTCCTCTCTCTCTCTCTCTCTCTCTCTCTCTCTCTCTCTCTCTCTCTCTCTCAGACACGCATATCTTTCCCCCCAAATCCCAACCCCTCTCTCTCAGATGTGACCACCTCCCCACCACACACAACCTCTCCATTGCCTCCTCCCCGCCCTCCAAGTTGCTCCTCCTCCTCTGCTCTCTCGCTCACCTCCTCCACCACCATCCGCCACTGTGTTAGCCTCTGCCACCGCCACAGGCCGTCGTCGCATGCGTACCCGCCCCCGCATGCGTCGCTCCAGGCCCCCCGACGCAGGCGGCTCCTTCTCCGACGACAACAGCGACAACCCCTTTGGCCGCGACCATGGGGGAAGGGGCACGGATGGAACGTGCATCCACCTTTGGGGTCGCCCCTCCTACTTCCACCACCCGTCCTAGTTCTTCCGTACCCTCTGTGTCTGTGACAACACCCTTGAGCTTTGCTTCCACGGCAAGTAAAAATAAAAATGAAAACCCTAGCTTTCTTGCTATGTTTGTGCATCTTGTCCTGATTTATTTGGGTGGCTTGGCTGGTGTTTGTAGGAATGCCACAATGGGACCATGCAAGTGCATGGTGTCGTAGTGGCAGAAGATGCCCAAGAGCGGGCTCTGGGCGCAAGCCATCTCGCAGTATGACCATCAGATCCTTGATTTTCGTATGCCAGTGGACCCTTCAAGGTCCGTCGTGGTGTCCACGAAGGAAGGTGGGATTTTCTTTCTCCTTCTTTCTTTGGTGGAGTTTTGCCTATTTAGTGATTGTTGATTTAGGAGTGCTTTTGGGGCTTTTGCGGTTTTGTATGTAGAGTTCTTACTTCATAGGGTGGTGTTCTTGGTGCTGGGGTTGGTGCCGATGGCGATGGCACACACGCTTAGCGAGTTTGTAGTATTCTAGAGCAATAATGATTGGCATACAGCTTGCAGGCCACGGTTTGTAGCCGGCCAAGAGTCTCGACGCCTTGCCTCCCGTTCAGCCCTCCCTCGGGCTCCCGGTCGATCACCGGCCATGACGTGCAGTCGACCGGGAGCCCGGTGCCTCCTCCACATTCGGCACCGACTGACCCCCGGACAGTCTGGGAATCTCAGTGAACGCTGCCACATTCGGCATTTCTAAAGCCGATGGGTCTGACGGCAAAATTCTGCTTTATTTCTTTTATTTCTCCTTGGATTATTTCATTTCTTGCTTTCCTTTAGTACTGGTATTACAATGTAAACCAAACTACCTGCTAAGTTGTATATATAAAATGATTAATTCTTTGTAATCTATGCTTTCATACTTATCTAAAATTTTAAAATGTTTGGAAGGCACAGAAATGTCAACAAATGTTATCTTTGGTTTATTTAGCATATAAAAAGTCTGGTTATGTTCTTCATGCATGCTCATGTGAGGTTTAAGATTTTTTTTTACAACGCACAGACATCTAACTGTTACTCTTATATCTTACCGTTCCTACTAAGCACCAGTTGGTGTTAATGTGGTAGTTTAAGCTTGATTTGTACACGGTCATGTTAGGATCTGGAAACGTGTGTGACTAGTATAGGTAACTTTTGGGAGTTAATACAGCATGTTGAAAATTACTCACTCCTTAATTATATCGAAGGAAAGCAAGAAAGAAAATTAAGGACCAGGTCAAGCATTCCGTCGTTGGGGAAATCTACGAGACTGGTGAAAAATATCAAGCACGTACGGGTCTATTATGGAACGATCAAACCACTCGACAAGATGTCGAAAGATTTAGATTAATTCACGATTACAACTACGTCGATTTAGAATTCAATTAATTGCAATGACCACATCCACCGATCCACGTGAAACGTCCGTGTGGAAAACTCCAAGATGCCACGGCCGACTCACTCGCTAGCTAGTCCAATGAGCACCGGTCGTCGCCGGCCGTGCTCGCCGAAATAAGCGACGCCAGCTAAGACGTTACAGGGTATTATGACCATACAAAACACACTACAAATGCAAGAAAATTACGCCTCACGACTATTACTTGTTGTATCTTCTTATTGAAATATTGTTGATTAATTCTAGTAGTAATATTAACCATCATGCATGCCCGATCCCGAAGCCATGTCTTGGGATTTCGTAGGGGGCTCCTCCCCTCCCGAGGCGCTGCCGCTTTTTCTAACAAAAGTTGTTACTCATGCACAAGTCAGAGATGTCGCAGTACCAGCTTAGCTCGATCTCGTCCAAATTAGCTGTGAGATTGTATACATATGTAATGTAATATATTAATTAACTTGTGTTGCTGGTGTTAATTAAAATCTTGAGATCTATTACGTCCACAACGAACAGCTTATATTAGCCAGTTTTTGGTTCCAACAACCAGTTGACCTCAATCATCATGAGGAAGCGCAAGTAGGATATTATGAATACATGATAGATGAGCATAAAATAATACAGAAATATGGTTAGTGAAATTCTGTGGCCCAAGCAAGTTGACTCGTGATTTTATGTGGTGTGGCAACCAGGCCGGCCTTTAGGATTGGGGCTCCCCTGTCCCCCACTCCCTATTCCCTCAATCTAGACCACTCAAGCCCTGTTTGGAATGCGGGAATTTTTCCCGATTCCTGCGGGAATTGAACTGTTTCCTGCAAAATTCCTGCAAAATTCCTGTGAAATTCCTCTGTTCCAAACAGGCCCTCACTAATGATCCAATGGCCAGTTTTTTTTATATTTTCACCATTTGCCCCTCCATCATAAATAATAACAAAAATACAGAAAAATAAAATTTATTTTTTCTGTATTTTTTATTATAATTTTTGTACAGAAAAAAATAAAATTATAATAAAAAATACAGAAAAAATAAATTTTATTTTTTTCTGTATTTTTGTTATTATTTATGATGGATGGGCAAATGGTGAAAATATATAAAAAAACTGGCCATTGGATCATTAGTGAGTGGTCTAAATTGAGGGAATAGAGAGGGAAATAGGGAGTGCGGGACAGGGAAGCCCCATTCGGCCTTTAGTATCCATTTCATGTGTTCAATTCGTTGTGAGCTAGATGCAGAGGGCATTGAAATGGCTGTTTGTCATACAGACATGCAGGATGCAGACGATATGGCGCATGCCATGAGTCAACACATTGCAGAGGTCCGAGTTAAGGCATCGAAGCAGATATAAGTTGTGAACCACAATGCCTTAAAAAACAAAATCGTCACGCCTTGTGATGTTTGGAAACCATTTTCTGGGTTTTGCTAGGTTTACATAGAAGCAACCCCAATCACGCAGTCATTTCTATTTGAGAAGGGTCATGCGTGAATTATATGTGATATATTTATTATTATATAGTAAATGTTGATAACAAACACTACAACAGAAAAACTTATCACAGACAGTTCAGAAACGTCACCACAGACGGTTTTTTGAACCGTCTGTGCTTATGCGTTAGTAATACCCTAAGAGCATTACAGATGATTTTTGAATTGTCTGTGATAACCTTTATCACAGCCGTGGTGAAGTTCTGTAAGGGAATTTCTCTGTCACGAGGGGCTTCTTTCCTACAAGCACCAGAAAGGTTGCCTCAATCAAAACTCTAAATTAGATTTGTAATTCTTGAGATAGGAAAAATAAAGAAAGATAGCTACTTGAGATGGATGAATTCGTAACAGAGAGGAGACGATAAGGCCGTGCTCATTGGGGACTCTACGGCCATGGTGGAGGATTAGGTGGTGAATCAAAACTCGTTGTGTTGGTTCTTGGAGTGAATGGGGAAAAGGGTAGGGGATTAATAAGGGGTGAGAGGTGGGAAGAGACCTAGTGCCTACCATTCAATACGGAGAGAATGGACGGGTGGGATCGAGATTCTGGGGGAGATGCCGTGGCCCGTGGATCAATGACGTGGTAGGGCATTATCACAGATGGTTCAGATTAAAAACTGTTTGTGATATGTAGGCATCATAGATGATTCTTGTTAATAATCATCTATGAATTATCACAGACAGTTCTTGTTAATAACTATCTGTGGTGATCGCAGATATCACAGATGGTTTTTAATCCGAAACGTCTGTGATAATTCGCAAATGGTTCTTGTTAAGAATCATCTATGATATTACATCTTCACAGATGGTTTTTAGCGCTGGCAGTAACATAGACAGTCTCTAAATCAAAACCATCTATGGTTGTATTTAATACTAATGGTTTTGGTCAACCATCTGTGATGAGACATCTAGTATTAGCCTTTTTGTAGTAGTAAAATGTTTTAGAGTTGCTAACAAAAAATAAAAATATACTAAAAATTCTCACAAAAAGGTAAAATATCTAGCGCTTAATTTGGTGGGTACTAATTTTAAAGGCTTAGATTTGATAGTTGACTTAGAGATATAAGAATCTATATATACTTATATTAATTATACATTTAAAGAAATATTTAGCCATCAATATAGCGGACCTGAGTTATAACGACTCAAATTAAAATAAAAAGTCCATGTCAAGTACAATCCGAATTAAGAGAAATTCAGAATTCAAAATAAAAAATTAGCAATTTGATTTCCATACGACTTCCAAAGTATCATCCATATATAACTAAAATTCACAATAATAATTAAACAAAAATTGGCAAATTAAAATAAAGAGTTTATTTCAAGTACAATCCAAATTAACAAAAATTAGGAATAAAAACTAAAATAAAAGTAGCAATTTAATTTCCATATTATTTTAAAAGTAAACACTTAAAAAATAAATTTGGGATAATAATTAAATGAAAAAATAAATTAGTTTTTATATGAATCCCAACCTAAAACTAAGAAGAAATCCATGGCAAGTATGATCCAAAAAACATGCAAATTAGGAATAAAAATTAAAGGATGATAAGATATTTGATTTATAAATGAATTTAAAATCTAAATTCCAAAATTATTAAAATGTATAAACATGTACTAATTAGGCACTCAAAGGAAGCTCTCGTATTGATGCAGGGGATTGCCCGATCTTCACGGCGTAGGATCGACGGAGATAGTTTAGATCTATGCAACTTGATGAATTGATGGCACCAACCGCTGTTAGAACAGCAACATGTGATAAAAGAATTCGCCCAACCACACGCTCGTGATCCCGTCTATCCGACAGCTAAGTAGACATATCGTCGCTCCGGCCATGGCCTCTCGATTGGCCATGGTCAGCACCCAAAACACCTCCCCCATGCCCGGGAAAGGGTGGTCGAACCGCGTTGGCAGCGATTCAATCTGCTTGAACTTCTCTAGTGAACCGTGCAGCCCTCTCCTTATCGATCTCGTCAAGCTCAACACCTCCATCATGGACGCCAACTGGGCCCCATTCTTTGCGGAGCTCCTCTAGTATCTTCCTCCTCAAGATGCTCATGTTGTCATTCAATTGAGTGTTGAAATCATTCGTGAGTTTCTCAAGGTCCGCCTGGGTTACATATGCTTGTTCTTCTTCTTTTCCTGCCATGGTTAGTGCAAACAATAAGAAAAGCTATGTATGTGGATGTGAGAAGCTTTATTTGTGGAATTCACTCAACCTCACCTTCTCTTATCAACCGAAGTTCTTATGCATTCTTGATAGAATTGGAGAGCTGCATGCACTTTAGTGATGATAGACGACACAAGGTAATAGATTAAGCGAATTCAATTGCACAGACACTGTTAAACAATGGCTTATTTGTAGAGCTTGGAATAGAAGTGTTTATCCTATGCAATCTGAAATCCTCGGTGTTGTAAAGTTAAGTAATAATCCAAGCTAGAATATTTTTCTTAAGTGTTGATCAAAAAGGTTTAAGTGAAGTGTATGAATGCACACGCAAAAGGTCAATGTGACTCGATGCAAACAAAGGAATGATCTAAATAGAAGCGATCTGAAATTGAGAATTAAATAGCTCGTTTTGCACCAAGTATTAGAAGAGACGCTAGCCAATTGCGATAATATAAATGTAAGGGCACAAGATTGCTCAAAGAAATTAAATACACAAGCTGAAATGATAAATTAGAATTAGCTAACCCCAATTAAACCAACACTCACTTTTCTTTTCTTTTTTTTTGCCGAGGCTTTTTCTTTATGTCGGCTGCCTTTTTCTTAACTTGTTAGTTGGCACTAAGATTTAGCATTTCTTTGCACAAATATTTAAAATTTCAGCAAATGTAAATTAATACCAAGAGCAGCTCTTAATGCAATTGTCAAAGACTAGTCTCAAAGATGGAAGGAAAAATATGAATATATTCGACCAAATCGACTACAACACCCTTTTTTTGCGGCGCGCACTGTAGCAGTGAACTACTGTAGAGCGTACCGTAGCATCCAAGATGTACTATAGCGGGTTCCTATAGCGTACGCGTGGTACTGTAGCGAAAATACTGTAGCGTACGTGCGGCACTATGCAGTGTCGTCGTACTGCAGCGATCGAATTTTTTTATTCAGGTGAAACAAAGGTAATTACACAATGATAAAGCGACGCAAAGGAATACGATGATCAGCACCTAAACAAAATTCTAATGGACAAAAACTTAACAAAACTCATGAAAAATAACAGATGCAAAAGTAGGGTTTAGATTTTTTTTTTTGCCTTTTGTGTATAGGAAAAATAAACAAATCTAACCATGGGTAAATTGATCCTACTGTGTCAACCGCGCTCTGATACCAAGATGATGTGGGGGATTGCCCGATCTTCACGGCGTAAGATCGATGGAGATAGTTTGGATCCATGCAATCTGACAAATTGATGGTGCCAACCACTGTTAGAATAGCAACCTGCGACAAAAGAATTCACCCAACCACGCGTTTGTGATTCCATCTACCCGACCACCAAGTAGACATGTCGCTCTGGCCAATCAGAAGAAAACATAAGAATGACAGGTAGAGAACACCTAATTCCCCTCTAGGTTGCAATCAGATGCTAAACCCTAGAGAGAACAAGCGTATAGCTCTCTCAAAAATATTAGATTGATTTTTCTTCGTGGTCTATCCATTTGCATGTGTACAGCCAATAAAATAAAGGCCAAGGTGACCGACTTTGATGTGGTTTTCGGCTGCCAGGCTCGTTACGGACTGCGTAAAGAAAATGAAACATCTCTGATGCTAGATAAAATCTAATATAACTAAAGAATAACTAAATAGCAACTATTAGGTAGTATATTATTCTCATATAAATTAAAACCAAATTCAACTAAGAGTGGGTTCACCTGTTGATTAATCTTTTTAGCTCATGCTCGCATAATCGGTCCAGTCATGATGTCCTCATCATGTATTAACCAGAAAGATCTAATTATCTATCCCGTACACCTAAGAAGAATAGCTCAGATTAGAGGAAAGAGTCCCACATCAATACAATCCAAATTAACTGAAATTCAAAATAAAAAATAAAAAAATTAGCAATTTAGTTTCCATATGATATCTAAAGTAATACCCATAAATAACTAAAATATGGAATAATAACGAAATGAAAAATTAAAAAGTCCTTGTCAAGTACAATCCAAATTAACTAAAATTTAAGGGAAAATGAAAAAAATGGCAAATTGATTTCCATGTGAATTCCAAAGTAAATCACCAAAGAAACAAAATATATCTATTATATACTAAAGTCGATGACATATGTTTTATAGTTGCTAAAAAAGAGAAATAAGTTAGAAATTCTAAAAAAGAAAAATCATCTATTCCTCGATTCAATGGACACTTATTATGGTCAGTACATGATTACCATTAGATGTCTTAAGTAAAACACATAATCTTATAAAACAAGGTTACCCATTATAGATTTTTGATGAATCTAATAAATAAAAATAATCCTAGACAACCTCACTAAAAGCCACGTACGAGAGGAAAAGAAGGATGTGGACGTGCAAAATAAATGAGTTAAAGCCATGTATGAGAAAAAAAAGAAAAAGCAGCACTCGTCAATAAAAAGAAAAAGAAACAAAAAAAGAGAAGACTTATTCTACCTACACGCTTCCTAACAATGTGTGTTTTACAACTTTAATTTTTTGCTAGAATCGCCATCGATGCGGTGGTTTCTAATTAAAGTTATGCTATACTAACTATTGGGTGTTATCTATCATACAATAAAAGTTTAGGATGGTTAATTACATCAGCTAAGAAAAAAGAGAAATATTATAGAAATTATCTCAAAAATAAAAAAAACATCTGGCCCTTAATTTGGTGGACCCTAATTATGTTTAGCAATTCAAAACCATCGGATGTTACCTGATAAATGAGAAAAATTGCTAGATATTCCTAAAAAAATCATATAGCTCTTAATTAGGTGAACTCTTCTTATGATTAACAAATTAAGATGCTAGATGCTAAAAATAGAATTGAACTCAAGTAATCCACGCACAGACGCGAACTTAACTACAATATCCATTATAATTTGTATTCTTTTAATTGTATTAATATGAATATAATTATTGTCTCTATTATTGGAGATGCTAATTAAAAATTATAAAGAACAAGTATTTTCTCCTAAAGATATAATATATATTCTTTATTTTAACATATACTACTGTATATTAATATCACAAATGAAACCAATAATACAAACATAGAATTTAAATCGAATTGATAGCATTCTAAAAATTCTAGTATTTGAATTCTTTTGTGTGATGTTATATTAGAATGATGCCCGCACAGATACGCGTAGGTCACCGTGCTAGTTTCATCAAAGAAATAGTGCATGCTGCTTTTTTTTGTTCCTATATATGACGAAGTCTGTACAGCTATTATCTTCTTCAATATTAACAGTACATATGTGAACCACTAGGATATATACTGAATTATAGTCACATACGATTAGTCAGTGCTTCATTAGCCATCTCTTATATACTACATATTTAACATTGCAAAGTTGACGTGTACAAGCATGAAAGTAAATAGACTCTCTATCCCGCATTTTAATTTGTCCTTTGGTGATGGGGAAATTAAGGTGGGTGACGATAGCAACGTCAGCCCTGAAGAAATTCCAAAGTGTTGACCTGGGCTCCATACAAAACTAATCCCTTGGCGTTGGAAGCGCTCCTCGCATCACATGACCAAGCCCCCACTTGACTTGGGTATCCTTGTCATTTGGATCACACCACCGTGCATCTGCACACCCTACAAATTAATCTATCGTCTTGACTGGTAAAAACCACGGGTTGTACGCATCACTGACATGTGTCCCATAGTTAAATATTGATATCATGTGTAGGCACCAGCCGTGTATCTTATATACATGTACCAAGGCTATTTGTTGAATACGAAATGACATGAGATAATAGGATTGAGAGGAGTCTCCCCACATTACCCCCAGACATTGACTTAGATGCCTCGGGAGAAGCAGCATTAGGATTTAAGACTGTTCCTCGTTTTAGCTGTAACAGAGAGACAAATTAAAGTACACGAGATAACTAGAAAGAGGTCAGGAGCATGTCATCCAAGAAGAAGAGGGCGGCGATAGATCTCTCCCTGGAGGTAGAGAGGAGGGAGGAGGAGGACGGCAGCGGAGGCGACGGCGACCGACGAGCCAAGGATGGCGCTGCGGCCGACAAAGAAGGGCAAGGCAAGCAAGGAGAGGCACCCAAAGAAGAAACTGACGAGGAGAAGGTAGTTACAGTGGTTGTGGACCAAGGAGGAGGCGGCTCGAAGGAGATCAAATATAGGACTCAACAAGGAGAGATGATGGAGGAGGACAAGCAATTAGCTGACGGCGGCGGCCGCGATGAGGAGAGCGACGGATCGGAAACTCACGCAGAAGACAAGCCCATGGTAGAGCCTGCCGGCGACGGCGACAGCGACGGAGACGATAATCACACCACGATGGTGCAAGAAGAGGTACGAACATATATACTTCGTAAGGATTATACTAGATAGTGATGTGATGCAAGTAGCTAGCTAGATGTAGATTTTGTTCGTCTTGCTTCCACTTGCACACATGACGTGCGTATTTTTTCAGTTGAGCGCGATGCAGGAGAAGATGGAGAAGATGAAGGAGGAGAACCGGATGCTCCGACGAGTCGTCGACCGGACAGTGCGCGACTACTATGAGCTGCAGATGAAGCTAGCTGCCTACCAGCAGCAACCGGCAGATGAGCCTAAGGTATGTAATAGCTAAGCTAATTAATCAAGCTTATTCAGCTAGGCCGATATCCAACAACTCTACCCCATGTTCTAGCTAGCGCTCATCTCTCGTGCATGCCTTTAATTATTCTTCCACCTGACGCGCCATAATTACCATATCAATTAAGTCACGCCTTGCCATACGAATTCGTGATGCGTTTTCTATTTAGGAGCCCGAGGTGTTCCTCTCCCTTGGTGCCACGGCCGCCGGCGTCGGCGGCTTCTCGGAGGCCAAGAGCAAGGAGCAAGCGGCGCGGCGGCCTTCGGTGGGAAGCGATGACACGAACGACGGCAAGGAGGATCTAGGGCTGTCCCTGAGCTTGGGAGTGTACGAGAAGGAGAAGCTGGAAACGAGGCACGACGTCGACGGCGCGGCGGCCATGAGGGACAACAAGGAGAGGGCCTACGAACTGCTGGAGAGCAGCAAGCTTGGCCCGCCTGCCGGCGAGCTCGCCGCGGCCGGGGTCGCTTACCAGAGCGTCAACCCGGCCAACCGCAAAACTAGGGTTTCCGTGCGCGTCCGGTGCCAAGGCCACACCGTAAGACACGGTGCATCTTACCAAGTTGTTGCTGCAAAAATTCGTGCGTGCATGCATGCATCCTAATTATTTGATGTTGTTAACCGGTGCAGATGAACGATGGGTGCCAATGGAGGAAGTACGGGCAGAAGGTCGCGAAGGGCAACCCGTGCCCGAGAGCTTATTACCGATGCACCGTCGCGCCGGGATGCCCGGTGCGGAAGCAGGTGACTCTACCTAATTTGTTGCATTGGTTGCTTCAAAACAATTAGCATCAGATTGCATGAACACTCGAGCTGATCATGTGTACGCGTGGATTGATTGATTTGTGATGGCACGGGCGTGCAGGTGCAGAGATGCCTCGAGGACATGTCCATCCTGGTGACGACGTACGAGGGCACGCACAACCACCCTCTCCCCCTCGGAGCCACCGCCATGGCGTCCACCACCTCCGCCGCGGCCACCTTCATGCTGCTCTCCAACACCAGTTCCTCCTCCTCCATCTCCGATGCTGGTGTCGGCGTCTCAACAGCGCCGTCCTACCTCAGCCCCTACCTGCTCAACTCCACCTCCCACCATTCCTACGCCTCGCCGTTGCTAAGCTCGCCGCTAATGCCCGATGCCACGGGAGGCGGCGGCGGCACGCAGCATCTCAACCTGTTCGAGAATTCATCTGTGCTAGCTCACCAAGCGCCAAACCTCAAGTACCCGTGGCCTCCGAACCCTTCACACGGCGGTGCTGGGTTAGGAAGGGGCAAGAGGCCATTTTGGAGCACCGGCGGTGACGGCAAGCCAACGGCATTGCCCGACAATGTCGGTACGGTGGTGTCGGACCCAAATAAGTTCTCTGCGGCGATCGCCTCGGCAATCAACAACTTCATGGGGAAGGACGGGCAGATGATGGGAGGGAAGGATGGCGAGAGCAGCAGCAAGAAAAGTAACACGTGGGGGGTGGTTGAATCACTTCCACCCCATGATCAGTAGAGTCTAGCTAATCATGATCAGTAGGTAATTTGGTTAGAATTGTTGTGTGTAAACAGATCAAGCTAGGGGCCGGGGCAAACACACCTTGGAGAAATTTTTGGGCCTTTGGTTGTATTTTTTCAGGTTTTCTTTTGGAACAGATTACAATTGTTGTTAAACGTAAATTAATCACAATATTTGTTCACTATGTTAGCAGTATTTTACTCTCATTCAACTAGTCCGTGCAAAGGTAGCAAGGAGTGCAATATATGTTGGATTCAATATTGGTTAAAGTGTAATTAAAATTAGGGTCTTTCGAAATACTACCTCCACTTCACGAAAAATCACATTTTCTTAGGAGTAGCCATTTCACAATATAAGTCCATTGATGTGAGCAGGAATCTAGTTATTGTGATTTTTTATGTTTGCCCATTGTAGGATCAATTACTGCAATCAGAGAGGGTAAATGACTGTCACCACTTTTTTCAAGTCTCCAGACGATCAATGATGCCTTCGACTACTCGGAGATCAATTGCTTGATCAGAAGCACAGTGTGCGACCGCTTGATCAACCGATTTATTCGACATCTTCACTTGATTGCTTTACACGTTTGTCGTATGATCAAACCACCAGCAATCACCAGCACACTTCAAGCAAATTAAGAATCAGATTGATTCAAGACTATCTTTATTGCTAGAATTTTGTGGATTTACAAAGTACCCTTACAAGCACCCCTAAAAACTTTCTCGACGAAAACCCTCTCAAAACCGCACTAAAACCTTTTTCAAAAGCTACATGTTAGCCATTAGCCCCTCCCTGCTTTTACAGGCTAATGTCCAAACCGTGTCCACATCAAACACGAAAACAAAACTCTATCTATTCCTCAAATCAAGGGACCTGAAACGCTTCCGAAGACAAGTTTTACTCAAACTCTCAATCTTTTCAGTTATAGACTCCATCCACAACTCCAAACCAAACACGTGACGAAGCCTCCAGGATCACACCTCCTGTAACTCCATCATGCGCCATCACCTCCTGTATTGAAGCCTCCTGGACCGCACCGCCCGTATCTTCTTCACTAATCACCACCTTTGATATCCCCGTGCTCTAGTGTAGCCCGATCACCGAGCGTGACATCCTCGACCGCTTGGACCTCAGATTTCCCCATCCTAATTTCAGTCCTTCTCGTCACCGACCATAACCGTCTCCATGCTAACCTGCACATCAAAGATCAAAAAACTCTTTCTCGGCACAAGTTCTCCACAACTTGACCATCATCAGCACACACACTCAAACAACACCTTTAACTATCCACAAACACCAACTAGGTTGTCCACTACCACAATTCTCATCGTTATCTAGAAATCATCCTTAGACCACTCAATACGATCGCTACCTCAACAAGTATTCAAAAACAATAAGTACTCAGGAATTTCCATTGCTCCGTTCAAAACACTAAGGAATAACAAGCATCGTTATCGACCACAGAACCATCGAGTACCGACTACCGAGTACCATCACTACGACTAAAACACCATATTGGTACGTCTACGACTATCGATCTCCAACTATTCGCTACACCATTGATCACCAAGTACCACACAGACTACCATCCATGAGTACCGATCACATATCACAAGTCTCTGACAACCAATCGCTGACCACGATCGTCAAAATCATGACTATCGAGTACCACCATCTTCTGAGTACCGAATCCTTCGAGTACTGTTCACCGATCACCACCAGCCAGTCATATCGCTGGCCTAACATGAGTACTCAAAGAGAGCAAGAGTTAAAACACTCGGATCGACCATGAAGTCTACGAGTACGGACCGTGAAGCCTACAACAACCAATCACAAAGCTTTCAACTTTCGATCGCAAAGTCTAAGACCACCGATTAGTAAGTCTATGACTACTAATCACAAGTCTTCGACTATCGAGAACCGACCAGTAAAGTCGATGACTATCGAGTACAACTAGTAAAGTCTACGACTATCGATCAAAAAGTCTAAGACCACTGACCAGTAAAGTCCACGACTATCGAATATCGACTAGTAAAGTCGATGAGTATCAACTAGAAAAGTCTACAACTCTCAAGTACCAACCAGGTACTATAGCTACGACCATGAAAAAGTACTGTAGCTATGACCATCGATCGTTTACTATAGTTGATGACCTTACGGCCTCCGACTGGTTCACTGTAGCTAAGACCAGTTCATTGTCTACGACCGGTTAAATGTTGCTTACAACCAGTTTACTATTTGAGGTCGAAATTTACGATTACATGCAGTGGTTGTTCTGGCGTGGTCGAGGTTGCACATGGTCGAAGTCTGATGTGGTCAAAACCGAATGTGGTCGAAATCAGACATGGTCAAAGTCGGACATGGTCGAAGTCTGACATGGTCAAAGCATACCGTGATTGAAACCTGTTATTCAGATCTGCCAATCAGACCAGCCATCACAAAGCCGATCGGACTACCATCCGTGGTCAAAACCATGCATGGTCATTTTGCCATCCTGAAAACTCAAGAACAAAAGCACATCGACCAGAACTTTCACGAATGCAAATTCCGTTAAAATAAAATATCAATTATTCATCATCAACAATATGTACGACCATCACATGGTCTCACACCCATATATACTTTTGAAGTTGAGAAAGAAAAGGTTGAGTGGTCGATTATTCCATTTAATATAAGTATTTCTGGTATATTTAATAAATTATTTTACTCAATTTTTCATATTCTTGGTCTATGTAGGATCGAAGATGGCAACAAAGAGGAACAGATGGTGTCTTAAAATTTTCTCTCATGTATTCACCAATCCTTCACTCTAATAGCTACAAAGCTATGAAGATTATGATGGAAAGCCAACACACAACCCAGCAAATCAAGAAACTGGAAACCGAAGGAATAGTCAAAAAATTGGTAGTACCGCTATAGTACCATGGTAGTACTGGTAGTACCACACTACAATATCGGTTGTACCACTACAGTGGATTCAACTCGATGAACAGTAAAATTAGAATGATTTCAAAACCAAGAATACATGTAACTTTTAATCCATAGATTCAAATGATTTAAAACTTGGCATGCACCTTCTCAGGGATATCAGGAACCTATTACACTCAACGATCAAGTGTGTCATTGCCAAAATTTTGACCTTTTTGCGTTTGAAGAAAGAGTACACCAAAACCGGTCAAAAACAAAAAATGGTGAATACGACTTGCTCGTGGGTAGATGATAATCAAGATAGCTCTAGATATATTTTCACATATCATGGCAAGTTAGAAAACTAAAAAAATCAAACAAAAAACCCTCGAATCACGAAATTATTTGTTAATGCTAAAATCAAGTAAAACCGAGTTTCTTCATGAACTTACTATCGGAGTGTATAGATTGGTAAAGATTGATTTTCAAAGGTTATCTACATCTCTTATATGTTCTTAGCATAGCAAGATCAAGAAGGAAATAGATGAGATCATAACCAATCAAATCAAGAGCAAATAAACCAAAACATGAAAGATTCATGGAGATGAACAACGATTAATGTATTTCTACTTAAGGAGAAAAGTTTTATGACTACTCTACCTTGAAGGATAGAGAGCACACCACATCACTCTTCTCTCAAACCCTAATACTAAAACTCATAAACACTTGATCACAAAATGAGTGGATAGTTGAATGGTTAACAATAAATCTTCATCCCAACCCGTTAAATAGATGGGCTAGCCAGCCACATATAACCTTTAGTGGATACTATCCACTTAGCACTGGGGGGAAACCTGATAACCCCACACACATGGGTTTTAACTCATATACTACACTTATAGACATTTTTCAAAGCGTATATGCCCGGATCTGTTAAGTCCTTAGTCTTGATCCAACTTGATCTTCTTAGCTTCTCCTTGACCTAAATCGCTCTCTTAAGCGCCGCAGTTTTGATCTAAGATAGTTTTCGGTATTTTTTTACCAAATTATCAAAATACCCTTTTTGACCCGGTTTTTATCTTCCGTTGCAAGCAATCGTCATGCTTGCCACATGTAGGTGCACCACTGGCTTACCACACATTGGCAAGCCTCTCCTATTCTGGTTCCACTAGAGCACATCTCACTTGGACCGACCAAGCCACATGGTATAATCCGTTGTTCGAACTTATCTTCAATATTTCCCTCCTTTCTCATAGCATGCTTGAGCTCACCATCTCACCTAACATTTTCATCGTTCTAGGCCTCTGCTCCTCTATGAGTATAGCTCCGATCCTTGCCGTTGACTTTGTAGTATGACTGCTACGGTACTACCGATTTGCGGTATGTCCGCTGCCATATCAACGGTATGACCGGTTTTCTTGAAAAAAATCAGAAAATGACCCAAACAAAATATAATCTTTGTAAGGTCTAATAACCACTTCATAAAACTTGCAATGATTCATCACAATATTGTCCTGAACCTTCTCGCATGGTCCTTCAGTCTATATGCATGGTCGGGTTGTTGTTATATTGAAAAAACGGAAGGAGACGGGCGGGGAAGGGATGACAAGTGGGGTTGGCCGGTAGTGGGAGAGAGAGGGGAACGGGCAGGATCGTGCCACGTAACCGAGAGGGAAGGATCCAGCGGCTGGGCGCGGAAGAGAGGAAAGGCGGACGGCGGGATGGAGCGGGGCGACGTGGTCGAGATCGGGCCGGCCACGTGTCGGCCCGAGGGAGGGGAAGGGTGGGATGGTGAGCGGTGATGTGGACAGATCCAGATCGTCCATGCGTTGGCCAGAGGGAGGGCGGGGATTTAAATTTTATTTTGGATTTTCATAAAACCCGAGGAAATTCAATAAAGCTCAGAAAAATAAGAAATAATTTCCAACAATTCCAAAAAATTCACAGAAGTTTCTGGAAATATTTTGACTTAGTAAAATTATTTCCAACTAATGTTGGTGCTATATTTTTATACCAAAAATACCTTTTAATTTCAAAACAGATTTTAAACTACAGAAAACACAGAAAAACCAAACAAAAGCTAAATAAATCCAAATAATTAATTTGAGTTAGGACTTTTATAGAAAGTCAAAATATTATTTTATTTAATAATATTTTTAGGATTTTACTTAAAATACTTTTCAAATCCAGCCTTTTAAAACAGAACTTCAGGGCAAATCAAAATTAAAATTTAGGTACCAAAACACATATTTTTATTTTAAATCAAATTGATTTAATTTAATAAATTTTTTTACTCAAAAATTTGAGGTAAACAGCTGGGCTGTTACACTGACGCCGCCACGTCAGCCACTTTGGTGATGTGGCAGCCAACTGGTAGCCACCTGTGCGCCACCTCAGCGACCGTGAGCCACGCAAGCGCCGCGCCACCCTCCTTGCCAGCTCCCTAGTCCATGAACCTAATACACCATAAACCCGGTCCCACCTATCAGTAACTAAAACCCTTTTTCTATCCAAAAATAATTCGGCCGAAAAATAAATCCTCTTCCTCACGTCATAATCTTTCTTTTTTAGTACAAAAATAATTTTAAACAATCTGATTTATTCTTTTTCTCTTTTCAAAACTTTCAGAAGCTCGTTCTCCTTCATCCTAGTTCCGATTGGACCCATTCAAAATTTTAAATTATTCAAAAATTCCAATCTATCTATTTCTACCATAATTTTGAATATTTGAAGTTTATTTGGTAATCAAAAATTTTAAATTTTAAATTCCAAAACCTAGTTCTTTTCCAAGCCTCAGTTCCATTCAAAATTTTCAGTTCACTTCTAAAATTCAAATTCAAATCTTACAAAATTCAAAATCTCCATAAAAATATCCATTATATTTTTATGGGTCCAAATATTTTTCTTGGCATTTCTCTTTTTCTGAAAATAATGAGATCTCCCTCCTAAGCCAAAGTCTTCTTTTGTTCAAGTACGCTTAACTCCAAAGTTCTCACCACATCCAATGCCATAGATTCTTTTCAGGTATTTAGACTATTACGTTTTAGCCTAATAATTCTTCTTCCTTCCTTTGTTGTTCATCTCCACGCATCAGACCAACAAACGCTCTGTTCTTCAGCTAAAGCCACCATGAGCCATGCATGCAGGCAAGCATAATTAATTTCTTCCACCAAATTAATTGACATGCAGTAGAAACCTCTCCCACCTTTGTTAGAAAATAATTTCCATCAGTTTTGGGCTGTTTGCATCCTTGTTAGTACTCTTTAAATGTGAAAAACTGCCACCATAATTCCAGCCATTACTTCAGCATTCAATTCCCGCCATTCTCTTCCTCCTCTTAGCCTATAAATTGAACCACAACCTCCTCTCCACATCCCCACTTGTGTTGCCCACTAGCAAACTAGAAATCCAACCAAACAGAAGATTTTGAGAACTATTCCCTCGTTTGATATTTTTCAGTAATCTCCTTTCCAACCGATATTCTGATGACTCGTTCTTCATCGTTCGAACTTCGAATCCGGCAATTCAAATTCCTAAATTCATAATATATCTTTAAGTATATATTTTATAATTTTTGGATTTTATTTCGATTTGCTTGTTTTTATTTGGTTATTTGCACATATAGATTATGACGAATCTGGAGAGTTCGATTTCGACAATTCGTAGTATCAAGACTTCGAGTAAGGTAAGTTATACCTTTGATCATATTGTTCCCATTAATTTAAATTAATTATGTTGTTTTAAAATTATTATGCGTGCGTACTTTTATTCAAACCTAGTTTAAATTTGATTTAAAATTCTAGTTATACCTAATTCCTTTGATTATGGCCCAAATTTGACATTGAACTTCTTATGCCTTGTAACCCTAGATAAAAACCTAGTTAGTACATTAGTATTAACTGGGAATTTTGTAGAATTGCTTAGCCATACTTAGAATAATTTGGGTGGGAAGATTTGTTTCATATAAAATGATGATTTATAAAATCTATTCTTGACTTCAGTGAGTCTAGAAGGTATATGAAATCTTTCAAAGCAAAATATAAAACTTGGTTTGAACCTAGGCTAATGGTTAGGTGGTGGGTACTTGCAGGCATGCATTGTTGTTTGGTGACACAATGTTGATTGTCAGGCACAAGGGGGTATGTGGTTTGAGCCTAAGTCAGTTAAGGACCGGTTTGTGACCTACTGTTACAAAGCTCTTTTCGTACTACCACAAGGTTGGTGTGGGACAGTCCTGACTAACTAATTTGTAGGTCCCAACCTGAGTCTCGCTGTAGGTTGAAAGTGAGCGTGGCGTAGGTCATGAGAAGTCTCACTCGGCTCAGGGGGGCTCCAACTTGTTGATTCAAGCGTGGTGAAACCTCAGTGTTGACTTGGCCAGGTTGAAGGCTTTGCATGGTAAAAGCCTTGTCATGATCTATTCGCAATACACCAAAGAAAGTGTGCTTATCTGGTGGCAATATGGAATGATCATGTCTTGTGGGTAAAGTTGTACAACCTCTGCAGAGTATATAATCTATCCTGGATAGCTGTGCCCACGGTCCTGGGTAAGCTGAGTAAAGTTTTTCACGGATTAGATTTTATTTTTCAAAATGCTTTATGAAAACCTTATGGATGTATGGAATCCATGAGAGATTAAAAGACGTATGGATGGATGGAATCTATATGAGATCTTTTTGAAAAAGATGGTCCAGGTGGGATGCCCGTGGATAGGTTGGTGTTTGGTCGGAGCCTGCCCTAATGATATTATTTTGTTAAACTCTTGTTTCTATTTATTGTATCAAATTTAGTTTTTGAATCTACTTACAGTATTTACTTCAATTCTGCTTTTCGCTCAATTAACCTTACTAGAACATTGGGCGCGCTTTGCGCGCCTTACCATGACTTCAATTGCAGGAATTAATTCACACTTCATTATAGGCACTTCAAGCAGATTACAGATAGAGGTCATTGGTCGACCGATTTGAGGCGGTATGAGCAGTACTATTACTGCCACGGCAATGCAGTAGCTGCACCTGAAGGCTCTGGATAAGCTCATTAAGCTGTTGAATGTTTTTCTCTTGCGCCAATATTATCTGTAAATAATACATAATCTTATGAGTGTATAATCTTTTGAATCCATACAAAAGTAATGACCACAAGAAAATACAACAAAAAGTCCAGACAACAATAGCTACCGATACTGAAACTTTCTTGTCACAGCTACTGACACTGAAACTTGCTTACCACAAAATCTTGTGTAAAGTGTTGTTTGTCAATTCTTTCATAACCAATCTCACGCAGTGATCACTTGACCAGTGAACCTAGCTGTGTGATGTGTCAAGGAACTGAGGAAGATCATGCACACCTTCTCATATGCTCAAATGCAGAGACTATATGACACAGGCACCATTGTTTTTTCCCATAATAAAGCAGCCACTATGTCATTCCCTTCTATCATCAGGTCCATCACAGACCGGAGGTATTTCCAGCAAAGGTATGTAGTAAAACAGTAAACACAAATAATTAGTTATGAGTTGTGGCATGACCCATAGCGACAAAGTCACAAGACTAAACCATTGTACACCAATTATATCAGAAAGTAAATAAATGAGCATGAAACCTCCACAGATCACTTGACTTCCTAAGCATGCAAGACTTGCATATATTGTCATCAGAATCCAAGTTGTGAGGACTCGTGATGATCATCTAAGACAATTTCACACTCCCGCAAATGCCGCAACGGACATACCTGCAATAGAGCTAAAAAACAAATGTTGTAATTTCAGGTAGTCATCCTTTTGATCCTTCCGTGTACCAAATTTAACACAGTACCATGGGATGCTTTTCCTAACACCAAAACAAAGCATGGTCTTCAACAAAGTCTGAATCACCAATTGGTTTTGATGTCCAAAAACAGAACTAACAAGGTAAAACCTATTGAGAGAATAAAAACAAGGTCCATAGACTAATGTGGAGAAGCAAATATGACATAAAAAACAATTTCTAACTTATCAATGAATCTGCTTATTTTACAATGCTCAATGCACCAAGAGACAAAGCTCCTACAAATATATCAAAGTATGTATATGCTCGATGCAAGGGGAGAGTAGGGCTAGGCAACAAGTGGAGAGAGGGGAGACGGGAGATCACCAGCGGGCGGCGGCGACGACGCGGCGGCGGCGGCGGGGCTGTCGGGGTGGTCGCCGTTGGCGCTGGGGGCGGCCGCTTCTCCTTCCTCCAGGCCTTTGCCGCTGCCGCTCGCCTCGGCTGCCATTTGTAGCCGCCAAGAAGATCCTCCTCCTCTTGTCGTGATCCCTCTCCTCCCTCGCTCTCGCTGCGCGCAGAAGCAGAAGGGAAAGGGAGCGGCGGGGGATTCGCTCGCTCGCGGTGGCCGCCGCCAAGCAAAGCAAAGCGCCCGATGCGATGCCGAATGCTGTGAAATGCTGAATGCTAATAGAGGTTTAACAGGTTTTTTACACAGTTCTACTGACCTTAGCTCCTCCATGGCGTTACCGTGTTCACCTTGGATGCAACCATGGCGCAAGGGGGCGACGGAAAATCCGGGGGAGGCGGCAGGGGAGGAGGGGGAGGCGGCGGGGGAGCGGGGGAGGAGGGGGGAGGCGGAATGGGGGCACGGGCGGAGGAAGGCGGGGTTCGGGCGGGCGTCAGCGCGAGAGGGAGGAAGGCGTCGCCACGCGTCGCCGCCAGGGGTCGAGGGAGCGCCGTGGAACGCTGTGGGAGCAGCAAACCGCAAGTCGAATCAAGAACTCACCAGATCGGGCACCTCGACGGCGACCTCCGAATCCGCCTTTGGCGACATCGCGGCCGGCAGCGACACCCCGACCACCTCCTCGACCCCCATAACGGAGCACCGGTGGAACGACGCCTCCAACAGCGGCACGACCTGATGCATCACCTCCGCCCAAGCCACCATCTCCGCCTCCAATCCGCTCAACCACATGTTCCTCCCCACCGCGCACGGCACGAAACCTCCCAAATCTCTCGCCTCTCAGCACCCGCAACGCCAAGAACTCCCGAAGCAACCTCTCCTCCTCGCACCAAAAAAAAATTCCCCACCAAACTGCCCGATCCGAACACCGGCCGATCAGTCTCGACGAGAATCACCCGAAAATCTACGAAAGGTCTGACCTTTCCACGATCCGAGAGAAGGGCGACGCGATTTGAACTTTTCCTGGGACACAGTCACGAACACACCCCCCCTAATCTGAAGAGAAAGCCGAAACGGCGGAGATCTGGGGAGGGGGGAGGGGGCGACGGGCGGCGGGGACAGATCTGGGGAGGGGGCGGCGGGGTGGCGGGGGCGGATCTGGGGAGAGGGCGACGGGGCGGGGGGGGAGGAGGGGTAGGAGAGGGGGCGGCGGCGGGGGATTTGGGGAGGAGGGAGACTGTGTACGCGCGAGACCGCGAGAGGGAGGAAGGCGGGCGCCAGCGCGAGAGGGAGCCGGTCGCGCGCGGGAGCCTCGCCACGTGTCGCCGCCAGCGGGTATCCACGCCGCCCAAAACGCTGTGGTGCGAGGAAACCGCAGTAGCTTTTAATAACTCCGATTATGCCTTCCTTTGTCAATCTTTATGCATGCATTAACTCTGTTAAACCTCCTAGTGTAATTTGTGGAGTACTTTATGTGCTCATGTTGCTCAATTCATCATTTTTTCAGAGGACAGCTTTAACTTCGGTGAGAATCAAGACGTATAGATCGCGTCTTACTATCGTTTGCCTGTGGGTAGGCTCAGTGAGCTTTTTCCGCTTTGGTTTTTCCTTCCGCTGTTTATATTTAATTTTGGCTTATGTGTCATAGATATAAACTTTGGCTATATTCAGTTAAATAAAGTTTATCATTATGTTTGATATTTGTCATTATGCTTGCTCTGGGATCCAACAACGCTCCCCGCTTCGCCTCTACCCACAGCGCCTCGCCAGTTCCCCAACACTGCCTCATCGTCGCCCTTACGCTCGTTTCCTCTTTTGGTGACACTCCGGTGCCAACCGCAGCCATGTCCCCCTCATCACGGCACCACTCCGGGCCTCCGCGCTCTCCCTCGCCCTTGCTCGCGTGCTCCCTACACTCTTCCGCCTCCTCCGCATGCACGCGCCGCTCGTCTCCACTGCTGCGCTCACTGACGTCATCTGTGCGCTCAGCAAGCAGGGCCTCCTACCCTACGCGCTCTCCACCTTCCACTACGCATGCCAGAACGGTCACGCTATACCAAAACGACCGGTTCAAGGAGGCCAGGTTTCTAGTCGACCAGATGGAGCTCCCCGGCGCATGCTGCAGGCCCTACTCTATAGTACATAGTGCTCATCTCCTCATACTGTCAGATCAGGGTGGGGATAGGGTGCCGAAAAGCCGCGAGGAGGAGAATCTAAGAGGTAGGGAGGCTATTCTAGAGGATGGGGAAAGGGATTGGAACCGGACGTCGTGACCTACAATTGTTTGATCAATAGCCTACGCAAGACATACCACATGGAGCGCGCCAACAAGGTGTTTGATGAAATGGTGAGGAAGGGTTGTGCACCAAATCAGGTGACGTATAATTCGTTTGTGAGGTATTATAATGTGGTGAATGCGGTAGACAAGGTTGTCCTATGGATGAGGGAGATGGTGGCGAGCGGGCATGGCGTGGCGACATCAAGCATGTATATGCCTGTTATCCACTCGCTGTGCAAGATTGGGCAGGTTGGGAAGGCGGGTCAGTTCATGATCGAGATGGCTGAAAAGTGGGCATCTGCTAGGGGAACACACCTACAAGCTTGTGAAAGGTACAATTAAGGAGGCCAGTGAGGAGGCCTTGCCAGAAGAGCTGTGTCAGTCCATTGATGATGCATTAAGGAAAGATTTCAACAGGTCATGCAAATGAGGCCCATAATGCGACCAGACAAGATAACATTGAGCTTGTGCAAACTTGCAATCCACTGACCAAATGAGAGAGGTTGGATCTACAAGCAAAAGGGTTTTTGAATTAGATGTCCAAGGGGGTAATACATGTGTAAGCTGGTGAATGCTATGACTAAGAGAGCCCTGGCAAGGAAGTTTTGCTGAAAGAGCCTATCCTGAGAGTAGATCATGGTACCAGGAAAAAAGCAATGGATGGTGATGAGAATGAAGCCCAAAATGCCACCATTCACGACTCACAAGATTGCTTGAGGCAAAGATGAAGTAGATTTGTTTAGAAGGTATGTATGTCTGGGATTTATACTCAAAATTGACGTGGGGATAATTGTTAAGCAACAAGCTAGGCGTGTTGTTTACAAGCGGTTAGAACCTTTATTGCTGTATATTTTTGGGATCAAGTAGTTTGCAGCATGGGACCTAAATGCAGATACTGCCTTTCTTGTCATCATCATCCGTTGCAGTTTACAACGTCAAAAAATTGAAAATTGAAATTTCTTGTTAATACTGTAAACCCATCCCATCATTGTTATTCCTTTTACCACCTCGGTTGCTTTGTTTATAAGATCTCATTATATGAGTCACGATGAATTTGTTTTTGTCCATCAGACCCACACATGTTTGATTTAACAAAGTTTATGGTTAATGATCAGTCAAGTTCTTAGTTATATGTTCATAATCACATAAAATATTTGGTAATTGTTGGCAATGGTATTAAGATTAACTTGTAGTATAAATATATAAGAAGTCATTTAGATTATCACAATTTCGGTTGACATTGTAAGATATGCTTTTGTCTTGCACATATGTATCACTTTCTTTTTGATATACCGTTAGAACACACAGACATGTTACTAGTATATAGCAACAAGCTACTGGAGCATGCAGCTATTGTCGTAGCACCGATATTTTTAGAGGAATCAACAGAGGTCAAGAAGCTCACCTGATCGTAGAACCGGTATGATGTCGTGATTGGCAATTTCTCAGTGGCATGTACATCTACGCCCTTTGTTTAAACTCATGCACTGAGCTTGCAAGAAAACCGCAAAAATCAATGACGTTCATGATCCAACATAAATAAAATTTGATCTCTCGAAAAAAAAAAGAAAAAAACGTACACCAATCAGTCTGAAGTTTTGGGGACCAAACTCGAAAGTCACCAAACTGAACTTTGCACCGGAACAGCGGATTCATATGATCTGCCACGAACACCAACACCTCGTTCTCCCATTCTTTCTCCGAAGTCTGAACTACCCAACTACGGAGGGTTTTCAGTTCCAACACAGGAGCCTGCGCTGCGTTGTTGTGATGCCAGCCATCGCAAATCTCGTGCGTGCGTGCCGCGCTTTTCGGTCCAACCCAAAAACACGAGCCCAATCCAACTAGGATGTAACGAAACAAATAATTTTTATCTGACCAAATAACCAAAGGATTACATAGCGGATACAGAAAGATTAAATAGGTATCTGACACTATTTGTATCTGACTCCATTTTGAGAAAAAAAATTATAAAATATGATACGAAATAAATGACATCCGTCCGTATATATCTGTATACCAAGTAATATGAGGAATTCTACTGTGACTTCACTTAGAAACAAGATAACATATAGGCGAATTACTACATCTAAACATATGGGGAATACTGAGTACTCTTCTTTTGACATCTCGGCGAGTAGTTTTTCGTATTCGTTTTGATTGTACTCTACTGTCCAATATCTCTACACATAAAGGTATAAAAGAAGCGGTTAATTTCCATCCGACTAACCATCCGAAGGTTTATGGAATGAATACGGAATGGGGAAATGAGTATCCGGTATTATCTGTGTTCGACTCTGACTCCAAGAAAAATATAGAACAGAATACAGAATGAACGATATCTATTGATATCCACTCCAACTACACTGCTAAATCCAACCCTATCCTCAACCAGATTTGATCCGAACCCATTATTATCTCTTTCTTCCTCCTGCCTGCTGTTTACAAGAATCATCCAGCCTATTAGCCTAAGCAATCTCCATTCTCCACCAAAAGCGCACAGTGGCCAAACCGCAGAAGGAAACTATGATTGTCATTTTCTATCTTCTTGTTACTTGTTCTTCTAAAAGTCTCTTTAGTGGACCAGACAACGGTGCAATATTTGCTATGGTACTTTGGCAACTTTTGAAACTGGGTGAAGAACCATTCAAATAACCTTATCCGCCATCTCCTTTGCCCTTTTTTCTTCTTCTGAATTTGATCTATTGAAATACAGCCTAATTCAAATGTTATCTATATACACACTACCTTTGATAAAAAAAAATATCATAAAAATACACTTTTAAGCAACAATTTCAGATAAACACATTTCTCTTTATATAATATTTCACAAAACCACACTTTTAAGCATTACTTTGTATCCAATAGGCTGGGTTCACTCACTAGCCGCACAAGCACAAGGTTATCCATATTAGCAAACAAAAACACAAGACTGACAAGTGGGCTCAATCTGTTGGATATTTAAAAGTGCAGTTTTGTAAAATGATATACAAAGGAAAATGTGATTCTCTGAAATTATTATTTAAAAGTTTGGTTTTGTGATAGCTTTAATAAAGGTAGTTTAATTTTGTGAAAACTACTTTTTATTATATTACCAGAGTTCCATAACACTTTAGCGGCTAAGATCACTTGTTTTTGTTAGTATTTTCTATTGCAAAGAAATGACAAGCGAAACCAGTTCATTGCTCCTCTGCGCAACCGAACCAAATCCATTTAACACGCGTAGAAACACCCAAAATTAGCCGGTCCTGCGATAAAACCATAGAGGAATACCCTTTGTCAACATGCTACAGTTCAACGTAACACACACTAGTTAAAAATCCGTACATTGTAACGAAGTTATAAAAATAATGAGACGAAACTTACTATCTGATCAACTTCACACATTAAACGTTAGAGAGCAAGCGACAGAGAGAAGGTTGGCCAGAATACGCGAGGAGATGGAAAAAAGTGAAAAGGGTGGGCAGTTGTATCCTGAGAGAGAGGAGAGAGACAAATAGTCTAGATTAAATCAGATGGCTGAGAAAAGAGGAAAAAAGGAGAATAAACCAGCTACTAACTCACACTTTTATAATAAAAATAAAGATATACCGTACACGCAGCACGTCCCATAAAAAGAGCACCACTGACTCCGGCGGTTCCGTCACAGCAGAACACCACGAAGACGCAGTCCACGGACCGCAACGCGCCGTATCGGATTCGACTGGCATCCCCGACCGTCCGTGGAGGCGTCGGTCCATGGACCGGCCCCACGCACCCCCAAAGACGAGCGAGCCGTAATTGCAACGCGAACTCGCACCGATACACCATAAACGTGGCCCCAAATCTTTGCGTCGTCTATTTCCGAACTCCCCTTTTTATCCTTTTTTGCGCCACTTTTTTTTTCTCAAGTGAGGAGGAAATTGCCTTAACTTGCGTCCTTGTCTTCTCTCTCTTGTCTCTCGGTTGCTCTTGTGGTCTGCAACTCCGTCGCGACCTCGCGCTCGCCGCCGGAACCCGACCTCCGCACCCCCCTCGGCGACTCCGCTGCGGTAGGTACAGCCCTCTTCCCGATTCGGGCATCTCCGATTTGGTTGCTTGGTTGGGTTGATTGGTGCTTTGGTTTGCCAAGGATAGTGGGTTCTTGGTCCTGGAATGGCGGGAAAGGTGCTTCCTCTGGGGTTCTGTTTGTGTGTTTTGGCTGTGGATGGGAGAAAATTGGCTTTTTTTGGGGGGGGGGGGGGGGGGGATTTGGGTGTTTCGGTGGTGATTTGAGTGTTCTCTCGTTGGTTCTGGCGGAAAGGCCGCGCCATGTTCCGAAATTTGGGGAATTTAAGTGGTGATTCGAGATTCTGCTGGTGGGAATGGTCAGGCTAGAGATCTCAGATGCTGTGACCAAAATTGATCCTATCTGTGTGAATTTTGCTTTTCCATTGAGGATTTAGGTGCTTGTGGTTTAAATTTTTTTTTGGATCGTTGACCTAAAATGGAGATAGCTAAGCAAAAGAGACCCCTTTTTGTCAATGAAGCAGTACCTCGAGACTAGTGCTCGGCATTATTCTTTGCGTGTAGATTGGAACGATGTGCAAATAATGGCGTTGCAAAATACTCTTTCCACGAATCTTTTGTTCTTCTGTAGATGCAATTTTATCGTGTCTAGCAATTTTTGTAGGAAATGATCGACTCTATATTTAAAAAAACTGTAGATGTGCGTTTGCCTTGAAATGAGTAATTAGGAACCTTAAGTGAAGCAATAAGCTCCATTTTCCAGATTTGTTCTTGTATCAATAGCTAGTGTAATAAACATAGAAAATTCAGCATTCTGGCAGGCAATTCAGTTAAACTGCAAGCATTCGCCATCTAAGGTTGTGGTTCTTTGCCTGAAGTGCAGGAAGAGAGATGCTGCTTAGTTATTAGTGCGTTGTTGAGTGGATAAGGTTCTTTTAGATGGAGCAAAAAAATGCATCATTTTGCTACTAATGTTGGTTTGAGAATGGCGAATTTTGTACCAAGTTGTGGCAAAAGAGGATCCTTTGCCAACCTCCATCCTTGTGTTGGCAATCTGTATTGATCATGTAAGGAGGACCAGGAGCATAGTAAAACTTAAAGAAGCTACCTTTGCTTCAAATTCTTTTCTTGCACTGGTAACTTAGCATGTTCTGAAAGGATGGAATCCTTGGCCCAAGTGCAGTATTAATTGATTCTCTCCAATTAAAAAGTTATAACTTGTTCCTTGTTTTTCCCTTCTAATCTGGTAGATCTGAGAGGAGCACGGTGATGCTCCATGTGGGCCGCTAGTTTTCTCTTTAGCTCTTATCTGGCTCTTAGGGGTGACTTTTTTTACTGGGGAATGTAGATCACATCTAATGTGTTCCATTGATTTGATTATTTAATGCATGTGGTTCTTCCAACTCCTTGTTTCTTTATCTGCCTACCCAACTGTGGTTGGATCCCATAAAGTCTATTTGTGACTTCTGCTGCCTTGGTTGCTTGTTAGCCATTGTTGTAGATCTGAAGTTTGATAATTTGTTTAAGAAGGAAAGCTGCTGCAAGGTAGAGATGCAATTTGGTGGTAATGTTGCTCATGAGTTTTTCTTATATCATTGTAATAATTGAGGAGGGCCATTTTTTCCCATTGCGAGAAGAATATCATTTGATGGAAACGGACTAGTTCTGCACTTTGCAGCTTGTTTTTGTAAACTTGTAACCTAAATTAAGTAAATGTGCTGGTAAACTGTTGCTACAGTTTCATTAGTAATATGCTTCAATTGACGTATTATGAAGACAATAATTGTGTAGATGCCTCTTTATTCCATGTGTGATTGTGTCACAATTCACAACCTTCTACATTATTTCTGTGGTGTCTGATCTTTGCTATTTTCCATTGTTTGGAATATCATGAGTTATACATATTAAGGAATCTGTGGCTCATCCCTGCCATTGCTTATCCATATTTTGGATGAGATCTTCCTCCTCGTACCATGTGAATGGTTTGGCAGTGTGTGATCCCAATACCTGATGAAATTGCCACATGTAGATCACCAGTCCACTTGTGATTTGTCTTTCTATTTCGTGCTTTCAGCTCCCCCCTTACTATCCATTTACAATGGTCTTTATTCATTACCCTTTTTTCTCAGTTGCTTCTGTTTGGTAAACAATGATGATGAGTATAGGTTAGAATCAGGAACTCTTTGACACGGTCGAGGTAAATTGGCATTTGGCAATATTGGTTCTCATCCATGCAGTTTTTAATGGTCTTTCACTTAGCACTCAGCGCATTCTTGACAGAAAGTATGCTAGATAAGTTGATTTTTCATTTTCCCTTTCATATTACTTCAAATGTCAATATACTACCAGAACTGGAAGGCCCTTTTCGTTTTTTTGATGTTTCCACTGCCCTGCTAATATCTTTCCTTCTTTTGGTAGAGCAATCCTCCTTTTATCATGAGTACACTGTTGTGAGCAAATCATATAATGATGTCTTTCTGGACAGTTTTCCAAGGAAATGGCAAGAAATGCAAAGGCAAGGAGGCATGTGGCTCGTCAGCTCAGGCCCACCCCGTATCCTATTCCTTCATACCGCTGGAAGGCGATGAAAGAATCCAACCGAAAGAAAACACTGCCAGCTGTGCAGAAGATGGACTGGGAAGATGCCAATTGCTCTGTGTGCATGGAATACCCACATAATGCTGTTCTTCTCCTTTGTTCATCTCATGACAAGGGCTGTCGCCCTTACATGTGTGGAACTAGCTACCGCCACTCAAATTGCCTTGATCAGTTCAAGAAGGCCTACACCAAGGGGGCATTGCTTGAGGAACTGCCCGCTAATACTTTTAGCACTAACTTGGACTCGGCACCATTGACTGCAGGTGAAAAAACCGAGTCCATTGACCTTGCATGCCCGTTGTGTCGTGGCAAAGTGAAGGGGTGGACTGTGGTAGAACCAGCTCGAAGTTATCTCAATGGAAAAAGGAGAACATGCATGCAGGATGGTTGCTCGTTTGTGGGGACCTACAAGGAACTCCGCAAGCATGTGAAGTCGGAGCACCCTCTTGCAAAGCCAAGGGAAGTGGATCCTGTCCTTGAACAGAAGTGGAGATTACTCGAGATTGAAAGAGAGAGGCAAGATACACTCAGTTCCATTACTGCAACAATGGGGAGGGCTATTGTTCTAGGCGATTATGTGCTAGACTTGGGGGATGGAGTTGACCTGGAGGATGTAGAAAGTGATGATGAAGATAATGATAATGGCCGTGGGACGGATAACACTCAAAGAATGATATTATTTTTAATGCGTCAGGTTGCTCAGCATCATCGGAACCAAAGGCTTCATAGTGCAAACGCTGCATCTGGCAATGACGAGGAAGATTTTGCGGTGAGCAGTGGTGGCAATGGAACCACACCTTACCCCTTGGAAGGTGGTGATGAGGATGATATAGTTATGGCCGGAGGGAGAAGCACTGGTATGCTGAGACCGGAGAGGCGTCGCCGCCACCGCCGTAGGAACCGTGGAAGATTGTTCTTAGGTGCTAATTGAGATGGCAGGGGGCTTTACCACTAGACGAGAACATGCACTACAGATTCTCTGGTGTCTAGCATTCATCAATTTCAACCTCAATTTACCTGTTCATGATCATGTACCAAGCATTTGTATTAACCTTAGCTCAATTGTTTCGCATCAATGTATGTCATCTCACATTCTTTATTGAAAAGGAAAACGCCGCACCCATCTTGTGCGGTTTGTGCAGCTTTTTATCTGTGCAATTATCATTTCCTATGCTGGATCCTGCCCATTGAATTCAGAGTTCAGAGATTCAGTTGTCCGGTGGTGTTTAGCTCAGTCGAGAATTATATATTTAGACTTTGTTGTTATTAATTTCTGCTTAGAAAAATTAAAAGATAATATAAATACCCAGCTTCTTAAAATATCTTCTCCACTCCTTTCGCTATTGTCTCACTACAAGAATAAAACAAGGGTCTCACTTCAAAGATAAAACAAAAGGTTATAGTGTATTACACAACCTATTCCTCTTGCTCTCATCACGTGTATAGATTTTTACTTCTTACTAATGATAGTGGGCACACCATAGCAAACAGGAGAGGCGCCAATCATAAGCGGAAGCCTGCAAGCTCGCCTAGCTTCACTTAAATATGAAGCTATTCGTCTGTGCCCACAAGTGCAGCACTTGCTACCGTCATTTATCTGTTGCGATTTCTTCTCTCGTGTGCATCTTCGTCTTGGCCTGCCATTATCCTTCGCAGCAATGGTCATGGACTCAAAACTCGTGTTAGCTGGCAGCATTTAGAGCAATTTTTGGCAGCCGCAAAATTTTCTTGCAATCATGAATTGAGCAAAGCTTTACTAAACCGATCGATATCCTTATCTGAAACATCCCAGAGATTTGCAATGACGGCAGGGGAACCAGCAAATAAATAAGACAGAGGGGCCCCTTGAGGAGCATAACCCCCTTCGCAGTGGAGTGTTCCACTACTGCAACCCATGACTCCATGAGAAGAGCAGCTGCACAATTATCTAACTTCTCGGTTTCGGACATGTTTTTTGGGCTTTTGAAATCGGTTTTTAACTTCTGTTACAGTACATAACTTTTAAACGGAGTATTTTCTCAAGACGGGATTTACAAGTTAAACGAAATACACGTTAAAAGCCCAACATCTGTACCAACCAAAATCGCAAGTGAGTATCTATCTCTCCGTAATCTATACCGTAAACAGTCAAAATTCAAAAATTTCAACCAAAAACCAAAAACCGCAACCGAAAAGAACAAGCTCTGAAGCATTTCTCCAGACTAGTTAGAACACAAGTTATTTTAACTCAACTAACTGCTGCTTTCCGTATTTGTACAACAGGTACCTTAACAGTACCGAGTAAAAAAATTATCTGAACAGTAATAACTGGTGTCAGCTCATATTCCTTAACAGTAATAGCATAAGCAACTGGTCATCAATGCCATCAAACACTTGAAAACATTCATTGGCACTAGCACCACAAGCAATAGTTCCTACTTCCTACTGGAACAAGCCATTTTTTTCACGGGAAACAGTAGGGGAGGACTCTGCTGGGAATAAATATATTAAATAATAGGAAATAAAGTACAAGGAAAGCAAATAAAGAGAGAGCAAAGAAAAACAAGCCTTACACAAACCAACAAAGCAATCCAGCTAGACAGCCACCACCATAGGTGAGAAGCTCTCACTTTTAAGTAACTCATAAGTCAGGAAGGAGGAGCCTTTTCCATCTATGTTTGTTTGGAGGAATTCTCTTGAACATCCAGTTATTTCTCTGAAGCAAAATGTTCCAGCATGCAGAGTGATCAATTAAACATGCCACCATGCTAGTATAAGTGACAAGTTGTATAGCCTAAGCCCATAGTACCATCTAGTGAACTTCACAGTGGTGGAAGCTTTCATTAAAAGCTGGGTTATGAGCATTTTGTCTACAAAAACTTCATAGAGGTGGTGTTAGAGTTTAATCTTGTTTTTAGACGTATTTGAGTTGTACACGTGTACGCATGCTTGCCGTATATCTAGAAGTCTAGTCCGTTTGCGAGTCGTATCCGAGTTCGTCGGTTTGCCGTATACATATTCGAGTTGTATACGAGTCCGTATATACTGTGTTGTTGCCGTTTCCGCTTGAGAGTATGAGCCCGTTTTTGAATTGGAGTCGGTTGTATCTATCCGTTATAAGGCTTTGTGCAAGCAATGTAAGATGCAGGGTGTGCAGATAAGAAATAAGAAAAGAGGTGAGCAGAGCAAGTGGTGAGAAGAGAAGAAATAAAGAAGAGGAAGCAGGTTGGCTTCGGGGAACCAGTGACTCGATAATTGTTCACGTTCGTGTGACCAAAAGTTAAGTTTGCCTGTTTGCTTTGCTTCGGTGCATGCGACGGCTCCAGGTGGCTCCAACACACAAGTGTTTTGCTTGGGTGGCAGGGGCATCTCTCTCCACGTCGCGTTGATCAGGCGCTAGTCACGGCGATAGAGCTTCACGTGAGGACAAAGGAGGCAAGAGGCCTCGTGTGCTCCTTCACACATAGGGGAAGATAAATTATAACAAGTGATATCAGAGTATAGGTAACAAGGCGAAGGCTCAGGGTGGGTTAATCTCCCTCCAGTACCCTCTTCAGACGATCGACAACTACCCGGTGTGGGCAATAAAGATGAAAGCGAACATGCGCGTCCAGGGAGTCTGGGGTGCAGTCGATACGAAGGGAAAGAACAAGGAGGTCCAAGAGACAGTCGTGGCTCATCATACAACCGCGGGAGGTGGCGTGGTCGAGGTGGCCAGAATGGTCGAGGCGACAGGGGTGGCCGTGGAGACAAGGCTGGGCAAGGCGGTGGTGAGAGATGCCCCTGCCTGGTTAGCGTTGCCCGTTGGTTGCCCGTTGTGTGTTGCTTGTAGAATTAGATATATTCTAATGCGCTGGGCTAGTTAGTGTTGTACGCTTGTAGTTGTATAGTGCTCGACTATAGAATTCATGCTTAGTTAGGGATTAGAATAGATGCTTAAATTATTGATGGGGTAGCGTATAAGCATGCTCAAATCTAAGGTTAACCACTAGTAATCTTTTAACATTGGGTGTTTTATTTATATATCCTGCTTCCATGATCCTTTAATTGTACATTATTGAATGTGAGCCTCGGCTGATTTAGTTGTAGTACATTAATCTGACTAATAATCACTTATCATATAATAAAATTGTATGATTGACAACTCTTGTGTATCTCCTTCTAGTATCCTTTTTAGGTCAGGTTTTATTACGCTATCATCAGATTATCGTTCTGCATCGCTTTGTATCACAAATCATGTCTCTTAATTCACCATTGACTTTTTTAATTACATCTTGGATAATTCACTAATAAAAGAAATGACAGTTACCTGGACCGGGATTACCCACAATAGGGAAGATTTTCACCCACCTAGTAACGTACGGGGGCGTACATTCTTATTATACAGGATATTAAACCCCGTCAGTGGTTATGTGATCGCCGGCGCCTTTGCATAACTTGCTAAATAACAATTATCTTGAAGTACACTGTTTCTGTTATCTCTGTCTTTGATCTATATTAGTGTTTCCGGTAATCTAAGTTCATTGCTTTTAACCTGTGTCAATTACTTAATTGCATTGCTTGTCCTTGGTTTATCTTGGTTGCATTACATATTCCTTACTCACTGTGTTGCGACCGTTATTGGGTGCTTACTGAGATTTTTAAATCTCACACTTATTCTTTCCATTCTTAGGTAAAAAACTAGTGAAGTGATAGCAACATATATGGATGGGAGCACTTGAGTTTTCAGCACTGTGGTTTACCACCATTTATGTCATTTTATTTATTCTTCTTTTGATTAGAAGTGGATCGGTCCCTTGTTTCAAACATTTATTTCAGCTTTCGTTAATTCTTTAAATAAAGTACCTTTAAGGTTTTAATTTTCTTGTGATTTCTATTGTTGCTTTTATTATTTATTCTTTATTTTGACGATGATGTTTTATAGTGGTATCCTAGTTTGGCTACGTGTGAGTTGCTGCAGATAAGGTCGAGACGCAGCGGTGGGACAAGCCGGTGGTGGCGGCGGCGTCTGGATGTGAATAATTGCATACGGCGCGGGGGTGGTGGTGGCATGTGTGATGTGCGTGGGAGGGAGCGCGAGGGAATTGGGTTCTGTGGGAGTGGGAGTTGAAGGGTGTATGGGTGGAATTTGGGAGGGCACATGGGGAAGACCGCGCGGGCAGGCCAAAGGGTTCTATGCCGCCGCTGCACATCGGTCAGGCACACCAACAACGGCAAAATCGAAATCACGCTGGCAATTCCTCCACGCCTCCGTTCCCTAATCTAATGGACGGAAGGCACGTCAAATCAAGAGATGGATGGTTTCGATTTGCGCGTAAATCTCACTATTCTGCGTAGTCGATGTCCATGCTCTCATCACACAAAACATCCAACACCATGAAGACGCCACGGTTTGCAGGTCTAGCTACTGCGTGCCAGAAGACGATTACAATTTTGCAGGTGACCACCGATACACTTCAACGCCATGGAAAGGAATGCCTAGTTGCTGTTCAGCTCAGCCCAGCCCAGCCCCATCACTCGACCAGCTCCATGAGCGCCTTCGTCACCTCCTTGGTCAGGTCGCCGCGTTGCAGCTCCACCTTCATCTGCGCCAGCCTCTGCTTCTTGATCTTCACGTCCAGCGCCAGCGCCTTGTCGTCATCGATCCTCCCGAACTCCCTCTTGAACAGGCCCGGCTGCGCCGCCTCCAGCAACTTCACCTCCTCCGCGAGATACGGATACAGCTCGCACATCTCGCCGAAGTCCCTCCGCGCGCTGCGGTTCGTCGTCGCGGCTCCGGTGGCGGTGTCCGCTGCCTTGTCGCCGCCCCAGACGCTCTTGGAGAGGTTGAAGAGCCGGCGGTCGTGGTCCTTGATCGGGAGTTCGCCCTTCTTGGCGGCGGTGTCGTAACGGCGCTTCAGGTGCTGGACCTTCCCCTGGAGCTCCTTGCGGCCGTAGCCACGGTTATCGAGGCTGCCGGCGAGGGCGGCGACCAGCGCGTCGTGCTGCGGCAGCGCGCCGTGCTCCCGGCGGTGCGCGGCGAGGGCCTCGAGGATGCGGACCTCGTCGTCGGTCGACCAGGTGCGGTGGAAGGGCGAGGTCGGCTTCTTGGCCTCGCCCGACGGCGAGGGCTTCAGGTCCTTACCCTCCGCCTCCTGCTTGGGAGCAGGCTTCGGCGGCGCCGCCTTGTCGGTCTCGGACTCGGACGACTCGCCCTCCTCCTCTTCGTCCTCGCCGGAGGTATCGGATTCCTCGACCTGCCGCGGCGGCGGCGGCGGGTTCTTGGGGGCGGAGGGAGGGTTCGCATGGGTGGGCTCCTCGTCCGACTCCTCCTCCTCTTCCCCCTCGTCGGAGGTCTCCGATTCCTCGCCCTTCTGCGTCTGCTGAGGCGGGTTCTTGTAGGTGGGGGTAAGCGACGCGGGGACGACCTCCTCCTCCTCCTCCGACTCGTCGGAGCCCGAGCCGGAGGTGGTCTCCTCGGAGGAGGAGGCAGCCGGCGGCGGCGGCGGCGGCGGCGGCGGAGCGGAGCGCTTCGGGGCCATCGCCTGAGCCTAGGGTTGGAGGTTTAGGTGAAGAGGTGGATGGCGGCGCAAGAGTCGGGGTGTTTTGTTGGCTGTTGCAGCGTGGTGTTGGAAGCCTAGGGTTGGAGGTTTTGATCTTTTCTTCCCCCTTCTTGATCTTGTTATGTACTAAGTATATGTAAGTGATGGAGATAACTTATGAAGATCAATCCTCATACATCTAAACATCAGTTCTTGCAAGTTTAAAGTTTCCCAAATTTACTTGGATTTGAACTTATTGTGAGTTTTCTTGATCTAAGAGTTTTTTGCCTCGAATGTTTGTGAGTTCTTATTTGCTGTGACATGTAAGAATACATCTAAATCTATCTTGGCCATCACCCACCCACAAGCAACTCATATTCCGAGTTTTCGATTTTTGCCTGATTTTAATGCAACCATGTTTATTCTTGAGAAATGTCTGAATTTTGACAAGGATTCAAATGATCCTTGGATTGAATAGGTTCCTGAGACCTCGAGCAAGGTGTGTGTAAAATCTCATCTCATTTGGCCATGGATTTTTGAAGTTGCACAAAAAGTGGTTTGAACTCAGACTGATTTTCTATTCTAGGAACAGGGAAGCGATCAAACCGCTCTCAAGCTTGGTCGGACCAGAGGCTGGTCAGACTGCCATTCCTACCAGTCAACTATTAGGAGGTTCAATCAAACCGCTTTGTGGTAGCCGATTAGACCGCCCAGGTGTAGAGTTTCAGTTCTTCAGCTTTCAAGTTGATTGTTTCAGTGTTGGCTTCCAATCTTAATCTTTATAATTCGGTAGCTATTAGAGTGAAAGATTGGTGAATACTTAAGACAAAAAATTTTAAGGCACTATCCACCCCCCTCTTTGTTGATATACTGGTCCTACACCTTTCCAATAAGAGGAGTGAAGTAAACTGCTAAAAGTAGCAACTATTTGCAGAATTTTATGTGAATGTGATAAAGATGCACCCTGCACGAAAGATCTGTTGCGAGATATCGTCATACCACCAAAGAGGAATACATGATCAGTACAGTTAGTCAACAAGAAAAGAGGCTTGGCTTAGTAGTGACTGTTGGGAAACCTGTGCCTGGCCTTGAGATCTTAGCCCATGGCGAGCATCTCACCATAGTCTATATATAAGGGGTCTCATTGGTTATCATCTTGTACTTGTGAAGAAAAGACAATAAAGAAGAAGGAGTTATCCCCTATCTCTGTGTGTTCAATCTTGTATTTCTTATAGTACTCTGTGATTGATCCATCTATTTTGCATAGGACGAATCGGTCGGACTGGACTCGCCAGCGACGGTTCCTCGATACGTTATCAGCACGAATTACTCCGTGAATTGAAAGGTAATTGTCGAAGCACCCGTAGATTGAATTGTCTAGATTGCTTTCTAGATTATTTTCTACGGTGCAAATCTGCTCTCATCTATCGCGAGCAGACTTAAAGTTGGCGGCACAATGTCGATCGGTAGATTACATGAAAGAGTAAATATTGATTACACTATAGATTGAAAAAAAGGAAAAAATTTGCACATGGCTGAACGCGCCGCCAGCCACCAAGCCATGCACGTCGCACAAACGTAACCACGGCACCGGCCCGCAGCCGCACCGCCCGAGTTGCCGGCTCCTGCATGGGTTGTCGCCACTGTACGACCGCGACAGTGTGTGCTGTTCGGCCGCCGCCTCCTGCATGAGGCCGCGCCGCCGCTCCTGCACAAGCGTCGGTCACGTTGTTCGTCCAAGCAGCCCGCACATGACCGAATGCACCGCCGGCCGTTGTGTCGCCCAAGCGTAGGCCGCCGCAACCACCATCTCCTGCTAGTGGCGTCGCCAACCCCGCACGGCCGAGTTGACGCGGTTGTACGCCACCGCCTGCCTCACACGGGCTATCATAGCATCGCATGGCTGACCGCCGCTGGCATACACTGATGTCGGCCTGAATGCCGCCATCGATCGCCCCGCACGGTGAGCTGCCGCCACTCAGCCTCGCACACGTCGTCGCCACTGCCCCACATGGCATGCCGCCGACCATCCACATCTCCCGATCCACTGGCCATTGCTCCCGCACGAGCTGCCGCCCACCAGCCACCGACCCGAACGCCGCTGTCGCGCGCCTAGGTGCGCCACCTCCTCCGTGAACAGGGGTTGGGAAAACCCTACCCTTTCATCCTTTTGAGCCGGTCGGCATGAGCCGATGTGGGCCAGGCGCGGGGGGAAGAAAAATGGGGAGGCCCAGCCTAAAAAAAAGAGAAAGAAAAGGCCGGTGCCTAATTTTTGCAAATAGGCCCTCGAAAAATTGGAAAACTGCACGAGAAATTTTTTTTAGAATTGAAAATTTGTGGATATGCCCTCGAAAATTACAGAATTCACTGAAAATTCATATTCCAGTATGAAAGGGTTCTAATTCTCTACAACTATATTTACTAAATTTTCTACAACTATAAGTTTCTACGCACGTTAATTTTCTATAACTACATTGACTAAATTTTTACGACTATTTATTTCATACCAAAGTTGTGCTATTCTTTTCTACAGCTATAATTTTCTACGGGTCCTAATTATACACTAAACAAACTATTTACTTCATACAGAAAATATTGACTACATCATACAAAAATTTTACCTCACGAAAGTAGCAGAACCTCTCCTTCTTCCTCTTCCTCTTCCTCTCCCTCTCCTCTCTTCTTCTTCTCTCTTTTTCTTCCCTCTTCTCTTCTCTTGTCTTCTCTTCTTTCTTTCCCTTCGCTCTTTTCTCTGCGTGGTGGCGTTGCTGGATGAAATGGCTGAGGGCTTGGTCAAGTGGCCGATTTATATGCGTCTCCAGTCGCTAAAGGGTTGGATGACTGGTCTCGCAGTCACTTAACGGTTGGGCGACTGGAATTATATCGCCCATCGGCCTACGGAGGCACGGACAGCCTACTTGTCGCGCGTCTATTGGGCGACAAGTTCAGTCGCCTAACGGTTCAGCGACTGGAAGTCATTTTTAAAAGAAAATTTGTGCAGATATATTTTTTATTATTTTAAATAAAAACAGATTATTTAAAAAATTCCTCTCTCGACTACCATGACATTTCCAACAACCTTATCCTGCGTTCTCCAATGATATGGCTACCTCGGGTGCTTTACAAGATCCACGGTGCACGCACGAAACCAGCCTCCTCTCCAAGATTGGCGCCCTCACGTACACTTCTTTGGTTACCGTATCCACTTTTACTCGGATCGCAAAGCGCTACAAGCCGAGAAGTTTGGTTGCTTGTGCTACTTATGATCTTTCTAACTAGTAAAGCAACAAGATGGTTCATAATTTGTTGGGAGATTGTGGCTCCACAGTTACACCAGCACACAAGCTTAGCAGAGTTACTCAACTCCTAACCCCATCCATCTATTTTTATCCCACGATGACCTGTAAAGAAACATGGCAAATCGGTCCGTACGACGGACAAGGATGAAGGCCTGAACAGAGGTCGAAGGCAACAACAGTGCACTTGACGGCACTTTCCACAACGGAATCATCAATCATGGAAGAACGGACGCATGACAAGACCAGAAAAAATCCCATCAAGTGGTCGATCTCACATGAGCAGGCGATGCGGTGCGTGGTTATTGTGTCCCACACGACCGGAAGACTCGGCCGTGGCTCGGAGAGGGCCATCGAAAGCCCTGCAGCTGCACGCACGCCCATCCCTGTGAGTGTGGCCGGCCTACTTCCATTCTGGGCTGGACAGCGCACGAGGCCTCTTCCGTGACGGGCGCGCGGGCGAACGCTGCACCAAAATCTAGCCCGTACGCACCACGGCCCACAGGAAAACTCAGAAAAGTACGAAGGCAACGGAGCCGCGGCGAAGGCCACGCCAGAAGAAGCGCGCGGCTCGGCCGAACCAGGCGCGCTCAGCCACTCCCACCAACGTCCGCGCTGGAAAAAAACGGCAGGCCGCCCCAGGGGCTCCTCAGTGGTTTGGCCGGCCCTAAGCAACGCGGCCCGCTTCCAACAACAGCGCAGCAGCGCGGACGCGGGCCGAACGAGGAGGAAACGTGGCGGCCCAACATGGCAACAGTACGACGGCATGACGCTGTGGAGCTACAGGGCTTGGGATCCCGACCGGTTGCCGTCCGGGCGTTTCGTCAAATAGTATTGTTGTTTGCTCGGCCGTGACTTGACCGCACCTCACCGCGGAGTTCGCTTTGCTTCTAATCAGGTCGCGAACGCCGCCGCGGCGCTCAAAGCGGCTTCGGTCGGGGCCGGGGGCTTTAATTTTCAGGTAAAATTATATTGTAGGGCTGTTCTTTAGGCTGCGGTTTATAGCTTTTGATTATGGTTGGACCATTCGGGCTGTTCGTGAGAGAGATCAGCAGAAATTTACGTACGGTTTTTGCCGATATAAATGAAGTTGCTACAGTGTGTACTGCAATTAACTAGTAGACACCGTCTTGAAAAGACACTCAATTTTAAAGCTAGTTACTATAGAAAAGTCAAAATCGAAATTCAAAAGCTGTAAAGAACAGACCCTGTAACGGCTCTTAGTTTTTTGAATAAAATGAGAAAAAAAATAAATAACATATAATATCGTTATAGATAATACAAAGGAATGCGGAGGGAAAAAGTGGAAAACCAGAAAAACCAAAAAAATTAAAGTAAATCAAAATTAAAAATCAAAATATTTTAAATGATTTTTTATTTAAATAAACTAAGCGAGTGACACAACGTTGCTTCGAAATCTGTACAGCACTACTGCGTACAGTGGAAAGACGGGCACGATCCTCTGGACATTTCAGAATGTCACGTATCCAGCCGCGTTAGACCAATGATCGTCGCCGAAAAAAGGCCAACGGGATGCTTGCGAGACCAATAGTTTACCCTCTCCACATCAAAGGCGGGGTCCGGCCGGTGCACTATTGGCCGAAATCATATCAGGTGCACATCCAGTGATGCAGTGAGTGGCAGCTGTACTGCTATTGTAGGAAGCAAGCGTGCATGATAAAAACGCAAGCAACGTGAGCTTTTACGAGTACAATAAGTGGTATGTCAGGGCTCAGGATTAGCCGCACACACTTTCCACCTTGGTTAGTACAGTGCACCTCAATCTTTTCCCTTGCACGCTGAAACGACCTCAAAATTTTATAAGGAATTTAAATGGCTTTGGAATTTGATTTTCAATTGGTTCTTCATCCTATTCACCTCAATTCTCCACCGTTCAAACCCCTTCACAGCCGCCCTAGCAACCGCCTCATCCACCTGTGAGCAGTGCGGCAAATCGGCACTGTTCACCACCAAAAAAATCACCGCTCCACCTGGGCGCCGCTCAAATGCCGCCGCCATGACTTCTCCCGCCGATGCCACACTACTGCAATCTAGTCAAGCCCGTACTCACACCTGCTACGCCCTGATAGGCCTTAAATGCATCTGGCCGCACATCGAGGAAGCCAAACCAAAGCTCGCCCGCCACCACTCTGCTCTATCTCCCCTCACTACCGACTGAAAGATACTCTATTAGGTTGGTTTTAGTGATAATAATAAATACTATTATGAGGTTTTGGTGATAATAATAAATGTATCTGTGAGACTAACTTTATTTATTGATTATGATATTACTTAGTCTCATTTGAATGAAAAGATGAGATCAAAGAGGTATGCATTCGAAATCGCATTCTTATATATTAGTGCATTCCTTGGATTCCAAATATAAATTGAACTCCACAAATAGTCCAAAATGAATATGTGCATATATATATCTTCATTACACTTACATGTATGCACACACTTAGGGGAGTTCACTTTATATTTTAAGGTTTCATAAGTATTGATTCATGTTTCCTTCAATACACATATTTATGATCTTTACTTTGAAACACATCCTTTGAGTATATATAGCTTGTGTAGTTTATATATACACATTTGCAATCGGGTTGTCATCTAACTTCTCTATTATGTATTAATGGTTGGATGATTAATGACAATCGGTTAAGTAATCTTTGCTTAAAACTTAAGAGTATATGTTTGATGAGTTTTTGTGCAAGGATGTCCAGACAAGGCAAATAAGAAGGTATACGTGGGAAAAGAGCTTTTGCATAGTCGAGTCGTCAAGCTGCACAGGAAACAAAACCACCAAGTGGACAATGTGTCGCACCTCATATGACTACGCACTGCCGATCAATCGCTAGGCGTATGCGTCATGATCATCATGAGTCTGTAAGTTTTCGGCTACGACTACGTTGTGTCGATCAGGCCAATACGACCACGTTGTGTGACCACATCTTCGACGACATGAGGTGTCAAGCACATTCTTCGACCACACTGTATCGACTACATTGTGTAGACCGGGTCTTACGACCACGTTGTATCGACTACACTATGTCGATCAGCTGTTACGACCGTGTTGTATCGACTACATTGTGTCAACCGGCTGATATGACTATGTTGTGTCAATCATTTGCTTTGACCACAGCACCTCTATCCCGGTCTTCCAACCACGGTGCTATAAGCTCATGGGTACTGACATGCAACTATCGCAAACCACAAATTTACCACCAAATATACCTTATGGTCTGGAGCAACAGTTGTGGTGTCTTGCTTCATACGACCGCATGTTCTTGACCGATTACAAGGCACGTGGCTAATTTATGGAAACCTATGCTCAGGGATGGAAAGGAAAGATTGATGCGAGATGCATTGTCTTCACAATGGGAAGGTGATCACACTATCTACCCATCTGATGGAAGTAATTCTTAACAATTTTTTTGATATGGAAAGCAGAGTTCTGGAAGATAAGTAATCCATAGTCGATCAGGACTTTGATCTCAAATTAATGGCATGATCGGCACCGCGTGGGAGTCGTGTATGACACCTACAGCCCTTCCCATGCCTATAAAAGAGGAGCACATACGCTCACGCAAGGGTACACACACAAACAGAGGCAGACAGAGATAGAGACAGACGCACAAACAGACACCCACAGATAGAGAAACAGAGGCAAAGAGAAAGAAGAAGCAAGGAAAAGGCAGAGAGACCTGAGGCAATGATCCATACAAGCCCAGGCTATGGCATCCTATGCTCAGGAATGGTAAAAAATATTTTCTCCTATCTTTCTTTTGCATCTAATTAGTCCACATATGATGAACGGCGGCTATGATGGCAATGTCGCCAGGTGACTATGACTGCTACTAGTAGTGCCACCGATTAGGTGCTATGGGGCTCATCAAGATGCAGCCCATGACCCCTAATGCTGGAATCGTCGAGATTATTGTTCACTTTCCTACTCGCCAAGGTTGAGATGTGAAGTTCCTCCACTCCTGTACATGGTGAGTACCACTACCAAGCTGAGTAGCCGCGACAATTTGCCAGGCAAGGAACACATATGCTTTCGATCGTCCATTGTACTCAGGTGATTTCAACCGCCTGCGATGTTCGAGTGTTCTATGAATGCTTGGTGGAGATGGACGCCTACGATCGCTTCCCAAAGATGGGCCTCTCTGACCGCTTTGCACATATGGAAGCCTACATCTACTTGCTGGAGTCAAGCGCCTCCGACCGCTTCCCAAAGACAGGCCTCTCAACTGCTTAGTGAAAATATAAAGACTAGAACCTTATGCCAAATAAAGAACATAGTGATCGCTCAACCACAAGCGTTGATTCGTCAAACCTGATTTAGTAGCTGTTTAAGTTCAATTGAATATCTACGAAGGGTAGAGAGAGATGAGGGAGTATGTTGTATGGAAACATTAAGGTCCGCTTCAAATCCGATGAGGTCGTAGGCCATCTGAGTTTGTTGGGAGGTAGCACCTACTAGGTAGAACTATACTTAACAACAGCAAGGTCTTCGAATCAGGCGAGATCGTAGGCCACCCGAGTTTGTTGGGAGGCAGCACCTTCTGGGTAACAACAGTAAGGACCCCATCGAATTGGGCGAGGTCGTGGGCCACCCAAGTTTGTTGGGAAGCTACACCTACAGGGTAGAGACTATACAGAGAATTGAGCAGTGAAAAGCCTTATTTGCTTAAATCAGTCATGCAGGTTAAGAGATCTTGTGGGTAAACCTGGGCAGCTCTACAGAGTCATAATTAAATGGTATTCGAGTACGCCGTGCTTCCGGTAAATAAACTGTGTTTAATAGGTGATTCCAATAGCAAAACATAAGTAGATTTGAAAATATTTGGAAATGTTGAAGTTTGGAAATCAAAATGTTGAAACCCCCAAATTTTTTAAGAAGTTATTGTTTTTTTGTATTAAAAATATTTATAAATAAAACTACGTCTTGAAAATCCTTGCAAGTAGTTATATAACATTTCCCCATGTGACTTGTTGAGTACGGTTGGTTGTACTCAGTCTTGCTATTTTTTCCACCATAACAGATACCAGATGAAGAAAGGATGAGAGACCATGTGGATGTGACCCATGTGTGTGATGAGTAATTGACAAGGGTTTTGAAAAGATTGAGTTTGGATTGTTTGGTTTGTGCCAAGACGGCACTTGGCGCAGTCGGGGTTGGTTGGACGAATTTAAGGCATATTCTTCTTCCCGATTGGTCGTTTGGGCAATTTCATGCTTGAGTATGATTTATTGATGCTAATGAGGATTACTTATTTCGAGCGGTGCTATGTAATGTATTTCTTGTTTATGATGGCTGCAAGATATCGAGGCGGAGTCGTGGCGAGGCACGAGATGACCGGACTGGGCACAGGCGGTGCCGAGGTCAGAACGGTCGAGGTGTGCCGAAGACGGCGAGGGCTCGAGGTAGCTGCGAGATTTGGAAGGTAAGGAATGAGGTAGCTTCCCGGAAGGTGCACGAGGGGCGTTTTCGTGAATACGCAAAGCTGCACTAAAGAAAGTGGATTTGGATAAAGCACAAGAGTTGTTGGAGGCTTAGTGGGTAAAGAGAAAATCAAACCCATTAGTGGGAGGCTATAAAAGGAGGAGTGTCTCCTGCATGTAGTCAACAAGTTTTTGGGGTTGGTTTTGCTTTGTATCCCTTTTTTCCTTTCTGTTGGAGAGTTGGTGGAGAGTGAGCAGAGAGTTGTTGTGTGTGTCTCCTGCGTGCTTGAGCTCCTGTGTGCAAGTTCTTCTCTAGAGCAAGCATGTAGTGTGATTTCTTTGTATGAATCGCGTATGGGGACTCCTCTGTTATCATCTCTTGTCAATTTGAGAAGGATTATGTTGAGTTATTTCCAATTCTTGCTCTTCCTGATGAATTTCTTTTTCTGTTCTTGTCTTTGTTCTTTTGTGTTCTTGAAGTGAATCCTTGATCTTAGGGCTGGCTCTTGATTACTTTGTGAAGGGAAAATATTCTAGACCCTTTGATCATTCCATTTTCAAGAGCAAGTCAAGGATTCATTGATTTCAGTTTTCTCTCCAGTCTTTATCATGCTTTCTCTGTTTATTCCTGTTCTAGGGTTTTTGAGGCAGGGGATTGTGAGTCCTCTTGATTCCCTTCATAAGTTGGCTTGAGACTCGGGTTAAAAAGGCTCAAGATCATTGCTAAGTCAATTGCAAAAGGTCTAGAGCAAAGGATGATTGAATAGTGAGAAATCTGAAAAATAGTGCTATCACTCATGTCATTTTCAGATTTTGAGCAAATCTTGATTCCTTTCCCTTTTTGGTTGAATTTCTTGGTTCTTTAGGTGCTATGGCTATTTGGATTAGAGTCTCTTTCTTTTGGTTTTAAAGAAATAGCCAGAGCTCTTCAATTGTTCTGCTGTGTGAAGATTTGAGAGTTGGCTATCTGAAAATCAGCCCTTATTGCGCTCAGACCCGAAGCCCGGTCAGACCGGTTTGAAACCGGCGGTCAGACCGGATTTTTGTTGCCACTCAGACCGGCATCATGGGTGCGGTCAGACCGCTTTGAAGATGGCGGTCAGACCGGTTGAGGGAGGGCGGTCAGACCGGTCCCAGGCCTGCGGTCTGACCGGCCTCCCTGCAGGCTTTGCTGATTTTCCTGTTTAGGCTATGTTCTTCCGTGTCTCCTTCTCGTGGTTGTCCATGAGATTTCCTCTTCATAGCTTTTCGTAGCTATTGGAGAGGTAAATAGCTTGTGGATACTTGGGGGCATATTTTAAAGAACGACATTCACCCCCCTCTTTGTCGTCAATTTCGATCCAACAAAGGATGTTACAACTTTTTGTGTTAGGGTTACGACTGCACTCAAACATTCTTGTAGGAGTTTTTTTTCGGTTTTTCTGATTGTAAGTTAAGTTTTGGGTTTGGACGCTCGTAAAAGTTGTAAAGTTGATCCCTAGGTAGTTAAGTTTTGGGTTTAGACGTCTATAAAAGTTTCTAAAGTTAACCACTGGGTCTTATTTTGATCTAATTAAACCTTTTTAAATATTTGTAAGCAAGCATGATACTTCTTTTATATGCAATTGAATTTCTAAACTGTTGTGAGACGTTGGACGATTCTGTTTCTAAAAACGAAGGCGTTACATACACGATGTGTGCAGCAGAACAGCAGGGGAGTAAAAGTGCTATAGGCAAATAATCCCAATGTTGCGGTGGCAATGCAATGCAAGTAGCATGTGCAGCTGCGATTTCTCGAAACAGAAACAAAAGGAGGGACGAAAAAAAAGAGGGGATCAAATAATATCTAGCACAGGAGCATGAAAGATCTGTTCCGGTGACTGGCTTCCCCACTGGAGCAGATCCACCCCTCCCCCAGATGCTACACCGGAAGTCCGGAACATCTGTTCACCAACCATTAGATCTGGTACGTACTGTGTGGCTAAGGGTGTGTTTGGTTGCCTGAATCTCCTTCGTCCTGGATGGGTGGATCCGTATAATCTGATAAAGAGCCTGTTTGGTTGCCTGTATGAGCGGATACAGCCTGTATGAGCGGATGCAAAAATACGCCCTCATCCTGGATGGGTGGATACGCTCAAAATGAGCTTCACTAGCCATCCTGGATGAGTGGATGCAGTGTATCTTATGCGGTCCCACGTGTCAGCCTCTCAGGTTTAGTAGACTGCATCCGCTCATACAGGCAACCAAACAGCATCTCAGTTTTTTTGTATCCGCTCATACAGCCTCACCAAACATCTTCTTTTTCTGAAATACGATTCCACTCAGCCTGCATCCACTCATCCAGGGAATGCTTGCTACTTGCTGCTGCTATCCAGCCTATACCTATTCCTTGTACAAATCTTGTCATGGACGGTGAACATATTAGGAAAATACTAAGATATCTGCATGTACATGCATGCTTTGGCCCTAGATTTACATTTCAAATTAACAAACCACACACCACAAATATGTGCCTCTCCGCAAGATCCAGCACAAGGAATCTATTGACGAATTCACCTGTATCTGCTTCTTCCATAGGGAGAGGGGTCTATACTTATAGACATGACACGTGATTAGATAGTAGCATCATAGTGGTAAGTACATAGGTTCTTCAGTGCCAAAGAAAAATACACGTGTATGTATGATGTAGGTGTAATTGTGACGTATGCTATGTGTGTAATGAACTCGTAATCATCTTTGAATACATGGGAGCGAATGTATGTAGCCTATCAGGAATATGTCACAAACAACACTAGAAAAATCAGCTCAACAAAAACCATTAGACCATAAGCCAAATTAAACAACTCAATTTAAACTTTAGTTTTTTTAGTTTTTCCGTCGCTATAATACCGTTTCAACCAACAGCTGAAAACTAAAAAGTCACATACGAAAGCCGGATGGAACAGAGCATAGCATACTTCTTTCGGCATGGCTCGTCGTTTAAAAGCATGCCATCTACGATGGATGTGTTATACAATTGAGATTTCATGACAAAAAGACCCTGTATCGCTTGGACCAGACGAATCGGTTGTACACTCCGTACGCGTATAATTTCGTCCATCACTCATACGCATACGACTACTCGGATGAATCACGCGAGCCATGCCCTTTACATGTCCAGAAAATGACACGACGATAGGTCGGGTGTACGTGACATGATGTTTGCATGTTGCACGGTGATTGGTGAGCAGTGCCCTAGCAACATAGCTTCGCCTTTTGATTCCTTTTCAGAGGCTTAAACTGTCTCGTTGTGTACCTGTGGTACGCAAGCGTTGTTTCTTGCTCAGCACATTTCAGCTTCAGTCTTTTTATTATTTATAATTTTTGTTTTTTTAACTTTTGATTTTTAAAGTTTTTTTACCAGTTTATTTTTTCCGTATTCGTTTGTGTTATCCGTGATGAGCTAGTATATTTTTTCTATTTTTAAATTTAATTACACCAAATAAATCACCTTCAGTTACAGTGAAATTTTAACCGCTACATTACACTTTTAGCCATAAGCCATAGCTTTTAAGCCCAACTAAGCAGGCCATCTGATGCTGCAATTGCCACGAGTACAGATCCGTGTTTCTGATTAGCTTGAGTTCGTCAGGGCTGGAAAGTTTCATATGCGCGGGAAATGTTGAAGAAATTTTGTGGCCAAAGTGGCAAAAGTTCTGAAGTGTGTATCCCCTTTCTCTATCATCTTAAACACATGCTAGGTATACATGCAATAGTGCAAATGGCAATGAAATGGTAGACTAGTTTAGTACTTCAGTTTGATTCCAAAGATCTACACGTCCTTATCGAGTACTCGCTTTCTCCCTGTCTGTGATCCTGCATAGAGGTTAACAGGAGCACATATGCATGCGTCTCCAAGACTCCAAGGTCGCAACCCAAATAGTAGTGGCAGAATTATTCTTGCACTAACAAGTGGCAACAGACCCCCAAAAAAAAAGACGAAGCTGCCGACCATGTTCATAAAAGGAACAGTTTTATCGGAGGGAATCGACGTGTTCTGCTTTCGTAGAGCGCTCTGTTTTGGTAAGAGGAAGGGGGATTCCCGTTTACCTACGTTGGCCAATTAAGCTTGTGCGTGATCTGGGAAGAACACTGACCGGCCGGCAGCAGCACGGATTAGATTTAGATTCCTGTTCTTGCAAAAGTTTTTCCAAAAGGCGGGTACCGGAAAGCATGCCCCAAGATTGCAATCCCAAAATCTAAGGTGGTGATCATTTCGTCTTTTTTTTTTGAACTTTTAATTTTTTGTTGAGCTTTTTTGCCGGTTTTTTTCCCGTATTTGTTTATATTATACGTAATGTGCTAACATATTTTTTTAATTTTTTAAATTTAATTATGCTAAATAAGTCTCTGTCAGCTACATTATTTTTTCAGCTAGCTACAGTGCTTTTCAGCCATAAGCCACCAAAAAAAGCCCAAATGATCGCCACCTTATATTCCTGTTCTTGCAAAAGTTTTTTCCAAAAGCCGGGTACCGGAAAGCATGCCCCAAGATTGCAATCCCCAAATCTCACGTGCTTACACTATAGTCTGCAACTGAAGGTAGCCAGGGATCGCATACATTCTGAACCATCTGGTTGTAAAAAGCATCGGACATGATCGTGGTGGTGGGCAGAGCGAGTGCATTGCACTTTCCTATACTTGCACGAGAGGTTTCTAGTTTTTTTCATATGAAGGTGAACACAGCTCATGAGTAGTGTGCTTCATACGTGAGTGAGTGCATTGAGAACTGCTTCGATGTGAATGTAGCGATGAGTAAGCTGACAGTGCGAACCGATCTGCATGTCAGTCTTAAGCAGTGCCTCGTCTTCGTCTCTACTCTTCAGACCCTAGTGAAAGCGTAGAATTGAATTGTCATAACTCATATACATTATGCAATCCACTGCCCGCCTGTAATTCAATATTGAACGATGTTTGACATCCACGTTGACAAGGACGCAAATACTACGTCCAGTATTTTCGGGGGGGGGTTGCGGCCCGCGCGCCCCCTCCACGTCGCCTCCCCACGCGCGGCCGGGCGACGGGTGTCCCCCGGTTTTTGGTACGGCCGGGGGAGGCAAATCCCTCCACTTTTTCCGAAATTACGTAAAGGTCCTTTTTCCTCGCGAAAAGGTCCCTGCGCCCAGTTTTTTCCGAAAAAATTTTTTGGATGGCGACCCGCGGGTTTCCAAAATTACGCACGGGTCCTTATTTACTTACGTACAGGTCCTTGCAGGTCCTCGGTTTTTTACGGAAAAGTCCTTTCATTTTTCCAAAATTACGCGCGTGTCCTCGATTTTTTTTTGAAGCTCCCTGCGAATTGCCGTCTCTTTTGCTTCGGTCCACACGGTGGCTGGCGTGGCGTGGCGCCACGCCTACGTGGCTAGTATATATAGTATAAGATAAAAAGCTGACGGTGTAACAAGAAGCACGCTGGACGAACAGTCCAATCCATATAAGTTGAGGTTTTCTTTAATTCATAGCTTATAAGATCAGATCTTTTTAGATTTAGCCTATAATTTATAGTTATAGTTTGTATTTTTTAGGTTATTCTTAACAGAGAGTATGGAATAATAAAACTCGTATACAGTTTTGACCGTATAAATAAAGTCGCTATAGTATATACTAAAATTAACTTATAAACCTTGTTTTAAAAAATACTTAGTTTAAAAACTAGTTATTATAAAAAAATCAAAAATCAGTGTTTAGTAGCCGGAAAAAAGCGACCAATACATTTCCGACAACACAGCAAACAAATAGTGTTGTTTCTAGTGGTCAGATCGTGATGTCAACATCCCTAGACTGCACACTGCTCCTGTGCTCCATGCCATGCTCGCATCAAACGCACGCAATTCAGCCAGGGACAGAATCAGAATAAAAATAACTGGATTTACTGCTTCATCATATATATAACTCCAAATACTATTATGATAAATAGTAGTATATCTGACAACTTTTAGCATTAAAAGTTCAATATAACTAATATCAGTGTATGATGGTAAAGAACTAGTGATCAAAATACTTACCAAAATAAAGAAGTCCAATAATAATATTTGTTAGCTGTAGCAAACTGAAAGAGCGAAACTACAGATAAAAATTGATCAGCATTAGTAAAATACATTATCCAACCTCAATGCCATATTAACAGAGAATAAAAATTACTTTGTAGGACTAGATAGGCAACAGAGGGGGGTGAATGGTGCTTTCAATTTTCCCAAGTATTCACTTAACTCATTTTTTTTATAGCTACAGAGCTATAAAGATTAAAGTTGAAATCCCACAAGAAAATCGAAGAAACTGGACGAACCGAGCAAGAAAAGCAAAGTGGTCGAAATCTGTCAATGTGGTCGAAACTTACTACATGGTCATAAGTTTCAACAACATAGTCGATAAATGACAGAGTAGTCGTAAGTCCGACTATTCAACAGAAATACAACATGGTCAGAAATCGACTACCGAACAGAAGTCACTATAGTCGGTAACCACCGAGACTAGAAGTAACGAGATCGAAAATGGTTGCAGTCAAAACTAACGTAGTCATAGACGATGTGATCGAATGCCAACAAGCGGTCAAACAATCAACGTTGCCATAGCCCGTTGGCACCGTGGTCGTAACCAACGCGGTCGTAAGCCAACGTGTGGTCGAACAACCAATGTGGTCGAAACCAGTCTGCAACCTACATGATCAGCGTGGTCGGAACCGATGCAATGTAGTCTGGAACTTGACCATGCTTGAAACCAACTACGACCATTTCAGTTCAGATTCAACCAAAGAAGGCGAAGAAACAATAGATATGAACAAGGTTGTGCAACAAAAAAGAGCGACGTGCCCGAAAGACTGAACAAAGTTGAGAGCAACGTTTTTTGGTCTAGAACACGACCATGGTCGTTCTTTGGTCTAGAACTCGACCATGGTCGAAACCAACGTGATCGTAAAACCGATTGAGTTCCATGTAGCAAACTGTGCTGCCGATTGAATCAGTTCAGAAAGAAAACCGAAGAACACGCAGCAGTCAAAAGAGTGAACGTGGTCGGAAAGAAAAGCGCTGCGGTCGGAAACTCGATCATAGTTGAAACTAGACGTGGTCGTAACCGAATCGGATGAACAGAGACCGAACAGAGTAGCGCACGACCACAAGATCCAAACTCGCCACAACTTTTGATTAAGAAATCATCTGGTCATGAGACTTTATACACAACAAGATTAAGGTCTCACGATGGTGCTCTATTCTTTGATTGAAAACTTGGAAAGCAAATAGAGAGCTTTATGGGATTTCCCCAAGAGTGCACGAAACAGAAGCAGAGAGGATGAAAAGACAATCAGACCTTGCCCATGGGAATAGAATGGCCAAGATGGCTTTGAGTATGATTCCACAACACACAGCAAGTCAGATCATCAACAAAACAAACAAGAACATTCTCTCTGATCAAGAAAGAAAAGAGCGAATCAAAGAAATAGAGAGAAGAACAGACGCAACGACCCAAGCCAACTCAACACCAAATAGAGAACAATACACAAATAATAGATCGAAAATAGATGTATTGCTCTGAGGATTGAGTCTACAGCCACTTCATCCAGAAGGACCAAGAGCACAAGTGCTCCACACAAAAAAAAACCCTAACCCTAATCCAGAAAGTAACACACACACGCAAGAGACATCGGGGTGGGTAGCCCTCCATCCCCTTTTATAGGCTCTCAATATCGGGGATAACCCATTAACCCCTACCTACCACCGGGTTTTCTCACGCATACTTCTCAAAAAATCTTACATCAACCTGTCAGTGCATCAATACTTGATCCACTCACACTTTCAGCACATACAGGACCTAAACCCCTTAGGCCAACAGAGCGGTTTCACACACCACCTTTTTCCCGGTATTGAGCAATTTACCAAAATGCCCCTATACCGCCTTCGTTGAAACTTCCCGCTTCCTTGTCATCCCAACTTGCAACTACCATGCAAGCCTCAGTCATCTTCAGCGTCTCCCTGACCGTTCTGGACCTCAACACCTCCCTGTGCCTAGTCCCAGTCCTTCCACACCTCACCATGACCTAGCTCCAAAGTCCTACGACCAACACTGACAAACAAAACATCACGCAACACTGCACAATACACAAGAATCATTAATTTCCATAAACATAATGTATCCCAGTGAACAATCTCAGCAAACTAACTGGTCTAATATAACTTACGACTACTCTGATACATAAGACAAGAGGTACTCGTAGCCCATGAGGTCCTACCTGTAGTCTACGACCATCATATAGGTTGCTACGACCATGTAGCAGTCGCTACAACCATCGCTCACAGCGGCTACGGCTTTACCAAATCTGGTCGCTACGACTTACGACTATCGATCACAGCCAGGCAGAACTACGACTATCGATCGCGACCAGCAGAAGCTATGACCATCAAGTCGTAAGAACTCCTACTGACCACCAAGTCGTAAGAGTTCTTGACGACTACCAAGTCGTAAAAGTCTCTGCCAACCACTAAGTTGTAAAAGCCTCTGCCGACCACCAATTCATAAAAGCCTCTACCGACCATCAACTCGTAAGAGGCATGAGCTCTAGAACTCACAGATAGAGAGCCAACTATCACATCGACAATATTATTATCTTTAGTTGTCGTCTGGACTCGTAGGAGGAGGATCCGCCAAAGATCACATCGACAATATGCTTTGGCTCCTGGTACTCTATTTTTTCATCGCCATCCTTATCCTTTTTGGTGCTCAATTCTCTAACCTCCTATATAGAAGGGAGAAGACCCTTATCTAAGTAGTAATCGTCAAACTTCTTTTGCCAAGCACAGAGATCATACCCTGCCATTTGGTTGATTAGACACCACCTTTTGCTTTTCTTGTATTCGTTTGTCGGAGCCTTTCCTTTATTCTAACCAGAATAATCATTTTTTTACTCTTATAGTGTTTCTCTGGAATCGCAAGAACTTCTTTGACATTGGGCTTACGATTCTTCTTACCCTTTGGTGATTTCTTGACATTCTTTTCCTTCTTCTCCAAGCTTGGTTAAGGGATCTTCTCCATCTGATCGATGACCTATTCTATTCAACCACTTCACTGGTAGCACATACTTATCAGCCATATCGAAAGCTCGACGATTGTCTATGGAGGGTTCTTTGTGATGTCCTCTGTAAACCACTTGTTTCTTAGTCCAACTTGAACATCTAGATAACATAAGAATGTGTCTCTTCTGGAATGGAGTTATGAACCTGACTGAACTTTTTGATGTATTACCACAGAGTCTCATTGGGCTCTTGTCAGATCCGATGAAGGTCATCTTCCTTCCCGGGATGATCATACGTCCCCTGAAAGTTGGTGATCAGCAGGTCGCAAAGTTGTTCCTAAGTGTAGATTGATCATACTAGTTGGCTGAGCAACCACGACTGGATAGAACCCTCGAGAATTATTAGCAAATAATTTTCCATCACATTGTCATCACCTTTCGTAACCCTGATTGCAGTAGTGTAAATCTACAAAAATTCTAATAAATTTGGCTTTCCATCGGATTTCTTAAGATTTGCCGGTCGGAACCTTTCTAACCAGCGCACCGCTTAAAGGCCTACCAAAAAAGACCGATAACCTGTGATTAGGTCATGCCACCTTATCTGGAAAGAGGCCAGATTATAATCCATCGGAGACCTATTCCTCCAATAGTCTTATCGAGGAACTTGCGCCCCAATCCAGTCATGGACATTCAAATGATGTCTCCGACTAGATACATGGTTTGGATGATGACATAGATCATCTAGACCGCATTCCTGATTTCGTCTTTCATGGCGAGGAGGAGAAGCTACTTAATTTTCAAAGAGCCTTCTTCCCTCATGGCTTCCTTATCGAAACCTTTTCCAAGCCTTTGTGCTTCTTCCTCATCTCTGGTGTACAGTGAACGTCCGTCGGTACCCCAGTGCATATCCTTTGATCCTTTTGTGCTTCTTCCTCATCTCTGGTGCATAGTGAACCTCCACCGGTGATGCATGTGTAAGCTAAGAGTATTGTACATTGAACTTTGTATGGTACACATCTGTTTTTTGTGTAATCCTTGTATATTTTTAAATTTTTCAATATTGTATTTTGTAATAATACATGAGTATATCTAGGGTTTTTGTAGAATACATTATTGGTAAGTACATTTGGTGTAGTACATGGGCTAAGTTCGGTACCACTTTTAGCCGGTTTATGCTTATACATACTACTATATACTGAGTTTAGCTGTACTGGTCAAAATTACATGTAACTATTTTTTCGCGCGTACTACCTCTCGCGAATAGTCATAATTCAAAATTTTAAGACATAAGTCATAAAACGCAGTCCAAAAGAACCCACCATGAATAAGTGGATGGCTCATTCAAATTTTAAATCCAGGAGAGAGTGTGAGATTGGGCCTTGGGTATTGACGATGAGCCATTAATTTGCTTTCTAATTTGTCACTAAATTATTTTCGTCATGAATCTCGAAACTGCAACAGACGTTAGAGATAGTGGGTGCAGTGCCCATCTTTTCTAATTAATCTTCTTTCCCTTCGAAGGACTTGTTTCAAGATACGTAGGTAAAATCTTTCGGTGCTAAAAGATTCAGTATAGTTTTTGCTTATTTCTTCAGGTTCATCGATCAACGAGTAGCTAGTCATGCATTTAATTTGCTTTCGGCAGCCGCAAAGGCAGGTTCGTTCCGGCGAGCCCAAAACTGGCGCGGCAGGGAAAAGTAAGTCCACTCGTGATCGGCAGGAACATTGGTCCTGCTGCGCAGAAGGATCAGAGATGAATTCAGCTAGTGCTAGTGCGGCATCCTGCCAGCATGTTACATGCACCGAGCCACCGAGGGTCAGGGGAAAAGTCAGGCTGCGAGAGGTGGGAGACCGGAGCGAGCCATGCTGTGGAGTCTAACCCGGCCCCTACCGCGATGGAGAAAGGAGAGATCGCGGAGAAGGGACATGCCGATCAGAGCTGATCAGGGGTGACCAAGACCCTCTGCCCATCGATGGGACATGGGGTCCAGCTGCTGAGCAAGATCGGAGCCGGTGGGGTAATTAAGCACCATGCAGGCAAGAATTGTGAACAAATTTCTCCAACTTTCAGGACTACACATCTTCTAAAACAGCAATACTGTATATAGCAAATGGTATGAGCACTTATATGGGTATATTCTTTTCAGCTTTTAAAAACTACTTTTTTATAGTAACTTTCTTTTAAACGAAATATCTTTTTAAGATAGAGTCTACTAATTAATTATAATACATATTATGCCAACTTCATTTATATCAGCAAAAACCGTACATGAGTTTCTATTACTTCGCACGAACAACCCAAAAATCACAAGACGTAGCCAAAAGGCATAAGGTTCAGCAAAAAAAAACAGGCCCATATAAGTGCTCATACCACTTGCTACATACAGTATTGCTGTTTTAGAAGATGTGCTAATTGAGCTACTTGAATATTTTCTCTTCTCTGATTTACCGGTGAAATAAGATGCTAAAATAGAATGGAGGAGCCAATTTGAACTTAATCTCCAGTAAATGCTGTGTTACTTTGTCAAGAGTAGAACACTATTCCTTAATTTTGTCTCTTTTTTTTTTTTTGCTTTTTTGGCTATATTATATTTTTTGCTTTTTTTCGTATTCCTTTGTATTATTTGTGATGGTCTAACTTATTTTTTATTTTTAAAATTTTTAATTTAATTACATCAAATAAACTACTATCAGATATAATAAAATTTAAGTTAACTATAATAAAAAATATAAATCACCGCTAAACTGAGCATCACTAAACATTGAGCACCACTAAACATTGAGCACCACTAAACATTGGTAACTGATTTTCCAATGGTTAAATTGCCATGTTTCATATAATGGCACCAACGGTGATTGATTGGTGGCACCTGATATGTCCCTAGCATTCATGTGATGTATTACATTTGAACAACAGTAAAATTCCACCCTGGGCCAGGTGTACTATGCCTAAAATCTTGTCATCATCAATCTATTCAAGTAATGGACTAGCTCCGATCCGTACGTAATAGAGTTCAGCACTTAGGTTAGGTATATAGAATTAGCAGCCAACACTACCATGATATATAGTATCTCCATCAAGGCATCAGCTAGCTAGCTCGTTGAAAAGAGCTTGTGTCGGGTAACCTGCCATGACTTGCGGCCTTGCGGCGCGCACTAGCCACTAACCCTAGCTAGCGCATTGGTTGCTTTTGTACGTCCAGACTACTCTGTCCCCCTCATCGATTTAATATAGCTTCAGCTTATAATTTTTTATTAAATTTTTTAATTTTAACTATTTATGATAAAGATTATGAAGAGATATTTATTTGTGATTTTGGTTGATATAAATGTTAAGTTTTTAACGTGTACTATAATTAATTTGTAGATCTTATCTTAAGAAAATACTCTATTTAAAAGTTAGTCACTATAACAAAAGACAAAAACTGTTTTTAGAAGTCGTTAAAGGACAAACCCTAAAAGGTGGCTTAAACTCGTAGTACGTCACAGTGTCAACCTGTTAAGTGCTGGCTTCCGCGCCTATAAATTGGGCACTCAGCACCGGCCTCAGGGTGCACACACACAGTTCAAGCTATCCAGCAGCAACACACACACAGTTTAAGCTATCCAGCAGCAACTCAAGAGAGAGAGAGAGAGAGAGGGAGGGAGAGAGATGGCAACTAGTGCCTGCTTAAGCTTCCCGGTGATCAACATGGAGAAGCTGGAGAGCGAGGAGAGGGGTGAGGCCATGGAGGTCATCCGCGACGCCTGCGAGAACTGGGGCTTCTTCGAGGTGCGACACGCATATGGATAACCAACAACGCACCTCATGAATAATTTTGATCCTAAAAGAAACACTTGATGTGTTGTTCATCACCTCTGCAACATTCTGTCTCTAGCCAAAAAAGAAAGTTAGATACGTACGTATCCTTGTTCTCCATCAACCGCTCGACCAATTGAATCTTATCACCTAAATTACTTGGCTCGATTAATTCGAACACCTGTCATGTCCATGTAGTTCGTGATGAATCTTGTGTTGATTAACTCGGTGCATTAACTTTTGGTTTATGTATGCAGCTGCTGAACCATGGCATCTCGCACGAGCTGATGGACGAGGTGGAGCGGGTGACCAAGGCGCACTACAGCAACTTCCGGGAGCACAAGTTCAAGGAGTTCGCGCAGCGGACGCTGGAGGCCGGCGAGAAGGGCGCCGACGTGAAGGACGTCGACTGGGAGAGCACCTTCTTCGTCCGCCACCTCCCCGTCTCCAACATCGCCGACCTCCCCGACCTCGACGACCACTACAGGTACGCACGTATGCGTCATTAGTTAACACTTGATCGCTAGTTAGCCAGACAATCACTAGTCTTTGTTATTTTTTCTATTGGCTTATGAAGAAAAAAAAAGGCACAAACCCGATGGATAGCGTCAGCTTTTCTGCTTTCGACAGGAGTCGCGAAGGCTCCGAGATAATTATTAGTTTTTTAATCAGAAGATTCCGTCCTATAATTCCACTCCAATCTGAAGATTTGGACCTCGCCTTGCTTTAGTGCTCCCACGAAGCAAGGCTGACAAAGCAGCCTATTGTTAGGCCTGACCAAACCTACTCACCTCAACAAAGTTACACCTGACAACAGCTCCTATTAAAAAATTTTAGACAGCAGTCCGGGGCTCCGGGCTTATATATATGTGTGTTCAAATCATTGATCAAAACGAAACTCCCAGTTTTGTACTCTGGCTCATCTGTAGTAGACTAGCAGTCCGGGCTTTATATACATGCACAGCACAGATATGCGATATCAACATGACAAGATTGAGTACATCGGAATCCTAAGCAGTAACTAGCACGACTCGAATCACTTTTAGCAAGTGACACTTGTTGGAAAATTCCTAACTAAGCCTTTTTGTGTCGTCGTTGTAGGCAAGTGATGAAGGAATTCGCATCGGAGATCGAGAAGCTGGCGGAGAAGATGCTGGACCTACTGTGCGAGAACCTGGGCCTCGAGAAGGGCTACCTCAAGAAGGCGATCGCCGGGTCCAATGGCCCGACGTTCGGCACCAAGGTGAGCAGCTACCCGCCGTGCCCGCGGCCGGACCTCGTGAACGGCCTCCGCGCGCACACGGACGCCGGCGGCATCATCCTGCTCTTCCAGGACGATCAGGTGAGCGGCCTGCAGCTGCTCAAGGACGGGGACTGGGTCGACGTGCCGCCCATGCGCCACGCCATCGTCGTCAACATCGGCGACCAGCTCGAGGTGATCACCAACGGGAGGTACAAGAGCGTGATGCACCGCGTGCTGACGCGCCCCGACGGGAACCGCATGTCCATCGCGTCGTTCTACAACCCCGGCGCCGACGCCGTCATCTTCCCGGCCCCCTCGCTCGTCGGCGCCGAGGGCGAGGTGGAGCGCGCCGAGAGCGCGTACCCGAGGTTCGTGTTCGAGGACTACATGAACCTCTACGTGCGTCACAAGTTCGAGGCCAAGGAGCCCCGCTTCCAGGCCATGAAGTCGTCCGTCGAGGTTGTCCACGCGGCGCCCATCGCCACCGCTTGATCAAGAAGTGCACGTGCCAGAACCCAAGAGCTTGAAGCCTTCAACTATGTCGAGATGTCCGGTAGATAAGTACGTAATTTGTGCTAGGTGGCACGGGTGTGCGCGCCGTGGGGTGTGTGTGACTGTGGGAGATGTGGCGTAATGTAGTAGTTGTGTCTCGAACCTGGATGTACGTATTTGTATTGCATCAGCCGTGTAACTGCTAATGTTTGTGCGACGTGTTTCGTGGCCAGGAACCGGTGTGTTAACGCTGTTACTACTGTTACCCCCTTAGGTGTGTCTGTGCAACGTGTTTTGTGACCAGGAACCGGTGTGTTAACACTGTTACCACCTTAGGTGGGTCTTGCAGCCTACTGGTACTGGGTTCCTATGCTTGATAAAGGGGTGTTCATTTTTCGGCAGTTCAATATTCCTACCTGGTCATAGTTTCAGGCCTTCTACTTTTTCGGCCTCTCCAACATATGTCAGTCTTCCAATCTCCGATGCCTGTGGGCTATGAAGCCTATATAGTACAGTAGTAAGATGGATTACAAACTGGATCGAACTCTTTCTCTTCTGGACTCTCGAGCCTACAGTTTCGGCAACATGCGTGTACGGAAATCCTGCTGGGCGACCGGCTACCAGAGAACAACGAAACAGAGGCGCAGAAGCAGATCGAAACGAGCCCATACTACCCCCCGCATTTGTGCTAGCCATGCACACCTCGAGTCCCAGAAGTCAAAAGCTCGCACTAGAAAAGAAAGCCACTTATACAGTTGTGCACCTGTGCGGCCGAACAGCCCGAAACCTGCAAGTGCATGGTCCTCGAGCCGGCCTGGCACGGATATACCAGCAGATGACGGGCGCCAAAGATCATCTGGATCGGTGGTATCATCGTACTTGTCGGTACCCCAGCGGAGTTTTGAATTTTTGATGTATATAGCGTGTTTTATGTTTATATTTATAAAAATAGTTATATATCTGCTTGATATTAATAAAAATGACGTTTCTATCGTCCTATCACTGGGCGGTAGCCGCCTACAGGTAGCACGTGGCCCGGCCCTCGCGGGCAGGCACCTGCCGCCCGGCCACCACACTGCAGGTGGCCTGCCGCCCAACCGCAATACAGCAGCTAGCCAACCATCTGATGGCAACATGGCAGGTAATTAAGCTACTAATTAGCCGGCTTAATTACCTGCCTAAATATTATTTTATGTGTTATATTTGTTCGAATTTTAAAATATAACAAATGAGCTTAAAAAATTACAAAATTTATGTGCAGCTTTCTGACACAACGTACTTCATTGTGTATTTTTTGATAATTTTATCCACTCCGAATATTGCTTAAAATTTTGTAAGATTGAGATATTTGTACGAGTTTTACATATAGCAAACGAGTTCAAAAAATTATAAATTTTTTTATGAAGCCTCCCGATATAGTTGACCTAGTTGTGTGATCTTTTGGGATTTTATGTGCTTCAAATTTGCCATATTAATTTAATCATAATTAGTGATATGCAATACATCTTTTGCAGTGCGTGACCCCTGTCCTTTGCACATATGTCGGTCTGTTGCTGCTATGTTTCCTTTCCCACTGCGGCCTTCGCACAATTATCACTCTGTCCATGTCATCCCCCTCGCGCGCTCCCTCATCCACACTGATGTCGTTATGTTTGTGCCATTCCCACTCGCACGCTCGCTAGTCTCCACATTTGTCAATGTTATCATGCCGCTCCACTTGCCTGAAGTGCTATGTGTAAATAAGGAGTCCTTAATTTGCAGGATGAGCGCACCGGGTTCTCTTTTCGCTCGGCCATAAATATGAACATCTTGCAATTAGTCATCGGTCATCTCAGTCTGTCCCCCCTCGCTCACGGTGCTACGCGTCAACAACGAGTCCGTAATTTCCTGTGGCAACGCACTACACTCTTTTCCCTCGGCCTCAAATACAGAGCTCTCGTAATCCCTTGCAATGTTCTCGCCAACGTCCTCAAGTATTCATCCCCATTCTCTCTACGTTGGTTTGCTTCTCCCTTCCCCGGACATCCTCAACTCCTCAAGTATTTTCTTTCTTGTAGTCATTGTTTTCTTATAGTGCTGCGAGTCTTATTTTCATTCACATCGTTACCTGCAGTGCTTTATATCATTTATGTATGTCTAATGCATATCCATACTTATACCGTAGTATATGGTTGAATACTACACACCAAACCCAACACTACACCAGAACTTGCTTCACCATGTCGGGATGGACAAGAGGCAGAAGAAGCAATAGAAAAAGATGATGAAGCAATGGCAGGAAACCCGCGAACTAGCAAGGTTTGGCACGGTCGTGACGAACAAGTAAGGACTACTACGGCATGGGACAAACAAGCGGAGCATGCTAGGTGGTCACCTCTTTCGCAATGACGCCCCTCGTAGGAGTATGTCCATTCTGAACATTCCAACCAAGCGTTTGCTGTAACACCTGCCCAAGGGGGAGACGTCGCCCCTTTAATGGTGCAGGGAACCATACAAGTATGGAGTTTTTGGCTCATAGAATGATATATTTTGGTATCAATTTATACTAGCACACCGTTCTAAAAGTTAATAATAAAATAATATATATGTAAGAATATATATATACTCTCAAAATGTAGATCGTTTTTAAGATACTAGCAAAAATAATAAAAATATATATTATGAAATAATTTTGTAAGACATATCTAATTGTGTTATTCTATATAATCAATCTATATATTTCAACATATATTAATTGTCAAAGCTTGAAAATTTTGACCGCACGGAACCCACGGCGATCTATATTTTGGAACAGAGAGTATTTAATTATACACACACACACCGAATTTCACTTACAAGGTTACTCTAAATACATGGTAGTAAAATTAAATATAACATATAGTTTAATAAGTTTAATGGATATTATTACTAACTGTACTGGTATAATCAGTGTTATCTAATGTTAAAACCAATATAACTGATATTAATCGATGTCAAAGCCGATATAAAACTTAGGTTACTCGGTACGTCATAAGCGGCACATACTAGGCATTTGGTACCAGAATGGTATCGATAAGTTTGGGTAAGACTGAGCCGATATTCCTGGTCCAGCCCTGCCCGCCTGCCGAGCGCCGACTCCAATTGGCAGCTTCGTTCACATGCGCGCTCACACGGCGCACACGCGGAGGAGGCAAGCAGGCAGAGGTCGGAACCGGAGGTCACCCACCCACCCACCCATGTGATTCCAAGCAGTGGCGTGGTGGTGTCGAGCGAGCACTACGGTACGTTGCGTGGTTGTCAAAAGGGCTCAGGGAACGTGTGCCGTGGTGGCAGTACATTGGTGGGTGGAGAACCGGAGATCATGTGAGCTTCAGTGGTAGACTGGTAGATCCGAGCCCCAACTCAAGTCCGCCCAATATCATACCAGCACGAGCGTTTTTTTCCTCGACGCATACCAGTACAAGTCGATGCTAAACAACAAATGGAAGTGGCGCTTTTCTTGAGATCGACGACTTAACCACACTTTCGGAGCTACGCGGCGCAGAATTCGTATCACGGAAGGATTTCAAACGGAATCCAGAGGGGGATGTTGCTTTAAGCTTTTCAAAGCGGTTTGGCACGAAATTACTCCCTTTAAAGGCCCTGTACTCAGACTTCCCAGCACCAAATTTCACCATTTTTAAGGTTTGGTGTCCTAACCAGACTACCGGCCCAACATATTACGCAGTTTTCTGATCCATGAACGATCGTTTCAAGCAAAAGGGGAGCTAAAAGCCAAACATTGACATCGCTCGAGAAGAGCTGCCACCACCACCACGAGTTGAAGCTCGATTGCTGAATTTGCTTCCAAGCAAAGCACCATTTTCGGGACACAACATTCATATGTGGGACAAGAGTCAAAAACCAAGCAAGCAAGCACTTTTGAGACAAAACATAGTGGGTCACATGGCCGCAAAGGCTCAAATTAATCTATATTAGTAATTAAAACTTATAGTAAATAATAGCATAATTACAGAGACTAAACAAAGATATCCCCCATCTAGCCAAAGCTGCAAAAGAGGTACAGCTACAGCTACAGTAGTAGTCTACGCTGAGCCAGCATGCGCCAGGAGTCGAACAGCGGCAGCAGTAAAGAAAGGGGGAAACGAGGCAAGATTCCAACATCGCTCCGCCTTTCCCTCCTCCCTCCACACTGACCGAGCTGCGATTTTTTTTTCATAAATCCCGCATCCCGAGCTGCCTGCTGCCCTTGTCTTCAGCTACTGTTGCCTCGGTTCAGACTGTCGATGGGAGCTCGCACTTGCCCATCTCTGCAAACGATGGAACAAACCAACACCGAGTAAGTTCACAAAGCACCATATATTACCCTAAATGAATTGCTAATCTCCCGTTCTCCAATGCTACTGCTATCGTGAGTGTATACGGAGTAGAAGTAACCGAGGGAGTAAAAAAGTTTGTAAAAAAATATGCAGGGTACAAACTACAAGCTGCAAAAGGGACCGAAAGAGGAAAATCAGTCACGACGCGACATGCAGACATGGCACGCATCACCATGAAGGAAGTAAAGAACACAGTACGAGTCATTCACGTCGAGCTGCGAGCCACCCTGACGCCATCGCATCGCGGTCATTATTGCGCTTGTGCTCGGGTACACTACCAGGCTCTGAACCTGACCCGCCCACTCATAACTCAACCCCATGCCACAGTGGCGTAGCAACAGCTCGAATCCAATGCACAGACTTAAACACGACCTTAATGCCAGAAACTAGTGAATCGCAGTACAGATTTGGTCACGGAGCGACAGTAACGGCTGCTGTAGCCTGTGTGGTGGTAAAGATTAATAGTAAAGAACAAGGTATAATTCCCGTACAATGCAAAACACCTTTCACTTGATTTGGACCTGTGAACCATGACCCACCCATCTATCTGTAAATCACCATGTGGTCGAGTGATAAAATAACTAGGCGGTACGGGATGTTTTATGCTCAGCAAACTTTAAGCGACACACTACGGGGTAGGTTGTGTACTGGTAGTACCGGACTACCCTTCTATCTTGTGGCCCGTGTAACGCATCATTTACCTAAAACCTACATGTGCACCTTGCTTTGTAATCAAGGGATTCATGTACATTTGAACGAATCGGTCGAGTAAATCGCTAACCGTAAACGAGTACTGGGTACGAGTAGACAGATCGTTGAGAAGATGAGCGGTAACTCACTCGGGGCCTGGTTGACGACGTAGGCGGCGCCGGCGAAGTCGCAGGTGCCGATGGAGCGGCCCTTGCGCTGGTAGTAGTCGTTGAAGGCGAAGGAGGCGTGCGCGACCATGGTGTTGGGCTCGAAGCACGCCGCGCCGGGCTGGATGGCCTTGCAGTCCGCGCCGCCCGGCCCGCACGCGTAGTCCAGCGCCGCGTGCAGCCGCTCCTCCCCGACCATCGCGTTCGCCACGCACCACGCCTCCCCCGTCGAGGTCGCCTTCACCCCGCCCCCGGCGCTGGGAGCATTGCCATTGGCGTTGCCGCTGCTGGGCCCGCCGTTCTCCTGCCAACCGAGGCCGCCGTTGTCCTTGCTGCCGCCGCCCGCCGAGTTGCCCCCGAGAACGAACTGGACGTCGTACACCTTCTGCTGGTTCGGGTAGAACACGCCGTAGTTGCGCTCAGAGGTCGGACCAGGCTTCTGGTTCTCGTTGAAGAGCGCGAAGAGGTACACGTCCATGTCGGCGTCGGGGCGGTGCGGGGTGCCTGCGTTGCCTGAGAGCACGCGGCGCACAAGATTGCCGTTGTACGCGGCGGCGTTGGCAGCTGCGGCGCCGGTCTCCTTCGCGTCACCCTTGGACGGCCAGCCCGTTTCCGACACCACCACGCGCACGCCGTTGTAGTTCCCCAACTTGCCTACGGCCGTGAACACGGCGTCGAGCTGGGCGTCCAGGAGGCTGTAATACTTGAGGCCGCTCCCAGAGTCGGGCACGCCAGCGTTGGGGCGGAACAGCGCGTAGTCGAGGGAGATGACGTCGGCATTGGCCGAGTAGGCGAAGAACGGGTAAGCATTGACCATGAGGTACGAGCCGGTCTGCACCAGGAAGTCGAGCATGGGCTTCATCACGGCCTGCGCGAGGTCCTCCCGGAATGCGCCAGCGGACGGCGGGTACGACGCCGCGAGCGCGGTGAGTGCGATGGGCGACGACACCTTGACAGCCTTGTCCAGGTTCAGGCTCGTCAGAGCGGCGTGCACATTGGTCATGGCCGGGACGAGCTGCGCCGTCACGTTCTTGGCCGTGGCAAACACCTCGTTGCCTACGGCCACGCCCTGGATCTGCGTGGCTGGGTAGTACGCCGCCACGTTCCGCCGCACCCACGCGAGCGCGTACGACGCGCGCGTGCCCACCGCGGCGAGCTGTTCGTTGGGCAGCGCGACCACCACCTTGATGCCAGTGTTGGCCAGCGCCCTCAGCACGGTCGGGTCGGTGTCGTAGAGCTTCACCTGCGTGATGCCCTGCTGCTTCATCAGCTGCACCACCGTCGCCGGGTTGGGCAGGTTGTTCGCCACCCTCCCGTAGTTCACGCCCACCGTCCCCGCCTCTGCAACCAAAAGAAACCAACATTCGTCACTAAACCGCACCTGCATTGTCGCTTAAACATCAATCTCTGCGCGTCGACACCGTGGTTACCTGCAGCGGACAAGAAGAGCAGCGGCAATGCCGCGGCAAGGAGGAGGACGTGGAGGAGCGCCATGCTCTGCTGCTGCGCCGGCAAGAGAGCAGAGCAAGACGGCAGCCAAGCGACGGGTGAGACGAGTGGGGAAGTGAGGAAGGGGAAGGGCGGGACGGGGATTTATGGCCGGGGAAGCCGAGGCGCTGCAAGGTGGGACCCGCGCCGGCGGCTCGGGTGGGAACTGGCGGGTATGTTGGGACGTGGGTGAGGCACGTCGCGGGGTGTACCCTTCGTGGGCGGGAGGGGATGCGTGGAGAGACGCGGGTGGTGCTGCGCGTGTGTGGTGTTCTGCCACGGGCACGGGATCGGTTGGAGATAATAGAAAGAACGCGGGGAGCGCCGGTGCAGAAAGCGGGGCCCGCGCTCGGCTACCGTTGTTAGCCTGGGCGCCGGGCCCCGCCGTATGGCCGTTCCGGCTGGGTGTGTCAGTGTGTGTGGTTAGCGGCTAATCAATGTCGATGGTGCAGCGTGATGAATGAGATAGTTTGTAGTTGGTGTGGGCTAATTACTCATCTCAACGGCTCTGAAGGGTGCCCTTTTCTCCATGTCTACTCACTATGACCAGCATATTTTTTTCTAATAATTATCTAAATTTAGAATCATTAGATTAAAGTTTCAATAGATCTTTTTTTAGAGGGAGGATAATTTTTGGAGAGAGAATTTGTGGACATTAGATCTCTAATTCAACGGTCACAAATCTCGATAATAGTTAGAAAGAAAATATCTAGGTAATATTTATCAATATGCTTTCTTCTTCTTTTATTTTGAGAAATTTCTTTTTGTGTGCGCTAGACTGCTAGTATCAGAATGTTGCTGCTGGTGGTATTTTGAGGAGGAAAAGAAAAAGAGACGGTTTTGGGTCGTTGACATGTGGGACAAGCGTCTGGTGTGCCTCTGATTCCACATGTCGGCCTTGTAACACTACCACTAGACGGTTTTGCACGAAGATTGGCATAATAGGATAAAGGGGTAAGGGCTTGGTTGGTTCCATAAGGAAAAAGGGAACATAAGGGTTTGGTCATAGCTCATAGTGGATCTGTTCTTTTTTTGCTTAAGTTTATGATTTTTGACTGCGGCTTGTGATTTTGGACTGTTCGTGTGAGAGATTATAGAGTAACAGAAACTCACGTGCGATTTTTGTCGATATAAATGAAGTCGATACAGTATGTACTGCAATTAACTAGTAGACCTCATTTTAGAAAGACACTCCGTTTAAAAGCTAATTATTGTAGAAAAGTTAGAAACTAAAGCCAAAAGCTAAAAAAGAACAGGGCCAGTGTTTTTACATGCAGTATTGTTGTCAAATTTTGGACGGCTACCACTGGTACTTGTTAGTGATATGTTTTAGGAATAATAATAGAGATGATTGTATCACTTATATATTTATGATTATTTGAATAATATGATATTTATATTTCTTGAACAAATTATCATTTATAAATGTTAGCATGTATGTGATTTGTTCATGAAACTATTTATTTGTTGTATGATATCATTCTAAAATATCTCTGGTCAAAACACTAGTAACTTGTAAACCAGCATATATATTGATTGATGACCACGTTTCATCGATCATAGATATAGGGATATTAAATCAATAATGTGGACACATGTTAGAAAACATGGTGTTGAATTCACCCACCCGGAGGTACTGTTGGGATTTGTTATGTTTTATGTGTTATTAGTTGGTCTCAAGCAATAAGGATATATAATCATTGTATCTGAGATTAGCATAGTTTTCTACACATGTAATTGTTGTAGGATGGCCCCCTACCGCATCCGTTCGGCCTGTTGAGCTGAAAGATTTAGTGGGGGACATAAAAAGACATGAATACTCTTGTAATAGTACCATAGGGTGGGATTATGATTGTTATAAGATCTTATGGTCATGTATAAATATCCCCCTAAGGGGAGCAGGGAAGGGGGATCGATTCATTCCCATACTCTCTTAGTCCCCCTCATTTTAGTATTTTACTGTTTGGTCTATAGCTACAACAGTTGGCGCTCTAGTTCCAACTCTGAATAATGAGTGTGCTGTCTCTCTAGACCTTCTGGACGGCGTACACATCAATGCAACTGAGCAAGTCTCCAAGTACACGCGAGCGACATCCCAATCCTACAATCAGCTCGTCCAGCAGCGCAATTTCCACGCGGGGGACCTTGTCCTGCAGCATGTACATTCTCTACATGGTGCAAGCGCACAACTGTAATAGCCCTTCTGCGCAAACGGGTCGATTTAAATAAAACACTGTCTTTGCGCAAAAGCGTTCTTAACTATTGTCATAAATAAGACGTGCGGAGTACACGGCCTCCCAGCGCACTCTACGGAGTGTAAATAAGACGTGCAAAGTTCACGGCCTCCGCGAACACTCTATAGAGTCTAAATAAGACGCGGGGAGTACACGGTCTCCACGCGTACACTATGGAGTCTAAATAAGGCACAGAGTCCACGGCCTCCGCGTGCACTATATTGACAAAAATGAAGGTTATGGTCTCCTGTTATTAGCATGGTTATAAGGGTGTATATAGTATAGACGGCTATTGTTTATAGTATTATCTATGTTATTTATAGATAAAACTAAAGATTTTGTAATTTAACCAGATGGGAAGGATACATCAGTGCAAAAAAAAAACTATACCACATGGTTTCTTCCTCTCCTCTCGATCTCTCTCATCAACCTTATCAGAAACCTTAGGTGTGCAAAGAGGATCGCAGACACCTGTACCTTTTCGGTTGCTATAGGCAACGCCTGTTGTATGACACTGGCGAGGTTCTCCGGTTCCTCGAGGTAAGAGCATCTCCAGCAGGGCCCCTATTTGAGCCCCTAAAACCAAATTTAGGGGCTTGAGACAAAAATAGAGCTCCAGCAGGGCCCCTACTAGAGCCCTCAAATTTGAGGGGCCCCTCAAATCCCCCCTCAGCCCTCATTCCTGGGGGCTCTTGACCAAGCCCCCAAATCACAGTTGGAGCAGTTTTCCCTCCCGCCTCTGCCTCTTTCCCCGCCCGTCCGCCCGAATCCCTCGCTCCGCCGCCCGCCTCTTCCCCTCCCGTCCGCCGAATCCCCGCCTCCGCCGCCCGCTGAAAGCATCTAGGCCCCTAAAAATATTAGTTTTGGTAATTAATGAAATTATGTGAATATGAGACTAATGTGTGCATTAAGTGTTTGAAAGGATAAGTTCAAATGGCAAAGAAAGAGGCTCACAAAATATCCCATGAAGATTCAAAGATCTCTAGGGCGACAAGGTAAATAGTTTAGGTATCTATTTTTATTTTACCGGTCTTGGAGTTAGGTTGGAAGACCGGATTATAGGATAGACGTCGTACTATTAAGAGGGATCATGGTGATTGCTTGATCATGTTCAAATGTGCCCTATGGATCAATTTAGGATCGTGCATGCACTTAGAAATTAAAATCATATCAAATCTGTGCATTGTTAGAAAATCTGGTAGTTCCGGTGTTAAATGGGCGGAACTACCGCAGGGTCGGAAGTACCGGGCGCCCGGGCGGAACGTTTTTTCCAGAGAGCGCCCGGACTCAGACTTAGTCTCTCGGAAAACGGAAGTACCGCGGGTTGACCTGCGGAACTACCGGAGGACCGGTAGTACCGGGCACCCGAGCGGAACTTTATTTCCAGAGAGCGCCCGGAGTTTAACTTAGCCTCTCGGAAAACCGAAGTACCGCGGATTGACCTGCGGAACTACCGCATGTGCGGAAGTTCCGGATACCCGTGCGGAACTTTATTTCCAGAGAGTGCCGGGAATAAAACTTAAACTCGCTGAGATCGGAAGTACCGGGTCATGGAGCGGAACTTCCGGACTTCCAGAAGTACCGCGATTTCAACGGCGGTAGTACCGCACTCATTGACCAACGGTCACTTCTGACTCACTGACATAGCCGTTCTGACCGGTCAGCGAGAGTCCGGAAGTACCGCGGTTTTACCTGCGGTAGTTCCGGATTTCCTGAATTTTCAGGATTGTTTATTGTAACGGTTATTTGAGGTTGGTGAGGGTATAAATACATCCCCACCAGAACTTGTAGTTGTTGTTGAACCTCCATTGAATACATTTGAGCTTAGTGCAACCTCTCACACCTCATTTTCACTCTTGTGCATTCATTTAAGGTAGGTGAGCCAAAATTCAAGTGCATTGCATTCTAGTTGATCCATTAGGCACTTGAGTGAGATCAAGCCGCTGTGATCTATTCTCTTGGTGCTTGCCGGCACCTAGACGGCTTGGCGGAGGTCCGGTGATCTTCTCAAGAAGATTGTGAGAAGGCCCGGAAGATTGTGAAGGCTCGGAGCTCGCCTACCCGGAGAGGGAAAGGGCTACCAATAGTGATCGAGGTGTTTAGGCTCATTCGTGGAGCCGGTCCGATTTGTTCGGGCTTACCTCAACGTGGACTAGGGGAGACCGGCAAGTCTCCGATCACCACGGTAAAAAAGTAATCGTGTCATTTGTGGTTTGCTCTCTTGTGATCATTTTCATTCAAGCAACGCTCTTCATTCATATTACTTGATTGGTTGCTTAGTTAGAGTAGCAATTGTTGATCTCCACTATTTGGTATTGCTCTTAGTTGATTACTTGTGCTAGTGATTGCTTGAGCCTTACTAGGTTGATTAGTGGTGTTATTGTTATCTTGCTCTAGTATATCGATCTAGTTTAAAATTGCTAATTAGAATTAGACGAAAATTTTAAAACCGCCTATTCACCCCCCTCTAGTCGGCCTCCTCGATCTTACACCCGCTCGCCCCCCGCCTCCGCCGCTCGCTCCTGTCTCTCCGCCGGGATAATCCGGCCGCCGCGTCCCCGGTCATGCCGTCCGGCGAGGAGGCTGACCTCGACGCATTCCAGCGCCACGTGGCCGCGTACCTTGCGGACTTGCGAGAGGGGAAGGGGTTCTTCTCCATCGCGTGGATCCGGCGGCTCCTCGAGGCGTTCCTCCTGTGCCAGGAGGAGTTCCGGCTGGCGGTGGCCCAGGCGCGCCGCCGCGGGGCGCTCCCAGCGCCGGCGGAGAGGCTGGTGGGGGAGTTCCACGAGCGGGCGGTGAAGGCGCTCGACGTCTGCAACGCCGCCCGCGACGGCGTCGACCAGGTGCGCCGCTGGGAGCGCCTCGCCGGCATCGCGGCATCCGTGCTGCTCGCGCCCGGGGAGATCCACGAGGGCCAGCTCCGCCGCGCGCGGAAGGCACTCTCGGACCTCTCGGTCCTCATCGACAACGCCGCGGCCGCAGGGGGAGGAGCCGGCGTTGCCTCCTTCCTCGCCTCCCATCGCAACCGCTCCTTCGCCCGACTCCTCCGCTCGCGGGTCCCATGTGTCAGTGTGTAGTGTAATGGATTTGAGGGCTTAGATTTGAGGGGTGTTGTTGGAGTAGATGCAAAAAAATTGGGCCCTCAAAAGTAGGGGAGCCCTCAAATGAAAAGTAGGGGCCCTGTTTTGAGGGCTACTGCTGGAGATGCTCTAACAACTTGCATGGATGGTCACATAACAAAACTCTACTGGCTTCACGTCTCGCTCATTTTAACTTGAGCTTTTAGTTTTTAGTTTATTTTTACTATTTATGAATTTTGTCTTTTCTTGAACTTTTGGCTTTATTTAGTTTTTTTGCTGGTTCTTTTTTTCGTATTCGTTTGCGTTGTCCGTAATGAGCTAACATATTTTTTCTATTTTTAATTTTTTTAAATTTAATTACGCCAAATAAGCCATCTTCAGCTACAATGTAATTTCAGCTAATTACAGTATAATTTTAGTCATAAATCACTATTTTTTAATTCAACCGAACGGAGTCTGAATTGCTTGGTTAGTAAAGGCAGGCCAGCCAACGCAAGCCAGGTACTACAGATCTTTTGGTAGGGGTGACCACTGCACGGCAGCACACCTGAAAAGTCCCCAAAATTCAAAAGGAATTTTTCTTGAATTTTCTGCAAATTTTGAGTGAAATTTCGAAACTTTCCTTTTCGGGAAAGTTCTCCCCTTCCCCGCTTTCCCTTTTTGGCTGGGCGTTGCCCCTCTTCTCCGGCGCCTTCTCTTTTTCCGCCTTCACCCGTGCCCGGCACCTTCCCCCTCTCCTCTCCCGCTGGCGCCTGCGCCCTCCCCGCCTTCACCCTTCCTCGCGCGGACGCCCGACCCCGCTCCCTGCCTCCCCCCCCCTCGCGCACGCGCCGCGCCTGCGCCCGTCGGCACCGCCTTTGCGCCGCGCCTTGGATTCCTCCGCGCCCGCGCCCCCGACAGCCCCGTCCGAAGCGCGTGGCCGCCCTCGCGCCACGTCGCCCGCCCTCGCCTCGACCCCACCTGGCAGCGGCAGCCCCTCCCCTCTCCCCGCGCGCGGACGCGCTTCCGCCATGCCGCCCCGACCACCTGCTCCCGTCTTGTCGCCATCAAGCCGCTACAGCACCCCGACACCGCCCCATCCCGCGGAGGAGACGCCCTCACTGCTCCCGTGCTCTCCTGTCGACCCCAGGGTCCCGCCCATTCCTTCTCCCCGAAGGATTCCCCTCGCCGCTCCGGGTATAAAACCCGCCCCCGCGGCTCCCTTGCCTTCTTTGCTCCCCGAGCTTCTCCCTCGCCCGCAAACACCTCCCACCACTCCCGCACACCTTCCAGAGCAGCCGATTGAAGTTCCGTTGCCCAGAGCTCCGTCGCCGCTCTCCCCTGCGCCGGCGACGCCCGTGAGCGGATCTTCCGCTCCCCGTCCTCTTTCTCCAATTAACCCTCACCAGAGCATCTCATCCACTTGCTTATACCGTTGGTACCCTTGATTGCACAGGAGGATCACCGAGGAACTCCGGCGACGAAGCTCCCTCTTCGGCCGTCGCACCTCGCCGTGGCTAGAGCAACTCAGGGCTCCTCGGCTTGAACCTCCGCCGCCAATGTGAGCCTCTGGGTCCCTTGTCCGTGTAGCCGCCCCCGATTGAACCCTCTCGCCGTCGGCGACCCCCTCCGCCGCCAATTAGCCGAGACACCCTCTTCTCCCTCCCGCTCTCCCCGTTGTTTCCCTCACTCTCTAAATCCCCGAAACGGGTTCCCCGTACTCCGCTCCACCCTCTGGTGTCCTCCGCTACCGCCGGCGAGCCCCCTAGCGCCCGGACCGCCGTCGCCACCGTGACCTCGCCGCGCGGCCACTGTAGCAGCTGGAGGTAGAAGACGGGGGACGTGGCCCCATCTCACCCGTCCGTACCTCCCGTTGCCTTTTAAAGTGGGCCGTCAGATGAAGTCTCTCCACCGCCGTTGGATCTTCGTAAAGACTTCACCTCCCCTCCGTCCGATTCGATCCGTACCGCTTCGCCCGCCTTCCCCTCTCCACCGCCGTTCGATCGCCATCCCGCCCCGCATCCGTCCGCCCGCTCCTCCGCATCGCCGCCGTCCGCGTCCTCCACGCGTCAGCCATCTGAGCGAGGTGGGCGCGCGCGAGCGTGGGCCGAGGCCTCGGCCTGCCTCGCCTCTCCGCGCGTACGCGCGCACGCGCGGGCCGCCGGCCGCGCGTTTGAATTCCCGGCTGGGCTGCACTGTAGCGCCAGGCCAGCCCATCACTGTTCATAGCCATTTTCCAGAGATTTGTTATTTTCCAAAATCCCAGAAAATCTAAATAAATTCTAGAAAATCACAGAAAATCCCAAAAATTCCCAAATTTCACCACTTTGCTCCAAATAATATTCCAGACCCATTGGTAACCTCCATTTCCACAGATTCATCCCAAATAAATTCCTAAAATTCCCCATTTGGAGATTTATGCATTTTACTCCTTTTTAAATAGTTTATTTTCCCTCGCTTGATTAGTCTCAAGCCGGATTTATTTATTTTGTATGTTTGCGCTAGTTTCGAAGACCCCGGAAGTTCAAGTGCAGTCGCAGGATCCAGGAGCTTCTTCGTTCGAGCTAGCCGATTTCGTCCCGGTTCACGGCAAGTCACAAGTCCTTGATCATATTGCAACTCATGTTGTCTAATTATGTTATTATGCTATTTGCATTATACTAATTGTGAAATGTTAGTTCAAAAATAAAATAAAAGGTTTAGAATGACATGTTATGTAGTTAAACCTACCACCGATGATTGCCATGTTAATTTGTAGCCATGCCATTGTAACCCTAGAATTAATTATCTGTTAATCTAGATAATTGTAGGATATTATTATCATGCAAAAGCTTAGACTAATAAGGCTGTGGCTGTGGAGCCAATAGAATTTAGAAAACCCGACTCTAAGGTAGGGTGGTATGGGACACCGTATCTTAGAGCGGAGAGTGCCGGCGTGCACAAGGTAGGGTAAGGGGGAGTGGAAACCGCAAGGCGGTCCTCGCCAATCTTTTACCCTAGGTTTGGAGAAGGGTAAGGGTGAGTGGGAAACCGCGGGACGGTCTACGCCCACCGCTTACCTTAGTTTGGGTCGCGGGCCTGGCGAGGTTGCGGACCATGTGAAAATATAAGGACTGAAACCCTTACGCTGAGCAAATGTCACAGTGATCGCTCAACCACAGGAGTTGACTTGTCAACACTTGTCTAGTAGCTGCTCAACTCGATTGAAACTCTACAGGAGGTTTAGCAGTGAGGTTAGGTGAGCCGCGCTATGGGTGCCTAACAACGGTAGAGTTCACTCGAAGCGGACACTGTTTTCTCTTGTGTGGGTGTGTGTGTGTGTGCGTGTGTGGGATCCAGACCCGAGTGAATTCTACCGGGTAGAGCTTATATAAGGAGTTGAGCAGTGAAACGACCTGGCTTCCTTAACTCAGTCATGAGGGTTAAGGAATCGTGTGGGTAAAGATGAGCAAACTCTGCAGAGTCAAATAAATGGTATTCGAATACGCCGTGCTCCCGGTTATTGGAGCTGTGTCACTTGGGTGATTCCAGCAGCGACGCTTAAGTAGTTTTGTACATGCTTTACTTGATTAGTTGGTTAATGAACTCTTCGTGAAAACCCCCTGAGATCTTGAGAAGTAGTTTTGGGTCCATTTTACAAAATGCTTGCAAATAAAACTGCATCCACTCAAAGTTAATAAACCAAATTTACTCCCTTCCTTTGTTGATCCGTGCAAGTAGTAAGTTAAGATTTTCCCTTGTGATTTGCTGAGTACGGGGTCGGAGTACTCAGGCTTGCTAAATGCCACAGATACCAGAAGGAAAAGAAGGCAATTCAAGATTTCGTGTTGGAAAGGTCTTCCCGTCGAGGACCCGTGGCTTTAGGTCTTCGCCGCGCTCAAGCGGATTCTGGAGTTTTTGTAATATAAGTATACTTTGGGTTTGCACGCCCCGCTGTAGAAAAATGGATGTTAATCCTTATGTAAAATATATGCTGGTCTTTTGTTGTAAGCATGCAATGGTATACTCTTGCGCGACACTCCATAACTGTTCATGAGTGAATAGTTGCGGGGTGCCGTGTCCGTACGCGCCCCTGGAAACGGGGGCGTTACAAGAAGTGGTATCAGAGCCAGGTTCTTGACCGTAGGTTAAGACCTAAGGCAGATTAGGAAGCGATTTTATTGCAAAACTTAATTTAAGCCATAAAAAGGGTTTACGAAAAATATAAGTATAATTGCTGTCTTTTCCTCTCTTGTTGCTACCTTATCTATCTTAGTTTACTTCTGCTTAAGTTTTACTTTTGCAAAATGTTTACTGCTTTACTTGTCTAACTTCAAAATTTCGCTTCTCGGCCGCTAGAGGAGTAGCCGTTGTTCGCTAAGTCTAGACTGACCCTGAGTAGTAGTGGTGCTTTTGTAATGTAAAGCAGGTGTAATCACGAACCCTAAGAGGTTTGTGTGCCACTTGCATGAAGCAAATTTGTGTCCATTATTCTTGTATGTTGTTTGCTTAATTATCAGTAATCCCCCTGTGTTCAAAGCTTTCTCCTGTCCCCTTTTCACTCTCGATCTTACCTTTTTCACCCTATACTTACCTTGAAATTCAAAGTCCTACTTATCTACTCTTATTCTCCAAAAGCCGCTGCAAAACTGATCTCCAGTTCCCAATTGGCAGATGGATCCAACACAGCAGAGTGGTCAGACCAACGGGCAGGGTGCACCTGCCACCGATCAAGCCCAGATGCAAGAACAGCGAGGAGAATCACTGCCACAGTTCATTGTCAAAGTGACACCCGAAGAGTCAGTGACAGCGTCAAGCGCAACTGCATTGAAGTTTACAGCATTCCTGCAAACTCACCCACCAAAATTCCCCTCAACAACAGGGTCACTGAATGCAGATAACTGGTTACAAGATATTGAGAGAAGAATGAATACTATTCAGTGTACAACTAAGGAGAAGGTTCTTTTCGCCACCTATCAGTTGTCCGAGCCCGTAATTACATGGTGGAATGCTATTCAGTGGATGCACCCTAAGGAGGAAGATATTTCATGGGAAGACTTTGTGAAGAGATTCCGTGAAGCCTGCATTCCTCCTGAGGTCATCACAAGAAGATATCAGGATTTCCTTAACCTTCAACAAGGAGAGAACTCCATCATAGCATATCTACAACAATTTCATCAGTTATCCCAGTATGCTCAAGAAGAAACTAACACCGAAGCTAAAAGGATGGAGTACTTTATGAAAGGTCTACGTCCCAATATGAAGCAACGCCTTCAGGCCATAAAGTTTTCAAGCCTATTGAGCCTGGTTGATCGAGCCCTACAGATAGAAGAAAGACCAGGTTACGTGAAAGTCATGAAACGAAAGAAGCCTTCGCCTCCATCACCAACGGCTTGTTTTCACTGCCAACAGGATGGGCACTATCGTGACAAATGCCCACTGAAGTCCCTACCCGAAGAAGAAGCTAAAGAGCAAGCAAAGAGGCAGACATCATCATTCCGCCTGCCACTGATGGAAGAAGATGAGTCTTGTCCTAAGAGGACCAGAACGGAGGATGACAGAAAGCGTAAAGCAGAGCACAAGTTTCAGTCGTCACACAATGCTCAGTGGAGCCAGACCACAGGATCATCCTCATTTCGATCCCAGCCCTTCCGTCAGTTTGTGATGATACCGAAGACCCAGTCCAAACAGTCTCAGCAGTATGCCACTCCCTCGCCACTCGCCATCAAGTGCCTCACCTGCGGTGCCAAGCATCTTACTAGCAACTGCATACGAGAGACAAATGCATGTTTCCATTGTGGAGAGATTGGACACTATAGGCATCGGTGTCCCAGGAGGAGTTTGTCATCAGAAGCAGCTAAACTCCAGGCCCAAAACCAGCAGATAGACCAGAAAATATGAGCTATGCAGAATAAGAAATGAGATGATGTACTTTTGGTTATCCTTTTGTAAGCTAGTTGAAGAACTGAATAGTTGTCTGTAAATTACTTTAACTAAGGCTTGTGGCAAAATTATGAAGATGTATGCAGACCATTGGCGTAAAGTGAAATGGGTGTGATGGTCATGTTGTAATAGAATAAATCTCAGCAGACCCAATTATATCCAACCTTGGTACGACATAATTCATCCATGTGGGAACCTTCACCACACATGCAAGGATGATGTACAGGTACAAGTCAATCCAGAGAAGGTTAAAGCAGATTTGTTGCAACCAGATATGCAAAGGGCTAGATGCCATTTTGGGAATGAACTGGCTAGTTCAGAACAAAGACAAGGTAGACTATGAAATCAAGATAATATCATTGGTGACCCTTAAAGATCAGAAAGTGGTAAAAAAAAAATCCGAGAAGTATTGAAGGATGCAAGAAAGCGCATGATCAACATGCTAGCAGTTACACCAGATCAAGTGCCAGTAGTGCAAGAATATCCTGATGTATTTCCAGAAGAATTACCAGACAGACCCCTGACCGACAAGTAGAACTTGTAATAGAGTTGAATTCAGGCACAAAGCCAATTGCCAAGCATCAATACAGAATGTCCGCCAGCGAATTGAAAGAGCTCAAGAGACAGTTAGATGAATAACAAGAAAAAGAATTCGTTCGACCAAATGTTTCACCTTGGTCGGCACCAGTTTTATTTATGAAAAAGAAGAATGGAGAGCTGAGAAAGTGTGTCGATTACAGAGGACTGAATGTTGTCACAATCAAAAACAAGTATCCATTGCCCAGAATTGATGACTTGTTTGATCAGCTTAAGGGTGCCAAAGTAGTTTCCAGGATCGATCTGCGCTCGGGTTATCATCAGCTCAAGATCTGAGAGCAAGATCGAGAGAAAACAACTTACATTACCAGATGTAGATTATTGGAGTTCACGGTCATTCCCTTTGGTTTAACCAATGCGCCCGCTTATTTCATGAACCTTATGAATCTGGTGCATATGGAAAAATTGGATCGATTCGTGATTGTCTTCATTGATGATATTCTGATTTAATCCAAGAATGAAAAGGAACACAAATGGCACTTGCACATGAAACTGACAAGACCGAGAGAACATCAGTTGTATGCAGAGTTCAACAAACGCAGTTTTGACTAAAAGAGGTTGCTTTCTGGGTCACATTATATCAGAAGATAGAGTCAAGGTTGATCCAGAAAAGATAGCCGCAGTCATGGAATGGAAGCAGCCCAAGCCCGTAACGGAAGTGAGAAGTTCCTTGGATTGGCGGGTCATTATCGCCGATTCATAGAAGGTCTCTCTAAGATCTCTCGTCCACTCACTCAGCTATTGAAGAAAGATAAGCCATTTACATGGACAGATGCTTGAAAAGAGAGTTTTCAGCTGTTGAAGCCTAAGTTGACAACAACGCCAGTATTGATCCTGCCCAACCCAGAAAAGGAATTCCAAATCTATGGTGATGCTTCAAAGCAAGGTTTGGAATGTATACTTATGCAAGATAGAAAAGTTGTTGCCTATGTCTCAAGACAACTGAAACCGCATGAAGAAAACTACCCAACACGCAATTTAGAGCTAGCAGCTGTGGTGCATGCACTCAAAATTTGGCGGCACTACCTGCTAAGAAATCGTTGTGAGATATTCTCAGATCACAAGAGTTTGAGGTATCTGTTTACACAACCAGAGTTAGACATGAGACAACGAAGATGGCTAGCACTGATAAAAGATTATGATATTGAGCTTCAATATCACCCGGACAAGGCAAATGTAGCTGCCGATGCCCTTAGCCGCAAGGCTCGCCCAAGCAAAGTCAGCATGACAGAGTACCCACCGGAGTTGCAAAGAGATATCCTACGACTGAATTCGGTAATCACTGAACAAGGTAGTATGACAGCCTCAGAACTCCAACCGTTACTGACAGATCAGATTAAAGCAGCACAAGATGAAGTTGGAGAGATTCAAAAACTGAAAAAGAAAGTTCAAGAAGAAGAGTCATTAGAGTATGCGATAGATGAGCATGGAATCTTTATTTTCCGTGGTCGCTATTGCATACCCGATAAGGAGTTAAGAGAGAATTGATCCCATCCGAAGTTCATTTGCCTCAATTTTCAATTCACCCAGGAGGTACCAAGATGTATCAAGATTTGAAGAAGAAGTATTGGTGGAATCTGATGAAGAAAGAAGTGACAGTGTATGTAACGAAATGTGATGTATGCCAACAGATCTAGATAGATCACCAGAAACCATCGGGATTGTTGCAGCCTTTGCCAGTACCCGAATGGAAATGGGATAGCATTGACATGGACTTCATTACTGGACTCCCTAAGACCCGTGAAGGTTATGACGCTATCTGGGTCATTGTTGACAGATTGACCAAGGTGGCTCATTCCCTCCCAATCAAGCAGACCTAAGGGAAGGACAAGCTTGCTGAACTGTATTGGACCAGAATAGCGACATTACATGGAGTTCCAAAGAAAAATTTTGTCAGATCGAGGAGCACAGTTTACGTCCAAGTTCTGGGAGAAATTGCATGAAGCTATGGGCACCGATTTAAACTTCAGCTCAACGTATCACCCACAGACAGATGGACAGACAGAAAGAACAAACCAGATTTTTGAAGACATGATGAAAGCTTGTGCAGTGGTGTATAGAACAGCATGGAGTACTTGTTTATCAGTCGCTCAATTCTCGTATAGTAATAGTTGTCCAGCCAGAATTCAAATGGTTCCATTTGAAGTTTTGTATGGCAGAAAATGCAGGACACCTCTGAGTTGGTCAGAAATAGGAGAACGTCAACTTATTGGACCTCAGATTGCTCAAGATGCAGAAGCACATATCAGAATTGTTAGAAATAGACTCAAGATGGCACAAGACCGACAGAAAAGCTATGCAGATAACCGCAGAAAGGATCTGAGCTTCAAGGTTGAAGATTTCGTGTTTATCAAAGTCACCCCATTCAAGAGAGTTAAGAGATTTCAAGGTAAAGTTAAATTAGCACCAAGATATGGGGGACCATTTCAAATAATCGGAAGAGTTGGAGAGGTAGCTTATCAAGTACAGCTGCCGCCCAACTTGTTAAGAATACACAACGTGTACCACGTGTCCCAGCTTCGCAAGTATCTGCGACAGCCTACAGATGAAAAACCATTGTCAGATATTGAATTGCCAGATGACTGCACATATGCTGAAGAACCACTACAAATATTTGAAACCTCAGAGAGGCAGCTCAGAAACAAGGATGTCAGATTTTGCAGAGTGCAGTGGAAAAATCATACAGCGGATGAGCCCACTTGGGAATGAGAATCAAACTTACAGCGGGATTTCCCCAACTTACTCCCTGGACTAAGCTAATCTCGGGATCGAGATTCTTTTAAGGGGGGTAGGTTGAAAAGTCCCCAAAATTCAAAAGGAATTTTTCTTGAATTTTCTGCAAATTTTGAGTGAAATTTCGAAACTTTCCTTTTCGGGAAAGTTCTCCCCTTCCCCGCTTTCCCTTTTTGGCTGGGCGTTGCCCCTCTTCTCCGGCGCCTTCTCTTTTTCCGCCTTCACCCGTGCCCGGCACCTTCCCCCTCTCCTCTCCCGCTGGCGCCTGCGCCCTCCCCGCCTTCACCCTTCCTCGCGCGGACGCCCGACCCCGCTCCCTGCCTCCCCCCCCTCGCGCACGCGCCGCGCCTGCGCCCGTCGGCACCGCCTTTGCGCCGCGCCTTGGATTCCTCCGCGCCCGCGCCCCCGACAGCCCCGTCCGAAGCGCGTGGCCGCCCTCGCGCCACGTCGCCCGCCCTCGCCTCGACCCCACCTGGCAGCGGCAGCCCCTCCCCTCTCCCCGCGCGCGGACGCGCTTCCGCCATGCCGCCCCGACCACCTGCTCCCGTCTTGTCGCCATCAAGCCGCTACAGCACCCCGACACCGCCCCATCCCGCGGAGGAGACGCCCTCACTGCTCCCGTGCTCTCCTGTCGACCCCAGGGTCCCGCCCATTCCTTCTCCCCGAAGGATTCCCCTCGCCGCTCCGGGTATAAAACCCGCCCCCGCGGCTCCCTTGCCTTCTTTGCTCCCCGAGCTTCTCCCTCGCCCGCAAACACCTCCCACCACTCCCGCACACCTTCCAGAGCAGCCGATTGAAGTTCCGTTGCCCAGAGCTCCGTCGCCGCTCTCCCCTGCGCCGGCGACGCCCGTGAGCGGATCTTCCGCTCCCCGTCCTCTTTCTCCAATTAACCCTCACCAGAGCATCTCATCCACTTGCTTATACCGTTGGTACCCTTGATTGCACAGGAGGATCACCGAGGAACTCCGGCGACGAAGCTCCCTCTTCGGCCGTCGCACCTCGCCGTGGCTAGAGCAACTCAGGGCTCCTCGGCTTGAACCTCCGCCGCCAATGTGAGCCTCTGGGTCCCTTGTCCGTGTAGCCGCCCCCGATTGAACCCTCTCGCCGTCGGCGACCCCCTCCGCCGCCAATTAGCCGAGACACCCTCTTCTCCCTCCCGCTCTCCCCGTTGTTTCCCTCACTCTCTAAATCCCCGAAACGGGTTCCCCGTACTCCGCTCCACCCTCTGGTGTCCTCCGCTACCGCCGGCGAGCCCCCTAGCGCCCGGACCGCCGTCGCCACCGTGACCTCGCCGCGCGGCCACTGTAGCAGCTGGAGGTAGAAGACGGGGGACGTGGCCCCATCTCACCCGTCCGTACCTCCCGTTGCCTTTTAAAGTGGGCCGTCAGATGAAGTCTCTCCACCGCCGTTGGATCTTCGTAAAGACTTCACCTCCCCTCCGTCCGATTCGATCCGTACCGCTTCGCCCGCCTTCCCCTCTCCACCGCCGTTCGATCGCCATCCCGCCCCGCATCCGTCCGCCCGCTCCTCCGCATCGCCGCCGTCCGCGTCCTCCACGCGTCAGCCATCTGAGCGAGGTGGGCGCGCGCGAGCGTGGGCCGAGGCCTCGGCCTGCCTCGCCTCTCCGCGCGTACGCGCGCACGCGCGGGCCGCCGGCCGCGCGTTTGAATTCCCGGCTGGGCTGCACTGTAGCGCCAGGCCAGCCCATCACTGTTCATAGCCATTTTCCAGAGATTTGTTATTTTCCAAAATCCCAGAAAATCTAAATAAATTCTAGAAAATCACAGAAAATCCCAAAAATTCCCAAATTTCACCACTTTGCTCCAAATAATATTCCAGACCCATTGGTAACCTCCATTTCCACAGATTCATCCCAAATAAATTCCTAAAATTCCCCATTTGGAGATTTATGCATTTTACTCCTTTTTAAATAGTTTATTTTCCCTCGCTTGATTAGTCTCAAGCCGGATTTATTTATTTTGTATGTTTGCGCTAGTTTCGAAGACCCCGGAAGTTCAAGTGCAGTCGCAGGATCCAGGAGCTTCTTCGTTCGAGCTAGCCGATTTCGTCCCGGTTCACGGCAAGTCACAAGTCCTTGATCATATTGCAACTCATGTTGTCTAATTATGTTATTATGCTATTTGCATTATACTAATTGTGAAATGTTAGTTCAAAAATAAAATAAAAGGTTTAGAATGACATGTTATGTAGTTAAACCTACCACCGATGATTGCCATGTTAATTTGTAGCCATGCCATTGTAACCCTAGAATTAATTATCTGTTAATCTAGATAATTGTAGGATATTATTATCATGCAAAAGCTTAGACTAATAAGGCTGTGGCTGTGGAGCCAATAGAATTTAGAAAACCCGACTCTAAGGTAGGGTGGTATGGGACACCGTATCTTAGAGCGGAGAGTGCCGGCGTGCACAAGGTAGGGTAAGGGGGAGTGGAAACCGCAAGGCGGTCCTCGCCAATCTTTTACCCTAGGTTTGGAGAAGGGTAAGGGTGAGTGGGAAACCGCGGGACGGTCTACGCCCACCGCTTACCTTAGTTTGGGTCGCGGGCCTGGCGAGGTTGCGGACCATGTGAAAATATAAGGACTGAAACCCTTACGCTGAGCAAATGTCACAGTGATCGCTCAACCACAGGAGTTGACTTGTCAACACTTGTCTAGTAGCTGCTCAACTCGATTGAAACTCTACAGGAGGTTTAGCAGTGAGGTTAGGTGAGCCGCGCTATGGGTGCCTAACAACGGTAGAGTTCACTCGAAGCGGACACTGTTTTCTCTTGTGTGGGTGTGTGTGTGTGTGCGTGTGTGGGATCCAGACCCGAGTGAATTCTACCGGGTAGAGCTTATATAAGGAGTTGAGCAGTGAAACGACCTGGCTTCCTTAACTCAGTCATGAGGGTTAAGGAATCGTGTGGGTAAAGATGAGCAAACTCTGCAGAGTCAAATAAATGGTATTCGAATACGCCGTGCTCCCGGTTATTGGAGCTGTGTCACTTGGGTGATTCCAGCAGCGACGCTTAAGTAGTTTTGTACATGCTTTACTTGATTAGTTGGTTAATGAACTCTTCGTGAAAACCCCCTGAGATCTTGAGAAGTAGTTTTGGGTCCATTTTACAAAATGCTTGCAAATAAAACTGCATCCACTCAAAGTTAATAAACCAAATTTACTCCCTTCCTTTGTTGATCCGTGCAAGTAGTAAGTTAAGATTTTCCCTTGTGATTTGCTGAGTACGGGGTCGGAGTACTCAGGCTTGCTAAATGCCACAGATACCAGAAGGAAAAGAAGGCAATTCAAGATTTCGTGTTGGAAAGGTCTTCCCGTCGAGGACCCGTGGCTTTAGGTCTTCGCCGCGCTCAAGCGGATTCTGGAGTTTTTGTAATATAAGTATACTTTGGGTTTGCACGCCCCGCTGTAGAAAAATGGATGTTAATCCTTATGTAAAATATATGCTGGTCTTTTGTTGTAAGCATGCAATGGTATACTCTTGCGCGACACTCCATAACTGTTCATGAGTGAATAGTTGCGGGGTGCCGTGTCCGTACGCGCCCCTGGAAACGGGGGCGTTACAACACCGCACTGCTCACAGGAGTGATTCAGTGAACTCGGTTTGGTGCCGTTTGTTTTGCTGTAACCTGTAAGCCCGTAACAGTGTCAACATAACAAGATGGGATTAACTGATGCCAAATTAGAGGAGGTACCCGAAATGGTTATTACTACTAGTTAATAAAGGCCAAGAAAGATGGACAAAAGAGGAGGAGCCTTTTCAAGTTTCAACTTCGGTTACTTATTGCTACAACTCACGATTACGCCCCAGGACAAGAATACGTGGGGATCGAGTGGGCTTTACAGTGAAAAGCGGGCACCTTTTAGGTGAGGCCACGAGAGCGGCTCATAACGATGGACAGCCACGCAAGTTAGGGGCCCTGTTTGGAATGCGGTAATTTTTCCCGATTCCTACGGGAATTGAATTGTTTCCTGTAAAATTCCTGCAAAATTCCTGTGAAATTCCTCTGTTCCAAACAGGCCCTTAACTTTTAAATAGAGTATTTTCTTAAGATAATATCTACAAGTTAAATGATCTATACGTTAAAAGTCCAATATCTGTACCAGCCAAAATCGTAAGTGAGTATCTGTCTCTCCGTAATCTATACCGTAAATAGCCGAAATTCAAAAATTTCAGTCAAAAACTATAAACCGCAGCCGTTACGAAACAAGAGTGGAGTGGCTAAGGAGTAGAAGTGTAGAACTAGCGTACTAGCGCTTGAGACGAAAAATACGTCTAACTCGGTGGAAACAACACGCCCCCCGAGAACTAGTGTACTCTTCGATCGGCCGCTCATCCACGGCTCACTCGTCAGTACTTGCTAGTGGGCTACTACTTGCTATTAAACAAGAGTATTTACTCACTGGCTGCCTATGCCCGTATGGCTGCAACTGCAAGTACAACAACTTTGGAGTCCAGATCGTTCCTCCGGTCACGTTCTGCTTCCAAGTTCTAACAAAAGTGTGATGCGTGCGATGCTGTTGGCTTCGGAGTGAAATTACATCTGTACTGTTTCTTGTTTCATGTTCTCTAGCTAGCATGCAGCTTCTTTCCTGTTTCAAGCATGTGGCAAGGGTGGCAATCTTCTCTCCCATACTATCCAAAGCTTTGCACACAAGGAGACTGGCTAATCCATTTCAGATAAAAAGATTATCATTCCTGCGCATGCATGGGATCATCCGATCATGCATCATTGCAGTGTTCATTAGTGCCACTAGCTTCCTTACACATGGTCTCTTGCCTTGAGAGCCACTCAGTAGTCAGTGCTGGAAATGTAAGTAGCATAATGATCTGATGACTCCCACATCCTCAGTGTCATCCATGTGGATCTAGAGCATGAGGCATTTCTGTCGGTGTGGTTGAAAAATTCACTCATTTGCCCTAAAAATTAGGTCAGGGAGGGCAAAATGATGAACATGGTTGCCCACCCTATGTCACTCTACGTCATCCTTGGGCCACATTGGTTGGTGATTGGGGCTTGGATTATGTACTGCGCCTGCAACTCGGGCAGTAGCTAGTGCGACAACAACGAAGGGTCAAGTGAGTGCGCTCATGTGAACCAAACCTTTATTCACAGTCCACACTTGATACTGCAGTGCCAGTGAGCTCTCTATCACTCATGACCGACTTGGACCATCAGCAAAGCCAGGCCATAATTGTAGAGACAGAGAGATTGGAAAATCACCACACACCTTACGGGGTGCCATGTATGTATATATAGCCATGTACAGGTCAATCGTATACAATCGTGCTAATACCCGCCCACAGTCGTAGCGGTAGGATCACGGACGCACAGACTGGTCCGGAAGTCAGTGAACAACTGAACAGGGAGACCCTTGGTCATGATGTCCGCGAACTGGTATGCCGAGGGGACATGAAGGACACGGACTTGCCCGAGGGCAACCTTCTCACGGACGAAATGGATGTCGATCTCGATGTGCTTTGTGCGACGATGGTGGACCGGGTTGGCCGTCATGTAGACAGCGCTCACGTTGTCACAGTAGACAACTGTCGCCAAAGTGACCGAGATGTGTAGCTCCTGTAGAAGCTGCCGTAGCCAGCAGCACTCTGCCACAACATGAGCAACAGCACGATACTCCGCTTCGGCACTAGAGCGGGACACCGTGGTCTGGCGTTTTGAAGACCAAAACACCAGATTGTCGCCGAGGAAGACGCAGAACCCGGAGGTGGAGCGCCGCGTGTCGGGGCAGCCCGCCCAGTCGGCATCGGAGTAGGCGGTGAGGGAGTCGACGGCACCGACACCGAGGTGAAGACCAGCAGAGAGGGATCCCTTCACGTACCGCAGAATCCGCTTGATCAACGCGAGGTGCTGCTCACGAGGATCATGCATGAAAAGACAGACCTGTTGGACTGCGTAGGCCAGGTCTGGCCGCGTCAGGGTGAGGTACTGGAGAGCACCTGCGAGGCTCCTGTACTCCGTGGGGTTGGCAACAGGGGCACCGTCAGTGGCCGACAGCTTAGCCCGAGCGTCCACCGGTGTCGCAGTCGGGTGGCACTCGGACATGCCAGCACGCTGGAGAAGATCGATGGCGTACTGGCGCTGCGATAGGAACAAGCCGGCACTATCGCGCGTCACAGAGATGCCGAGGAAGTGGTATAGGTCGCCGAGGTCCGTCATGGCGAACTCCGAGTGAAGACGCTCGGTGATGTGCTGGAGCAGTGCCGGGGACGACGCCGTAAGGATAATGTCGTCGACGTACAGAAGCAGGTAGGCGACTCGGTCTCCATCTTTGGAAACAAAGAGAGACGCATCGGACATGGAAGAGGTGAAGCCGATGCTGCGGATGTACGTGGCGAAGCGCTGGTTCCAAGCCCGTGGGGCCTGCTTGAGACCATACAAGGATTTCTGCAAGAGACAGACATGGTCAGGAGCAGCAGGGTTGACGAAACCCGACGGCTGCTGGCAGTACACCGTCTCTTCCAAGTGGCCGTGAAGGAAGGCGTTCTTCACGTCCAGCTGGTGAATCGGCCATTGGCGT